>JALAZF010000613.1:2407500-3007500 GCA_022829125.1 Lathyrus tuberosus
ATTATAACTGATGTGGTTGTTGTGCTGATTTATACAACTCTTTTTGTTGTGTTTTGAAAGTTGAAATTCTTATGTTTTACTTCCTCTGTCCCAAATTATCAGTCACTTTGCAAAAATAATTTGTCTCAAATTATAAGTCACCTTACATTCCCAATACAATATTAATGACATTTTTTCCAATATACCCTTAAGTATTTATTATTATTTATTATTTTAATTCTTTTAATTTATCTCTCATGTGTAATTATGAGGGGCATTACTGTAAAGTCATGCATAATTTATCTTTCTCATAAAGTAATAATTAAGTTTTTTAATTCGTGTGAAATGGCCAAAACATCTTATAATTTGGGACGGAGGTAGTAATTGATTTGATAATGATTCCACTGCGATGAAACTTTAAAATGAAAGTGAGCATGCAATGATAGGTTTAATGTTAATTAATGTAACCCGTGTTACGGAGCAATATTTGTTTTTGATGTATGTCACCTTTGTGTTTGTGATTTTTAATTGAATTAGATAATTGTACGTGGGATTTAAAAAGGTGTTACATAATGACTACTCCCTCCGTCTCACAATAGGTGTCCTCTTTCATTTTTTTATTTGTCTCAAATTATTTGTCCCTTTAGAATACCAATGTAATATTTATTATTTATTTCCACTAACTTACCCTTATCCTTATTTATTGTATTTTAATTCATTTAACTACTCCACTATCTATTATTAATAAGGTTATTTTAGTAAATGACATTCGTTTTATCATTGAAATCAACACAATTAATTATTATTTTAAAAAGTGTGAAAATCTCAAAAAAGACACCTATTGTGAGACGGATGGAGTATTTTTCAGCATGTGCAACATTTTGGACAAGTCACGAAGTGACATGTAATATGTGACGTTAATTTTACTTCTAGAATATCATTTTGGAAAACATTTTTGTCCAGCACTTTCCAAATCATTACAATGTTACAAAACAATTTTATTTAGGAAACAATGTTACAAAACATATATATGCATCCTCCAATATTTTAGACTTCAAGCTATCCACAGAAGAGCTCGAGGTAAGGAGCTTATTTTACAAATCATGTTCAGACAATATATGAACACCAACCTTTCCATACAGGGTCAACAAATTTCAGCAACAAGAAAAACAATTAAGGGTTATGCGTATCACCCATTTTTATCATCTCTGTCGGAGACTTCAGCAGCTTCTTTAGTGTATCAATTATGCCACCGAAAGATGGACGCTGAGCAGGGTCACTGTCAAGTAAACAAAACAATGCTTATAGAACCATAACAAAAAAAACAGTAGTTGGCCAAGTAAAATAACATGTAGCATGCTGATCTGCATAGGGAATCTCTATGTATACAATTATCTATATATAAAATTGGAAATGAGCCAAACATGTTGATAACTTTTTAAAATAAAATTTGGCAATGCTATGACTTACTCAGCCCAACAAGATTCCATGAGGGAGGCAAATACAGGGGAGATGTTTGGAGGGATAGCAAGCTTCCTATTCTGGAAAGCAACAGCTCCAACCACCTGAGATTTCACATCATGATTATTACTTTTCAAAATCAATTGGTTTTATTATGTAAATATTGGCTACAAATATTTACAATTTAGACCTTAATACCCCATTATGTTTACCTGGGGCGGGCTAAGTCCACTCCATGGTTGTTGCATGGTCACAAGCTCCCACAGGATAACTCCAAAACTGTATACGTCAGATTTCTCATCTGAAGGTTCTCCGCGAAGAAATTCTGGGGCCATCCACTCGGGCTAAAAATAGAAGTAAAGAGTTACAAATTTATTGAAAATGAGGTATCATGATGTAACTAAATGAAGCTGGTATGATTACGCTAATTAATAGAGGCAGAGTCTTAACTGTTCCGGCAACAGATTTTGAGGGTATGAAAGTGTTAGCCTTAAATCTGGACAATCCAAAATCACAAACCTGAGCATGAATTGAAAAAAGAAATCACCTACATGAACAAAATTTTATGAAATCTTATTATAAACTGCTAAATCAGTTTCATTCCACCTTCACAGTCCAATTTTTGTCCACTAGCAAGTTTGGGGATTTGAGATCCCAGTGCACGATTGGTGGTTTAAGACAATGGAGATAATTGATTCCTTTAGCCTGCAATTGAAAAAACGCTCTATCATGTACAAGATAAATATTTAGTGTAATACATTAACAACATATGACACATACCACATCCAAAGCCATTCGTAATCTTCTCCTACTATCCAGAACTTCACCAGATGCTGGCCTATGTATCAGGCGGTATAAACTACCCCTGTTACAAATGTACCGCGAAACAACAGTAAGACATTCACATCTTCATGCAAGAATGTGCAATAATATGATAAAAAATATAAGTAAGTTGATTGTTTTACCTAGGCAAATACTCTGTCACTATTGATAAATTGGGCCGTGTTGTAACTGCACCCATGAAGAGCACCACGTTTGGATGGCGAACACGTTTCATTATTGCAACCTAAATCAATGGAAATAACAACTTGAATATAACTAGATTTTTTCTCCCTATTTAATTGAGAAGGGAAAATAAAAGGACTTTTTAAAAACAAAATTTAAAATCTTATATCATTATGTTTCAAACTAGTATTAAAGAAAAGTAGAATGCATGTTTCGAGCATCTTTTTTTGGTAACAATACATGTATCAAGCATGATAGTACAACACAAGACACTGTAACTGTGCAAGACACTAGACTGAAGGAATATATAGGGCTGAAGATAGCTAACTATCAGCTCATATGTGTTGCCTTTGGTAGTATATTTTTGTGCAAACCCACCAGTCTGCTCTTACCGGAATATAATCCAAACCACAGGCAAATGCAAGAAAGAGGAAATTAATACATTTATCTAGTGAATGCAATCAATACATGCCTCTCTCAGAAACTCCTTCAAGTGATCATCATGAAAATCCTGATCTGTTAAAACCTTGACTGCAACATCCTGCAATTTATAAAGAAAATAAATTATACAAAACAGATATATGCATACATACATACATACATACATACATACATACACTCACAGGGACACATGCACAAACATATAGGGTGATGATTCACTTGTTCCATGATAATATTCAATGGCTTGATCAATGAAATTCAATATGAACAAGAGCTATTAAGATTTAAGAGGAGTAACTATGATGAGTTACTCCTAGAGTATGTGAATCTCCACACATACAGATTGTGGCCAAAGAATGTATTATGGATTCAACATAACTTCAGACATGTTGATAGTTAACTGTAATATAATCAACTTGTCTTAAAGGCAAAATGCCAATCATCTTTTTTTCTTAAGCAAAAAGTTAAAGTGAAGAAAAATACATACAGATTGTGGCCAAATAATGTATTATAGATTCAACATAAGACATATTGATAGTTAACTATAATATAATCAACTTGTCTTGGAGGCTAATGTCATTCATCTTTTCTTCTTAAGTAAAAAGTCAAAGTGAAGCGAAAGATGAAGGCACGGTCATCCCAACTAGGTTAGCACCCCGGCACCCACGCCCAAACTGTTCAACTCTAACAAATTATTATTAAAATAAAAAGAAAAAAGAAAGCTTTGGGAGACTAGGCCAAAACCCATCAAATTACAATCAAACAGACAAAGTGCGCAGACCGCATTATCAAGATGTTTAAAATTCACGTTCATATACTCAAATGTGCTTATTCTACTAACAAACTCCGCATTACAAAAAGAAGTGTGTACTATCACTTACTGATCCATGCCATTCAGCACGGTACACAGTTCCAAATGAGCCTGCAAAGTTAAAAGGAAAGGAGCATTTAGTCATCTAATGAGGAAACAAGTCTGCTATACCAAAATTATGTGAATTCAAGAAGCAGAAATTTTACCAGCACCAACACGCTCTTTAATACGTAAATCATCCCATGATATCTCAAGCCAGTCCATTGCCAGTGATGGTTCAAGATTCACATATCTTGGAATACTCCCAGCTGGTACATAGTCTTGGTTTTCAATTTTATCGTCTGACTGCTTCAGTTCTGATTGGCATGAGGAACTGAGTATACATTGCTTGAAAGTACTTTTTACCACAGAACATCCGGTTACTATGATTTCATTGCTGGAATTTTCTTTTAACACAACTGCCTCTTCACTAAGCCTTGGATACTCATGTAAAGATGTTTTGGTGGGAGAAAAAACTTTAGAAACATCCTCGTGAATGGTAGGCAAAATTGAACCTAGAACTGCACATTCCTCGTCATTCTCTTTTAAACCAAAAGGAATTAGAAGTGGGTTAGTTCCTTCACAGGGTTGATCAGCTGAAGCACATATGGAGCCCTGGTGAACTTTCAATAAATCCGTTTCTTTAACTTGTTGATCATTCTGTCCCCAACCTGCAGATCATTGAATAATGGCTAAGACCAGCTTTAAACAAGAATGTTTCTCTACTAGTTCTAAGATATACTAAAACAGAACTAAGAAAGCATAGGTTATCCTGTCCCCAAAGGGTTAAAATCTAAATTTTAAATCAAAACATGCTCCAAAATCTTGAGAAGGAAGTGAAAACTTTAAGCAGTTTCAAATATATTCACCAAGAAAGGTTGGTGTTTGGGCTAGAGGATGCAAAGGAAGAAAGACCACTTCTGCAGTGAGGGCAGAAAAAGAAAAGAAAACGTCTGGCTAAAGACACACAGTGGTTGTGTGCCCGAGCATCATTTGAACAATTAACTGATGTAGAATATTTTTAGACAGTATAATATAATTGATACAAAATAAAATACATGGCAACTTTAGTGTCTACTGCGAATAAGTTTGTGTACGATGTATCTTGAAGGTCCAAGAATATAACTATGGCTTCATGTGTTCTTTCTTTGTACTTGAAACGGAAATACTTGTAAAAATTTGAAGATCAACATTCAAGGTATATAATTAAAGAACAACATACATGAATAAGGATGAGTTTCAGGATTACAAGAACTTTGGTTGAAACTAATAGGTGGTTGAGAACTTGCTTCATCATCCATATAGGGTGATTGTAGTTCCTTAAAATGAGAAATTTGAAACGGTGAAGGAATCGAAGAAAGATATGCTCCGTTAATGGAGGAATCTGGGCCGTGGACATTTCCTGGTTCCCCAACTAGGTCGACAACATATTCCCTGTTAAATAACAAACCAGAACCAGAACAAAGGAACATATAAGGTGAATAATAAAATTATATGTACAATAAGTTATTAGTGGAACATACAGCAAAAAAATTTAAACCTCGAGAGCTGCTTGTCATCTTTAATCTTGACTAGGCAAGAGGATCTGTGATCTGCAACACAATACTTGCAACCACGAGCTATGCGACAAGGCAAACCTATGTAATCAGCCAATCTCTGCATTCAAAAAACCAAGTAATTTAGTTAATACCTAATTCGTAACAAGCTTTTCAACAAACATTAATGCATTATTATGATTCAAAACTCAGTGCAAAATGAACCCATGCATACCCTCATCATGCATAGTTAATATCCTTGTGCGACTAGTAAAATAGTAAAATTTTGTTCAACAATAACTCAGTAACACATTAATACAATAGTTAACCTTGAAGAGAATTGCTCGATGCCTACAAAGTCCAGAAGATAGACTTCCAATGGGAAGCACAACACACTTGTGAAAATTCCTCAGCTTCTTACTAACCAACCTCCATCTTTTGTGGAGGTCTCCTTGCTCCACTGGGAATATACCCCTTCAATAATCAATAATATATACATTCAGAATAACAACAAAATAAGAAGAAAAGATGTGATGTTTATATTTAAGAGTACTAAACATATACCCCATATATATGGCAACAAGTTTTCCAAGTTGCTCAACGAACACCAACATGTTCTCTGAAGAACAATACAACTCCTGAGCTTTATCATGAAGCATCTTCAAGCGAGAATCTAGGTGCCTATCGACAAGCACCACCTCCATAGACGTCTCACTTGGTTCAAGCTCTTTAAGCGCCAACAAAGTAGGTATCTTCTTACCTTCCTCCTCATCATTGCACATCACCCACAGATACGGATTCATCCCCAATATGTGATAAAAACCATCACTTATCTTGTCCGTGTATGATAAACACCCACTCGCCTAACAATCCAAAAACAAGAAACTCAAATAAATATGATGGAATGGTAATTGCAACTACATTTTCGACCGTATCATTTTAACCATTTCATAACCACAAACATGCAGTTTAAAACCATAGGTGCCACAGTGAGATATAGTTAACAAACAAAATGGTGACGCTTTTGTTAAATTTTGTACCCAAAGACGATAAGAAACAGATTCAGCATCCCAAGTTTCAGTGCCATGAGCGAGAACAGGTTCCGTTACGAGACTTGCCAAACAAGTTAGCCTCTTTGCTAACTTAAGCTGCAAGATATAGCTTTCGTTACACTCCTTAGCAACCGCCTCCTTGTTTTCATCTTCATCCTTCTGCCTCCTCGCTATGGTGGTGGTAATGGTGGAGACTTGAGACAACGGTGTTTCCTCTTTAATGTCGCTAGAAAACAAGCTCCCTGCATAACTACTATCACTGGATAGCCTTGGAAGCGAAACCTGCCGATCGAAATTCCGGTCGATTGCAGTGTCTTTAACAACACTCTCCGGCTGATGAAGAAGAAAATCGGGATCCTCATCGGAGATCGATGAGCGGCGGCGGAGATGGTGAGTCTGGTAACCAGAGTGATTTCTTTTCTTGTCGATAAACCAGTCGCAGAACGCCGCTATCTGCTTTTGTTTAATTCGGAGCTTGTCGGAGTTAGAGTGTTTGCCGGAGGAGAAAACGACGTCGTGTTTAGTCGTTGGAGGAGTAGACGACGAAAGTTGGTTACTGGTTTGAATGTCGCTTTCGGTTACAGATTTGATTGAATTGACGATTTTGTCCTTATCGTGATCCAATAGCTTTTTAGATGATTCATCGAATCCTCGCTCTGGAAAATGACGCGGGAAAATGTAGGTGGTTCTATGAGGCATTTTCAGTCACGAGCCTCTCGCGCGAAAGAGTCACTCACGTGAAAAAAAAAAAACGGTAAACTGCTTTTCCGTCTTCGCCGTCACAGACGCCGTTATCCTTCTTCTTCGTCTTTCGTCGGTGCAATTTGTTGATCTGAGTGCTGTTGTTAACAACACGAAGCAACTATTTGAACTAGTTATGAATTGAGGATATAGTTGGACTTGGAAATTGCATTCTACTATATGTTTTTGAATGAAGGAATGAGTAACTTAGAAAACAAATTGATTCAGCTCAGCACCTGTGGAATGAATGAAGTACTCGAGTGGATGCAGTGTTTGTGTAGTATGATTTGGTTTTCTGTTAGAGGAAATGTGAAGGTGGTGGAGATGTGATTGGTTGTGAGGCTGTGCAATGCAAGCTGCTAAGTTGAGGTTGGAGTATTGCGAAAAAGCCAACAGGTGGTGATGGAAAATAATATAGTACAGTAAAGAGCACCGGTGTCACATGCAATCCCTTGCTATTGGGTAACACGTCACATTCATACATTATAAAACCAAAGTTTGCAAGGGGGTTTCCGTTAAGGTGCAGTGTCTACGAGCCAGTCCTCTGCTCTCATTTTTCTATGGGACGGACCAAAGTTTTAAGTTTATGCTCTTACAAAATGTTTTTCTGACGTCTGGAGATTGAAATCCGAAAGCAACTATTTAAAAACAAAATGACTTCATTCGATAGTCATCCCATTTTTCTCAAAAATTAATTCGAATATTAGTCTTTAGATAAATTCAAGAAAAAGTCCGAATAATAATTTCTAAACTAAGCCACAATAAGTTATTTGATAAATTTCTTAAAAGTTTGACTTTTTTTAATAAATAAAGTATACATAAATGTATTCAATTTAAATTATAAACATTTGTCATATAATTAAAATAACATATTAAATCTAAACGGTTGTTACCACCATACATAATTTGTTATCAAAAACACAAAAATATCATTGTTCATAAAATACAAACCATAAAATAAATTTTCAAAATGTTATAATTAAAATATAAAGAAAGAATCAACTACTAGGTATATATGATCTCCTGGTTCCTCCTCCGCCACATATATTACAAAGTATGTCGTGTCTCGGCTATCATGACCTCTATAATGGCCCTCCCAGGAGTGCCTTCCTGAAATTGTCTTGTCTGTAAGTCTCCTGATAGGCACAATACACTAATAGATCTGCAACACATCAACTATATGGGCCTATCATCTTCTAATATCTCCTGATGAGTTGGCCCATGTGACTCTCCTGTAACATTCAGTGTCGTGTAAGGATGTGTCACTGTATAAAGCTATTGGATGTAATCATATACTGCACTCCATGGATGAAGAGCTGACATATGACGTACATCCACAAAGACCAGATGAACATTTAATGCCTCAAATATAACATTAACATCTCTGTGGGTGACAGTGGGAGAAACAGACACAGTATGGACTCTAGGAATACCTTGGATATATCAGAATTACTGCATGGCTCACTCAGGTAAATATGGATACATCAGTCGTGACCTACAAGTCAGTCAATTTAAGGCTATCACATCCAAGGGTTGTGTTTGACAGTGATTGGCATATAGGATGAAACAAATATCATTCGTCGTGACGCAGTTAAGATAAACTCGAAACAACTCGATTGCCTAATTCTCTCCGAGTAAGATGATGGACCAAGCACGTGGCAAATCCTCAGAGTACTCTTCTGCACATGCCCAGCCAGAGAGACATTGAAAGTATTGGTGGATCCATGCTTGAAAATGGCCCATATTAAATATTAGTAACTGAGTAACACAAGTGTTGTGTTATATTTGTAAAGGATCTAGCAAGGGCGAGAGCTTTATATCCCTATGAGGAGTGATGCCCATATATCGCCCTTCAAGAGGTAACGCCTCTCCCCAAGTACCTCTCATTTGTCCAGTTATGGGAAACATGAGAAAATACATTTCTTTGTCAAAGAGAAGATGGGGCCAGTAGTTGACCCAAGTCTCCTTAAAAAATAGGGATTCAACGGTCCACCGTTGAGTGAATGGGTGGTGATCCTTCCCAAAGAAACCATGGGTCCAAAGGCCTCAATAAATACCTTTCCCCTAACGAGAGAAGCAAACAAATCATAACTTACACAGAAGATCATTCATACCCTAAGCACAACGTTTATCTACAAAGTCATTCATCTCACGTGAGTTGGCCCTATAAAACCACTGTAAATGCTAAAACACCATTATACAGAGCCTCTCACCAGCGGGGGCAAACCCTAACCACCTTAAACTATTATAAACCCACTAAGTCCTCTGAGTATCCTCCACCCTTTTAGGGATACCACACACATTTGTACTTTTTTACCAGTACAGTGATGCCCTGGTAAAACTCACATGGGCCACGCCTCCTTCATTCTCATTCCTTCCATATTCGTTGATGGAGGAAGTTTTAACTTCTCCCAAATGAAATACGCAAGGCATATGATTTCTGCAAATGTGATATCTTATGGTTTCCCCAGGGCAATTAGGGGAAATAGGGGTTAACATCACCTTTTTCTGACAGGGGCACCATTAGAATCAACCCTCATGACAATGACCCTATGGTCATCATTATGCAACATGGCAATTGGGATATCATGTGAGTCTTGATAGATCATGGGAGTTATGTTGATGTCTTATCTTGGGATGTTTTTAAGAAGTTTCACCTCAATCCTAACAATGTTAAAGTGTTCAAGAGCTCGTTAATATGATTACCATGCGTATAAGTAAGGGGCCACATGACCTTAGAAACAATATAAGGCGAGGGAGAAGACGTCGAGGCGATTAAAATCAGCTACCTTATCATAAATGCCATGTTGACCTACAACATCATCCTAGGTCGATCC
Organism: Lathyrus tuberosus; assembly: GCA_022829125.1. NCBI lineage: Eukaryota > Viridiplantae > Streptophyta > Magnoliopsida > Fabales > Fabaceae > Lathyrus > Lathyrus tuberosus. Next base: position 2,417,402 of record JALAZF010000613.1, read on the forward strand.
GCCATCAACTCTCTTTGGGCAATTATTTCCACCCGATAACTAGTTCTGAAGTACCTACTGCCTAGTGGGAGAGTCAACACAATTCGAGGAGACTAGCAGATCACTCAAGAATGTTATTTGAATAGTCTGTAAACAAAAAGAAAAGAGCTTTCCCTTATGGGCACTCCCCTCCCAAAAGTCTCAAAGGCAGACATTAGTTGTTGGGATCCTAGGTCGGGCACAAACAATGAGAGACTCGCTCCCGTGGAGGACTTGAAGGAAGTCATAATAGGCTCATCAACCCATCAGGTGACGAGTGTAACACCCTGAAATTTGATTAATCTATTTGATCAAATTATGCATGTTTTATTTAGTTATTTAGTATGTGTTACACTTTTAATTAAATATATTATGAGTTATATGTGTGTTTGGGGTATGGTGGGGTGTAGTAAGAATATTGATGGATTGATTGAATTGTGGGGTGTAGTGAGAATATTTTGAGGGGGAGTACGTAAAGTTTGAATCTTTTGAGAAAAAATGATAGGGCTTGAATATGGAAGAATTCAAACCACAAATCTTATGTGATTTATGCCATTGTCAAAGTTTTAAAGGTTTGAAACATAAACATGAATTTCATGAAATTGATGAATAAATTGTGTAAATTTGTGAGTATCATGTTATGATGATGATATTATAAGTGGTATAATTCTCTATATGTTCTGGGGAGATGGGGAAGCTAAAAATTGGAGCTTCAAATGAAGTTTCATGGCTATTCGTGTTTCTAAAATTTGGTGCAGGGTGTCGGACGTCACCTAGATGGCAGGTTAATCGTCACAGCCTTAAGACGCTGACGGGCGTCTGTGCTATGACGAGGAGACCGTCATGGTCTCCAAGCTTGGTTTTACAATTGTCATAATTAGGATGATAGATTGTGGTTTTTATTGGATGATGGGCATCTCCTTGGTGTCACGCTAGCTGTCATGCTGTCATAAGGGGTGATTTTGTCCTAGTTTGTGTAGTTCAAGCCGTCAGTTCGTGATTTTGATGTTGTTTTGTAGTTGGGTCGATAATTCGCTATTGTTTGGTTGTGTTGGTGTTGTTAATTAATTATTATGAACTTAATTAATTGTGATGGAATTATCATTGTTGTATGATAATTTAATTACTTGAATGTTGTTGTTTACATGGTGTAGTAATTGAATGGAATGCATATGATGCAGTTTTGTGATAATAGATGAGGTGAAAATGAATAGTATTATTGTGAGATGCATGATTATATGGTGATTATGTATTATTGACGTGGTGATAAATAGTTCATAAGGGGGACTATTTTTATGCTTGTATGCATTGTTGTTATGATTGTTGGATAGTAGTTCAGAAGGGGAAATTACTATTGTGTGTCAATGCATGTTGTTTATGGTCAAAAGGGGGATTGTAGGCATTGTTATTATTGTTGCATTGATTTGCATTGACATGCATCATTGTGTTGTGTCGTTGAAAGAGTCATGTACGCTAGTTCATAATGGGGAACTAGTGGATTGTCTCAGGCTTAGAAAGGGGGCTTTGAGCTCAAAAGGGGGGGGTCATGGGTTTAGAAATGGGACATGGTTCTTGAGAGAATCAAATGTTGAGTTGGTACCACATGCATAATGCCATGTTGTGTCATGAGTCTCATGGCATATATGTGTTTATTATTGTGGAATGGGTGTGAGACTATGATAATGTTGGTTGTATATTAAACTGTATGATATGTTGTGTGTTTATCTACCCTTGCATTCTATACACCATTTTATATCGAATTTATTTATCACACCTTTTGCTTAGTGTTGTCCACCATGGACATCTTGTAGATAATTAGGAGTAAAGTTGTTGATGTACATTGAAGGTGGCTTATTGGAGTTATTTTTCATTTACTTATCGTTTATCGCAATTTAGTGGTTTTAGTGCTCTAATATTGTAACTTCGGGAAAAAGGTGTTTTGCCATGTTTTGAGTTAATGTTGAATTACGTAGTTTAAAAATTGATACTTTATTTGCGAAGTTTAATTTGAAGTTGTTATGTTATGATTTTCCGTTGCTTGTTATCTGATGTTTTTATGATTTTTTGGATGGTGGTTGAAGTGACACCTTAAATTGTCGAATAATTCTTTGTATATAAGTTTCGGGGGTTAGGGTTTTACATTAGTGGTATCAGAGCCTGGTCAGTCCATCCGACCAAGTTTTTGTAATGTTTTTTGTTCCCTAGTATGCGACGAGTGTATGAACATTGTAGGTGCAATATTTCATTTTATTGACTACTTACTATTGTACAAAAATATGACAGGAGGAAGAAATGATTGAACGATTGTTGATGTTATGGAAGCAATAGCTCAAGCGCTGCAGGGTTAGCAGAATCTGGTTGGCGATGAATTTTGTGGATTAAGGAAGTTTCAAAGAAATAATCTGCCAACCTTCAAGGGTAGATATGATTCAGATGATGCACAAACATGACTTAGAGAGATTGAGAAGATTTTTCAAGTGATGACATGCAATGAAGCTCAAAAGGTGCAATTCGGTACTCATATGTTGTCAGAGGAGGGCGAAGAGTGGTGGGATAATGTACGTCAAAATTGAGGTGGTGGGTGCTGAAATTTCTTGGGTTATGTTTGAATGGAAATATGCGATCCAAAACTGTTCTGGACCGGGCAGGGCTTCCTGCCCTCAAGGGCCAGGCCCAATCCAGCATAATTGGCGAACAGGCCCAATAAGCACAATATAGTCGTTTGGCACAATATAGCCGTTGGGCACAATATAGCTGTTGGGCGTGTCCCCTTCACGCGCAGAGTAGTTCACACGACCATCTGCCTCCCCGGATATCACGGGAACAGTTAGAAAGACCACGCGCTTTGCCCTCCATCTGGCAATACCTTATTAGTCGATCAGGCGCTTTGCTCGCCAACAATCTCTCTATAAAAACCCCCTCGCTTGAGAGGGGCAGGTATCACAAATCATACACTTGACTTCTCTTACTTGCTTTTCCCCTTTTTTGACCAAATACTTACTTTGGCATCGGAGTACCTTGCAGGTACCTCCACCCCTTTTTCCTCTCCTACGAGCATCAACTCTTGCCCTACACGAAGGCCACGACGATCTCCTTCTGGTCCTCTCCGATCAGTGGCACCGTCTGTGGGAACCCAGCTTCCTCGTCTTTCACCAAGATTCTCCCTTGTTCAACAAAGACCAAAGCTTCACCCATTCGAATCTCAGATCGACATGGCTTTCATCAAGAGCGATGTTCACCAAGACTCTGTGGCCCCTGCGGCCAACAACAACAACGACCACGCTTTCGTCGGGCCTATCCCGCAGGAAAGTGACCAGCTAGACGGAAGACCTGCTTCCCCGAGACCCGACGATCCAAAGCCACGAACATCAGCCGTGGAGTTCACCTTCGAGCCCATTCCGATTCCCCAGGATGCTGATCCGACCACCGCGGCGCTCATCGCTTCTCTCAACAACTCAAACCTCTTGATCCTCCAGCAGGGGGAGAAACTCAATGCCCTCGAGCATATCCTTTAGGGACGCCTCGCTTCAGAAAAACTGGCGAGCATTTCCCCGCGTCCACGGACTCCCTCAAAGCGAAGACGCGACACCCTCTCCCCGCAGAGGAAATGTTCAAGATCGAGGAACCCTACACCCGACGTAGCCCGACGACGCCATCAGTCCCCTCCGCGAAGATCCAGGCACTCCCCGGTTTCCAAGAAGTCTCGACACACGGAGAGGTACGATCACCATCGCACCCGCGGATGCTCTCCTCGCCGAAGTCGAAGCCGCGAGCACAGTCGTTCCCTTTCGCTCTCTCCCAGCTCCAGCAGTGACGATGACGTTCACGGTCCGTTCACAAGGGGCATCCTCGACACCCGAATTCCCCGCGAATTGGAAAAACCACCCACGTTGACAACCTACGACGGGACAACTGACCCCCACGAGCATATCGAAAACATAGAGGCGATGCTCCAATATCACGGTGCCTCCGGGGCTATCAGATGCAAAATGTTCCCTATCACCTTGAGGAAGGGAGCAATGACATGGTTTAAACGACTTCCTCGCGGATCCATCTCTTCGTGGAGGGAGTTAAAGAGCCAGTTTGCCCGACATTTCACAGCTTCCCAACGACACCCTAAGTCGGAAGCTACCTTAGAGGCCATTATACAGGGCAGGGATGAATCCCTGCGGGCATACATTGAAAGATTCAACAAAGAAACGGTTGAAGTCCGAACAACGGATCACATGAAGAAATACCTCCTCAAAAAGGGACTCTGGCCCAAAAGCGACTTCCGCAAGGCCGTAGGGATCGAAGTTCCCCGCACACTGACAGAGCTTCTTCGGAAAGCGGAAGACTATATCCGTTACGAGGAAAAAGAAGCCGCATTCCATGCCCGGGACTTGAGAGATCGCGAAGCACCCCGGGCATCAAAAAAAGATGAGGCAGAATCATCCAGGCAAGGGAAAGAGAGAAGACGCGATGAGCGTCCCCGCGAAAGCAAAGGGTCGACTGACCGGTTTACGGAGTACACCGTACTCACAACCTCGCGAGAACGCATACTCTCCGACTACATCAACACCGAATTTAAACAAAGAGGTGTCAGGTTCCCTAAACCGACCACGTCCAAGGGAAACGTCGACAAAAGCAAATACTGTCGTTTCCATCATAGTCACGGCCACGTGACAGAAGACTGCGTGCACCTTAAGGACGTTATAGAGATCCTCATCAAAGAGGGTCACCTGAAGAAATACATAAAGAAGGGAAAATCCTCCCGGCGAGACACATCTGATCCAAAGAAAGAAGCAAAATCAACCCCTTCCAGTCCTCCCCCACAGGTCGCAATGGCCATCAGCCGACCAAAGGACTTCTTCATTCCTGACCACCTCGACCCGACTTCCCAGGCATTCGTACACAGCACCTGGGAAGCCTTTCCTACGACCATGGTTATCTCATGTGGGGGGTACCATGAGCTCACGATAGGATCCATCAAACTAAAGTTCGAACAGCTGATAGACAGCAGCCCCGAGCAGCTGTGCACGATCGGCAAAGGTAAAGGGCGCTCGCAGCCGATCACGTTCTACAGAGAAGAACTCCCCGGAGGATCACCGAATTCCCATATTCCTCTGCTGATCAGGGCCAAATTATCATCTACCGATGTGCGGAGAATTCTGGTCGACCAGGGCAGTTCCGTGGACATCATGTATTCCAGCCTGTTCCGCGCGCTGAAACTGAATAAGTCCAACCTCTCACCATACGTGGGGTCGGATCTCCAAGGATTCAACGGGGCAACAGCCCGACCGTCGCTCTATCAATGCATCCTTGGCAGACCAGCTCTTGCCGAACTCATTGTTGTCCCCTCTACGGTCCACCTCAAGCTCAAGTACTACACCGAGAAAGGACACGTCGCAACTCTTCATGGTGACATCGAGGCTGCTCGCCGATGCTTTGAGGCCACAACAAAAGGACAGAATCAGATCGCGACGACAGCAAAGTCGGCAAAGCGCACTAGAGATGACGAGTTTCCAGCTGAAGATGGCCAACCAGAGAAAAAACCCACGCTTCCCGTGCATACCATCGACCTCGACAGCAGACTTCCTGAAGACGGAGATGAAGACCATGGAGAAGATAAAAAGCCAGGAGTGACAGGCTCCCCGTCCCTTACACTTCTGCGACCAGTTCCAGATGGGGAATTAGAGATCATCACCTTCAGCAACAACCCCAACAGGGGAGTAAAAATAGGCGCTGGTCTCCCCGAGGAAGTAAAGGAAGAATTAAAGAAATGCCTTGACGACAACGCCGACCTGTTCGCCTGGAGCGCAGCGGATATGCCCGACCTTGATCCAGAAATTGCATGTCACCACTTGACGATCAACCCAGCTGCCCGCGCCATTGCCCAACGAAGAAGGAAACAATCCGAGGAAAAGGCACAGGCTGCCGAAAAACTTGTACAAGACCTCTTAGAGGCGAAATTTATTTCCGAGGCCAGGTATACGACCTGGCTCTCAAATATTGTACTTGTAAAGAAAAGTAATGGAAAGTGGCGCATGTGCATTGACTACACTGATCTAAATCGGGCTTGCCCGAAAGACGCTTATCCACTGCCGAGCATAGATAAACTCGTAGACAATTCTGCAGGTTTCAAGCTCTTGTCCTTCATGGACGCCTATTCGGGATATAACCAAATCCCAATGGCAGACGAGGACAAGAGGTACACGACATTCATGACCTCCTCGGGGAATTATTACTATAACGTAATGCCCTTTGGACTAAAGAATGTCGTGGCCACATACCAACGCATGATGAAAAAAGTCTTCCGATCAGAAATCGGTGACATGCTCGAAGTATATATAGATGATATGATCGTGAAATCTCAAGAGGAATCCGACCATACCACCCACTTACGCAAGGTGTTCGACCAAGCCCGAAAATGTAAAATGCGTTTTAATCCAGAAAAATGCACCTTCGGGGTGCGAGCGGGAAAATTCCTCGGATTTTACCTCACTGAAAGAGGAATAGAAGCAAACCCAGACAAATGTCGTGCGCTCGTGGAATTCCCCACGTCGCGGTCGAAGAAGGCGATACAATCCCTCAACGGGATGCTCGCGTCCCTTGCTCGTTTCGTAAGCAAGTCCGCCCAGCATGCCCTGCCCTTTTTTCAAATTACTCAGGAAGGAGACGAATTTCGAGTGGACGAACGAGTACGAGCAGGCCCTTGCCCATTTCAAACAAGCTCTGTCCGAGCCACCAGTATTGTCCTGACCAGACCGCAGGGAAACCATATACCTGTATCTCTCCCTGGCCAACGAAGCGGTAAGTGCAGCACTTATTCGTGAGACTACTGACGGGCAGAAACCCACCTATTTCACCAGTAAATCCCTACAAGGACCCGAAGTCAGGTACACGCAAATAGAACGGGTGGCCCTCGCCCTCATAGTTGCCGCGAGGAGACTCAGATATTACTTCCTGGCGCACACTATCGTCGTCAGAACCGACCAGCCAATTAGGCAGCCGTTAAGCCGACCAGATATGGCGGGCAGGATGCTAAAATGGTCCCTTGAGCTGGCCGAGTTCGACATTCGCTACGAAGGGAGGAAAGCCCTCAAGGCACAGGTCCTGTCCGACTTCGTTGCGGAGATGACTCCGAAACCGTTCCCTCCGGGAGGGACACAGGAGTGGATCATTTACGTGGATGGCGCATCAAACCCCTCGGGCAGCGGAGCAGGTATTATCCTCGAAAACGAGGAAGGGACCCTGATCGAAGTGTCCCTGGTCCTCTCCTTCAAAACATATAACAATCAAGTCGAGTATGAAGCCTTCCTCGCAGGATTACGACTAGCCAAAGACGTCGGCGCGAGGAAAATAAAAATCTGCACTGATTCCCAACTCGTGGCGTCCCAAGTACGAGGAGAGTTCCAAGCAAAGAACGACCAACTCGCCGAATACTTGGCCATGGTAAAAGAAAAAATGACGGAGTTTGAAGCATGGGAAGTTCAGCACGTCCCGCGCGAACAGAATACCCGAGCAGACATCCTCTCTAAATTAGCCAGCACCAGGAAAAAAGGTGGAAACAAATCCATCATACAAGAAATATTGGCTAGCCCGAGCATCTTAAAAGCCGACTTGTTAGATGTTAACGTCATCGGAGAGCCCCGCTGTTGGATGACCCCGGTATATAATTATCTCACCAAAGGGGAACTCCCCGAAGACAGTAAGGAGGCCAGTGTAACTAAGCGACGAGCCTGCTCGTACGTACTGGTCGAGGACAAATTATATCGATGAGGATTTTCCATTCCCCTGTTGAAATGTGTCGACGAGGATCAGGTCCCCGAAATCTTAAAAGAGATCCACGAGGGCATCAACGCACAGCACCTAGGAGAAAAATCCCTGGCTCGAAAAGCCCTGCGCGCAGGATATTACTGGCCGACCATGCAACACGACGCCAAAGAACATGTACAAAAATGTGACCGCTGCCAATGCCACGGGGACATGCATTTGGCGCCACCCAATGAGTTGAAGACCCTCTCCTCGCCGTGGCCCTTCGCCTGGTGGGGGATGGACATCCTCGGCCCCTTTACAATGGGATCCTATCAAAATAAATTCCTAATCGTGGCCGTCGACTATTTCACAAAGTGGATTGAAGCCGAAGCGCTCGCCAAGATCATAGCCTTCAACATACTGCGTTTCTACAAAAGAAACGTCCTCGCCAGATTCGGGGTACCCCAGGCCCTCGTAACCGACAACGGAACCCAATTCACAGACAGAAAATTCCAAGACTTCGTCGCCAAATTGGGAACGAAACAACACTTTACTTCGGTCGAGCATCCCCAGACCAACGGGCAAGCGGAGGCCGCGAACAGAGTAATCCTACGCGGATTAAAGCGAAGGCTAGGCGAGGCCAAGAAAAGGTGGGTCGAGGAGCTCCACAGCGTCCTCTGGGCGTACAGGACAACACCTCACTCCACCACCAGGGAAACCCCTTTCCGACTAGCGTATGGAACAGAGGCGGTAATACTGGTGGAGATTAGGGAGCCCTCCAGAAGGACAGAAGCTCCCCTCGACGAAGAAATGAACGATGAGGCTCTACGCGAGGAGCTCGATCTGGTCGAAGAAATAAGATCAGGGGCTGCCCTCCGCGAGGCCGCATTGAAACAACAAATAACGTTGCGATATGACGCCAGAGTCATCAAGCGCGACTTCCCCGTAGGCAGTCTGGTCCTGCGCAGAAACCAGAAGGATTCTCGCGAAGGGAAACTGGCAGAGAACTGGGAAGGACCTTATAGGGTCAAGTCCAAAACGGGCACGGGAGCGTATTATTTGGAAACACTGGACGAAAAACAACTTGCTCGACTATGGAATGCTGAAAAACTCAAGCAGTACTATAGCTAAGTCCTTAACCACGAGGATAGACAAGTCGCCGACATAATCACCCCAAAACGGAGAGAGCCGCGCGACCATCGTATCATGCCCTGGTGAAGCATGACACGCATTACAACGCCGGCCAGCTTATGCTCGCTGTACGAGCAGATCCTGCGCTCAATGGGGATACCTCAACCGAGCTCCGCCGTTGCCGTACCATTCAGACAGGACACCCAGCTCGCGATGGGAACAGTCCAAGCCTATGAGATTAGTACCTCAAATGAAGTCCTAGCCTCATCATGGGCAGAACCACTTCGCCCTCCTCGGTAGGTTTCACGCCTCGCCGAGCACACACACATACATATAAACAAAAAGAGCAAAAGTCCATGATAAAACATTCACAAAATCCAAGTATATTAAAATACCGGGCATGACCGGGTAATGTCATAAATACAAAAAAGGGGCAACACCCATACAAATTGATAAGGGCACGCAGGCCCACAAAACATGCTAAAAACAACAAAGTCTTACTCTGCGACTTCACTATTCTCTTCGGCAAGAACAACTTGATCGTCCACCACTTTGTTGAACAAACCCATCCCATCCATCGTGAGTTGCACATCAGAGTTGAGGGACACCATCTGCTCTTTTGCAGCACTGAAGCCAAACTCAGCTGCTTTCAGGTTGTCCTCGCCCAGGATTCTAATCCTCCCGATCAAGTCAGCCCGCGACTTCAGGGTCTTCTCGTAATCATTTTCGTCCTGGACAGCTGAAGTCAAGCCTTCTAATTCAGCGATCCTCGCCTGCAGACTCGCCTTCTCCTCGTCATCCTTGAGCGCAGCCAACTTCAACTGGGTCACCTCCGTCTGAAGCAACACTTCGGCCTCCTCGTGACCTTCAAACTGTTTTAAATCATTGAACAGCTTTTTATTTTCCGCCTCCAACTCGGCAATTCTATTCTTAAACGTCACGAGGTTCGCCCGAGTAGCAGCTTCATCGTCGGCGAGGACAAGGGCAGCTTCAAGGACCCTAAACATGCCCGCCGCATCCTGGCACAGTTGTTTTCTCCTCACCTTAGAATTGGCGTTCAGAATAGCCACGGCTTCAGAATCATGGACCTCTATCGAATCCCCTTCAGCGAACAAATCTTGGCACGTGTAGCAGGCGGGCAGGACAAGATGACCGACACCGGACCCCCCCAGACCAGCGGCCACAGAAGTCCCCGCAGCGTCTCTCTTCCTTTTATGGGAGGCCTCCGGGGTCAGCGGCGTTGAGGCTCTCTCCGGGACGGGGGTAGGTCCAGCAGCAAAACTCTCCATCACAGTCTGCTTAGGTAACTCGGCCTTGGCACCTGTGGTCGTTTTCTTATGAACCTTCGCCGCCTGGGACCTCATCAGACGCTCTCGCATATCAACCATCATACCTGCGAACACACATAACAAGTCAGGACTAAGAATTCAAAGAAATAAAACTAAACAGTGGAGCATACCAAGCAAGGTCATCGTATCATCGTCGCTATCACACTCGAGAAGAGCTTTGACATTGATATATCTAGCTGCTCGAACGGGCCCATCATCCCCAACCAACTCTTTCCCATAAGCATGGAGGATCCTATACGACTCCTTATCCGCCGGGCAAAGCTGCTCGTGCTTCACCAGGAACTGATCCGTTCTGCGCTTAAAATGGGTATAGACCCATTCCAAAGGAAAAATGGAGACAACACCATCCCTCTCCCGACCATCTACCACCACCTTCTCAATGGTCGAGATGCTTCTCTTTGCCTCCTCGGTAATAGGCTTCACGATCAGAAACCTATCCTTGAAATTGCGTATTGAATCAGAATACGGCCAGAACAGCCTACTCTGCTGTTTAAACGAAACCAAACTCTGTTTCGTCCCCGCCGTGCTCCTTTGGATTTGGAAAACGCAGAAGAAGAGATCTGTGGTCGCCCCGATATTGAGGTAACGACACACTAACTCAAAAGCCCGGATAAAAGCCAAGGCATTGGGGTAAAGCTGAGACGGGCACAAGGCCAGATGGGTGAACAGGGAGGCTTGGAAGTCAGTGAAAGGGAGACGCATCTTAGCCTCCGTAAAAGCGAACTCGTACATAGGAAAGCGCAATCTCGGGTACGAGGAACAGATTCTATCGTACTCCCCGGGGCGAAAGGCTTTCCATGCCCGTGGAGCGTCTTCGTCACGTCTCTCCAACAAATCGAAGTCTGGTATCTCCTCGGCGGAGAAAGTTGATCGAAACGACAAAGGCTCATGTGCGAGCCAGTCAAGGTCCCCTTCTGCGACCTTGATATTTGAGTAATTGGCGGACACACTGGGCCCCTCTTGTGTTTCCTGCGTGTTGGGCACAACTTTATCCTGGGGTTCAGCCATTTTCACCTGAAAAGCAGAGGAAGAGAAGTGAATTCGACATCCGAGATCAAATTTACCCTTCCACCACTAATCAAGTGAAAGGGCATTGACGAATCCGAGGACAACCGCGTGCCCGTATAAATTACCTACCAGTCGCTAGGAGAGGTCTCCGCGACCAGAACTCGCAGATATCCATACAAGAACGCATGTTCGTCTCACAATCACGTTAAAGTTCCGAACAGGCCTAGTGCCCGACTACAAACGAAATTCTACACCTAACCAGATTCTACAAGGATCTACGCTAACAATTTCTACAAAATCCTAGAAAATCCTGAAATTCTTCATGTTCTTTATAAAATTTCCAGAAATTCATGTGTTCATCGAAGAACACATGAAGTTCAACCGGAAAACATGAAGTTCAACAGGAAAACCCATAAAAATATACAGAAAGGGAAGAACTTACAAGAAAAAGAAGAGGTTGACGGTGGCGAAGAGAAGCTCCGGCGAAGGACTAATTGCAGAGCAAATAAGAGCAATGAGTAAAAAACTAGTGAAAATTATGAAGGTGAAACCTTCCCCCACCTTTTTATAACCATTTGATCGTGGGGAATCGTGAAGGTCATCATAGCCTATGCGCCCCTAGGACTGACAAAGGCCATAAATGCTCACCACGTGTCACTAGAACTCTTCGCCTGGTTTAGTGCGGAAAATACCAGCCCTTGGCTCCCGCGAGCAAGTCTCTTCGTCAAAATGAACACGTCCGTGCAGGGCTGCTCGACAAAAACTCCCATTTCTTCGAGAACGCTGCAAACCCTGATCGACATTTCGCGCTAGTAGCTAACGACCACATCTAGTCGGGCATGAATGGAACATTCCACGCGAGCAACCACTTCCCCGACAGCACGGTCGAAGTCACAACTGTTTAAAGTCATTACTCTCCAACAGAGAAACGACTTGGGGGGCTCTTGTTCTGGACCAGGCAGAGCTTCCTGCCCTCAAGGTCCAGGCCCAATCCAGCATAATTGGCGAACAGGCCCAATAAGCACAATATAGTCGTTGGGCACAATATAGTCGTTGGGCACAATATAGCCGTTGGGCGTGCCCCCTTCGCGCGCAGAGTAGTTCACACGACCAACTGTCTCCCCGGATATCACGGGAACAGTTAGAAATACCACGCGCTTTGCCCTCCATCTGGCAATACCTTATTGGTCGATCAGACACTTTGCTCGCCAACAATCTCTCTATAAAAACCCCTCGCTTGAGAGGGGCAGGTATCACAAATCATACACTTGACTTCTCTTACTTCCTTTTTCTCTTTTTTTGACCAAATACTTACTTTGGCATCGGAGTACCTTGTAGGTACCTCCACCCCTTTTTTCTCTCCTACGAGCATCAACTCTTGCCCTACACGAAAGCCACGACGATCTCCTTCTGGTCCTCTCCGATCAAAAATGCAGCGGAAAATAAAAATTTCCCTTTAGTGATCCTTACGAATGGTCATGATCAGTAATAGAACGGTTACCTCTTTGTGGCGATGAAACCTTTGATTCTGAATGGAATGAGTGATCACGAGCGATGTATGATGAACAACGTCTCTACTCAGTGCTAGCTGCTACGATTGAAGGCTTTGATTAAGAGAGAGAGAGAAGGAAAAATACGGTTAGGGTTTCATAGTCTGAATTTTAATCAAGTGTGAATGTTTCTGTACAAGGGTTCTATTCCTAGAACCACTTGTGTGGGCTTCAAGCTAAAAAGACCACTTAAGTGAACGCACACCATATCTTATGGTGTACCGTATATCACTTAAGCGCGTGGTACCTTACCACATTCCGTATTCAACTTAAGTGCATCGTACTTTATGGTGCTCTACATTTACTTAAGTGCATCGTACCTTACGGTGTTACTTATTTACTCTACCACTTATCAATATGTCCTTATGTGTGTGACCCTGTAGGTTTTCATGGCGTTGGTAATTATATTAAATCACGTATTTAACATAATAAACAATGAGCGATATCTAGTAATATATCACTACTACCGAAGTCACGAAAATGTCATGTGATCAGAAAAACCTTTTGTGATAGTACTTGTGTGTACAATTACTCTTTTGCCCTTATATTTATATTGAACGCAAGGCATATACTGTGTCATCCTTGTCCAGTTCAATATTGGGCCCTTAGACATTTATCATGTTATGTAGGATGGACAAATTCCATATAGGTTATTCATGTCCCTAAAAATTCTTTGTGGAGTACCCATCAATTGTCTTTATGGTCATCCAGTTACGGACAATGTTAGATCAACAATAAAGTATTTGACTCTACATCTATGGTTCATAGCGGTTTCAGGTCGACGGGTGGTATACATTATAAGAACAATATTGGTTCTACATCTGACCTTAAGTTTTGATGATAACTGCACATGTTATCTTAGAGAACAATTCAGTACTCTATGGTTTCTATCTAGTGTGTATCTTTTGCTAAATAGGATCTGGCTCTGAAAGAAAGGTGTGTGACATCATCAGACTTTGATCTAAATAATCTGGAAGAAAACATATGTTTTGTACAAGATAAAGTCAAAGTTCATGAATGTTTTCAATGCAACGGCTCTGAAGAATGTTTGTACTAAAGCTTCTAATCGTGACTAAGTAAGTAAGCTTTGAAGGCTTTCTAAGAGATGTGTTTCTATCACTATAAGCTTTGAAGACTCTAAAGACAATGTTCTGCTGAACAAAGTTCTGAAGATTCTGAAGACATCATTTATGGAGTTCAAGTTCTGAAGATTCTGAAGACAAGGTTCTGTTGAACGAAGTTCTGAAGACTTTGAAGACAAGTATGTGCTGAACAAGTTCTAAAGATTCTGAAGACGAGGTTCTGAATGAACAAGCTTTGAAGTTTTTGAAGACAACACTTCTAAAGACCAAGTGTTGAAGACTCTTAAGACAGGGTTCTGATGAACGAAGATCTGATATTCTAAATACTTTGGTTCTGAAGTTACAAGTATCGATCCTTCAATGACATGCTTCATCAAATATACATCTGAAGCCTCTGAAGAACTAGAAGACATAAGATCATGAATGGTTTGCGTGTTTTGATGAATATAAAAGTACAAAGTACTTTGTGACCTCTACCTCGATAAGGTGGCGCAATGGCAACCCTTATGTATTATGATGTGACCATTTCTTCAAGTGACCATTGGGAAACTATAGTTGGAATTTGTTTCCTATTATACCCTTCAACGGATCTATTCCTTAAGCTATAAAACGAAGACTTTGAAGCATTAAAAATAGTGTAGCTAAGAAGCTAGCAAAATGGAGTGAGCTAGAAGAGCCTGAGAGAATAAATGAGAGAGAATAACAAGAAGAAAATAACAACAAGAGAAGAATAAGAAAACGAATAGATAGAGCTGAAGGAAGCACAAAGTATGTGTGCGAAGCGGAAGCAAAGCACTAAGCTGTAAACTAAAAAAGAAGATGCTTGCTGCTCAAACAAAAAGATAGAGCATTGCTCTACAAGAAAAGGAGAGAATCATTAAAAAAAGCTTTTAAGAAATAAAACTCATGTTGATACGATGCAAATCTCTTGGAGATTATTCTTAAAACTTGTGTAATTTGCTTGTTTAGAAGCATCTCTTTGTACACACATTTGTAATCCTTTTCAAAGTGATTATTCCTCAAGTGACTAAGTCGTTAGTCTGTATGCTTGAGAGATCTAAGATGTTTTCTAACACTTAGAGGTTGTGATTGTAACCTTTCAAGATTATTGGACTAGAGTAACTCTGTTAACAGTGAACCAGGATAAAAATAATTGTGTCTATTTATTTTTATTCTCTTGTTAACATTGAAGTTTGAATTTCAAGAAAATATCACATTTGGTAAAATCCAATTCAAACCCCCTTTCTTGTGTTTCTCGCCCCTTCATACACCACTATCACCATGAGAGTAATTTATGACACTTTGCATAACATTCGATGTGGTACTCTCATAGCGGGTTAATCCAGTATAAACATTACTCCTAATACTCATACCTATGTTAAGACTTGATAACTTTTTATCCATGATCCATGACATGTGATCATCAGTCTATCTATATAATAGTCTTAATGCTTTAAGGTTATTCCACTTCACAGTAAAGCTCGACTGCTGATACTTTAAGAATAATGTCATTATGTTTAATGGGATCTCATGATTAAGTCACACTTAATATTTCATTAAACAAACTAGCTATTCTAGGGACTTTATTATCTTGGAAAAACAAACATAATAAAAAACTCCATTTATAATTAATAAATAATTCGATACAAGTACCAAAAGTAATGGCCTTTAAGGCTTACACCAATAATTTCCCACTAGCACTAGATCCAATCAGACATACCCATAATATCCATAGATATAGTATGGACATCATGCTTATGATACGCAAGAGGCTTTGTTAGTGGGTCAACAATATTGTCAAGTGTATGTACTCTGCATATCTTCACATCTCCCCGGTCTATTATTTCTCGAATGAGGTGATAACGCCTAAGTACGTGTTTGGATCATTTGTGAGATCTAGGCTTTTTAGCTTGTGCGATAGCACCGTTGTTATCATAATAGAGATCAATGGGATCCACAATGCTAAGGACCATGCCAAGTTCACTAATGAACTTCTTGATCCAAATAGCATCCTTTACTGCATTTGAGGCAACAATGTACTTAGCCTAGGTTGTAGAATCAACAACAATTTCTTGCTTTGAACTTTTCTAGCTCACAACACCGCCATTTAAGCATGACATATAACCAAATTGCGATCTGAAGTCAACCTTATATGTCTGGAAGTTAGCATCAATGTATCCAATTACAACAAACTCTTCTTGACCTCCATATACCAAGAATGAGTTCTTAGTCCTTCTCAAGTACTTAAGGATATTCTTAGCAGCTATCCAATGAGCATAATCAGGATCAAATTGGTACCTACTTGTTGTACTTAAAGCATACGAGACATCTGGTCGAGTACATAACATGGTATACATGATAGATCCTATTGCAGGTGCATATGGAATCTTATTCATGCGATCCCTTTCTTCCTTAGTTTAAGCGGATTGTGTTTTTGATAGACACGTGCCATGTTGCATAGGTATGAATCCTTTGTTGGAATCATGCATATTAAAGCGTCTCAACACTTTGTCTATGTATGTACTCTAACTTAGGCCAAGCAGTTTTTCTGATCTATCTTTATAGATCCTGATTCATAATATATAGGTTGTTTCACCAAGGTCTTTCATAGAAAAGCATTTCCCTAACCAAGTTTTCACTTGTTGCAAGGTCGGGACATCGTTTCCAATGAGTAATATGTCATATACATTTAATACCCAGAAGACGATCATGCACCCACTAACCTTCTTATAGACACGATGTTAGACGATGGCTATGGATCTAGAAGGGGGGTTGAATAGATCCCTTGAGTTTTACACGCAAATGGACTACAAAATTCTGTTTTAAAAAATTATGTTTAACGGAAGTCGCTGCTGGATAAATCGTCTATAACGAACCTTCTACCAAAAGGATCGGATATGCACGAATATATTTTGGATGAGTATGAAGGAGAAAAATTCAGTTCTGAATATTACACTTACAAATGCAGACAACAAATTAATCGCTTGCTTGATGTTTATTCCAATCCAATGAGGTAATTTGATAAACAATTTTAAAGCACTGTGTTCGTATTTTGCTTGGAAGCAAATTATCAAACATGTAGTGTGCGCAAACACACTATGTGCAGAATTTCTATGGAGAATAATGTGCAGCTGCTCCAAAAACACAATTCAACGAATTGTATTGATTTAACAAAAACAGTTTATCAGCGTACAATTATTCCACAACAGAAATTATGATAGTTTGCAACGTCACGAAATCGAACACTACTGAAATGTAAAAGAGTTAAGGGAAAGAAGGAGAACACCCGAGATTTGATTAGGCAGTTCCCCAATCGTCCTCGCTTTGGGTACGTCTGCCCCCAACTCCGCAAACGGAATTGAGATATATATATATATGTTGTTGTTGCAAATTATTTATTACAAGAGAAAACTAAGAACATACAAACCCCGAACGTCTTCGATCGTTGATGCAGAATTTTCTCTTCCCTTGATTCAAGATGAATCAAGTGCTCCGAATTTGGTTGATTCAATTACCGTCCCACGCTACTAAACCGAAATAAAACTTCGTTCTTCAATTACCTTCACTCGGTCAATTGAAATCTTCCAAGAATTCGAACCCAAACCTTCTTCTACGATCCTCTGATTACAGCTACTAAACCGAAACAGTTGCGCCAATTTCCGGTTACCTTCGCCTAGCCGAATCCTTGTAGAGAGAACAGTTTGTGCAAAAACCCCCAAAATCTCCTCGATTCTTGGCGGACAAACCCAACTGATTTAATTCAAGAAACACCTTCCAAACTCTCAACCCAGAAGATGAAGATCACACTTCCTAAATTCTGAACGTTATCACTTCTAACAATGGGCGACACAAACAAAGATGATTATCTGTGATTGTTTGATAACACAATGAAGAAGATGAAGATGAAGAGAGAACTGACATATATTTTTCACGTTTCTTGTTCTATATAAAAAATGAAGACCCAAAACTATTTATATCAAAAAATATAACCAAAAGAAATGACAGAAAATAACAGAAACGAAGTTAAGTGGAAAGGGCAAAAAACAAAGTCATGTGTCGACCTATGGACTTTATGCGTCGACGCATAAAATGTCAATTTTTGAGTTATCACCCACGGGTAAGCGCATGACCTTTTTGAGGTCAGCGCATGATTGCTGAGGTCGACGCATAAGGCAGATTTTTCAAGAAAATTCCATTTTTGAATTGTTTTTTTTTCACCAGACCAGAGTCAGACATACATGCTAGACACTATTAGATCACTTGTGGACATATATTTTTGGAAAGAATAAGATCTTATACATCTAGACACACGACCAACACGGACATGACCGACACGTGAAGTGATATCGCTCAAATTACAATCTAATGCATTTGTTGACATCATTAAAACAAGAAAGCTAGAAGGGTATCCCTCACATACTCCCCCTTTTTGATGATGGCAACCTTTCCTTGATTGTTACGAAAGATGTAATTTGAGATGATCAATGCTCCCCCTGTCTTTACCACTTTAACGTTTCTGTAGCTTGTATTCATTCTTCTCCCCCTTTGACAACATCAAAAAGACGAGAGAACAGTGGTCAAAATAGCATATGAAAATATGTAGTGGATCATCAAATATTTGCAACAACAAAAACAATTACCAGTATCCACATATGATACCGCTAATGTACACAAGTAATGATTAAATACGGAACAACGATATTAAAGCAAAACATTCACTTCAGAAAATTCAAACCATGACAGAAAATTTTAGTACATGTCAACATAACAGAAAGCAGACAACAAAGCACACATTCATGCATAACTAAACATGATGCCCTGAGATTTATGGTCTCCTCCCCCTGAATAGATAACCTCGTCCCCTGTGGTATTGACTTGGTGGTGGAAACTCCTCTAGTTAAAGGTTGAGGTCAATCAAGGTGCTATTTAGGTTACCAAGGTTGTTGGCTAAATTTTGATTTTGCTGAGTCAGATTGGCATCCATTTGATTGAACCTTGTCATAGCAGCATTTGCAAAATTGTTGAAATTGGTGGCATGAGATGACAGTTGGTAAGCTGTTCTTGTTGAGTCAGGTATCGAGTTTCCTGCTGCGCTTGAAATTCTTGATGTTGCAGAGATAACTCAGTCAGTCTTGCCAAAATTTCATCATTGGATTGTGAATAATGCTGAGACGGTGGAGTTGGTGTAGCAGAATTTTCTGGAATCTGCCATTCAGAGTCAGCATCATAGGATGGAGGAACATATGCAGCGCCAAGGTTGGTCCAGCAGTTTTGTTGATTCCACTGACCCCAACCATGATTGTAATAGGATTCTTCTGGTTGATATCCCATCCATGCCTCATTGTCTTCTTGATTTTCTTCTTCTTCCGGTGGATTGTCTTGCATGACAACGTCTTCCTGTATCACCACATTTTCATTATTACCAACATGATCTGCATTACCTTGACTTTCTTCATCCTCACTTGCTTCAAGATGGACAGGTTCAGGATGGGTAGCTCTTGATCTATAGATGAACCTTCGCTCACGTGAGTTCCAATAGTAACCCATCATGGACAAAGTTCTAGCCAGAAATTGTTGTTCAGCAGTAATGTGAATATGACAAATCTGTGGAATAGGAATGTCAAAGTGATTCAAAAAATTTGCCACAGCAGATGCATATCCAAGTGCTAAACATTTGTTCGAGCTGCGAGTTGTGAACATTCTAGAAGCAAAGTAGTAAGGCCAGTTGATTTTAATCTTTTCCCGCAGGATGTAGATGAGATGCACCTCCGCTTGTTCAACTCTTGAGAGGCCTCCTTTCTTAGGCCTCAAGATGCGAGCAGTGATCCACTGAAGAATACGTTCCTTAAATTTCAAGTGACCTGTGGTGACACTCTTAGGAAATGCTTCACTAGCCACAAAATCAGCTGGATATGGTTCCCTCAACATTGAATTCAGAGCAGTTTTGAATTCATAGCCCTGAACAAAGGTGTTATCAGTAACCTTTGGGAGATTTTCATTAGTTTCCAACACAAACAATGTAGACCGTACATCGTTTGTCACTTGACATTCTGTATTATTCATAGAGAATTTAAATTCAGCTCCACGAAATTTTCCTTTCAACCCACAATAGAACAACCTAGTCAAGTCTTCACTGTACTTGTCATCACATTCAACAAATTCATTCAGATTTTGAAAGTTGATGAGTTTAGAAATTTCAGGAATGTGAAAATCTTGACCCATCAATGGATAAAATCCATGTTGTCTAATAACAGCCTGTTTAGAAAATATTTCTGCAAACGGAGTGGCTAACCTTTCAGAAATTAAAGATTCAAACGTTACCCGTTGTGAGGATGAGCTTCTTGTTTGTCCTCGTTGTGATGTGGATCCTCTTCCTCCTCTTGTACCAGCATTTCTTCTGGAAGCCATTGTTGAAGAAGAGTTGAAGAAAGATTATCAACCTTGATAGTTGCAGAGATTGAAGAGAAGATGTATGAAATCCTTTGAATACCTTGCAGTAGATATATAGAACCTTCCCCCTTTGCTAATTATTAGGGTTTTGATGAGGGTTTAGTGGAGATTTACTGAGATTAATGAGGTTTAAAGGAGTAGAATGGGGAGAGATTGACCACAAAAGCTAATTAGATGACATGCAATAATCATAGTTTAATGTGCAATCAGAAAACATAGGGAAGATAAAGCATTTATAGGTCGGCGCACGCAACCCAGAAACATAAAGAAGTCTGAACGAATTCTTCATGCATCGACCTGTAAACCTTGTGCGTCGGCGCATGCTTCCTGAAAAATTTAAAATTACTTGACCATGTGGCTATGCGCTTACCCGTGAGTTTAATGGGTCAGCGCATGAAATCAGGCGTCGACACATGGAAGTGAAAAAGTGAGATTTTTGCAAAATTCTTGTTTCAAGCAGATAAATACACATATACACACAGAACCAAACATTCACATGAATGATAAGTGCTCAAAATGAAATAAACATCAAGATTAGAGTAAGTAACATGGCACAAAATGTTGATTAACCTCTATAAGTTGGAACGATATTACCTTGAACGTCATGACGGAGAGATCCCTCACATATGAATGAATTTCTCTTTGCATTGCTAGTAAAATAAAATAAGCATATACATATATATATATATATATATATATATATATATATATATATATATATATATATATATATATATATATATATGTGTGTGTGTGTGTGTGTGTGTGAAGATCATAATTCTAAAAGATGTTATACACGATCCGAGATATCGAGAATGCCAAGTTCCCTACGGATATGAAAGAAAGGCTCTGTAGCTAATGGTTTTGTGAAAATGTCAGCAAGTTGATTCTTAGTGTCAACATGCTCAAAGATAACATCACCTTTCTCTACATGATCCCTGAGAAAATGATGGCGTATTTCGATATGCTTGGTGCGTGAATGTAGTACAGGGTTCTTAGTTAGATTAATCGCACTGGTGTTATCGCACAAAATTGGAATACGTTCAAGTTTTAAGTTGAAATCGAGTAATTGTTGTTTAAGCCATAAGACTTGAGCACAACAACTACCGGCGGTAACATATTTCGCCTCAGCTGTTGACAAAGCAACGGAAACCTGTTTCTTGCTGTGCCAACTCACCAAGGAGTTTGCAAAAAAGTGACACGTGCCACTAGTACTTTTCCTATCCAACTTGCACCCGGCAAAGTCGGAGTCGAAGTAGCCAACTAAAGAACAAGCACCTCCTTTGGAATACCACAGCCCATACTTTGGAGTACCAGATAGGTATCGAAGTATGCGCTTAACTGCCTTCAGGTGGAATTCCTTGGGATGTGCCTGATACCTTGCACACATGCATACACTAAACATTATATCGGGACGTGATGCGGTAAGATAAAGAAGAGATCCTATCATACCCCGGTACTTCTTTACCTCAACATCCTTACCCTTTTCGTCACGATCGAGGTTAGCACTAGTAGGCATAGGAGTATCTATTGCTTTGCAGTTCAGCATATCAAAACGTTTTAGTAACTCAAGACAATATTTCGTTTGACTCACGAATGTGCCCTCTTCAAGTTGTTTGATTTGTAATCTGAGGAAATAGTTGAGCTCCCCCATCATGCTCATTTCAAACTCCCCCTGCATCAAACTAGAAAAATCCTTGACCAAGGTCATGTTAGTAGACCCAAATATAATATCGTCAACATAAATTTGCACCAAAATTAAGTGTTTTCCTTGACGTTTAATAAAGAGGGTTGTGTCAACCTTTCCTCTTGAATACCCTTGATCAAGTAGAAATTTGCTTAGACGTTCATACCAAGCCCCAGGGGCTTGTTTAAGTCCATACAAAGCTCGCTTAAGTTTATAGACATGATCAGGATATTCATGTGATTCAAAACCTGGAGGTTGGGCTACATACACCTCTTCATTTATATATCCGTTAAGGAATGCACTTTTAACATCCATTTGGAATAATTTAAAGTTCTTTGTGCAAGCATAGGCAAGTAGAAGGCGTATGGCCTCGAGTCGGGCAACCGGCGCATAAGTTTCCTCATAATCGATTCCTTCCTCTTGGTTATGGCCTTGCGCTACAAGCCTAGCTTTGTTACGCGTTATTACTCCATTTTCATCAAGTTTATTCCTAAACACCCATCGGGTGCCTATTACTTGATGATCTCGCGGAGGGGGGACAAGGTCCCAAACCTCATTTCTCCATAATTAATTTAGTTCATCTTGCATTGATAGATACCAATGCTCATCGAGTAACGCTTCCTTAGAGTTTTTAGGTTCAACTTGGGAGACAAAAGCAGAGTAATAACAAAAGTTACTAAGTTTAGAGCGAGTAGTTACTCCCTTAGAGATATCACCGAGAATGTTGTCAATTAGATGGTCTTTTGAAGACTTCCAAGCTGGAGGAAGTTCATCTTCATTAGTATGATGATCATCCTCACTTTTCACTGGTTGGTGATCCTTTTCCTCCTCAATACGCACTGCTTCAGGCTGATCAATTCCCTTATCAGTGTCCTTGAGTATGTCTTCAGTAGGTACACCTGCACCATGAAAAGAACTACCTTCTCCGACATTTCTCGGATAAGATTCGTCAAAAGAAACATGAACTGACTCTTCAACTACACGTAACCTTTTATTATAGATTCTATAAGCTTTACTTGACTGAGAGTATCCAAGAAAAATACCCTTGTCAGCCTTGGCATCAAATTTGCTGAGAGTCTCTTTTCCATTATTTAACACAAAACATTTGCAACCAAATACATGAAGGTGACAGATATTTGGCTTACGCCCTTTTAAAAGCTCATACGGTGTCTTGTTTAGAATAGGCCGGATAAGCACCCTATTCAAAACATAACAAGCCGTACTTATGGAGTTTGCCCAAAAGTATTTTGGTAATCTACTATCATTGATCATAGTCCTTCCAAGTTCTTCCAACACTCTATTTTTACGTTCCACTACCCCATTTTGTTGAGGAGTACGTGGTGCGGAAAAATTATGATCAATTCCGTTGGAATCACAAAATGCTTCAAATAAATGATTTTCAAACTCGCCCCCATGATCACTTCTGATTGAACCAATGTTTGTGTTTAACTTGTTTTGAGATAACTTAGCAAATCGTTCAAAGGATGAAAAAGTATCACTCTTATTTGCCAAGAAAATTGTCCAGCAAAACCTAGAAAAATCATCGACTATAACAAACCCATAGTAGTTACCACCTAGGCTTTTAACCCTAGATGGTCCAAAGAGATCCATATGGAGGAGCTCAAGAGGTCTCATAGTTGAAACACTGTTTTTAGATTTAAAAGAGATCCTTGTTTGCTTCCCCATTTGGCATGCATCGCAAAGATGATCCTTTGTAAATTTAATTTTGGGCAAACCGATGACTAGGTGTTTAGAGACAATTTTATTAAGTAAATCAAAATTGATATGTGCCAAGCGTCTATGCCACAACCATGAATCTTCATTCATAGTGACTAAACACTTGTCTCTATCCAATGATACCTCGTTTAAGTCTAGCATATAGACGTTATTCACCCTCAAGCCCTTAAACACATTCTTTTTGTCGCAATCTTCAACTACGCAACAATTCTTTGAAAAAGAGACTTTATAATTTTTGTCGCATAGTTGACTAATGCTTAAAAGGTTGTGTCTAAGGCCCTCCACAAGAAGTACATCCGAGATAGTAGTAGATGAGGGGTTACCTATACTACCTTTACCGAGAATCTGTCCCTTGTTGTTATCTCCGTAGGTGACAAACCCCTTTTTCTTTGCCACAAAGTCGATGAAAAGAGATATGTCTTCGGTCATATGTCTTGAGCAACCACTATCTAGAACCCATCTTCTTTCGGTGGTCTCAAGACTTTGTACCTACAAAAATAATCAAGGGAGAGTAGGTACCCAATTCTCATTGGGTCCTTTATGGTAAGTGAAACCAATATTGTCCTTTATGACCAGGCTTACAACAATACAAGCAATCACGATTTGTTTGGAGTTTACCTTTGCTATCACTATCTCGAATCACATACGTGTATTTTTGATACGGATTATTCATTGTTTCACGATAATGTGATCGATAAATAGCAAACGTAATCTTAGGCTTGAGAGCCTTGTCTAACTTGGCTTTGAGGGTTCTCACCTCTCTTTGCCAAATGTGACAAGTACCACAGCCCCCAAGATCAAACCATGTATATTCATCCTTATCGACATTAGTTTTTGATACATTCACCATAGAGTTTTTAAGATCTTCCAATTCCTTTTGGGAATCGGAAACCTTTTCTCCAAATAGGAAAAAATCTTTTTATTCGAAGCTAAGCGTTGAAATGCTTCCTTAGCTTCGTGGTGTAATGTGTCAAAAGCTCTTTTCAATTCAGCATGAGACATATTTTGACAGTTTTCAAATTTAGAGTATTTTACCTCTTTTCCTTTGTTGTGACGTGCCATGAGACAAAGGTTGACGGATTCACTTTCGTCACTTGAGGAGTCATCTTTCTCCGACTCGCTATCGCTTTCCCAAGCGATGTACGCTCGTCGAGACTTGTTGGACTTTTTGTTTGAGCGACTCTTGTCTCTATCCTTATCTTTGTCTTTCTTTAGGGATGGACAATCCGGCTTGTAGTGCCCAGATTTTCCACAATTGTAGCACGTCCCCTTTACTTTGCCATTTTTATTTCCTTCACTTCTAGATTGCTTCCGGAACTTGACAAGATTTCTGTCCGAGTGCTGAATATCATTCTTGCGAATGTATGTATTGTATCTCTTCACAAATAAGCTCATATCATCACCGGATTCTTCATCCTTGTCATTTTGGCCTCATCATCACTTAGCTCTTGATGTGTGAACTTTGAACAAGAAGCCTTAAGAGCTATCGACTTCTTTTCCGTATCTTTTGCCTTCTCTTTCTTTATACTCTTCTCATACTTATCCAAGCTAATGAGCACTTGCTCATGCTCATCGAGTTTACCAAAGAGTGTTGTGAGGTCTAATATAGCAAGATCATTGGCCTCCTTGATAGCGGTAACCTTTGGTTGTCATTCCCTGCTAAGACACCTCAGAATTTTATTAGTAGAAACCTCATTTGGAATTGGTTTACCAAGGACATGCAATTTGTTGATAATGTGAGTGAATCGTTTTTGCATATCCGCAATGGTTTCCCCTTGCTTCATGTAAAACAAATCAAACTCTTGCGTAAGTGTATTAATACGAGCCAACTTAATATCATTTGTGCCTTCGTGAGCTACTTGTAAAGCATCCCACATGGCTTTGGCCGTTTCACAATGAGAGACTCTATAATACTCGTCAACTCCCAAGGAGGAGATGATCATATTACGAGCCTTCCAATCATAACTGTACTTTTTCTCGTCCTCCTCATTCCATTGAGCTTCGGGTTTAGGAACGACAATGCCTTCCGCGTTAGTCATAGTAATTGCCATGGGACCGTTTAAAATAACGTTCCAAACCTCCCGATCTAAGGAATTAATATGAACGCGCATACAATCCTTCCAGTAGCTGTAGTTTTCACCTGTAAAAACTGGAGCTCTATTATAAGCCCCTTTAGGTTCGTTTGCCATGATCCAAGAAGTTTTACCGAAGCACCAGAATTAACCGGAGCTCGTGATACCACTTGTTAGACGATGGCTATGGATCTAGAAGGGGGGTTGAATAGATCCCTTGAGTTTTACACGCAAATGGACTACAAAATTCTGTTTTAACAAATTCTGTTTAACGGAAGCCGCTTCTGGATAAATCGTCTACAACGAACCTTCTACCAAAAGGATCGGATATGCACGAATATATTTTGGATGAGTATGAAGGAGAAAAATTCAGTTCTGAATATTACACTTACAAACACAGACAACAAATTAATCGCTTGCTTGATGTTTATTCCAATCCAATGAGGTAATTTGATAAACAATTTTAAAGCACTGTGTTCGTATTTTGCTTGGAAGCAAATTATCAAACACGTAGTGTGCGCAAACACACTATGTGCATAATTTCTATGGAGAATAATGTACAGCTGCTCCAAAAACACAATTCAACGAATTGTATTGATTTAACAAAAACAGTTTATCAGCGTCCAATTATTCCACAATAGAAATTACGATAGTTTGCAACGTCACGAAATCGAACACTACTGAAATGTAAAAGAGTTAAGGGAAAGAAGGAGAACACCCGAGATTTGATTAGGCAGTTCCCCAATCGTCCTCGCTTTGGGTACGTCTGCCCCCAACTCCGTAAACGGAATTGAGATATATATATATGTTGCTGTTGCAAATTGTTTATTACAAGAGAAAACTATGAACATACAAACCCCGAACGTCTTCGATCGTTGATGCAGAATTTTCTCTTCCCTTGATTCAAGATGAATCAAGTGCTCCGAATTTGGTTGATTCAATTACCGTCCCACGCTACTAAACCGAAATAAAACTTCGTTCTTCAGTTACCTTCACTCGGTCAATTAAAATCTTCCAAGAATTCGAACCCAAACCTTCTTCTACGATCCTCTGATTACAGCTACTAAACCGAAACAGTTGCGCCAATTTCCGGTTACCTTCGCCCAGCCGAATCCTTGTAGAGAGAACAGTTTGTTCAAAAAACCCCAAAATCTCCTCGATTCTTGGAGGACAAACCCAACTAATTTGATTCAAGAAACACCTTCCAAACTCTCAACCCAGAAGATGAAGATCACACTTCCTAAATTCTGAACGTTATCACTTCTAACAATGGGCGACACAAACAAAGATGATTATCTGTGATTGTTTGATAACACAATGAAGAAGATGAAGATGAAGAGAGAACTGACATATATTTTTCACGTTTCTTGTTCTATATAAAAAATGAAGACCCAAAACTATTTATATCAAAAAATATAACCAAAAGAAATGACAGAAAATAACAGAAACGAAGTTAAGTGGAAAGGGCAAAAAACAAAGTCATGCGTCGATCTATGGACTTTATGCGTCGACGCATAAAATGTCAATTTTTGAGTTATCACCCACGGGTAAGCGCATGACCTTTTTGAGGTCAGCGCATGATTGCTGAGGTCGACGCATAAGGCAGATTTTTCAAGAAAATTCCATTTTTGAATTGTTTTTTTTTCACCAGACCAGAGTCAGACATACATGCTAGACACTATTAGATCACTTGTGGACATATATTTTTGGAAAGAATAAGATCTTATACATTTAGACACACGACCAACTCGGACATGACCGACACGTGAAGTGATACCGCTCAAATTACAATCTAATGCATTTGTTGACATCATTAAAACAAGAAAGCTAGAAGGGTATCCCTCACACACGAGGCTTATCTTCATTCTTTATGAATCCATATTGTTTTATAAATTCATCAAAACGAAGATTCCAGCTTCTCGAAGCTTGCTTCAATCCATAGATTGATCACTGTAACTTGCATATCTTTTGAGCTTCTTCTGGTATGTCAAATCCTTCGGGTTGTGTCATGTACACGTCCTCAAGAAGATTCCCGTTAAGGAAAGCAGTCTTGACAGCCATCTGCCATATTTCATAATCATAATATGCAGCGATAGCAAGTAAAATTTGAACATATTTAAGCATTGCAACTGGTGAAAAGGTTTCATCATAGTCTACCCCATGAATTTGTTTATAGCCTTTAGCAACCAGTCTTGCCTTATAGGTATGTACCTTACCATCCATGTTAGTCTTCTTTTTGAAGACTCAATTGCATCCTATAGTATTAACTCCTACAAGAGGCTCTACCAAGGTCCAAACCTAGTTTGTGTACATGGATCCATTTCAGATTTCATGGCTTCTAGCCACTTCTCAGATTCAGGACCAGTTATGGCCTCTTGGTAGGTTACAGGCTCATCTTGCTCCATGTGTAATACATCACCTTGATCAGTTAAGAGATATCCATATCTCTGTCATTGGTGACGTATCCTGCTCAACCTATGCTGGTCTTGTTCCAATTGTATCTAATACAATTCTTGAATACTTCCAGTATGGTGAATCACTCCTTATTCTAATCCATCATATGGATCATTCCCAACTCTTGCTTCTAAACATATGTAATCTTATTATAATTTGTTTAGTTAAGTTTGACCCTTTGTTTTAGAAATTGGATATTACATTTATCCAATTGCACCTTACCATTATAGAACATGTACCTTGCGTTAGGCGAAACCTACATTATTCAATACTAGTATTTATGAGTTCTAAAGTTTGGAAAGCATAAACTTAATATTCAATTTTGAGGGAATTTTTAATTAGTTTGATTTCGCCGACTTATTTATCATATAAATCATCTCTCACTTGCATCAATAAACATTCACATGCATCAACATACATACAAAATGAAACAATTATAGCCCCTAGCGCAATTGTTCTCCCAAGCCAACGAGGGAACCTAAGCTAAACCTAATAACGATCTACACTTCTCCAAACAATATCTCCAATATTGTTTTCATTTGATCTTGTATCTTTCTCTTTCTTCATAACATCACATTACATCAAAGAATAATTGTTTTACATACGAGGGAGTGAGATGAGAAAAGAAGTTACATCAAGAGATTAATAGAGATGCACGACACGCATGTCGTATTTTAAAATCCCAAAACAAAATAAAGGAAAACTAAGGCCATAACTGATCACCGCAAGAGAAAAATAATAAACACAAATTTATTATTATTAATTTAAATCTTGTTCATTAAATAAATCAAATTAAATTTTGGGGAATGATCACACTATGCAGAGATAGTCAGGGGTTACGCTGCACGGTCAGTGGACGCGAATTTTAATGAACAATTCATTTGAAATCGACGTAGTTTTTCGCATCAACACTTGATATTTTCCATAAACATTAAAGCACAACTTTTGTGCCATCGTAACCCTAATCACATACCTATTTGACAGCACAACCCTTGTGTCATCATAAACTGTAATGCAACAATTTCATACCGTCAAAACACCATGATCGAAAATTCAGTATGATTGATCGACATGTCATTGCTTCACCATACTAATGTCAGATTCCGAAGCAAATGAGCATGAATCGCTCAAAGGAATAACAATCATTACCTGATTGAATGGACGAAATAGAAACAATATATCCAATATACCATATTTACATCAGAGTTACTTATATCACATATAAAAATTTGACTGATCATATTTGTGTAACTTAAGGACGGTCGATATATCGCTGCTTTACCATACTAATGTCAGATTCTGAAGCATAGTCAATATCGATCATCCAAATCGTACACATCCCAATGCCAAAATTCAATTACTCGATTATAGTTTAATTTATTATGTATTTTAATTGAATTAAAACATAAAGACAGAGAATAAACAGTTATCAGATGCATGGTTTTATAAGTGGCTCTGATACCACTGAAGGGAAATATGTGATCTAAAACGCAGCGGAAAATAAAAAAAAAATTGTTTAGTGATCCATACGAACGGTTATGATCAGTGATAGAACGGTTACCTCTTTGACGATGAAACCTTTTATTCTGAATCGGAGTGACCACGAGTGATGTATGGTGAACAACGCCTCTACTCAGTCCACACAAACAAATTCCTTCAGTCTCAGTGCTAGCTGTTATGCTTAAAGGCTTTGAGTGAGAGAGAGAAGGAAAAATGCGGCTAGGGTTTCATAGTCTAAATTTTCATCAAGTGTGAATACTTCCGCACAAGGGTTCTATTTATAG
Organism: Lathyrus tuberosus; assembly: GCA_022829125.1. Taxonomy (NCBI): domain Eukaryota; kingdom Viridiplantae; phylum Streptophyta; class Magnoliopsida; order Fabales; family Fabaceae; genus Lathyrus; species Lathyrus tuberosus. The sequence continues at coordinate 2,447,461 of JALAZF010000613.1, forward strand.
AACCACTTGTGTGGGGTGCAAGATAAAAAGCCCACTTAAGTGAACGCGCACCATATCTTATGGTGTACCGTATATCACTTGAGCGCATGGTACCTCACCACATTCCATATTCTACTTAAGTGCATCGTACCTTACGGTGTTCTACATTTACTTAAATGCACCGTACCTTACGATGTTCCTTATTTATTATACCACTCATAAATCTGTCCTTATGTGTGTGACCCTGTAGGTTTTTGCGATGTTGACAATTATATTAAATCACGCATTTAACATAATAAACAGTGAGCGGTATCTAGCAATACATCAATGTTACCCATGTCACGAAAATTCCATGTGATCTGACAAAACCTTTTGTAATAGTACTTGTGTCTACAATTACCCTTTTGCCATTGTGTCTATATTGAACACAAGACATATACCATGTCATCCTTGTCTAGTTCAATATTGGGCCCTTAGACATTTATCCTGTTATGCAGGTTGAGCAAATTCTATCTAGGTCACTCATATCCCTCAACATGCTTTGTGGAGTACCCATCAACTGTCGTTATGGTAATCCTGTTACGGACAATGTTATATCAACAATAAAGTACTCTACTCTACATCTAGGGTCCATAATGGTGTCAAAGGGTGGTATACACCACTATCACCATGAGAGTAACTTATGACACTTTGCATAAAATTCTATGTAGTATTCCTATAACGGGTTAATCCAGTATAAATATTACTCATAATACTCATACATATGTTAAGACTTGATAACTCCTTATCCATGATCCATGAGATGTGATTATCATTCTATCTACATAATAATCTTAATTCTTTAAGGTTATCCCACTTCACAGTAAAGCTCGACTACAGATACTTTAAGAATAATGTCCTTATGTTTAATGGGATCTTATGATTGAGTCAGACTTAATATTTCATTAAACGGACTAGCTATTCTAGGAACTTTATTATCTTGGAAAAACAAACATAATAAAGAAATGCATTTTATATTTTAATAAATAATTCAATACAAGTACCAAAAGTAATGGCCTATAAGGCTTACACCAACATTGTTCAGGGCTGAATTTTTAGAGAAGTATTTTCTAAATGACGTGCGCAATGAGATAGAAATCGATTTCCTCAAGCTAAAGTAGGGAAATATGACAGTGGTTGAGTATGCTACTAAGTTCGAAGAGCTGGTAAAGTTTTGTCTACACTATAATAATGTGGCAGCTGAAGGGTCAAAGTGTATTAAGTTCGAAAGTGGTTTGCATCCCGAGATCAAGCAAGGTATTGGGTATCAGGAGATTTGTTGATTTCCTATGCTTGTGAATAAATGCAGGATTTATGATGAGGATGGCAGGGTTCGGTATGCTCACTATAAGAGTCTTAATGAGAAGAAAAGGAAGAATCAAAATCGTGGAAAACTGTACAGTGTTCCAGCAAAAAAAAAGGGAGCATAAGGCTTTAGGTGAGAATAGGATAAGTGGGGGAGAGACCCCCACTTCTATCAATTGCTTTAAGTATAGGGTCGTGGGTCATCTTTTCAATGACTGCAAGAGTTTTGAGAAGAGATGCTTCAAGTGTGGAAAGATTCGACGTCTTATCGTTGATTGTAAGTGTAGGTCGTTGACTTGCTTCAACTGTGGGGAACCAAGTCACATTAGTACTCATTTCCAGAAACCAAAAAAGTTCCAGTCTGGAGGAAAAGTTTTTACTTTAACTGGATCAGAGACTACTAGCACAAACAGAATGATTTGGGGTATGTGTTTTATTAATGATATTCTGCTGATTACTATTATTGACGAGTGCAACATGTTCGTTTATTTCTCTTAAGTGTATTGAGAAGTTGTATCTAGAATTGTCCTCTATGGGTGGGATTATGATCGTTGATACTCGAACTTTGGGTCTGGTAACTATTTTGTGGGTTTGTTTGAATTATCCGCTGACTATTTATGGTAAGATTTTTAGGATGGCCCAAGTCTCTCTAGCGTTAGATAAACTCGATGTTATCCTTCAAATGAACTCGTTAGAGTTCAACCATGTTCATATCAACTGTATCGACAAGTTAGTGTCATTTCCAAAATTTGAGGCAAGTGACGGTCTGTTTGTGTCTGCTAAGCAGGTGGATGAATATTAGCTTCTATAGAGTCTGGAAGAAAAGTTTCAATTGGTGAATAACTAGTGGTGTGTGATTTTCCATAAGAGTTTCTAGATGATATTAGTGATTTGCCGCCAGAGTGCAAAGTCGAGTTCTCCATAGACTTAATACCCGATGCTGGTCACGTGTCAATGAATCCTTATAAAATGTCTACTTCAGAAGTGAGTGAGTTAAGTAAACAATTGGTTTCTTGAGAAAAAGTTTGTTCGACCGAGTATTTTGTAGTGGGAAACATTGATGTTGTTAGTCAAGAAGAAGATGGTATCATGAGGTTATGTGTTGAATATTGACAGTTGAATATAGTTACAATTAAGAATAAGTATCCTCAACCGAGAATTGACTATTTGATGGATCAATTAATTGGTGTTTGTGTGTCTAGTAAGATTGATATACGGTCAAGATATCATCAAATTCACATGAAGCTAGGAGATATTCCAAATACTGCATTAAGGATGAGATATGATCATTATGAGCATTCAGTAATGTTGTTTGGAGTGCCTAATGTGCTTAGTGTGTTTATGGAATATACGAATAGGATTCTCCATCCTTATTTATATCAGTTTATGCTTGTGTTCATCGACGATGTTCTGATATATTCTAAGTTTGATGAAGAACATGTAGAGCATCTGAAAATTGTGTTGCAGACCTTGAAAGAAATAAAGTTATATGTAAAGTTATCCAAGTATCGGTTCAGGTTATGAGAGGTGAATTTTCTCTGGCATGTAATTTCTAATGGTAGTATTATTGTTGATCTATCAAAGATCGATGCTGCATTGAAACAGGAAGCTCTGAAGACTGTTACTGAAATCAGAAGTTTTATGGGTTTGGATGGTTATTACAAAAGGTTTATTGAAGGCTTTTTGAAGTTGGTGTTGCCTTTAACTTAATTTACTCGAAAAGGGTCAAACTTATGTTTGAGATGTGCAGTGTGAGGAGAGTTTTTAGGAACTCAAGAGGAAGTTGACGTCTGCTATAGTTTTGATTTTGGCAAATCCAATTGAATCCTTTGTTGTGTATTATGACATAGACAAAGTGTCTAAACTTACCGAGCTTCTAAATTGAACAAATCTAATTATATGGATCAAAACTCCTATGGCACATAAGGTTTGATTCGAGGTACTTGATAAAAGTTTGAAAGATGTTATAAGTAAAAATAAGGTTGTGTCAAAGAAAATATTTAAAGGTAAAGTAGTTGTTTTTTATGGTGATTTCAGACACATTCTTCTTGTTGTACCAAGAGTTAGTAGATATGATATTGTTTACACAACAATAAATATTTCATATGTTTGAGATCATTGCAAAGTCACAAGTCTCACAAATAACACTCCCTCGCAGTGTGGTTTGACAACCAATACCAATGAATATATCATACAATTTTAGAAGTGGATACTAAAATTGGTTAATAACTTTTTTCCCTGTCATATTATCGATATTTGAAATATAAAAAAGGTTTGGATTTCCTCCCTGATGAAGATTCCCTTATTTTAGCCACTCATTACACTCAATCATAAAAAAATGACACGATAAACAAATTTTTATTTTTTATTTTTTAATGACATGTATTGCCAATTTGGTTTTTTTTCCTATATTTTTTAAATACACGTGGCATTTATTTTTTTTATTATTATAAATATGAAGATTTTAAAAGCATCAAAAATATAAATTTGAAGGCCAAAAGGTGTTGAACCTCAGGACCTCACACTAAATGAAGACAATCCCTTACCACTGAGCGATGTTGTCGTGTTATCAGCTTTGGTTCTTTATCCCACCAAATATACAATTTTTTTAGAATAACCATGTTATTCATAAAAAAATACAAGAATAACATGTTGTTCAAAAGAATTACCAAAGTGACGCATTTTGAAAAATAAGAAGCATGCAGGAGCCAAATCATTTGGCGACTCAGGCATGGAGAAACACACAAGCCAAACCAATTGGTGACTCAGGCATGTATGCGTGCCCTAATTTTAAAGGGAGGCTCTATATGGTATGGCATCTCAAGACAATCTCTTTTTTTTAAAGGCATTTATTTGTTGTTTTTTTTTTAATTAATATTTAGTTCGGAAATTGATAAATTAAATAGAAAAAAAAAGCTAGCAAAAATTATATAACAATGTTCAGAATATAAAAATTTGTACAATTGATAGAAAACAAAAATTTAATGGTCGTGCCTATCGAAACGTCCACCAGTTCCACATTCCGGGGCTCTTGCGATGCGTCTAGGTCAACCACAATTTTGTTGAGGTGTCTATGGCCTTTGCGTGTTGACCTGTGGAAGAGGCATCTGTTGAGATGTCCCCGACGTATCAGACAAATTCTGAAGCATATGTCCTTAATAGCCGGGGGTTGTCGCCAACGGCGCTTCCGTAATCCAGTTGTATGCCCATGTTTTCGTAGTTTGGACGGGGGGTTGGGTTGGTTGTGGACGATATGGTTGGTCGAAATGGTGCATTGAAGGGTTTTGGAACTGATCCAGTGGTTGATGTGGCATTTGGTAGTCAAATAGTGAGTGGGTTTGTTGGTTGTAAGAGGATTGTGTGTTCATTTACTGGGGGCTATGGTGGGCTGGGTGGGTTCAAAAGAGTTGCCAGGGCTATAGGCATTATTGGGGTCGGTGTAGGTGGGCTGGCGGTAGGTGTAAGGCTCTTATTGTTGTGACTGGGTTGGTGGCATGAAAGGGTTGCGACTTTGGAAGATTGATTCGGTTGGTATACCTGGTTATTGGGTATAATAAGGTGTTTGATGTTGGGCATGTGGCTGTGAGGAAGATGCACATTGGCGCGGATCAATTAGATACGTCGGCTGAGAGAAGAATTGTTGGGGTGTTGTAACAGACCTAAACCAAAGCATATATTGTTGTGTTGGTCTAGCCCCTTCCACAACAGGTTCGGCTAAGATGTGTCGATGTCGATTCTCCCAATGTTCACACATCTCTTTTGCAAGGTTCGTCCAGTGACCTACAGCCCATTGTGTATCCACTCTACGTAGATGCCATTCTCCTACACATGTCAGAGCCACCGGAATATCCTGATGCATTCCGAACTGAAGTTTTACCCGATCACTTTGATGCATCTCCACTGTGGTGAACTGAATTATGGGTGTTTTTGATGTCTACACTGCAGCATCAACCGTGTTGGGCTGATGGTCGAGACCCTCGTACGACCTCCAGATAAACTAAAAGAACAAAAGATTTAATGAGAAACTTTACAGTGCTGTAATTTATTAGACATATTTATGGTAGTTTAAAAAAAATTACATCGTCAGGGCTAATATGATCTATTAGGTTGCGGTTCACGATTATTGAGTTCCTGGGATTTCGATGGTAATTCATTCCCGGAACTGACCACCTAAAAAAAAATGACACAAATAAATTAGTTATAAATAAACATTTCATTGAAGGACATAAGTTCGAGTAGTAAAATTAAGGTTACTTGTTTGCGTAGGGAAATGTGAAGGGATTCCGGTTAACAGGAGCTAGTGTTGGCATTCTGGACCAACCCCACGCTTGAAGGAAATAGGCGCAGCCATAAAAAGTACAAACATCTTTTTTTTGAAGTTTTACATAGCGAACTATAGAGATAGGCCAGGACAGCTGAACCCCAACTATAGTCACACACTTTGTTGATGTTAGATAACAATGGTAAATACATAATATTTACATTATTTCCAGTACTTTCTAGAAATAAAAAATTACCAAATAAGATCATTAAATAACACCGAGTTTTAATTATCTTGTAATACGCGGGGGTGTGGGGGTGGTTTCCTCGTCTAATATAATAGAGTTATAGTGGTCTCTTAGGTATTTTAAGTTAATGTCTTAGCCCCTAGGTCGACCATCACGTGTTGGCTAAGGTGCTTCAACACAAAGCGGGACGCCTAACAAATTATTGCACAGTTAGTTATTGACATTAACCTTGCCGTTGACGGCGTTTCCATTTATGCGTAGGCCAAAAAACATATACACATCTTGAAGTGTTACCGTGCATTCACCGAATGGAAGGTGAAATATGTGGGTCTCTGGCCTCCAACGTTCTAGCAAAGCTAGAATAAATTTATGGTCAAGCGAATATGATGTGATTTTTATAAAATCACCAAAGCCACGTGCATCTAGGTAATCTTCGATGAAATGGTCATGCGGTATGTAGTCATGTACACGACAACGAAACCTTGAGACCTTGAAACCTTGACACATAAGGTCAATGTCTTTGACCGTACTAAAGGTCACTTCAGTGTTGCAGAGTTTGTTGATCACAATGAAGGGAGGCCTAGGGGATGTTACTGAGTGGAACTGGATAGGAGTTGGTGTGACTTTGGAAAGTTTCAGGAATTTCGTATGTCTTGCTCCCATGTTATAGCAACATGTTTGAAGGCTCGCCTGGACCCAACCAACTATCTCTCTGTTCTTCACTGAGTCACTACTCTATGCAATGTCTACGGCATTAGCTTTCAGGTGGTAGCAAGGGAGGACTATTGGCCTCAATACAAAGGCAAAATTGTGTGGCATAATGATTTGATGCAAAGAAAGAAAAATGGTCGCCCTAACAGCACCCGTATTCAAACGAAGATGGATGCAGCAGACAAAATGGTGAGGTTATGTGGTTCGTGTCGCCAGCCTGGACACAATCGTACCAAGTGTCCCAATGTGGGATCAAGCACAACATCATAGTTTCAACTGTAACCTTGTCTATTTATAACAACAATAAATTTCATTTCATTGATAGCATACCTAAGCAATTACAACAACATAACATAACAAAGCATAACCTAATAGCTCAACAACAACAATTAACAACGACATAACCAAATACCAACTCAGAAAATAACAACAACATACCCAAAAGAAACAAATCAACGAATCAACTTATCTAGGATATTACAACCATCAAGTTAATTTTCTTTGTTGTTAACATCATCATAAGGACACCAGCATCATTTTCCACTTTTCTCCAAGTACGAGTAACTCCATTTGGACTAGACTCCTCAATCAGCCTCTCGATCTTCCAGATCTTTTTACCTACAGCAAATTCTCCTTCTAGCCAGCGATACAGTTCCCTATGCAAATGCTCAAAGGTCTGCGTGTTCCATAGTAGGACCTTCATCGGGGGCTTGGTTGGAAGCGGTTCCTCCGATGATGATGATGATGGACGCCGATTTAACCACTCAGACATAGTGGGAGGGGAGAGATTAGGATACTGGTTGGGGGGGTTGAGGATATTGGTTGGGGAGAGTTGAGGATATTGGTGTTAATTGTTGTGGAGAACCAAATGAGGGTGCAGTCTTATTTATAGACACATGAAGTACTGTATGTAATAATTATTATTTTTTTAATTATAACTTTAAAAAAATAAATACCTTAAAAAAAATTGCCTTGAGGCGCCAAACCATATGGCGCCTCCCTTTGAAAATTAGGGCACGCAACCTGAGTCGCCATTTCATTTGGCGAGTGGCTTTCAACTTTGCCTGAGGCGCCAAACCATTTGGCTCCTGCAGGTTTGTTTTTCTTGCAACATAGTCACTTTGGTAAATGTTTTGAATGTTGTGTTATTCTTGTAATTTTTTTTTTAAATCATAGTTATTAAAAAAAAATTCTAATAATAAATGACATACTTTGTTTGCAAGATTAGAATAAATATATTTCAAATATTTTGATTACAATTGTTTAAATATACTTATATAGATTATTAAATATGAAATTTATATCATAAATTAATATTATTACATATGAAATATATTTTAAATTAATATTATTAAATATCAAATATATTTATATAATAAATTAATATTATTAAATGTGAAATATTTTTTTTAATTAATATTATTTAATATGAAATATATTTATATAATAAATTAATATGATCAAATGTTAAATATATTTTTAAATTGATATTATTAAACATGAAATATATGTATATAATAAATTAATACTATTAAATATGAAATATATTTTTAAATTAATGTTATTAAATATGAAATATATTTATATAGTAAATTAATATTATTAAATATGAAATATATTTATATAAATACTTTAATATTATTAAATATGAGATATATTTATATTGTTCCGTTGTCGAACAATAAATAATGATGATTACGAAAACTACAACGGAGCAAAGCTTCAAAGGCACTACGATGTGACAACACCGTGGATTTGTGCTTCTTAAACCAGAGGTATCAATCTTTATGCAATATTATTAATCAATATTTGTTATCCTCAATATGACAGATTTAGGGGGAGGTACCTGCATGGTTAGCACTCCAACGCTTAAATCAATTTAGAGTTTAAGATAGTGGCAATAATAGTTGAGGTAATAGATTTTGCACTTGAAAATTCTTTACAAAGGTGTTTATACTTTAGGTCTGACAGGACAGGTTGTGATGACCCCGTGTTATTGGACCTTTGACCGACGCAGAGCAGTGGATCTCGGGTTTTTGGCCAACACGAAACATATATAATTCTTTAATATTATTAAATATGAAATATAAATAATATTAATGTATTATATAAATATATTTTATATTTAATAATACATAATAACTATATACTATATTTAATAATGTTAACTTAAAAATATATTTCCTATTTAATAATATTAATTCATTATATAAATATATTTCATATTTAATAATACTGATTAAAAATATATTTCATATTTTATAATATTAATTTATTATATAAATATATTAATAATATTAATTTAGTATATAATATATTTCACATTTAATAACATTAATTTAAAAATAAATTTCATATGTAATGATATTAATTTACTATATAAATTTCATATTTAATAATTTATATAAATATATTTAAACATATGTAATAAAAATATTTGAAATATATTTATTATAATCTTGCAAACAAAGTACGTGATAAGTGTATTTGGTTGGATAAAAATAAATAAATGTGGTAGCATGACTCAGTTGTAGGGGCGACTCTTAATTTAGTGTGAGGTTCTGGGTTTAACATCCATTGACCTTCAAATTTTGGTTTTTGATGATTTTAATATCTCCATACTTAAAATACTGTTTAAATAGTATTTTTGTCCCTTAAATTGATGTGTTTTTGTTTTTAGTCCCTAAATCTTTTTTCTAAATAATCCATGAATGTTAAATCTTTTTTGTTTTAGTCCTTCAAACCTAAACCCGCAGGAAAATCTACAAGTTTTTTTGCGGATTTTCCTATAATCTTTAGGTTTCCTACGAATTTTCCTGTGGATTTTCATTTTAGAGACTAAAACCAAAAAGATTTTATCATTCAAGGACTATTTCCAAAACAAACAAAAATATTTAGAGAGTAAAAATAAAAAACACGCTAATTTACAAGGACAAAAAGACTATTTAAAACTTGAAATAATAAAAAACAAATGTCACGTGAATTAAAAAAAACATAGAGAAAAAACCAACTTGAGAATACATGACATTAGAAAAAATAACATTGGAACTGATTTCATGCTCCTCGACCTGATCACAGACCCCATACACGATATGCATCGTTCACTAGAGGGAGTCACGAAACACTGCCTTCAAGCCGACCACCTATTCTTCCAGAGTCTTCAGGGCCCTAACATGAGCTTTGGCCTTCTGAAGAAGTGTTTTTCAGTCCTCCTCCGCCTGACGAGTCTTCTCTGTAATAACATCGGGGGCATTTTGATGATATTCCTCCTCCGCCTTAAGAGTATCCTTTTACTCAATTATCTGGGCTTCTAGAGTAGTAGGAGAATTGTAGGTCTTCACCAGCTATCATATAAAGTTAGCAAGCTTGACCTTCTTCTGCAGCTCACCCAGACCCTTTTGAAAAGCGAAACAATTATACTTCTACCTCACACTTACCTTTTCAAGTATATGTTTCCTTGTATTGGTTGCCAGAAGCCAAGACATATCACTGACCAACTGCGACCAAAGAAAGTAGGGAAGAGGCAAAGTACATGCCATGGGTGACCTCAGAGACGAGCCCCATACTTCCTGCCTCAAAAAGGTTATAGACGTAAGATAAGTCATTCGTTTACAGAACAATAATAACTTCCTTAAAAGTGCGGGCAAGCCAAGGCTAAAAAATAGCAAACATCCGCATGAAGGGGGTCACCACCCCTGAAGCACCGTCCCAAAAAAGACAAGTCTGTTTTGGAGAACCCTCTTCCCATGGCAATGTTGGTATTCATCCCGGCCCCCTCTTTTTTATAATCAGGGACGAGGGCGCTTCCTCCATAGTTAAAGTGGATGTAGTAGTAATAAGTTAGTCGACCTCGAGGGCAGCTATTGTGGTCTCAACGGCCGAGGTCAGAGTGATGGCCAAAGCAAGAACAATGGTCGTCAGAGGAGGCACAACAACCTAAATATCTTGACTAGTTGCAAGGTCATAGATCATCTATAATTTGTTTATGTTATATGCAAAACCTAACCACGCATATCAAAAAAATAAATAAAGGACTTCGTCCTCACCGAAAAATCTCCTTATCTCACCTCGGCTGACCGCACTCATGATAACGTAAGTGTTAGTTCACCTTTTCCCCGCCTCGGTGGAAGGCACCTCAAAAAGGCCAAATTCCTCTTCATAGTCGAGTTTGTGAAACCAATAACACAATTCCTCCTTCATCACTGCTTCGTTAGGAGAAAGAGAACCTAACTCGGTGCTTTAGAAATGGTCATCCCAGTAGAAGTGAGATGAAGACCAATACTTGAGAAATGAGCCCCTACAGAAGCCAGAATATGTAACAGGGGAGTAAGAAAAGGTAAGATAAACCTCTGATGTAAAGGGACTCACTAGTAAAAAACGCCCCATAAAATCACCCAAGTCCTCAATAAAAGGATCAAACAAAGGATTTTCCATATAGAAACTAATGAGCCCTTGGTAGCAAAAGTTATCTAGATAGAAGCGCCTTAGATGAACCATGTTGAGGAACAGTCTAAGGGAAGGCTTCAAAGACTTATGCTCGACATACAACTAGAATATCCTAATGTAGGTCTAAGACCTCAGATGAAGCTGGGAAGGGGAAACTTTTAAGCGCTTTAGAACAGCCACATCAAAGCTAGTGAAACACAACCACAATCATATCTGATGAGTCCAAGCCTTTGAGGTTGACATCAATTTTGGTAAAACTAACTTAAATGAAAGATGTTGGACAAGATGTCATAACATGTTGAATTGACTGAAGATTAAGATGTTAGACAAGAAGTCCTATCATGCTGATTCGACATCTTTGTCTGTTACAGTTTGGGATAACTATTATTTGGTTTCTAGTTTTTATAAGAATGTTTATTTTTCCTAGGTGGCGTCCAAGATTGAGGAATCAGAGATTCTGATTCTAAGAGGAAGACGTCGTTTCTAAGTGTGAAGACACTTTAGGAAACTTAGGATTGAAGAAACTATTATAGAGAAGAATTAGGTGCAGATTTTGTGGAGCTGAATTGTTGCGATTCTGAAGCCCAAATCCAGTCTTGTTTATTGTTATAAATAGGATGGATTTAACCTAAAATAGACAGAGAATATACACGACTGTTAGTGAGTACTAGGGTTTGTACTTTTGTGAGTCTCTCTTGTATTACGTGAATACCTGAGTTAGACTGTGTTATTTTATTGAGTTGTAATTGTTCAGTCACTGCTGTGATTAAAATGGAATTGAGAAGGGTTTCATACCTAGGAGTGTCTTAGGTAGAAATATAACATGGGTAGTGATTAGGTGATAAGTTGTAAACAATGGTGTTTAGCTTAGAACTAATACTGCTTAGTGGATATCATTCCTGGCTTGGTAGCCCCCAGACGTAGGTGTTGTTGTTCACCGAACTGGGTTAATAATTCTTGTGTGTCTTTTTGCTTTCTGCTATTTATATTCTGCTCCTTATTATCCTTGTGTGAGAAGCAGAGATTAAGTGTCACGACATCCTGTCCGACATCTTAATGATCTGCTTTACCAAAATTTTAATTGGTATCAGAGCAGGCATCCTGCTCTGTATCTGGGTGAGATTCAGGGACGATACTTTCTGGTTCAATGGATAAAGAAGGAGGAATTTTAAATGGACCACCCATACTTGATGGTTCCAATTATGAATATTGGAAAATGCTCATGATGGCATTTATCAAGTCTATGAATGGTAAAGCTTGGAAGTCTGTGGTCAAAGGGTGGGATCCACCAAAGACCAAAGACAAGGATTGAAAGATTACTGATGAGCTAAAACCTGAGGAAGACTGGGAAGATGAAGATGATAAGCTTGCTCAAGGTAATTCCAAAGCCTTGAATGCCTTATTCAATGGTGTGGACAAGAACATCTTCAGGCTGATCAAGAACTGGACTGTTGCAAAGGATGTCTGGGAAATCTTGAAGATTGCTCATGAAGGAACTTCTAGAGTAAAATCCTCAAGACTTCAACTTCTCACCTCCAAGTTTGAGAACTTGAGGATGAAGGAGGATGAAAGTATACAAGACTTTCATATGAACATTGTTGATATTGCCAACACATTAAGTGATCTTGGAGAAAAGATTCCAGAAGCAAAGCTGGTCCAGAAAATCCTAAGATCCCTTCCCAAAAAGTTTGACATGAAGGTGACAACCATCGAAGAAGGCCAAGATATCAATATCCTGAAGGTAGATGAACTCATGGGTTCTCTACAAACTTTTTAAATGACTCTGAATGAGAAGACTGAGAAAAAGAAAAGCTTAGCCTTAGTGTCTAATCGTTATGAAGGTAAGACAAATTCCAAGGAAGAGATGTCTAAGGTTGTTGTGCTTCTAGGGAAATAGTACAGTCAATTGCTGAAAAAGATCGAGGGGGATTCAATAGCTAATTTCAAGACTCAGCCATTCAACAACCATAAAAGGAATAATTTTGGAAGGAATTCCAAATATGAAGAGAAAGATGGCAAAGGAACAGGGATTAAGTGCTTTGAATGTGAGGGATTTGGACACATTAAATCTGAGTGTCCTACATTCCTCAAGAAAGAAAATAAATGTTTTTCTACATCCTGGTCTGAAGATGATTCAGCAAGTGATGAAGAATCACCTAAATAGGCTTCTACTCTCACAGGGGTATTTGACTATGATGTAGAATCAGACATTGGAGATCTCTCGTATAATGATTTGGTGAACTCTTACAGGGAGCTGTACACAAGAAGTGCATAAGTCTGTCATCTAGGAGAAGATCAACATAAGGTTATTATGCTTCTTGAGGCTGAAAGATTGAAGCATTTTGGCATCATCTCTTATCTAAAAGAGGTAGTTGTCTTACTCAACTCCAAACTTGACAATGTAACCAAAATTGTTAGAATGCTCAACAACAACTCTGATGTGCTAGATGAGATACTACAATTTGGGAGATATACTGGAGATGTCAGAGAACTTGGATACGATGACCAAGTTGTGATGAGCAAAAGAAGAGATACAGAATCTAGTTCCCCTCAGCTCAACATAAAAAGGCAGAATTAGAAGATGTCAAGAGGGATGTCTCAACATCAGCGTAAACATCAAAAATATGCTACAGGCAAAAAGAAACAAGACTGAAAATGCCATCACTGTGGTAGATATGGTCATATTAAACCCCGCTGCTACCAGCTACATGGCTATTAGAGGTGTTCAAATCCAAACCAATCCAAATAAAAACCTCAAACCGATCCAAAAAAACCGAAAACCGCAAAAAACAGAAAATTATTGGATGTGTTTGGATGTCATTTTATAAAAACCGATCGGTTCGGATCGAATTTCTCATTGATTTTTCAAAACCGATCCAAATCAAACCGAACCGCATGTATATATTTTTATACTTATTGATTTTTTATTAGTATAATACCTTGTACTAATTTATTATTAGTTGATACTTTTTTTTATAAAATACTATTTATTAGTTTAATTTAATCTATTAATTTTTATTATTTCATTTATTTCAATCATAACTGATCATTATCATTTTGTAATATTAACCTTTAATAAAGTATATGTTATATATTATATAAAATTTATTATTTATTAGTGTTTTTACAATATTAATAAAATTATAATCTGTAATTTGGATATCCAAAAAACCGATCCAAATCAAACCGCAAGAAATTGGATCGGATCGGATCGGATTTTTTAAACCAATAATCCAAAACCGAACCAAACCGTAAGTAAATATATCTTTGGATCGGATGACATTTTGCTACAAAACCGATCAAAACCGAATCGCGAACACCCCTAATGGCTATCCCAAGTCTGGTTCTCAATCCAGACGGATGCAAACTAGTAAAAATGGAAAGAAGTGGAGTCCGAATAATGAATTTGTGGCTCTGATAGCCCATTCTTCTCTAAAAGGGTCTGCTGAAGAGAAATGGTACTTTGATAGTGGTTGTTCAAGACATATGACTGGTGTCAAGAACTATTTGGTAAATATAGAGTCTCATGCCTCCAATTTTGTCACATTTGGAGATAGATCCTACGGAAAAATTAAAGGGATTGGAAAATTGGACCATGCTGGGAAACCTAGACTTGACAATGTACTGTATGTCAAGGGACTAACTGCTAATTTAATTAGTATCAGTCAACTTTGTGACAAAAGTCTAAAGTTTAACTTTACCAAATCTGAATGTTTGGTTGTGAATGATAAAAATAAAGTTATCATGAGGGGTGCCAGATCAAAAACTAACTGCTATGTATGGACTCCATTATAGACAGAGTGCTCGTTAATGTCAGATAGGAAGCATCAGAAACCTGCCTCAGAAGTAAACATTGATAAATGGCAGAGTGGAAGGTTAACCAAGATGTCATATAGAAAGTTGCAACATCAGACTATCTCAAGGATTTAGGATATTCTTCATAGGGTTTCTATGGTTGATGATCTTCAAGGAAAGAGGTGTGCCTATGTGGTCATTGTTGACTCACAACAGAAAATGATTATACAGCTACCATGGTTAGTCGTTCTCAGTTCACAGGAATGAGACAATTACTAACCAGGGATAATGTCACACAAGATGTTGTGACATCATACCATGACAACCTGAGCACACTTGGTATCTTTAAAAATCAGTTTAAGAAGTTGAGGGGTAAAATAGGGTTTTGCGTGATTAGGGGTCTAGAGAAATTAATGGGTGGGAATACTATTCAAGAAGATGTATTTTCCCAACAAACAAAGGGAGGGTTTCAAAATTAATCATTTCAAATCAAGTTAAACCGCTCTCATTCTGCTCATTTCTCCACAAACTACTCCTCCTTCCAGCTTGAAGAAAAATCTAATCTTGTTCACTGTATGATGTCTCAACAACAATCGTAAAAAATGGCAAGCAAGAAGGAGAACATTACATCTTCCGCTACTAGGGAAAAACGTGGGAAACTATCTACTGGAGATGCAATTAATGTTGTTCCCCTGGCTATGGTGCCATGCAAGCCTGAGAAATTCCTTGTAAGAAGGTCTAGGAATCTCCTTACAGGTAATACTTCTAAGACTTCTGATGATCCTAGGAGTAAGAAAGAAATTGTTGAAACAGATAAAAGAATAAGGGAAATAATGGATGAGCACTTAAATATAGGGGGTAGACAGAATACTTATGGGATTACTAGACCTCTGACTCCGATTATGCCAACCATTTCTGCTCCTGTTGCTGAACCAGATGAGGTGACTTAACAAAATGGTGGTAAAGATACTGATGAAGGAGATGGTCATGCTATGTCAAGAGGGTATCTCCACACCCTTGTTGATTCCGTTGTAAGAGATGTTAGAACAGATGATGAAACATCTCCATTTGAAGAAAAATCTCAAGAACAGGGATCTAAGGGTACTGCCAGAGAAGTTGCTGATAAGGTTATTGATGTTGACAATTTGCCCTCAGATGATGAAATTATTGCCAAAAGTCTCCACCTTGGTGTGGTCAGGAGACTAAAATCCAGAAAAAGGTAAGAGTGCAACTGCTGAAGACACTTCAACCAAGATACCTAAGAAATCTATGGTTGGACCACATAAACCATGGAGTAAAGTTGTTGTGATGTCAAGGAAGAGAAAAGCTGAATCTGATACTGAATCAGATTTTGATGTTGAATATTGATGTCCAGGACATCATGCCTGTTAAGAAACCAGCCTCTAAGAAGAAGGTTGTTACTCTCTTTAAAGCTCCCTTGGACAACATCTCATTTCATGATGTTGAAAATGTAAACAAGTAGAGGTATGTGTACCATAGAAGAGTTGCATTGGAGAGGGAATTAGGGAAGAATACTCTCACCTGTAAGGAAATGATGGATTTAATTGAAGTTGTTGGCTTATTGAAGATTGTCACTCAATTTGGCTCATGCTATGAGAGGCTGGTTAAAGAGTTTGTAGTAAACATTCCATAGGGATGTAATAATCGAAAAAATGAAGATTACCTAAAGGTATATGTCAGAGAAAATGTTGTGACATTTTCTCCTGCTGAGATCAACAAGTTCCTTGGAAGATCTGAAGTTCCTCGAGCTGAGATTGAAGACGCTGATGATCAAGTTTGTAGGGGGATTACAGGCAATACTGTGAAGAATTAGCCTAACAAAAGGAAACTGTCAGTTGGGAAGCTAAGTGTGAAATATGCCATCCTTCATATGATTGGCATTGTGAACTGGTCCCTACAAATCACACCTCGACCATTTCTATTGGGCTTGGGAGGTTTATCTATGTTGTTGGTAAGAGGAAGTCATTCGACTTTGGTGCATACATCTTTGAACAAATTTTGAAGCAGGCTGTCTCTTCTGCTGTGAAGATGACTATTTGCTTTCCTTCACTTATCTATTGAGTGATTCTTCAACAACATCCTGGGATCTTTCTATCTATTGATAGTGTCACGAGGAGGAAGTCTCCCCTGACATTGCACTATAAGTTATTTTTTGGAAGTCATGTTCCAGATATTGCGTCAACATCTGCTCTAACATCTGGTGCCACAACTTCAAATGAGGAAATTATTGCTCAGCTAGAGGAGACCTGCAGGGAGCTTGATGCCATCATCAAGACCCTTGCAACTAGGAAGGATAAACTGGAGCAATTGATATATGCCTTGACTGCTGAGCAAGATAAGGACACTGAAGCTGACACTGGTGATGCTGAGAAGAATGCTGCTGGCAATAATGAGGTGAACATTGATGATGTTGATGAATATGTTGTTGCTGATGATGATTCTGGTGGTGATGCAGAAGAGGAAGATGATGATGAGAAAATGGAAGATGACTACTGAATGTTGTCTTCTTTTTATTTTGGTTTTGTAAGGGCTTAATGCCTATGATAATTTATTTTTTGTGCTTGATGTGTACTTTAATACTTTATCTGCCTTTTTTGCTTGGTTATTTAGTTAGTCTATCTGCCTTTGTCATATTATGGCTAAAAATAGGGAGTAATACTAAATTTACTAACCACTGTTGACCGCTGCTAACCATTGAGGGGGAGTATGCTATTGCTGCTTGTAGAAGAAGGAACTGGTTGAGGGGGAGATAACAAGATGTTTGATGTTTTTTTCGCTGCTGTTCTGATGATCTGTTTCTTGCCTCTGAATAAGGTTTTCTGTCTGCAGGTTACTTGTAGTTAGTTTTAGCCAAAATCTGCCAAACGGGGAGATTGATGAGTCCAAGCCTTTGAGGTTGACATCAATTTTGGTAAAACTAACTTAACAGAAAGATGTTGGACAAAATGTCATAACATGTTGAACTGACTGAAGATTAAGATGTTAGACAAGATGTCATATCACGTTGATTCGACATCTTTATCTGTTACAGTTTGGGATAACTGTTATTTGGTTTATAGTTTTTATGGGAATGTTTATTTTTCCTAGGTGGCGTGCAAGATTGAGGAATCAGAGATTCTGATTCTAAGTGGAAGATGTTGTTTCTAAGTGTGGAGACACTTTAGGAAACTTAAGATTGAAGAAACTATTCTAGAGAAGAATAAGGTGCAGATTCTGTAGAGCTGAATTGCTGCGATTCTGAAGCCCAAATCCAGTATTGTTTATTGTTATAAATAGGATGGATTTAACTTAGAATAGGCAGAGAATATACACAGCTGTTAGTGAGTATTAGGGGTTGTACTTTTGTGAGCCTATCTTGTATTGCGTGAATACCTGAGTTGGACTGTGTTATTTTATTGAGTTGTAATTGTTCAATCACTGATGCGATTGAAAGGGAATTGAGAAGGGTCTCATACCTTGGAGTGTCTTAGTTAGAAATATAACACGGGTAATGATTAGGTAACAAGTTGTAAACGGTGGAGTTTAGCTTAGAACTAATACTGCTTAGTGAATTTCATTCCTGGCTTGGTAGCCCCCAGACGTAGGTGTTGTTGTTCACCGAACTGGGTTAACGATTTTTGTGTGTCCTTTTGCTTTCTGCTGCTTGTATTCTGCTCCTTATTATCCTTGTGTGAGAAGCAGAGATCAAGTGTCACGACATCCTGTCCGACATCTTAGTGATCTGCTTTACCAGAATTTCGATATCCCTGTGAACAAACACTCATAGAATGAGATATCGCTGTCGTCAAGGAACTCCATATTATCTTCTCTGGCTTCACTAGAAGAACTTACCACTTACGAGGGTCATTGGCCACGATGCCGACGATCGCTATTGCAACTTAAATACCCAGAACAAACGGGGTACCTACCACCTCTACATCTACCCAGTCATATCTCATTGCATTGACCAGCTTCACCAGCGTCACGCCTCTTCGGGATAGATATTCAACTTTAGAATGTTCGTCGGGGGTAATTCTAAGACATTGCGTCCGATCTGCTTCAGGAATCTAAGTGGGCCCTTACCTCAGCATTGCTAGGTTCTCGACCGATGGTTCTTAGGAAAAGTTTAATGAAATCTCCAACACATTCCCTCACCCATTGGATAACTTAGATTTCCTCCTCATTCAGACAGGAGGGGACATAGATGCCTCAATACGATTCACTTATCCACTAGCAATTGATAAAAGAGATTCTAAGGTGCAGAATGAAGAAGTTTATTCCTCTAAGAAATCCCCATATACCACTTATAAAACAAATTCATCAGATAAAGATACCACTTATGGATCCATACAATCGTGAGCAAGAGGAGGGAGATGAGAATCAGGAGAGGCGCCCATTCCCAAATTTCCCTCTTAGAATCACCCACTAAGTTAATGACACTATCATTCATCTTGACTTGAAAACAAGAAATGGTGAAAGGAAAGCTTGATTTGAGGAGGGTACCTTGTAACACCCCAATTTTAGTAATTAATTATTTATATTAATTATTGAGTGATTTTATGAAATATTGATTTATGTGATTTATCTAATTTATTTGAAATATTTGATTTAAATGAATTACTTGATTTAGTGAATTTATATGAATTATTTGATTTATATAATTTATTGAGTTTATATAAATTAATTGGTCTATTCAATTTATGTGAATTTATTGATTTAAGTGATTAAATTGAAATATGTGATTTAATTTATTATTTGAAAATAAATTGAATTGTTGAATTTATCTAATTATTTATTTTAATTAGATTGTTAGTATTTAGTAAAATATCTAATCTATTCTATTTGATGTAATATTATAGTTGTTGGAATTTGTATGGGCTTAAAGTAGGGTGTTAGAAGTAAAAGAAATAATGGTTGAGTTAGGCCCATTTTATTGAATGAATAGTAGGGTTAGAGAGGAGAGTTAGAAAGACTTGAGAAGAAAAGAAAAATCAGAAAATAGAAGGGAAAGAGGAAGAGGAGGAGCAAGGAGAAACCCTTTGAACAATAACAAAATACCAAGAAATCCAATGTAAGGGTGAGATTTTATTCAATATTGGAGTTATTTGAGTGTTGATTATTGAGTAGAATTAGTGTTAAAATAAAATCCCCAAAACTTTTCCATGAAATTGAAATTAATTAGGTTAATATTAATTTCTGAAATATATTAATTTTTGTTTGTTTTGGAATTGATATTTGGTATAGAATAGAGACCCATTTAATATTTGGGTACCCTATTGAGAACTTGAAATTATTTATTACTATTCCTGTAGCGTGTTATTCTTGATATAATAGAAAATGAATTTAGTAGTGTGGTTACTGAGATGGAAATTTAATACTGTGCAATAGCTCTTAATGTTCCAGCGCAAGTTTTATACATTTTAGATATTGAATATGTTTTGTGCATTTAGTGGAATTAGTCCTTATAGGGTTTGGACAATCCTCACCATTTCAAATCAAGCTTCTAAAGTTGAGTTAGGCCTACTCCTTGTTTAAGATGTCATCAGTCTATCATGGACTTGTCAATAGGCCACCCGTTCTTTAAAGTAACAAAAGATGAGCGCATAGCCTACATACTTCTTATCCAAAATGAAAAGTGCTAGTCATATTAATTGATGAATAGTAGCGAGTACATGGGATTGAAATGTGAACTTGTGGAAATGAATTAAATTGGTAGCTTTTGAGTCCCTAATGCCTTAGTATTGTAGCGTATAGAAATTGTGGACAAACAAATATGATATTTTATAAGTTTGTAACTGTAGCGCATTTGTTCTTTAAAGTAACACTAGGTGATACTTAGATGACATAGTAACTTTTGGTAGTAATTTAGCATCCACCGAAAATGAGAAATGATATTGTAATAGAATGAGTCCTGTAGTGCAATATTTAATGCTAACGAATTGGAATAGTATCATAAAGCTAGCAACATGATTTATTGGATTGTTGTAACAGTAGCTCACCTATCTCTAAACACCCTTTTTTTTAGAGCACTAGTACTGTAGCTAAATCTAGAGGAATTATAAAAATGTGATAACCTTGTGCCTTATGATCAGTGGCGAGGCACATACACTTGAGGTACACAAAACGTGATGTTTAGTACAGTAGCACACATACCTTGGGGACTGAATCGAAATTGTGATGTTTGTGCAGCAATTGAAAGTTGATAATTTAATAGAGATATTAGGAATTATATTAGTTTAATGATACCATATTTAATTAAGAATTCCTTTTAAATTACTAATATATGTATTGTATTTTATTAATCTAAATAATGATAATATATCTTCATTTAATTGTTGATATTTCTTTGTGATAGTTTAAATATTGAATTTCTAAATTAAGTATTGAAAACTTAGTGAACCTTAAATAGTTACTGAATAATTATTAAATATTAGCAAATTATTAAAATATTGATAATTTATTAAAATAGTAATTATTTATTGAATATTAAATTGATTATTTACTTAGATATTGACTATTTATTTAAATATTGATTATTTATTGAATATTGAAGAATTCTTGATTATGGAATTGAGAAGTGAATGTGTATTGAATATTGAATTTAATTATTGATGATGAGTTTAACTAATCTATATCCAAAATTAGTGTTGTATGTTTTGTGAAATGAGATTGGATTGTGGATTCTTTTAAATCACTTGTTATGTAGTGGTAATATTTGAAGTATGAATACTTGATTATGAAAATGTAATTGTGTGTGCAATTGTGTGATAATTCAAGTGTGACGAATTATTTGAGATATGCATGATATTAAGATTAGAGAACGGTCTTAATTGCATATGATGGTCGATTGCATACGCATCATTTGTGTCAAGAGGCAATGCTTGTTAGTTCCGTGGGAGCTAGTGACTTGTCCCAAACCTAGAGAGGGGTTTGAAAGCTTAGAGAACGGGCTTTGTGTGTTATTGGT
Source organism: Lathyrus tuberosus (assembly GCA_022829125.1). Taxonomy (NCBI): domain Eukaryota; kingdom Viridiplantae; phylum Streptophyta; class Magnoliopsida; order Fabales; family Fabaceae; genus Lathyrus; species Lathyrus tuberosus. The sequence goes on from JALAZF010000613.1 coordinate 2,469,211, forward strand.
CTAGATAACGGACTCGGTTTAATGTAAAAACCGAAAAAAATAACAAGTGTTGGTACCACATGACATGAGTTGCATTGAGTTTGCATCGAGTCGCATGACATATATGATTGTTATATGGAAGTATGTATGTGATTGTGACTTGTTGAGTATTGGAATTTGATATGAATTATGTGGATACTTGAGTGATACTTGTTGATGAACATTGAAGTGTGAGATTATTTATTACCTGTGTTTATATGTTTTACAATAATCATTATCTTATAATTTCAATATTGATGTGAATTCTCACCCTTCTGTTGGAATGATGTTTTATACGACATCGCTCAGGTACTGAGGAGTAGACTTGCTCGTAGCGCGAGGTAGCCGCTGATTCAGCTGTTTAGTGTCTTTATTTATATTGGGTCTAGTCGTGCTCTGATCATGTAACACTGGGATCGTTTGGTTTATGTTTTAGAGACACATTATGTACTTTACTTATACTTTTATGCTTACTTGATTTGTATGAAGTTGGCTTTTATGCCCAAGTTTCGTTTATTAATGTTAATGAGCATGACAGGTGTTGTATGATGTTTTATGATTATGTGTGACACCCTTAAATGAATGACATGATTATTTACTCTGATTTATTGTATGTTTTACGCGGGGATTATAAGGGTGTTACATTAGTGGTATCAGAGCAGGTCGGTCCATCCGGCCAGGTTGTCTAATGTTGTTTGTTCCCTAGTATGCGACACGTGTGTGAAAACACTGTCGGTACATGCTTATTTTTCTAACCTTTGTCTGCAGGAGTGAGATTGAAACAAGTGGGGGAGAAGCTTTTGCTTCTCTGAGATATTTTAGTTGTGGAATGTTGGTTTGGTGTGCTGCTGATTGCAAGGAACGCTATTATATTTTGGTAAAGATGGTTTATGCCCCCATCATGATTGTCGGCTGTCTATTGACAAATTGAGGAACTGATGACCCTTAATCTCTTGTTGATAGTAGACAGTATCGTGTTGGATGGAATAGACGTATCTTGCAAGCTTAGATGGTGTGTGCAGTGAATTATTTGGAGTTAAGCGAAGTGCTACAGATTGTTTTGATAAGACGGTTATTTTTCTTGAGCTTGAGGATGAATGAGACATGTTTATGTCTGCTAAGCAAGTGAATGAGTCGGTGCAAGATGGTGCCAAGGTGTTTATGTTGATGGAAACTTTGAGCATTGGTGAAAGTGGAGCAATTGATACTTTACCAATTTTTCGTGATTTTCTAGAAGTTTTTCCTAGAGAGATAAGTGATTTACCACCAGGACGTGGGGTGGAGTTTTCGACCGACTTAGTTCCTGGAACTAGTCCGGTATCAATGTCCCCATATCACATGTCAGCAACAAAATTGAAAGAGATGAAGAGTAAACTTGAGGATCTACTTGAGAAGAGGTTTATTCGTCTGAGTGTGTCACTGTAGGGTGCACCAATTTTGTTGGTTAAGAGGAAAGAAGGTTCTATGAGGCTTTGTGTGGATTACGGACAGTTAAACAAAGTGACTATCAAGAATAAGTATCCACTTCCGAGGATTGATGATTTGATGGATCAGTTGGTTGGTGTAAGTGTCTTCAGTAAGATAGATTTGAGATCTGGGTATCATCAGATTCGTGTGAAGGCTGAAGATATTCAGAAGACTGCTTTTAGAACAAGGTATGGACATTATGAGTATTCCGTGATGCCATTTGGTGTGACTAATGCACCAGGTGTATTTATGGAGTACATGAACATGATTTTCCATCCTTATTTGGACAAGTTTGTGGTTGTGTTCATTAATGATATTTTGATCTATTCTAAGAGTGAAGAGGAACATGTTGAGCATCTGAAGATTGTATTATCTGTGTTGAAAGAGAAGCAGTTGTATGCTAAACTTTCTAAGTGTGAGTTTTGGTTAAAGGAAGTGAGTTTTCTTGGCTATGTGATTTCGAGTAGAGGTAATGCAGTTGATCCGTCGAAGGTTGAAGTTGTATCGCAATGGGAAGCTCCGAAATTAATTTTTGAGATTAGAAGTTTTCTTGGTTTAGCAGGTTACTATCGGAAATTCATTGAAGTATTTTCTAAGTTATCTTTGCCGTTGACGCTTTTGACTAGGAAGGGTCAAGCTTTTGCTTGAGATGCAAAGTGTGAGGAAAGTTTTCAAGAACTTAAGAGAAGATTGATTACAGCTCCTGTTTTGATTTTACCGAATCCGTCAGAATCATTCGTTGTGTATTGGGATGCTTCTTTGATGGGTTTAGGAGGTGTGTTGATGCAAAATCGGCAAGTTGTAGCTTATGCTTCAAGGAAACTTAAGGTGCATGAGAGGATTTATCCGACGCATGACTTAGAGTTGGCCGCTGTTGTGTTTGTGTTGAAACTTTGGAGGCATTACCTGTTTGGTACGAGATTTGAGGTGTATAGTGATCATAAGAGTTTGAAGTATCTCTTTGACCAGAAAGAATTGAATGCGACGCAAAGGAAATGGTTGAAACTTCTGAAAGATTATGATTTTGGTTTGAATTACCATCCGGGTAAGGCAAACGTGGTAGCTGATGCATTGAGTAGGAAATCTTTGCATATGTCGATGATGATGGTAAAAGAGTTGGAAATAATTGAACAATTCTATGATATGAGTTTGGTGTGTGAGAAAACTTCTTATAGAGTTAAGCTTGATATGTTGAAGCTTACTAGTGGCATTCTTGATGAGATTCGAGAAGGTTAGAAATTTGATTTGGGTTTAGTTGATCGGTTGACTTTGATCAATCAAGGTCAATGTGGTGACTTCCGGATTAATGAGAACGGTATCATGAGATGTCGAGAGAGGGTTTGTGTTCCGGATATTGTTGAGCTGGAGAGGAGTATTCTTGAGGAAGGGCATCGTAATGGATTGAGTATTCATCCCGGTGCTACCAAGATGTATCAAGATTTGAGGAAAGTATTTTGGTGGCCTCGTATGAAGAAGGATATTGCCGAGTTTGTGTATTCTTGTTTGATTTGTCAGAAGTCGAAGATCGAACATCAGAAACTGTCAGGTTTGATGCGACCGTTTTCTATTCCGGAGTTGTTCGTTTGAGGTAATTTTCGAGGGCGAAAATCTTTTAAGTGGGGGAGAGTTGTAACACCCCAATTTTAGTAATTAATTATTTATATTAATTATTGAGTGATTTTATGAAATATTGATTTATGTGATTTATCTAATTTATTTGAAATATTTGATTTAAATGAATTACTTGATTTAGTGAATTTATATGAATGATTTGATTTATATAATTTATTGAGTTTATATAAATTAATTGGTCTATTCAATTTATGTGAATTTATTGATTTAAGTGATTAAATTGAAATATATGATTTAATTTATTATTTGAAAATAAATTGAATTGTTGAATTTATCTAATTATTTATTTTAATTAGATTGTTAGTATTTAGTAAAATATCTAATCTATTATATTTTATGTAATATTATAGTTGTTGGAATTTGTATGGGCTTAAAGTAGGGTGTTAGAAGTAAAAGAAATAATGGTTGAGTTAGGCCCATTTTATTGAATGAATAGTAGGGTTAGAGAGGAGAGTTAGAAAGACTTGAGAAGAAAAGAAAAATCAGAAAATAGAAGGGAAAGAGGAAGAGGAGGAGCAAGGAGAAACCCTTTGAACAACAACAAAATACCAAGAAATCCAAGGTAAGGGTGAGATTTTATTCAATATTGGAGTTATTTGAGTGTTGATTATTGAGTAGAATTAGTGTTAAAATAAAATCCCCAAAACTTTTCCATGAAATTGAAATTAATTAGGTTAATATTAATTTCTGAAATATATTAATTTTTGTTTGTTTTGGAATTGATATTTGGTATAGAATAAATACCCATTTAATATTTGGGTACCCTATTGAGAACTTGAAATTATTCATTACTATTCCTGTAGCGTGTTGTTCTTGATATAATAGAAAATTAATTTAGTAGTGTGGTTACTGAGATGGAAATTTAATACTGTGCAATAGCTCTTAATGTTCCAGCGCAAGTTTTATACATTTTAGATATTGAATATGTTTTGTGCATTTAGTGGAATTAGTCCTTATAGGGTTTGGACAATCCTCACCATTTCAAATCAAGCTTCTAAAGTTGAGTTAGGCCTACTCCTTGTTTAAGATGTCATCAGTCTATCATGGACTTGTCAATAGGCCACCCGTTCTTTAAAGTAACAAAAGATGAGCGCATAGCCTACATACTTCTTATCCAAAATGAAAAGTGCTAGTCATATTAATTGATGAATAGTAGCGAGTACATGGGATTGAAATATGAACTTGTGGAAATGAATTAAATTGGTAGCTTTTGAGTCCCTAATGCCTTAGTATTGTAGCGTATAGAAATTGTGGACAAACAAATATGATATTTTATAAGTTTGTAACTGTAGCGCATTTGTTCTTTAAAGTAACACTAGGTGATACTTAGATGACATAGTAGCTTTTGGTAGTAATTTAGCATCCACCGAAAATGATAAATGATATTGTAATAGAATGAGTCCTGTAGTGCAATATTTAATGCTAACGAATTGGAACAGTATCATAAAGCCAGCAACATGATTTATTGGATTGTTGTAACAGTAGCTCACCTATCTCTAAACACCCTTTTTTTTAGAGCACTAGTACTGTAGCTAAATCTAGAGGAATTATAAAAATGTGATAACCTTGTGCCTTATGATCAGTGGCGAGGCACATACACTTGAGGTACACAAAACGTGATGTTTAGTACAGTAGCACACATACCTTGGGGACTGAATCGAAATTGTGATGTTTGTGTAGCAATTGAAAGTTGATAATTTAATAGAGATATTAGGAATTATATTAGTTTAATGATACCATATTTAATTAAGAATTCTTTTTAAATTACTAATATATGTATTGTATTTTATTAATCTAAATGATGATAATATATCTTCATTTAATTGTTGATATTTCTTTGTGATAGTTTAAATATTGAATTTCTAAATTAAGTATTGAAAACTTAGTGAACCTTAAATAGTTACTGAATAATTATTAAATATTAGCAAATTATTAAAATATTGATAATTTATTAAAATAGTAATTATTTATTGAATATTAAATTGATTATTTACTTAGATATTGACTATTTATTTAAATATTGATCATTTAATTAAATATTGATTATTTATTGAATATTGAAGAATTCTTGATTATGGAATTGAGAAGTGGATATGTATTGAATATTGAATTTAATTATTGGTGATGAGTTTAACTAATCTATATCCAAAATTAGTGTTGTATGTTTTGTGAAATGAGATTGGATTGTGGATTCTTTTAAATCACTTGCTATGTAGTGGTAATATTTGAAGTATGAATACTTGATTATGAATATGTAATTGTGTGTGCAATTGTGTGATAATTCAAGTGTGACGAATTATTTGAGATATGCATGATATTAAGATTAGAGAACGGTCTTAATTGCATATGATGGTCGATTGCATACGCATCATTTGTGTCAAGAGGCAATGCTTGTTAGTTCCGTGGGAGCTAGTGACTTGTCCCAAACCTAGAGAGGGGTTTGAAAGCTTAGAGAACGGGCTTTGTGTGTTATTGGTCTAGAGAACGGACCCGGTTTAATGTAAAAACCAAAAAAAATAACAAGTGTTGGTACCACATGGCATGAGTTGCATTGAGTTTGCATCGAGTCGCATGACATATATGATTGTTATATGGAAGTATGTGTATGATTGTGACTTGTTGAGTATTGGAATTTGATATGAATTATGTGGATACTTGAGTGATACTTGTTGATGAATATTGAAGTGTGAGATTATTTATTACCTGTGTTTATATGTTTTACAATATCATTATCTTATAATTTCAATATTGATGTGAATTCTCACCCTTATGTTGGAATGATGTTTTATACGACATCGCTCAGGTACTGAGGAGTAGACTTGCTCGTAGCGCGAGGTAGCCGCTGATTCAGCTGTTTAGTGTCTTTATTTATATTGGGTCGAGTCGTGCTCTGATCATGTAACACTGGGATCGTTTGGTTTATGTTTTAGAGATACATTATGTACTTTACTTATACTTTTATGCTTACTTGATTTGTATGAAGTTGGCTTTTATGCCCAAGTTTCGTTTATTAATGTTAATGAGCATGACAGGTGTTGTATGATGTTTTATGATTATGTGTGACACCCTTAATTGAATGACATGATTATTTACTCTGATTTATTGTATGTTTTACGCGAGGATTAGAAGGGTGTTACATACCTGAGTATATGAAGTTGGTGAAGCAAAGTAAATGGCGAATTTAGAAACTCTGACCAGGGAGCAAATAAGTGCTCTGGTAAATGCTATCCAAAATGAAGAAGGTGAAGGCATTTGCTAAAATAGTGAATGCGAACTTGAATGCCAAGGATTGTGAAAAGTTTTCCAAAATGCTCAACTCTTCCTATTTATAAGCGACGACAATTGAACGACTCAGATAAACTAAGGAGAGGAGTTACAAGATCAATGACTGTACTTAACCTTTGGAATACACCCAAACTCGATTGCAATATAAGTCATGTCATGCCCTCACTTGTGACATCAATACACATGTCAGAAAAAATATGCTAAAACGTTTCAATGATGAAAGTACATTTAATGCATTTGTTCCCCACTGCTTTTCAATCAACTCTAAACGTTTTAGTTCTAACTCACACCAGACTACATCCCGGAGGCCGACTAACATCACGTAAGACTTTTCTCACTCTCTTAGTGTCTATCCAACAAAGCCATGAAAGCAACTGTTCTAGACCGACCAAAGGTTAAAATGACTAAAGCCCAATTCATTTCAAATGCATCCCCCTTGACCCAAGGTATATAAATCAGTTTAGACAAAAAACAAGATACACTATCTAATTTTCACATTTCACTATATTAATCTTGAATTTTGAACTAACTTGAGCGTTAAAGTAGAGCTGTCAAAATGGGCTAGCCCACATGGGGCGGCCCACCAGGCCTGAAGAATCATAGGGCTTGAGCCTTAAAATTAGAGCCCATATTTTTTAGGGCCTTTTTGGCCCAGCCCTAAAAAACCCGCTACCCATTAGGGCTAACCCATATGGGCAGTGGGTAGTCCATTAGACCCATATCACTATAAATTTTAAAAAATTATACTAATACTTATATCATCTTACTCCAAAATAACACATTGATTTTTCCTACCTCACAAAATTTTATATATGTTATATTCAATATGACTCTTTTAAATATTATACATTAATATAATCAACACTCTTTTCGCGTATTCTATTAGTTTCTCGTATGTTAAATATTCGAGTATTATTTTATACAATTTAGACATGAATTGTATTTAAAAACACATTATAGTATTGATAAAAGATAATATAGTACTTAAAAATGTATTATAAAAATGTAATATATTTAAAATAATATAATTTTTAATTTTATTTATAATAAATATTATGACATTTTTTTTTAAAATTTTTTATTAAAAAAACCCATTTAGGGTCGGTTAGCCCGAAATTCATCTAGGGCCGGGCTCGGGTAGTAATTTTCAAGCCTATATTAGAAATATGTTTTTTTGGCCAAACCCTAAAAAGCCCGAACCCATCAGAGCTGACCCGTTTAGGGTCGGATAACCCATTTTAACAGCTCTACGTTAGCCATGTAGGTTTATCCTGTGCCGCCGTAAAAGGAGATCAATACCACCGGTTCAAAATCTCTAATCCATTAACTACATTAAATTTTGATTTCAACATATAACGATATCTAAATATACTATATATCATATCAAATAAATTAAATGTTTGCCTAGCCACGATTATCTCAATAGTTCTTCTTTAAAAACTTGTAAATTTCGTCTAAATTCAGTATTTATTTTTATTTTTAGGAATTTTGGATTTTAATTTTTTTTTACATAAGATATTTTAATACTAGTGTCATTTTTGTAACTAGATCAAATTTGGAAGTAACTCATCTTACGACTAAATAGGCATGACAACGGGGTGAGTCAGAGACGGTTTTTATCTCCCTTAAATCCAAATTCGAATCCCCAAACAATCTCCGTTCTCCGCCTCAAACTCAATTGAGGATGTAGAATTAAAACTCAAACCCGTTCCAAACGGGTTCGGGTTGAGTTCGGATATCCGCGTCCCGTCACCTTCCATTTAGTAAAATCAATTTTTAATAGAAATATTTATCTTTTTCAAAATCAAATTACATTACAAATAATAAAATAAATTAAAATTTCAAAAAAAAACTTACATACATTTAAAATATGTTAAATAAATAAAACAAATCAAAATATCAAAACATTGACCACATATTTAATATTCTAAATTAACAAAATTAAATAATAATATACATAATATAATAAATGGGACCGATTCGAGGACGGGTTCGGAATAGGTATTAATGTCCCCATTATCCGATCCGTCCCCATATTTTTTAATCGGAAAAAACTCAAATTCTAACCCAGTCAAAACAGATTTTTTCCGTCAACTTCAAAGCGAGTTCGGATGGATATCCGCGGATACGAGTTTTGTTGCCATGTCAACGACCAAACGACACTCCCCTTATCGGTGTATATTTTAGCAATCTGTGGAAAAGGAAAATAACACGGAGAAAAAAAAAGAAGAAAAATCGTCAGGGAAAAACCCAACCCAGGGTAAAACCGAAATTACACTTTCCGAGTTTTCTTTTCAACACTTTCCTCTCTCTATTACGCATTTCTCAAATTCTTGCAGTGATAAAGGTTTCTCCCGATTTCAGCATCGATTCGCTCTTACAAACAGATTACAGTTGAATCGCTGTCTCCGATCTCAATCCACAAACCCTAACATTCAATCTTCTTTTCATTTATCGGTCATTCCATCTTCTAATCAGGTATACACATTCTCGATTGTTGAATTTTCTGATTGTGTTCAATCAGTACAATTGAATTCGTTAATTTTTTTGGAAATTTGCGGAAACATTAAATCATGTCTATGTTTGAGCTCGATTAAGCTGAGAAATTGGAATGGTTGAAGTTAGAGTGAGAACTGAGAAATTGATGGTGATTTTCTGATTTTTTAAAAAACTTATTTCGCTTTATTTTTGTCTTTAGGTTTGAATGGGGGGTTTTCCATAGCTATCAGTGTTTGTTTAAAGCATCTGTGAGGACACTGTGCAACACTCAACTAGATTGTGTTGTTTCACATTTAGAATTTAGTCTCAGGAGAAGTGATGGCTGGAACTACCTTTTTTCTAATGAAGTCTCGCGAATAGATTGTGGTGAGGAAGGATGAATATCGTTAAGGGTGTCGCCGACCTTATACGAAGAACTTCCACCGGGCAAAGTGGCGAATCCTCAGGTTTCCAAACTCATAAGTTCTCACCTCCTGGACCTAAGTTTCGCTTCAGGTAAGCTCAGTGTTCGGTAATACTGCAATATTGAATTATAAATTTCTCGAGATACTATTTGATGTGTTACGGATGTTGTTTTATTCGTGTGTGATGGAAGCATATAACTTAATTTATTAGAGTTTTATGTCTTGTGATGTACTAAGTGTTAAGCTGATTATCGAGGTTACTTTCTTTCACAGTTGAGTAGTCTTTTAGGACAGGGAGTTTTATCATTCATAAAGTTTCCTTGAGTGTTCCGGTGCTATGGGAATAGATTGCGCTGGACAGTCACCTGGGTATTCTTCAAAGTTAATACCGTATCACTATCAGGTTGTAATTAGAAGAGTTGGCTTGTTGGACAATCACTTGGGTATTCTGCATTGTTAATACCATATCACTAACAAGGATTGTAACAAAAAGAGTTGGGCTTGCAAGTGTCATCCCTCTTGAGTATGGGAGTGAATGGTTGTTTAACATTAAGTGCAGTCCCCATACCGGATGCTTGTGGCGCCGTTAAGGCGGATTATGGCGGAAAAACCTGCAATATCCGCTGATATTTACCATTGCGGAGAGCCCAAAAACCGCCACGTATATCCGCCATAGCGCCACCATGTATATCCGCCATAGCGCCACCATGTATATCCGCCATAGCGCCATGGTGGCGGATATTTGATAACACTGTTGTGGAGTTGAGTTAGGTCTAACTCTAACCCGCATCTAAGGATGGTTATTGTCTTTGATTTAATACTACTCTCATTTATCAAGGGGCGTTTGGATACTTAATTAAGCTCTTATCATATAAGAGCTTTTCACTTTAATCCATTGAGCTATTTGTTTTTGATATGCATATTAATTAATAACTACTTGCATTATCATTTGTTTTCACTATAAGTTGAATTTGAAGTGGATGGAAATCAACGATGGTGTGAGGGTAGGCCTCACATGACTGTTTCCATAAGTTATCTTACAAAATTTATCATAATTAATATTTTAAAAACCAGACTAGAGATTGAACTGGTGAAATCTCTAGGACGTGGTTTAATTGGTCGAACCACAATTGAATTGAATGACAAATAAATAAATAAAAAGTATAAAAAGTAATAAATAAATAAATGCTAAAAATAAAACCGGTTGTACCATGGTTCAAACTGATTCAATCTTGGTTCAACTAGGTTATTGCATGTCTGGGGATCAAACCAGCCTGCTGAACTAACAAGTTCAATTTAGTTTTTAAAGGATTTGATTAGAATAAGTTGAAAATAGCTTATGGGTACATCATAAGCTATTTATTTGAACCCTCCCAAACACTTACCTACATGCTCATGTCTTCAAATAAAACCAATTAAGCTCTTCCAATTCCAAACACGATCCAAGAGTTATGACATTTGATTTAGTTGGGGTTGGAGAAAGCAAATGTGTATTTTTGACACACAAATAATAGCCGAATAGCATATTGATGCACAATTTTGGCATTTTACTCTTGCCAAATCATTTAAACTGAACCATAAAAAACAGATCTTGTGTAAAAGGACACTAAAATTATTCCAGAGGTGATTGCCTTGCATACAGAAATAGGCGTGTTGTACATTACATTGAAGGGTAGTGGGAGGTTTGCAAATTGGCAGTAAATTATTTTTGTTAATGCTGTTGATAGCTGATATCCATATAAAACACTCAACTTTGACAGAGCTTTCAATATCAAAAATATTTTGTACGGATTTTTTTCTTCCGTATTTGGGTTAGAAACTGAGAGATTCACAAAAGAAGAAACTTCAAGACTCATTTGTGTTCATACCGGTAAAATACATTTAATCTATAATGATTTCATTTGAATTGACTTCTTCCAGTGATGCTGGGGATGAGGCAATAGTAAATACTCTTTGGGAGCGATATCAACAAGTTGATGATAAGGTACGATTGGATTTATGCTTATCAGGTTTTTAGTTACCAAATATATAAAGTTTCGAAGCTTGGCAAATTTCATTTAATTCAAGTCATATAAGCTATTCAGTCTGTTGGCTTTGTTTTCTATTTATCTATCTATCTATTATCTATGTGTAAATTTTTTGTTGGATTGCTGCAGTTGAGACTGTTACTAAATTCGCCTCATGACAGTAGTCCTTTATTTAGTAATTTTCCTAACAAAAAGACCTTATTGTTTTAGGTGGAGAAAAAGAGGCTGCTTCATGTTTTCATCAAGCAGTTTGTAGTTGTCTACAAGGACTGGGAACCTGTAAATTCAGGAATATTATTAGAGTCTGTTCCTCTTGAGAATTTTTCATCTACTGATGATGCAGTCATTGGCTGCTCAGCTGGACATCCTGTCGAAGTCATTCGGGTATTAGTTGATGAGGTCACACAGTTAAGCTCACTAGTCACTGAGTGTAAGATGCATATTGCCATCCTTTTATTATATTCATCTTCCTCTTTCTTAATTAACATTTACTATTAGCAAGTCCAACTAGTTTTGTACATGCAATAAAAATTAGAGATTGGGACTAATACCATCTATAAAGCGCTGTGCCATCTATATGTAAGATAAACGAAACAGATGTATGAAAGGAGGATACATGCTTGATTTTCTTTTATCCGGATCAGTTGTTTAGTTTACTTTTGGTTTTTTATTTACCAAGGTAAAAAATAAATCAATACTTCATTTCTTTGATGACTAAATGTTTTAGACTTAAATTCAGATTTAAGATGGTATCAGAGCCGGGTTAAGGACTGCAATGTGGGCAATTGACCTAGGCTCATGCTAGGGGTGAGGATGGGTGTTGAATATGTATTTGTGTTGTTGGAGTTTGTTTGAAGTCCCACATTGCTTAGGTTCCCGGGCTGTTAAACATATAAATATGTGAGGGCAACCTCACCCTAAGCTAGCTTTTGGGATTGAGATTCAAGAATATTTAACAGCGTAGAAATGATAATTTTTGTTGCTAATAGTGGTACTCTTACTGCTGACGTAATTTGATGCAATAATTGTTTACTCTTGTTATTTTCAGTGAGCACCAGCACTTTGCAATTGCCATCAGAATTGTCTGGGGCTGCAACCAAGTCGTATATTACTTCCGAAGGGTTTTTAATTTTGGATGCCTTGAAAATCATTGCCCGTTCGTTATACAATTGTAGAGTATTTGGATACTATGGTGGAATTCAAAAACTTACAGCACTAATGAAAGGTATAATAATTTTTTTGGTTCCTGATTTTGATTACTTTTGTGCATCTTTTAGGTACAATTGTAGACTTTTTTCCTTCTGAAAATTGGTGTAAGTTTCAAATTTTCCTATTGTTTTTCTTTTAAATCCCTTAGCATTTTTTAGGTTGTTAATGTTAAGGCTTAGACCTATGTGTTGCATTGTTAAATTTTAATAGACGCTTCTTGTTTTTTATTTGTTTTCTCACCTTAATGGATGCTGTACTCTTATGCATTTTGTTCAAATTGGCATACTTACCGGATAAACTTTTTAAAGATATTTGATATTAAGTGGTGGGTGACCCAAATGAATATGCTCTGATACAATATTATGTTTTTGTATTTGGCCTAGCCCATTCCTCACAGGACCAGGTTGTATGGTGAGGGCTGCCACTATTTATAAACTAATTTCAGACCTTATCTTTATCCTATGTGAGACTCGGGGTTTTCCCAATATTTGACAAGTATCACTTCCCAAATACTATTTTCCCCTCTTCCATTCATTATACGAAGCCTATATTTTGAAAATTGACTTTGGTGCTTTGATTATTTGATTCTAATATCTTGCCATTATAAGCCAGAAATTGCGAAGTCTATTCTAACTCTGGGTTCAATTGTTTGCAGGGGCTGTGGTCCAACTTAAAACTATAAGTGGCGCCCTTTCTGCTGATGAAAGTTTGCCTGACTTTGCTATGGAGAAAATTAATCTACTACAACAAATTCTGATATACGTTGCGTCAATATTTTATGTTTTCATTGACTTAGGTTCTAATATAGACAAAATGGATGAGCTGTTCTGCGGTCTTGTATGCCTTATTTCACGTGTTAATACTGCAATCAGCTCCTCAAATAGTTCAAAGCTTTTGTCTACTGAAGCAAGGTTACATTGGCGTCAGAAAGCAGTTGTTTCTGTGATGGAAGCCGGTGGTCTAAATTGGTTAGTAGGTAAGGTAGGCATCTGTTATATTTAGATATTTGAGGTTATTAGGTCTTTGTTGTTTCGCCGGTTGACTTTCCAACTTGCCAAATTATATGAAGTTGTGTACTACATGAAAGGTACAATGAATTCGACAAATGCATTATTAAATGTTGGTTAAACTAATGTATAGGTGTCTGTAGTTCTAGCTAAACTTTTTTTTTTGTTGAAAATAGGTACATTGACTGACAGCCATTTAGACATAATATATGTTTATGTTCATCCATAGGTTATTCTGGGTTACTGTTACAGGTCCGGGGACTAGATTATAAATATTCATAGTTTGGTAGGACACAATTGAAATTTCAAAATAGTTAAACCATTGATGTCTATTTGATTTTTTTTATAAGGCTCTTGTTGAAAACTTTTAAACCCTAGGGGAGCTTTTGAAATTTATTTAAATTGTAGGGACTTAAAAAGCAGTTTAACCTTAAATGTTAGTGCATTCACTATTTGTGTGATAAATCCAGTTATGATTAAACACTGACATGGAGATTGAGGCCAGGGTATGTATTGATCACAGTTCCCCTTATCGGATTGAAGTGTGTGTATACAAGATAACAACTATTTTTTAACTTAAAATAAAAATAAAGATTTTTTAACCAAATCGAATTAAAAGATAAAACACATTATGAGGCTTTTTGAAATAACTTATGCTTTTAGGCTAAAGTATTTCTCGAGATTAGCGATTTGGATAGAAGCGTGGTCATGGATAGAACATTATGACAATAGTTGATCCATGTAGCTGAGCCCACTTAGTGGGATAAGACTCGTCTGTTGTTGTTGGATGTAGGTTTTTGTAGACCCTTTATCACCAAAATATACTTGTGTAGTGACATGCTAGAGATAAAGACATGTTGGACTCGTTTTGTATTCACTAAACTTAAATTTGCCACAGAACTGTTGCGCCTTTGTAGAAGATTCAGCTTGAAAGAACTGTTGATGGATGATTCACTTCAGTACTTGAGCTTGAAAATCCTTTCTTTGGCCTTATCTGCAAATCCCCGGGGTCAGAATCATTTTAAAAGTATTGGAGGGCTGGAAGTGCTGCTGGATGGTCTTGGATTTCCATCAAATTATGCAACAACTTACAGTAAATTTGTTTTGTCTAATGGATTCAGGTATTGTTATATGTATTTCAAGCCGATTATTCTCTAGTTAGTTTAGTGGAAGGAGATGGTATGGTTCTCTTAAAAAAATTGTATATGCATTATTCTTGAGGGATTGTTGCAACTTTTAAAGTTTGAATTCGATAACTGGATGACTAGCTTGATGCTGATGAAGTGTCTGAGCTTATGCATCATATTCTGAGTCTGTTGTCTGTTTTATAAATACTAAATTACTAATACACTCATATGTTATCTCTTCTACTGGTTTTGGCTTGTATTAAATATTTTGGTAAAATTATCTGGTATTTTGCTACTTCTGTTACTATTTGAGCACACTATTTTGGGATTATATACATTATCATATCAAACCTGTTTTTGAGAAATTGGTTTGATTTGAGAATAGAGCTATGGTACCGACTGATTTGAGAGATTAGTTTTCAGCTTGATATTATTTATAATGAAAGCTGTTCAAAAAGAATTTCTTAATTAAGGGAATAAATATGGACAAAGTCGATCCTATTAAAACAATTATATACAAGGAAAAAAATCAGTGAGATGATCTTAGAGCTTTTTTTCGAAGAAACCACATGTTAACAGCAGCCGTCCAATTTAAATAATTCTCACCGTTGAGTTTCTCGGATGTTATAATGGGATGGCACAAGAAAACGAAGGAAACGAGGCTCTTATCGGATGATCCAGACTTGCTATTGTCTTTTTATTTTGAAAGATCTAAATCTGAACTCCTCTTTGATGATAATAGAAGAACCACTGACCAAACTAGGTTGAAACATGAAGTGTAATGTTTCACAAGCAGATGGGACCAGCAGCGACCTCATTCGAGGTCTGGAGGGTGGCCTTCACGCTCGGGTAAGACTGACAGCAAAAGAAACGCACGTGACGGCACATGCGGCTGCGGTTGACGGCGGGACTATGTGGACTGGCTGATCCGATGACAGCGAGTCTGATGGTGGGTTCATTGTTTCACCTAAGGTCCCGTGTTTCGGCTAGGTTGACACTTTTGACAGACCCAATGATCGTGAGCTCTGGTACCAACTTGAGAATAGAGTTTTGGACGTTGGTACTGAATGACTTGAGACTTGAGATTAGATCTCAGCTTGATATTATTTTTTATTTATAACAAAAGCTGTACAAAGAAAATCAAGTGAATAAATGGTTAGACTTCTTCTAATGGTAGTTATAGGCAGTTATGGGGATGGATACTTATTGAGTAGTTTTGGGTGGGAGAGACCAAGCTCTCGAATTCTTGGAGGAAGAGACCAAACTCTCAAATTCTTGTAGAGTGTTATTTAGAATTTTGAATATTGGCCATGATTCTCTTGGAATCAATGGAGAAAATTGAATTATGATTTCATTGCATTGTTAGTTCCACTGGATTTGATCTATTTATAGATCTGATACGTGACCTGCTATAGCAGGTAATACCTAGGGCTGACTGACACTTGTCAGTCAGTTACAGTTGGTTTTAACTGCTCTAACTGTAACTGATAGTTAGTTACAGTATGATAGAGTACATTAGTCCTATAGTGATCTCATGTGAGCTTATTTACAAATTTCATAATATTAAATGAATGACAGGGTACATGAGTGACCTTAAGTTGTTTGCTGAGCACTTTTTCTCTATCAAAGAATAAGTCTAGTTCCGTGTGCTTTGTTCTTGCCTGAAGGACAGGGTTGTGAGCAAGAGAGATAGTGCTCATATTATCACATAGGACAATAGGAGTGGAGTAAGGAACCCAGAGTTCAGTTAGAAGAGAATGAACCCAAAGCAATTCTGATGTGGCAAGGGCAAAGTGTGTCAATTCATGACAGGCAGTTTCTTGGCCCACCAGGAGATTAGATTAGGACCTATGAAGATACAGGCTCCTGATTTTGACCTTCTATCATCAGGATCCGACCCCCAATCTGCATCACGATAGGCTGTCAAAGGGACAAGAGGATTGGTGAAAGATTGAAGATGAAGTCCCCTAGTGAGAGTACCTTTTAGGTACCTACGAATCCTTTTCACAGCAGTCCAATGAGATTCAAGTAGTTCAGACATGAATTGACACACTTTGTTCACTGCAAAATGTATGGTCTTGTGATTGTGGCACACTGAAGTGCACCCACAATGGATCTGTATAGGGTAGTGTCTGCAAACTTATTAGGACCATCTTTGGAGAGTTTGGTGCCAGCTACCATAGGAGAGGGAAGAGGTTTGGCTTATTGAAGGTTGACTTTAGCAAGTCTCTAATGTACTTGCCTTGAGTTAAAAGTAAAGAGTGCTTGGTTAAGGACTTGACCTCTATGCCCAAAAAATAGTCAAGATTACCTAGGTCTTTTAGAGAGAATGCAGAGTTCAATTGAGTGACCAGTTGTTGAATTAGAGAGGAGTTGCAGCCTGTGACAATTATGTCATCCACATATACTAGCGTGTATATGTGAGTGTTTTGTGGTGAGAAAATGAAGAGAGATGGGTCACATTTGCTAGCTTGGAAGCCAAACTTGAGTAGTTGTCGTTGATGTTTTTCAAACCAAGCTCTAGGCGCTTGTTTGAGGCCATAGAGAGCTTTATGCAACTTGCAGACCAGGGTTTTGTTGATGTTTTCAAATCCAGGTGGCTGTGTCATATACATGGTTTCACCAAGTTCACCATTAATGCATTATTTACATCAAGTTGTTGAAGAGGCCAATTTTTGGATAGTGCTAGTGTTAGAATTGTTCTAACTGTTACTGGTTTTACTACAGGGCTAAAGGTTTCAGTGTAATCAGCTCCATATTGCTGATGAAACCCTTTAGCCACTAGCCTAGCTTTGTGCCTGTTGACTGAACCATCAGGGTTTTCCTTGATTCTATAGACCCATTTGCAGCCTATAGGAATTCTGCCAGGTAGGAGAGAGACTAGAGACCATGTATTGTTCCTCATTAGTGCATCATATTCAGACTGCATGGCAGCCAACCAAGTTGGGTTGGAAAGTGCTTGTTTTGTTGTTTTTGGTTCAGCATGAGCAAGAAGAAGCGTGAGCTGCAGTCTTGGACAGGTGATGTCTGATTTGAATCTGGTTTGCATAGAATGAATGCTGGGAGGTAGGGCTGATATTGTTTGGAATGAAAAATACCAGAGGGTGGTGGTTCAGTTGGGGGAATTTGAAGATGAGGATATATGAGAACTGG
Organism: Lathyrus tuberosus; assembly: GCA_022829125.1. Taxonomy (NCBI): domain Eukaryota; kingdom Viridiplantae; phylum Streptophyta; class Magnoliopsida; order Fabales; family Fabaceae; genus Lathyrus; species Lathyrus tuberosus. The sequence continues at coordinate 2,487,039 of JALAZF010000613.1, forward strand.
ACGAGGGAGTGTTTTGTTGAGATGAGGATGGATTAGTAGGAGAGGTCAAAACTGGAGATGAAGTGTTGTGTTTTAGGATAGGTGAAGATTGGATTGGTGTTGATGAGGCTGTTTGTGTGTTTTGCGAAGGTTGGGATGCAGTGAGTTGAGTAGTGATGTTTGGAGTTAGGGGTGTGGTGAGTGGTATAGATGCTGGGAGGTAGGGCTGATATTGTTTGGAATGAAAAATACCAGAGGGTGGTGGTTCAGTTGGGGGAATTTGAAGATGAGGATATATGAGAACTGGACGAGGGAGTGTTTTGTTGAGATGAGGATGGATTAGTAGGAGAGGTCAAAACTGGAGATGAAGTGTTGTGTTTTAGTATAGGTGAAGATTGGATTGGTGGTGATGAGGCTGTTTGTGTGTGTTGCGAAGGTTGGGATACAGTGGGTTGAGTAGTGATGTTTGGAGTTAGGGGTGTGGTGAGTGGTATAGATGATGATATAGGACTAGTGGTATGTGCTGCCACTGTTGACTGTGTAAAGAGTTAAAGATAAAGAAATGTGTTTTCATTAAAAATAACATCCCTTGATATGTATAGTCTTCCACTTGGGGAAAGGTATTTGTAGCCTTTGTGAGAGGTTGGATATTTCTGTTTTCTTTTCTTTAGTTCATTCACCGTAGATACCAGTTTCTATCATAAATATAGACATAAATAATCTTAATAAAAACATAATTATATACAAGAAGAAAGTCAGTACGTATCTCAACAGTTTTGCTTGTTTTTTTTTTACAGGGATGATAAACCATTGCAAAAAATATTTCAGCTTCACATTCTTGCTCTGGAAGTTTTAAGGGAGGCTGTGTATCCTTCAATCTTTACTAGTTTTGTGAATTTTGGATGACTTTCACTTTTCATTTGCCATCATATTTTGATGAGTTCTGAAACATTGCATCAACACCATTGCATACTAAAGTTTCGAAACATTTAAGTGTGTATTCACACAAGCTATATTTGTTTGTCATTCTTAATGATTCCTCTCTGAATTTCATTCCCATGGGGTATATGTTAACATCATCCATTTTGCATTTGTTTTGCCTTTTCCTTTTTGGAAACTGGCTTTGTATTGAATCTCATTAAAATTTAACAATACATTTATTGATGATTGAGACCTTGACAATAATACAGCTTTGGGAACATGAACAACTTGCAATTTCTTTGTGAAAATGGTAGGGTACATAAATTTGCAAATAGTTTTTGTTCGCCGGCTTTTGTTCTTCAAGATTTGAGACAAGGGGGAGATTTCGCTGAACACCAGGCTGTCAGTGTACCTGCTGACATTCACGAAAATGAAAATCATATGAAATCTGATCCAGCTGCGGCTTCTGCTAGCCTTCCATCTAATGCTTCTTTTTCTCATTTTTGGAATGATTATGTCCTTACACTGAGCAGAAGTCTCTGTTCATTTCTTATAATTCCTGGAGTTTCTAAATCTCTTAATATCCAACTATCTTCTGGTCGACTTGCATTGCCTGTTTCCTCATCATATTGCGAACTTTCAATCAAATGGGTCATGAGGGTTCTTGTTACAATATTTCCCTGCATCAAAGCTTGCTCAAATCAGAATGATTTTCCAAGCTATTTAAGGTGAGTTTTATCACTGGTTTGCAGTGTCTTTCCTTGTGCTGTTTGCTGAAAAATCTTAATTAACCATCAATAACAGTTGTTGCAAATTACTCTGTCACTATGGTTATGAAATAGAAACAGCATATGCTGAACTTATTTTTTTTTGCTGTTTTTCTTCCCATTTTTTTCAGGGTTTTTGTCACTGTTTTACAGAACGAAATTCTCAATGCATTTAGAAGTCTTCTTTCTACTTCTCCCCTGTCACTTGAAATTTTCCGTGAAGAAGGAATATGGGATCTTATCTTTTCAGAAAATTTCTTTTACTTTGAATCAGCTTCCGAAGAAACTGCTGGACAAATATTTACATACAATAAGAAGTCCGAATTATTGTCTGCTTCAAGTAGCACTATTGATACACCAGAAGTCAATGGGGTTAATAGTCTGCAATTGGAAATAATCTCTTTTGTGGAATTTGCTGCAACTTCTAATGGAAATACACACAACATGGTGGGTCCTTTCCCCCTCTCTTAGGATGTATATTTTCCTAAAATTTATTTTATTTTATGAAATTAAGGCTTTGAACACAGATTTCATATCTGTTGAAAGAGAGATAAAAGATAGGTATATGGTGAAATCTTATGTGTGAAGCTATGGAGCTGGGGGCAGTAATTTATAGAGAAATGTTTTTAAGCATGTAGAACTTCTAATGCAAATTATAAGACGTTTTGGGTATTTCACACGAATTAAGAAATAGAATTATTACTTTATGGAAAAGTGAAATGATCAATGACTTTACAAAACTGCCCTTCATTAATTATATTGGAAAGCCGACTAAAGGAATAGGAAGAAGAAAGAGAAATAAATGATAAATGGTATATTAGGAAAAAAGTCATTAATGTTGTATTGGGATTCTAAAGTGACTTATAATTTGGGACAAATATTTTTTGCAAAGTGACTTATAATTTGGGACAGAGGTAGTAATAAATTACAAAATCATTTTACAAAACAGATGTGCCGTAACTTGTCAAAGATTTTCCTATGCCGCACATGTTGGATATTTGTTTTAAATAATGTGCTACCTGTCTTGTTTTTTTTTTGATAAACTACATGTGTTGTTAATTTGATTTATGCATTATTATTTTGCTAAAGTAACATTACTGTGTGCATGTCTTTTGCATGTGTGTCAATCATTTATAATTATATCTAATATCTACTCCCTCCGTCCCAAATTATAAGATGTTTTGGACATTTCACACAGTTTAAGAAAAGTAATCAATGTTGTATGGGAAAGAGAAATTATGTATGACTTTACACTATTGCCCTTCATTAATTACAGAGGAAAGAGAAATTAATAGAATCAAAAGAAGAAAGAGAAATAAATAGTTAAGGGTATATTAGGAAAAATGTCATTAATGTTGTATTGGGATTATAAAGTGACTTATAATTTGGGACAAATATTTTTTGCAAAGTGACTTATAATTTGGGACAAATATTTTTTGCAAAGTGACTTATAATATGGGGCAGAGGTAGTATTCATTATTTTAATTTCTTTCTATATTTTAATATTTGTGCTGCATGCGTTTTTCAATTGAATTCAAATTGTCAAGAGTCTCCTAATTTTACCTTATTTTGATTAGACTGAATTGTCCGCTCTGCTGGATGCGCTTGACCATTCTTCTTGTAATTCTGAAATTGCTGGTCTTCTTGTGAGGAGTTTGGTTCATATTTTGCAGCTCTCCCCCGAGAAAACTATTGCTTCCTGTAAAACCTTGAATGCAGTTTCTCGGGTTTTACAAGTTGCTTGTGTTCAAGCACTAGAGTGTAAAAGATCTGGAAGTATGAACGCCTCCAGAGTAAATAGTGGTTTGGAAATTTCAGAATTGGTGCCTGATCAACAAAAATGCAATTCACCTGAGACAGTGCAAAATTCGTTTGGTTGCATGAAAATTTGCATGGAGTTCTTTACCAAGTTTTCTGCTTCATCTGAAGATACAAAGAGTTTTATATTGCAGAGTCTTACAAGCATTGATTGCTTGTTTGATTTGTTTTGGATGGAAGGTTTGAGAGGTGATGTGCTTGGGCACATTCTTGATCTCATGAAGGTGGAAATTTAGTTTTACTTGATTTTCGCTGTTGAGCTATAGCGTAACTTTGGAATTCATATTCTAGGTTATATTTATCTGGTGAGTATTATATATTATGTTGCTATATTTAATATTGTTGTTTTTCAGATTATGCCATCCTCGGAGGAAGATAGAAAAGCAAAGTTACAGTTATGCTCTAAATATTTGGAAATGTTTACGCAAATAAAAGAACGGGAGAAGTTTTTTGTTGATCTGTCTATTGATATGTTGGCTGGAATGAGAGATATGCTTCTGGCTAATCAAGCAGTATGCATCCTATGCTGATTTATTTCTCAATTTTGTTAGTTTAAATGAATATGCATTTTGCAATTTTACTGAACAATTCTCTTTGTTGTTTTGATGTTTCAGTACTATCAGGCACTGTTTCGTGATGGGGAATGCTTTTTGCATGTGGTATCATTACTTAACAGCGATCTAGACAAGGAAAATGGGGAGAGATTAGTTTTAAATGTACTCCAAACACTTACTCGTCTGCTTGCAAATAATGATACCTCAAAGGTGCTTTCTTCATTGCTGTCTTATATTTCTCCTTTTTTTCTTCCCTCGTGTGGTAATAGTTCTACGCACCACATTACTATTTCTTGTTTCTTTATTTTTTTCCATTTTGTTTTGATTAAGTGCATATGTTAATAGATTGTACTGTTGTCATGTCTGGTCCGAAAATTCTTTCTTAAGTTGTCCTTTGGCTGTGTTTTACTGTTGTGTTGGTAAAGACAGATGTGTCATTACATTACATCTCTATAATGCCCCCCATGCAGCAACTCCGTTATCTTTATGAGCTGAAATTTAATTTAACTTAGAAGAATGGGTGAAAGAATATAACTTCTGATTACTTGGTCAAGGACCTGTCATACCACCATAAGAACTAATTTCCTTGAAAGGCTTATGCAAACAAATGGCTTTGTTACATCTCGAATCGAATAAGGATGATTCATTGTTCTCTTTTGTGCTTCAAATCTCTTTGCTCTTTTGATAAATTGATCATTAGTGAAATTAAAAAAAAAAATCAATGAGGAATATAAGTGTGATGAACTTGATGTCGAAAAACTTTTCTTTGGTGGAAATGGCTGTGGAGCTCTCTTTATTTTCTATGCACAAGTTCATTGAGATCAAATTTGGTCAACCCCGTAATGGATAGAATAGGATGCCAACATCTTGATGTCTGCTATTAGTCTGTACCATTTATTTCTCCTTTAGGCCTCACTTTGATTTCTTGAATCAATTTACTCAGAATTTTAAATGGTTGATTTTGATTTCTAGATGCCTTTTATCTCTTTATCTGTTTTTTACAGATAAAAAATTGGCAGGCTATGAGGTTGTTGAGTAAAAAACAAAGGAAAATAAGTTTTTTCTCCATTTTTTGTGGTAGTATTATAGTATAGGTAATAGTATGTATAAAAAAATTCTTATGTGAATGGAAAAGGGAAGAAAGGCTACTAGCTTAATGCTGTATTTAAAAATCAACACTCAACAGTAATATTGTCACACTTTGAAGAGCATTGAACCATAAAAAGAAATTAAACCTTCTTCTTTGATGCTCTTTCATGTATTTGACTGTCTGTTGTTAACCTAAAAGTGATGGTTCTAATGCATGTTGGGTAATGATTAATGCTGGGGAAATAATTGTTTCTTTTTAATTCTCTCTGGAGTTCATTAAATGCCTTTTTTTAACACTAAATAAACTAATCCAGCATACCTGTACTGTTGAACCTATGATTCTTTATTTTCAAATTATTTTGGTTGTCTCCTATCTGTGATTTTGAAGAATTGAGGGTTGTTCTCATGGAAATTGCATGAAAATTTAGGTTAGAGCCCTAAATGCTACAGAGGCATGTGATCTCTAGAAACAACAAAAATATATAGGCTCAAATGAAACCCGTCTAAATGACCCTCCAGTTGCCCTTTGGTCCAAGAACTAATGCCTTAGTTTATGCTTTTTAGGAATGCATCGTCCTAGTTATTGTTACTGAACCTCCCCTTACACAGGGGTCTCATATTTTCGTGCTTTAATCTAGACAGGCTCCTTTATGGTCAGATTTGTTTTGCAGCGGTGGGATGTTTGTTTTGTGCAGTAAACCTTATCCTATACAGGAAAAGGTACTAGTTGAACATTATAAACAGTTGCATATTAGCATGCAAATAACAAATCTGAGGTTTGACTGTTTGCCTATTGATAGCATTTTTTGTCTTCAATTTTTTTTCAGACTGTAGTCTGTTTTGCATTATAACAGAGGGTTTGATATTCATATAATTATCGAGATCTTGTACTTGCTTGTTTGTACTAATGTCCTTCTATTCAAAAGTTCACTTACTGTTCATCATCTCTGGCAGGCTGCATTTAGAGCTCTAGCTGGAAAGGGGTACCAGACTCTGCAAAGCCTACTGTTGGATTTTTGCCAGTGTCATTCAAGTGAAAGCCTTTTAGATGCTTTGCTTGATATGCTTGTTGATGGTAAATTTGATATCAAGATCAGTCCTATAATTAAGGTGATTTACTAACTAGTACATTTTTTTGATCCACTTGCACTGTTTCATATTCCATTGCAAGAAACTGAAGAAAGTTGCATTTGTTTCATATTTCAGTAATGATATTTTGACACAACTCCAGGGACACCATACAGTGACACTATATGTTACTGGTCACAAAATGTCATGTGATTAACGCGTGCCAATACTTGGTTAATTCAGTTTATTAAAGTGGTTGATGAGTTATCCTTTTTTTTTTGTGACAATTTTTAATAATTTTGACAACCTCTAAAGTTACATGTTTAATGACATGCAAATACTTGATTAATTCAGTTCATTATGTGGTTAACGAGTTATCACATTTTTGTCATAAATAATGTCTATTTTTTAGTACATGGTTAATGACTTAAAAATACTTGGTTGATTTAGTTTATTATGTGGTTATTTTGATGCAACATTTTTCACAACTCACTAAGAAGTGTCTGGTCAATGACTTGTGAATACTTGGTTACTTCAATTCATTAAATAATTAATGAGTTGCTTTGATACTATATTAACCACTTGTGAAATAGTTATTGAAGATCATGAATGGCACATTGTTAATTTGGTTGATATTAGTGGTTAATACAGTGTTGAAAGTGGTTAACTTGAATCTAATTAGTGGTTAATAATAACCCCATAATGAATTGAATTAACCAAATATTTGTATGTCATTAACTATATATTTTAGTGGATGTGAAAAAAGGAATTAATTATGCAAAAAATTGATAACCCGTCAACCACATAATGGACTGAGTTAACCGAATATTTGTATTTCTTTAACCATGTACATTTTGGTGAGTTGTGAAAAGAGAAATTGTGTAACAAAATTATTAATTCATCAACCACATGATAAACTGAATAAACCAAATATTATACGTCATTCACAGCCCAGTATAGAGTGAATAGTACTAAGTGTTGGGATTACAGTGTAACTGATTGCGTGTACAAAAATTGTTTTTGTATCATATTTTGTTCTGTTAAGTTTTCATTTAATAAATCTTAGTCTAGCATTTTCTTATTTTTTCTGCTTTTCTGTTTTTGATTTCAGAATGAAGATGTGATAATATTATATCTGATTGTGTTGCAAAAGGTTGGCAATTAATTTCCTTTTTCATTATATTTTTTTCTTTTCATAATGGTAATTAGTAGTTGCCAAACTTTGTTTTGATAAAGTAATAACATCTGTTTTATTGCTTGTTATTTTGTGATTGGGCAGAGCAGTGAATCATTGCAGCATCATGGGCTGGATGTGTTTCAGCATTTACTAAGAGATTCAATTTCTAATAGAGCTTCCTGTGTCAGAGCAGGGATGCTTGATTTTCTTCTGAATTGGTTTTGCCAAGAAGATAATGACAGTGTGATATTTCAGATTGCCCAGTTAATTCAAGCCATTGGTGGGCATAGTATATCAGGGAAGGACATCCGTAAAATATTTGCTTTACTCCGAAGTGAGAAAGTTGGAATGAGGAGGCAGTACTGCTCTGTTCTGTTAACAAGTCTCTTATCAATGCTACATGAGAAGGGACCAACTGCCTTTTTTGATCTCGATGGGCTTGATTCTGTAAGTCCTGAAGCCATTGTAAACTCATCTATAACTCCCTATTCTTCTATGTAATGATTCGAAGTATTTTGTATCTACAGTACTTTTTCTTCTATCCATTCCTGGGCATATAAAATTGTGTATTTTATGGGTGCGTTTCATTTGCAAAAAAACAAGGAACTGTACTAGACAACAAAGTTTGTTGTGTTTGATTTGTGAAGTAACTATTGGACTGGACAAAAAAGTGAATGAGGGACTGAACAAAAACCTCAAGTTTTGTCCCTCACTAGACCATGGTACAAAAAGTTGTCCATAGATAGACTATAAAAAGAAAAAAAATTCCTTACACATGAATTATATATTTCTTTTTCTCTTTTTCCTCTCCACTCTTATTTCTCGTATCTCTCCCCACTCTTTGCAAATTATGTGTATGTCACGACAGAATCTACTTATCTTTGCATTTTGACTTAATTGCAGACTATGAATCTGCATTTAGTCATGCATTAAAAAAAATAATGGAAGGTTCTTAATTTTCTTTAAGTTTACTCTTGGATGTAGGAAACATTGTTTCTGTTGATTGTTAGTGGTTGTTGTATGTTGTTTGTAAAGTTACATTTTTTTTTTTTCCTTTTCCTGCTTGTGGAACTAATGTTCCATTGCCAAATAATATACAGCCACATCGTTGTTACTTGTGAGTGATTTAACATCATTCTTACTTGTAAGTGATTTATTATCTCATTCCTTTCTGATCCCTGTAGGGTATTATTCTTAAAACGCCTCTGCAGTGGCCGCTCAATAAGGGCTTTTCTTTTTCCTGTTGGCTCAGGATTGAGAACTTCCCTAGAAATGGAACAATGGGTCTTTTCTGTTTTCTTACAGAAAATGGAAGGGGGTCATTGGCTGTGATCTCAAAGGAGAAGCTTATTTATGAGGTTGGAATTAAATCTTCTGAAAATTTTGTTCATGTTGATTGTAATTTTAATTATCTTTTATTCTTAACTATTTGATATATTTTCCTTAGACAATTTATCTTTTTTTTCTCATAATCTTGAGGGGCTCCAATTATGTCTCCCCTGTATGTATAGTTGTACAGATTCTTTGTGAAATAATTTACAGCATTCAGATTATTCCAGTGTAATTCGTTCAATTATGTCACCCTCTCTTGATAATTTCTTTTGTTGCTTTAGGCCTTACCTTTATATTTTCTGTGCCTGTTGTTGTTGACTTGATTTTGCCTTTGGTGTTTGTTTTTGCTTGTCTCGTAGTCAATCAACCTGAAGAGACAGCGTTCAGACCTGCATGTTAATTTAGTCAGGAGGAGATGGCATTTTCTTTGCATAACTCATAGCATTGGAAGAGCATTTTCTGCAGGTAGCTTGTTGAGATGTTACTTGGATGGTGATCTTGTCTCATCTGAAAGATGCAGGTTCAAGCCACAATAATATTTTTTATTTATTTAAGGGAGTTTATTTTGTGATCAGTTGCTAAATTGCTTCTTGTGGCATTCTGACTACATTTACATGCTTTATTTTTTCAGGTATGCAAAAATCAGCGAACCATTAACTAATTGCATGATTGGTGCTAAACTTAAGGTGCCTCACTATGAAGACAGCACACTCACTTTTGAATCCATCCGTGATTCATGCCCATTTTTTGGCCAAATTGGTCCTGTTTATTTATTCAATGATGCCATTTCATCTGAACAAGTACAGAGTATCTATTCTCTAGGGCCAAGTTACATGTACTCTTTTCATGATAATGAAGCTTTACCCCTTTCTGGTGATAAAATACCTAGTGGGATTCTTGATGCCAAAGATGGTCTTGCATCAAGAATTATCTTTGGACTCAATGCTCAGGTCCCTACCTTTTTCTTTTCCCTTTATATATGCCCACTCATGCATATCCAATTATTATTTGTTGCTTTTTCATAGAGGAGTTACTTTTGAGCCACATTTCACCTATATTTGGACTCAAGCATGTTTGTTATTTTTTTTTCTTTCAGGCAAGTGTTGGTAGAATGTTGTTTAATGTTTCACCGATAATGAGTCACGCATTAGACAAGAATTCTTTTGAAGCTTCTGTAATTGGTGGGACTCAATTATGCTCAAGACGCATGCTGCAGCAAATAATATATTGTGTTGGTGGCGTATCCGTGCTTTTCCCTCTAATCACACAGTGTTGCAATTTTGAAAATGAAGTTGAGGAATTTGAAAAGACACCTTTAACACGGTCAACGAGGGAGTGTGTGATGGGTCAAGTTATTGAGCTTATTGCATCTCTTTTAGATGAGAATGTAGCAAATCAACAGCAGATGCACATTGTGTCTGGATTTTCAGTCCTGGGATTCTTGTTACAATCGGTTCCTCCACAACAACTTAATCTAGAAACTCTTTCTGCTTTGAAGCATCTTTTTAATGTTGTCTCTAATTCTGGTATACAATTTGTTCCCGTTCCCTGAACATACAATTTTCATCTGTTGATATTTCCTTTTGCCACTATTTAGTCTTTATATTTCCATTGCAATGCTCCCCAGGACTGGCAGAGTTGCTCGTGGAAGGGGCTATATCTAGCATTTTTCTTAATCCTCTTATCTGGGTCTATACTGTTTACAAGGTACAACGTGAACTGTACATGTTTCTGATCCAGCAATTTGACAATGATCCTAGATTACTTAAAAGTTTATGCCGACTTCCACGTGTTCTTGATATAATTCACCAATTCTATTGTGATAATGTAAATTCTCGATTATTTGTTGGAAATAACCTTCTCCAACATCCTGCAAGCAAAAAAGTTATTGGGGAAAGGCCTAGTAAAGAAGAAATGCACAAGATCCGTCTTCTTTTGTTGAGTCTTGGTGAAATGAGTCTCAGGTAAGGTTTATTCTACTCGATTTGAACTGTTTACAACCAAATTCCCCGTTCAACCAAATTTTTTGGGATATACAGGCAGAATATTGCTGCTGGAGACATAAAAGCTCTCATAGCATTTTTTGAGACAAGTCAGGATATGTCTTGTATTGAAGATGTCTTACACATGATTATTCGCGCTGTTTCTCAGAAATCTTTACTTGCTTCTTTCCTTGAACAAGTTAATATCATCAATGGTTGTCAGGTGTTTGTTAACCTTCTCCAGAGGTATGTTACGCATTGTGCATTTTATTAACGAAGGAATAATGAAATAGTTGATAAATCACTTTGAAGCTTTTGACGTTCACTCACTTATGGGCAACTCTATTGAGTTCTCTTTTTCCTCTTCAACAACAGTATATGTTGCTTTAGTCCACCACTTTCATGGTTCTTCCAATAAAGCAAGTATATTCATAAAATTTTGGCTGGGATAGTGATGCAGGGCAATCCACATGTACTCCTTACTATTCCCCTGATAAATCTAAGGCACTCCTATAGTGCTTTTCCATCATAATTTATGATCTATATGAATTAAAACTTAATTGATGGTGAAGGTTCTTTTATAGACCTAATAAAGCCAAACAGCCTAATAAGCTTTTCGTATACCAAGATAGCCAAATAATAAAATCCCTGAATAACCAACGACTATCAATAAATAAACCCTAACAAAAAATTTATTAAAGGCTAAAAATTGCAATTAAATAATCCATTGTGTATAATTTCCGTCATGCAAGAAAGATCCAGTGGAGCTTGACCTGATGGTGTGGTTAGGTTTGTAGGATGAGGTCCAGCAATGGGCGTTTTAATGTTGGTAATGTATTGAGGGAAAGAGAACTTCAGAGAAAGTTGTATCTCTTAAAAATGGAGATTAGAATTAACTAAACGAAATTGTTTCAGCTAACAACTTTATGTAGCTGACTTTGACACCATCTGTAACCAACATCAGATGTTTTACAGCTGTATATTCTGTGAAGCTAGGCTACACCTACATTGTCCAGAACTATTCTAACCCGAACTACAAGTTCAAGGAGAGAAACATTAGGCCACTTAGACAAATTAAGCTCGTCCCCTCGATACATGAGTTTAGTAGGAGACATAAGCATTGCCAACCGCCAAATGATCCATGAGCCACCCTACAAACTTCTGTTTGACATACAGCCATTTCCAATCAATATTTGTCCAAGGCTCATCATTGTACCCCACCATATTAAAATTCCCTTGCAAGAATTCTGACTTATAAATTCGCATGCCATTATTATTTTGAACCCACTTGTAGCCAACGATAGGAATCCGAAACTTATCATAATCAAACTCTCAAATGTGCTCGATAACCCCCAAAATATGACAGATTTGCATATTTGGGGTTTAAGCCCTTGGAACTTGAAATGTGCATTGCTTCAGCTACTACGGTGACACTACTATTTTGTATAGTACTTTTATCATCTTGTTCTTTAGTATAAAATGTGTATCCATTAATTGAGTGTGCACTATAAGAAAACACATGCAAACTTGGACCATATGATAAACATCTCAACCTTTCTGTTATTGAAGCCGGATCTATAGAAAACTTTGAATAAATATGATTCTTAAACCATGCTATAAAACTTCCATTGTGATCTTGTACTATCCAATTTTTATTTCTATTCGGATTTAAAATCATGAGTACATCCTTGTGCATTTCAACATACGGCTCAATCTCATTGTCATTGTGCAAAACATACAAATGCACTTGCTCCCATTCATCCCTTGATATTGTCACAATTTTATTTCCAATTAATTTGTTTCCTTTTCTTTTCTCTAAACCATGAGATTTAGGGAGTCCAATAGATTGAACATTGGACAAATATTCAGTAGAAAACTCAACCGCTTCTTCAACAATGTATCTTTCAACAATACAACCCTCTGGTCGACATTGACTTTTCACATACCCTTTTAACATTTTCATATAACGTTCAATTGGGTACATCCATCTCATATAAGCTGGTCCACACAGTTGTGTCTTTTTCACAAGATGAACAACTAGATGCACCATTATGTCAAAAAATGAGGAAGGAAAATACATTTCAAGCTCGCACAAAGTAATAACGATTTCTTTTTGTAATATTGGCAAGCTTTCAGGATCGATCACCTTACTACAGATCGACCTGAAGAAGAAACATAATTTAGTTATGGCACATCTTACTTTTTCTGGCAGAATAGAACGTATATCTATTGGTAGAAAATGTTCCATTAGAACATGGAAATCATGAGTCTTTAAACTCTTTAACTCAAGGTCTTTCATATATATACAAGATTTTTAATATTTGAAGAGTACCGTTCTTGAACTTTAACTTCACTTAAAAACTTACACAATACTTTTTTCTCCTTTCTAGATAAAGTATAAGCAGCAAGTGGTAGATATGTTTGTTTTCCTTTCTTCAAGGGTCCTAATTCATATCTTATTCCCATCTCTATCAAGTCCTTTCTTGCATTGATGCCATTCTTAGACTTTCCTGGTATATTGAGTATATTGAGTAACGTTCGAATAACATTATCAAATACATTTTTTTCAATATACATAACATCAAGAAAATGCCTTGCATACAATGACTTCCAATATGGCAATTCAAAAAATATTGACCTCTTCTTCCACCCACATTTGACAAGCGTTCGTGCTAAAGGCTTGCCAAAATGAGTGCTTACATCCTTCACCTTTTCAAATATCTGGTCACCCTTCAATGTAGGTGGAGTTCTGATTTTTCATTTAATGCTTTTCTCCACCCACAGTAGTGATGATTAGAACTTAAGAATCTACGATGACCAAGAAAGACATTCTTCTGACAATTTTTCAATCGCATCCACTGAGTTTTGTCTTCACAAATAGGACACACACACTAACCTCTAATGCTATACCCTGATAGATTTCCGTATGCTGGGAAATCATTAATTGTGCCAAACAACATCGCCCTCAAATTGAAACTTTCTTTCTTATACCTATCATAAACCTCCACTTCGGTCTCCCACAAATTAAAAACCAAAAACTCTTTGCAAAAATTTGTTTTCAAGAAGTTTGGCACAGCGGAAAAACAACCCGAATAGAATCGTCTAACCAAACCTACTATCGAAAAGCTATATGCGCAACGTAAACCTTATAGAATGATAATGAATGCAGATCGTTCAACAATGATCAAGTCATGGATCAATCAAATGCAAAGCTATTTGTAATGCTTATTTTCAATCAACATAAAGCGATAAAAATACTCAAAGACAATTTATCGAACACTTTGTGTGCGATTGATCACGTTTGAAATTCAATTTATTTTGTTGATGTAAAAAGCCAATCACAATCAAAGTTATTGTGATTGTATCAACAACAATTTAAAAGAAAGTTTAAAACAATTTTCAATCAAATTAATCGAAACAACAAAATTGATAATTTGCAAGAACAACAATTAAAGAAAATTAAAGTGATAAAGAGACACAAAGATTTGTTTAGGCAGTTCTCCAATCGGCCTCGCTATGGGTACGTCTGCCCTCAATCCGAAATCGAGTTGAGATACTTGCAATTAACCTTATCTTTGCAAAAATGTTTATACAAGAGGTGAAGAATTCTAACCTCTCAAACCCTATTGTTTGTTGTTGAATGAACCAACTCCAATCTCTTGATCAAAGTTTGATAAAGTCACCAACAATGCAGCTACAATCCTCTGATTATCCCGAGCACGCACTTGTAGAACCCAAGATTTTCGTCCACGATTCACCGTCTCGCGCTACTTCCTTGCAAGGAACCACCTTGTCCCAAGGCCTTCACTCGGTCGAATCTATGTTGAAGTGATCTTGTCCAAAACTTTCAAATGACACCGATCTTGAAGGAAAACCCCACCTTTGTTTTCTTATTTGAAACACAAAGATCCCAACCCAATATTCTCTGTTACACCAAACTTAATTGGACGTTATCAACCTTAATCTAGATGATCACCCAATTGAAAAATAATTATGTGTAGTTCAATTGTGTGTATGCATAGAAGAGAGGTTGAAGATGATGAGAATGCTTTGTAATCTAGTTTCGTATTGGTAATTCACTAGTACCTTGTTAGATAAATGGTGCATGTATGAGTATATATATGTGTATGTGGAAATAGGCAAAAAGGATGCAAGAAAAATAAGATGTAAAGTGAAATTTTAAGTTTTGGAAGTTTACAAGTCGGCCTATGAAAGTAATAGGCCGGTTTGTAAAGGTCTTCAGGTCGGCCTGAAGGAGGCGACCTATGGATATAATCCACAAGCTTCATTCTTGGAGCATGGGAGCAGGCCTGTAGTCGTATGTGTCGGCCTGTACTGAAGCAAAAGCTTCTACAGGTCAGCCTGAACACGTATAGGCCGGCCTGTGTAGTTTTGTTGACACACAAACTTGATTTTTGATGAGAATGCTATGTCTAAGACCTTTCAAATCATTTCAAGAACACTTGTATGCATCCTAAAGTTAATAATGATCAATACACATCTAAACTTAGGTTGATACCGTTCAATATAAAGAATGCTACGGTATACTATTATTTTTGACATCATTTACAACCCGGTTGAATTTGTAGATAGCACTATAGCACTCACATTAAAATTGTTAATGATGCCATTTGAGTTTTCTTTGATCTTAAAAACTCACTTGCAACCAATTGATTTTCTGTTTAGAGGCAAAGTAACAAGGGACCAAATTTGATTCTTTTGAAGAGCATCAAACTCGTCCTGCATCACAACACGCCACTTAAGATCTAGCAAGGATTGATTGTTATTCTTTAGTTCAGTTTTGGCGAGAAGAATTGTAGGGTTGACACGAGGAAGAACATTGCCAGATTTGATACGAGTTTGCGTAGGGCGAATATTAACAGGTCTGGGGGGATTAGAAGTAGTAGGTTCAGGTAGGCTAACTTCAGAAGGGATAGAAGATGGAGAGGTAGTGGTTGGGATGTTGTAGGGACGATGTTTCTAGAATTATCGGGGGAACTGAAAGGAGAAGAGTGCCCATTATTGTGTAGATTAGGAACAATGAAACAATTAGGATAAATTGGGAGGGAAGACAGGGAGATATCTTTAACAGTAGGGGTGGACTTGTCACGGAAAGGTGAGAAAAAAGAATCATAAGGAAATCTAGACTTCATCCTATCAGAACATGACATCTTTAGAGATAAAGAGACGACTAAGAGATCTAAAATAAAATTTATGAGAATTGTATGGTCATAGTAATGTAAAACTGACATCAAAGAACTTTTAGAATGTTATAATAAGTATCCTGCCTGAATAAGGTGGTGTACGAGACTTAAAATTGTAGATAAGTAGTAGGGAGTCTATTATGATCCTGATGCGTTAAAGGTATGTGTGGCAATTAAATCCATTAAAGAAAAATCCATCCAATTCATCTATTATAAAAAATATTAGTCAGTGGTTTAGATCCAATCCATCCATTTAACAAATTTAAAAAATCCATTGGATTGTTTTATTATTATTTTAAATAGAAATAATATTTCATACGTTGTACACATAAAAGAAGGAAATAATGTCTCTTACACGAGCATTTTTCCTAAATTCCTAAAAGCACTTCTATTTTTCAGAAATAAATACTTATACATAGGATTTTAAATATTGTACAGTGGAGGTTACATAAACAATTCTATGAAGTTAGTTCTTATGCCTTTTGTTTTGTAATAGGGAGTATGAGTCTATCCGATTGCTGAGCTTACAGTTCCTTGGGAGGCTTTTGGTTGGCCTACCGTCTGAAAAGAAGGGGTCAAGATTCTTCAATATCCCAATGGGAAGATCCAAATCTCTTTCAGAAGAACATAGGAAAATCAGAATGCAACCAATTTTCTTAGCTATATCTGATAGACTTTTCAGCTTTCCGCAGACAGAATATCTTTGTGCTACTTTATTTGATGTTCTTCTTGGTGGTGCTAGCCCCAAACAGGTAATGTGTCATATGGATAATGGACCCCTCTCCCTAAGATCTTGTTTATTTTCCGTTAGTTCAATATTCCTTCTTATGAAAGTTTTCAAACAACATTGATGTGCTTGACAAGACTGAGTGAATTAGTTATTATGCTGCTTATTTGATGGTCATATGCTGGTAACAATCACTAATGTAAATTGTGTGGTTTACAGGTTTTACAAAGACACAGCCACCTTGAGAGGGCAAGAAGCAAGAGCAGTAGCTCTCATTTTTTACTTCCTCAGATGTTGCCTCTGATTTTTAGATATTTGTCTGGCTGTGAGGATACATCCGCAAGAATAAAAATAATCAGAAATATACTTGACCTTCTTGATTCAAATGCTTCAAATATCGAAGCTTTTATGGTATGGTGATTACAAGTTCTTTTTAAGCTAACAGTTGATAACTTGGTGAATTATTTTTTGATTAATTATATTGTTAATAGGAATATGGGTGGAATGCCTGGCTAACATCTTCTCTAAAGCTTGGTGTGTTAAAGGACAAAAATGCCGAGTTGCATAATCATGGTAACAATAAAATGGATGAGCTGCTTGCGGTAAGAAATTTGTTTTCTCTAGTTTTGTGTCACTATCTGAATTCTGTAAAAGGTGGCTGGCAGCAGTTGGAAGAAACAGTCAATTTCCTTGTTATGTACTCTGAGGAGGTATGATTGGAATCAAGTTAGTGGTTGACATTTTATTCTTTAATGAAGCAATTATGTTTTTGAAATATTTTAGTTTCATTATTATAGTCTGCTCCTGTTTCTTTACTCAAGTGACGATTTTGTTTGAAACTCTCCTTGTAGGGTGGAAATTCGTATCGGTTCTTTCTCCGTGATATATATGAAGACGTGATTCAAAATCTGGTGGATTTGTCAGCTGCAGACAATATTTTCATTTCACAACCCTGTCGAGACAATACTCTGTACCTTTTGAAATTGATTGATGAGATGCTGATCTCCGAAATTGATAAAGAACTCCCGGTACTGGGCTAACCTACACTTTTAATTCATGAATTGTTCAATTTTTTTTTCTCGATAAGAGTAAATTAAATGTGTGGAGGATGAGATATACTTATAAAAAACATCAAAAAACATTTTTAACGGTGGGTATCACAGCAACAGAATACTCAAATTTTATTGAAACGACCGTAGTCTCATCATTGTATAGACGTCATCATGATAACTGTGTCTCATAGTTAGGTGGCACAAGACAACTTCAGCTTGATTTATCAGCACTCTACTAAACCATATAACACATGTGCGCCACTGCAGCATCAAAACTGCCCTACTGACCCTTTTGGTCCAAAACCAAAAATAAGGCTTATAATTAAGCTTAGGTCCTATAATTCAAACCTACGAAGTTGGTTTGTTTGGTGAGAACAGACTCAAAGTATGGCATAAGAACAATAGGATAGAAGACTGATTATATTACTGTGAATACTGAGGATTAACCCTCATACAATGACCGGTTTTTAACAAACAATGGATAGAGATAGTATCTCCTTGCAATAATAGAAAATATAAGAACGATAAATGATATCCTCACAATGACAATATCCCTAATGACAACATCCTCACAATGGATAGAGGTAGACTCTTGGATAGGAGTAGATTCAGGAATGGTCTTCCTTCTTGTATATACTAAATTCTTCCCATATCTTACATCAGTTTCATCTTTTTCAGAATCACGTTCAGTTCCAAGAGTAAGGTCAAGAAATATAAGAGACTCATCTTCCTTATTTACATTCTCCCCCTGAAGATGAGTTTGAACGAAGTAATTTTCTTGTTCATGGAAAGTGACGTCGCGAGAGACAAAGAACTTGTGAGACGGTGGATGATAACATTTGTAACCTTTTTTGGTGGAAGAATATCCTATAAAGACACACTTTAAGGCTCTAGAATCAAGTTTCTCTCTACCATCACTATGAATATGGACGAACGATGTACACCCAAATATTCTAGGAGTGAGGTTACTAGAGGTAGACACATTAGCATATAACGAGGTTAAGACTTCCATAGGAGTTTTGGAAGCAAGGACAATAGAAAGCAAACGATTTATGAGATACGATGCAGTTAAAACTGCCTCACCCCAATATTTCTCGGGAACTTTATTTTGAAATATCATAGCACGTGTTTGGTCTAACAAATGCCCATTTTTTATTTCAGCAATGCCATTTTGTTGGGGTGTTTTAACACCTGAAGACTCATGAATGATACCTTCATTTTGACACCAAGAATTAAGATTATGATTAAAATAATCCTTGGCATTATCAGACTGAATCCTCTTAATACTCATACCAAATTGATTTTTAACCATAAAGAGAAATTGAGGAACCACATGACTAACCTCAGATATTTTTTTAAGTAAGTAAACCCAAGTAACCCGAGTACAATCATCAATAAAGGTGATAAACCAACGGGCACCTGAAATATTTGGAATATTAGATGGACCCCACACATCTGTATAAACAAGATAAAACGGAAAAATACTCATTTTATTACTAATGGAGAAAGGTACACGCTTGTGTTTAGCAAGCTCACGCACCTCACAATGAAGACTCTCAACATCTAATGTTTTAAATAAAACAGGAAATAACTGCTTAATGACTTTAAACGAAGGATGACCCAGGTGACGATGGTATAAGAGAACCTTCTCTCTATTGGTCTTTATTGATTCTGACAAAAACGAATTGCTGCTGAGAAAATCTGGGCTTGAATCTTTGTTATCCAAATAGTAAAGACCATTCCATTCTCTAGCACTTCCAATCGTCCTCCCCGAATTCATGTCCTGAAAAACACAAGAGTTGTTATAGAAAATAACATTACAAGGTAGGTCTTTTGTGAGTTTATGTATGGAGATTAGGCTAGTAGTCAATTTTGGGATATGAAGGACTTTGTTAAGAGTCATTGATGAATTAAGTTTAATTGTTCCTTCACCTGCTACAGTTATAAGGGTGCCATCTGCAGTGGATATTTTTTTGTTACTGGGGTAAGGTGAATAGGTGGAGAAGTGTATGGGTAAGGGTGTCATATGGTCAGTGGCTACAAAATCTAGTATCCAATATTGTTTAAAGGGTATATCTGAGGCATTAAGTCCAAACGAAAACGGAGAGTTGCCAAATGGAAAAATAATAGAAACGTACCTGGACGTGTTAAATAACAAGTACCTGTTGGTGTCTCCAACTTACTGAGGAAAGATCTCACCTTCTCTACTTCTCTTAGGTTAAGGTGCACCCCTCCTTCTAGACTGTCTCCACTAGTACTTCCGGCCATGTGTGCATGTCCTTCCTTTCTGGATAAGTCTCTTTTTTGTCCCCACTCTCTATTAGGAGGTCGGCCAATCAATTTCCAACATTTTTCTCGAGTATGACGAGGCTTGTTGCAATAAGTACACCACACCCCTTCGCCCTTCTTCTCGACATAGGTTTCTCCTAATTTCTTCTGATCAACTAACATGGTTGAACTCTTCTCAACTAGCATTGCTGAGCTTTCCACAAATAGTGGTGACAACATTAATTCTCGTCTACTTTCTTCACTCCTCACTATATACACTACATCATTAATGTTCAGTACTTTTTCTTTGCCAAGAATTTGTACTCTAACATGGTCAAAGTCAGAGTTGAGTTCTACCAGAAAGTCGTAGACTCTATCTTGCTCAATGTACTCCCTGAGTTTCGTTGCATCTTCTGTACATTCGGTTTGGATAACTCTGTAGTGGTCTAACTCCATCCACAAGGCTTTGAGATGATTAGTGTATTCTGTAACTATTTTGTTGCCTTGTTTAGTTCCTAGTGTTTTCACCTTCACATTATATATCTGGGCAGCATCTTTGGCTTTAGAATAAGTTTCTTCTAATGCTTTCCAAATCTCTTTTGCCGGACTTAGGAACATACAAGTGTCACTAATTTCTGGAGTCATGGAAGCCCATAACCATACAATGATCGCTGAATCTTCTGTATCCCACTTGTCAAATTTAGGATATGTCTCTTTGGGAGGTGCGTCTGTAAGGTGTTTTGCTTTTCCTTTACCTTTGAAGGTCGTTTTTACAAGTTGAGACCACTTTAAATAATTCTTTCCATTCAACTTGTAAACTTGAGGAATAATAGGTAATTCTGATTCAAACTTGTAAGCATTTGTTTCATCTTTATTGTCAGCCATTGACAAAATTTAGAAACAAATGCAAGTAAAAAAACCACAAGCGAGTGCGAGGTTGAGAATGCAATGGAGATATACGCGGCTGGTCAAATAGTGACGATGAACAGTACCGCGGAACAGTGTGGAAAACAGTAATGAACAGTGCAAAAAACACAGTGGTGAACAGTACCGTGAATAGTGCGCAGATGTACCTGAAACAGTATCGGAAAACAGTACCACAATGGAAAGTGGCTTGGTTTTTTACCAAAGAACTGCAATTAAGGCGGCTAGGGTTTTTTATGCGGAAGCGAGACCCTCTCGAATGAGAGCTCTGATACCATATCAAAGCTGAATAGTTTTATATATTATTATTAAAAATATACAAGTGCTAATCTCTTTAAATAGAGTATTCTGACCTAATGGGCCTTACTAAATATTCAAACTTAAATTACTAATAAAAATAACAAACTAATTAATTATTTATAACAGTATACATGACACATCCTTCTGGTTTTGTCTCCAGTGATGCTTCTCTGGTTTGTAAATTTAACAAAGCAATTTATGGATTAAAACAAGCCCCAAGGGTATGGTATGACCGACTCACAAAAACATTGATTAATTTTGTTTTTCAACAATGCAAGTGTGATCCTTCTTTGCTCATATTCAGAAAGGGTTGTTGCATCGACATGCTTATCTATGTCGATGATATTATACTCACTGGTTCCTCACCTACTATGAATCAGCAACTCATTACCAAACTAGAGAGTGTTTTCTCTCTCAAACAACTGGGTGATCTAGACTATTTTCTTGGAATTGAGGTTAAGCACACTTTGAAATAAGAGAATACGATGAGTCCTACTCTTATTTCACATTAATAGTCTAGACTTATTTTTCAGTTATATCTTAGGATATGAAAGATCAGCACTATCTTAGAATAAGTAAGGCCAGCCTTAATTTAATAGAATAAGAAATGTCATCATTAAATGTAGAACTTGAATGTTCTAACTCTTGTATAAATAGAGCATCATGCTCCATTCCAAAGAAATAAAAAAAACAGATTCACATTATACAAATTTTTGAATCTATTATAGCTCAGCACGGTAAATCCAACCATAAGGATCTTCACTGGAAAAATACAGAACCTCCAAACGCCTCATTCGCTCTTCCCAGCGATCTAATTGCCGTTCACGAACAGCGACATTGGTGCCCTCACGCCTCTTGGTGTTTTGTTTCGTAATCAGCTATGAAAGTGAGATATGAGAGAGAATAGATGGAAAGCTAATTCTGTTATTGCTGAATTGGAATGGAGCATGATGCTCTATTTATACAAGAGGAGTTGAACATTCAAGAGTTGAATCATTCAAGCTCTACATTTAAGGATAAACTTAATTGTTCTATAGTGCTGAATTTTTCTTATTCTATTAAATTAAGGCTGGCCTTAATTATTCTATAGTGCTGATTTTTCATATCCTAAGATATAACTCTAATACTCCCCCACAAGCTCAAGGTGGCTGCAAAGGCTGACTTGAGGCAGACAGGTTGAGCTTACTGGGGGAGTATTAGAGTTATATCTTAGGATAAGAAAAATCAGCACTATAGAATAATTAAGGCCAGCCTTAATTTAATAGAATAAGAAAAGTTCAGCACTATAGAACAATTCAGCACTATATTAGAGTCTAAGGTGAGACATGAGACTTGACTTGTTGAAGGAGACTTAAGAAGCCGAAGATGGGAAAATTGGTACAGGCCATCACTTCCTACACGACCTTGAAGCAGAATTTCATTGGTTGCCTGAGATTTGACATAGCACATATCAGCATGAACAAGAGCTTTGATGCGAACCAGGTAATCACCAACAGATTTGTCTTCAAGTGTTGTAGATCTGAGTTCTGCTCGTAGTTGTCTTGCTTTCGCACGTGTAAGCTTTTGAAAATGCGCAAGAATACGTTCCCAGAGCTCGTAGGAATGAACGCATCCAAGAACGTGTGAAAGAATCGAAGGTGAAAGCGTGGATTGAAGCCACGTCATAAGCCACTGATCTTGCGTAATCCAGGTGCGATACGCAGGATTCTCACGAGCAGCTGCACGATCTTCTTCAGTTAGGTATTGATTCGGTATGTCACGAAGGTATAGGTAGTTTTGAAGATTATTCGCGTTAACGAAAGGATCTACTTGTTGGCGCCAAAGTAGGAAATTCTTCTCATCAAGTTTTTCTGTGATTTTGAGTTGGAATGACATAGATGCTGCGGTGGCCGGAGCTGTAGTTACCGGAGTCGCTGCGATGGATAGAACCGAAGCTCTATGATACCATATGAAAGTGATATATGAGAGAGAATAGATGGAAAGCTAATTCTGTTATTGCTGAATTGGAATGGAGCATGATGCTCTATTTATACAAGAGGAGTTGAACATTCAAGAGTTGAATCATTCAAGCTCTACATTTAAGGATAAACTTAATTGTTCTATAGTGCTGAACTTTTCTTATTCTATTAAATTAAGGCTGGCCTTAATTATTCTATAGTGCTGATTTTTCATATCCTAAGATATAACTCTAATATCAGCGTACACAACATCATCGCCCTATCAATTAATTGTGATGCTCATGACGAATCTTCGTCTCCTCCATGCGTTTCTCCAAATTCTCAAGCCGTTCTATTCTTGTCACTACCATATGCTCCCGGGTCGAACTATGAATACCAATTAAACAGTAGTATGGTAAAAGAACAATAGGATAAAAGACTGATTATATTACTGTGAATACTGAGGATTAACCATCTTACAACGACTGACTGGTATTTAAGAAACACTGGATGAAGGCAGTATCTCCTTGCAACAATGGAAAATATAAGAACTATAAATGATATTCTCAGCGAGAACATCCCTACTGAGATGAGAATAATTCTCACCCAGTCTCCAATTTCCATTTCAAAACCAACCTCCTTTGCACAGCCTGTGTAGCCGTCCTTTAACCCTTTCTCTTCTTCGTGCACCGGTTCCCTCCTCCACTCCCTCACTGCCACGTAGGCAGATAGTTATTTCCTCTCTATTTTCCAGTATTAACTCATTGTTCCTTCCTTCAATCCATCATCACTAACAGTTTCACATGTGCTCCAAAGTTGCCACAATTAAGGTGGCTTTCCATTGGGTCTTACTCTGAGTGTTCCAAACTGAGAAACAATGTAGAAATAAACTTTCTCCAAACTTAATTCATATATACGAGCCCCCTAAGCCTGCAATAGGATAATGTCATGTCTATAATAGCATTTAAGAAATATTGAAGTCTTTTATTTTGATTTCATTGTATCAATATGTTTAGAACCTATTAAAAATTTTAAAATTGATAGTATTTTATTAGAGACATGCTAATATTTTTCCCTTGCAGCTCCTTGGAAGTGAATCTAATTTTCACCTTGATTTGGAAATGGAATGTCACAAGGAGTACACTTCTGCCTTAAAAGATGTGTTGATAGGAGAAGCCGATGAGCAAACATCTAGGTATTAAATCACAGAACCCTGCTCTCCCCCTCATGGCACTACATACACTAGAATAACATAATTATTTGATGCTTGTGATACCATTATTTACTATTTGGCCGTGTACACTTTCAGAAAATCACAAAATAATAAGCAGCTAATACCATGTGACAATACAATTGAAGATAAATGGTGGAATCTCTATGACAATTTGTGGCTTGTTATTAGCAAAATGAATGGGAAGGGACCCAATAGCGCGTTACCTAAATCAACGTCAATTGCAGGACCATCTCTTGGTCAAAGGGCTCGTGGTTTAGTTGAGTCGTTGAACATTCCTGCTGCCGAAGTGGCTGCAGTTGTTGTATCAGGAGGGATAGGCAATGCTCTGACTGCAAAACCTAACAAAAATGTTGATAAAGCAATGGTTTTACGAGGAGAGAGGTGTCCTAGAGTTATTTATCACCTTGTTATTCTTTATCTGTGTAAATCTTCACTAGAAAAGGCATCACGGTGTGTGCAACAGTTCACCTCACTTTTACCCTGCCTTTTAACTGCTGATGATGAGCAAAGCAAGAGTAGGCTGCAACTTATCATCTGGTAATATTGCTAGCTCATATATAAAGCAAGTATATGACTTTTCAAGTTTACTTGTCATGTATTATAATATTAGTTTTTTCTTTTTTTGAGTCAGTTCTCAATTTGTAAGATTGACCTATGACCAACTAATTTTTTGTCTGGTTCTTGGTAGGCTACTGCTTTTTGTTAGGTCACAGTATGGAATGTTGGATGATGGTGCTCGTTTTCATCTTTTATCTCATTTGATCCGTGAGACTGTTAATATTGGAAAATCAATGCTTGCTACTAGCCTTGTGAACCGCGATGACACTTTGGAGCCAAACTACAATTCAAAAGAAGCGGGATCAATTCAAAATTTGATTCAAAAGGATCGAGTTCTGGCAGCAGTATGTCTTAAAATGCTATACTGAACAAAATATAACACTGACAACGTGTTACACACGCTTTTGTGTGTGTGTGTGTGTGTATGTTGGGGTGGGGGTGGGGGTGGGGGTGGGGGGGAGGGGGATGTAATGCTATTAAAACTTAAAAGAGAATTTAATCAAAAATAGGTTGATGATCAAATGATTGGTATTTCCTATTTGAAAAATTATTTTGGAGCAGTATGAAATTTACATCAATGATTTTGGAAGAAAATTATCTGATGAGTTGTGTGAATAGCAGTCCATGATACGCATGCCTATAATTCAAGTTATAATGTGATCAAGTATCAACAGCAAATATTAATTTATTACTCCCTCCGTCCCACAATGAGTGACCCATTTGGAATAAAATAGTGTCCCAAAATGAATGATCCATTTCAATTTCCAATACACTTTTTCCAATTCTACCCTCTAATTAATTAAACTTTCATCATTTTCAATACATGATTAGGGGTACTATAGTAAAAATATTATTCTCTCTCTTACTTTTTTACACTTTTCTTAATATGTGTGAAATGGTGTGCTGGGTCACTCATTGTGGGACGGAGGGAGTATTAATTACCTAAATAACTATGGTTAATGCATTTTTGTTTATGACGTTTGTTGGAAATTCCACCTTCATTGCGGTCCGTCCCTAGCCGTATAATTACGGCATTTGGATTGTCTTCATTGTAGCCTCCAACACTTTCATTTTGTTGGGTGAGAAGGGGAGGATTTAGTTCTACATTGCCTAGAGATATGACATGTATAGTGTTTATAAAGCTTGGGCAGCCCTCACCTTACAAGCCGGTTTTGTAAGGTTGGGTTGGGCCCCCAAACTCTAAGAACATTGTATTTGCCATACCTCCTTTCAATCCTAATTTTCCACTGTCTACCAGTGCTACATCATGTTTTTAACTGACTTCTATCACATTTTAGATCAGCGATGAAGCTAATTATACGAAGATATCAAAAATTGACCGCTCCCAGCAGATACAGGAACTTCATTGTAGAATAGATGAAAACACCTTGGCAGAATCTACTAGTAAGCAAGCTCTAGAAGATGAAATCCAGAATAGTTTGAACTCAATCCTTTCTTCAGATGATAGCAGAAGAGCTGAATTCCAGCTTACCTATGAGGAGGAGCAGCAAAACGTTGCTGTATGTATAACATCCTTGTTTCGATATTACTATTTTTCCTTTGACCCATCTTTTCCTTTCATAAATGGTGTTAGATTTAATTTTGATATATGTATAAACAATTAGGTTTGCTTTTACAGGAAAAATGGATACACATGTTTCGATCATTAATTGATGAGAGAGGTCCATGGTCTACTAATCCTTTTCCAAATTGTGTTGTGACACACTGGAAACTTGACAAGACAGAAGACACACAGCGAAGGAGGCCAAAACTAAGGCAAAGTTATCATTTTGATGAAAGTCTCTGTAATCCTCTTTCTGCTACTGCTAGCGGATTTGCTAGTCCTGTTAACGAAAGTAATCCTGGTTTTGTGGGTAATATACCTGAACAAATGAAGCAGCTCTTGCTGAAAGGGATAAGAAAAATAACTGACGAGGGATCCTTTGACACCAATGAAACCAATGCTGAAATCAGTGGACCTAATACATCAATTCCCTCTGATCATTCTGACTGCCAATCTTCTGACTTACTAAAGGATAACAGTGACAGAAAGGATATTGTGCTTGAACGAAGAGACACTCCCTCTCCACCTGAGACAGAAGCCAGCGAGGTATGTGGTTTCTAGGAATATACTCCTTTGATATTTAGAGAGAATCTGAAACTGTATTACAATTGTGTATGCCGCGCCTAATTTCTATTTTCAGGTGCTTGTGTCAATTCCATGTGTTCTAGTGACTCCCAAGAGAAAATTAGCTGGTCATTTGGCAGTCATGAAAAATGTTTTGCATTTCTTTGCCCAATTCTTAGTTGAAGGTACTGGTGGATCATCTGTTTTTAGAAACTTTGATGCCAGTAATTCTGATATGACCAAGTCTGTTCAAAAGCAAAGATCAATGAAGTGGCCTTCTTCTGATATGGATCTTCAGAAGGGAATTACAATCGGTAATGTAGAGGTAATAAATGGAAATGGGCCTGTTAAATTTATGAGATGTGTTAAACGTCATCGAAGATGGAGCATGGCTAAGGTCAGTTTTTTGGTTTCATTATCTTCTCAAATTTTGTCATTTTATAGGTTGTGATAGCGCATTTTCTTTTCTGTTTTTGGGGTTGATTCTTTGACTGATTACTGTTTTAGATAAAAGCTGTTCATTGGACCCGATATTTGCTCAGATATACAGCAATAGAGATTTTCTTCAGTGATTCAGTTTCCCCAGTATTTCTGAACTTTGCCTCACAGAAAGATGCAAAAGATATAGGAAACTTGATAGTTGCTACCAGAAATGAATATTTATTTCCCAAAGGAAGTGGAAGGGACAAGAGCGGAGCTATAAATTTTGTTGATCGACGAGTGGCACTGGAAATGGCAGAAACGGCCAGAGAAAGCTGGAGGAGAAGGGATATAACTAACTTTGAATATTTGATGATTCTCAACACACTTGCGGGAAGATCTTATAATGATTTGACCCAATATCCTGTTTTTCCTTGGGTCTTGGCCGATTACACGTCAGAGGTTCTTGATTACAATAGATCATCTACATTTCGAGATCTGTCAAAGCCTGTTGGAGCGCTTGATACCAAACGATTTGAGGTTTGTCTAATTTCGTTTCTTGAAATATTGATTGGAATATTTTTTACTAGTATTGCACTATTCTTAATGTATGCTTCTTACATTTAGGTGTTTGAAGATAGATACCGTAACTTCTGTGATCCTGATATTCCCAGGTAATTTATCAGGCTTGGTTTCTTGATTTACTATAATCTTTTATTTATTTAGCTCTCTCTGTCTCTCACTCTCTCTTTCTCTCTATCTCTATCTCTATCTCTATCTCTCTCTCTCACACACACAAACTAGGTGAGAGTGTAAGAGGAGTTAATGTTGATCATACAACCATTACTGATAGTGCGGCCATGCTTAAGTATAATCTTGCTGTCCATGCATGGTCATATAATTATGATTAGCTTCTATCACACTTTTACTTGTTATCCCCTAATACACACATGCTCGCATATTGGACGAGAGTATGTCCCCATGAGAAGAATAAATTTGGCCCTGCAATTGTCCCCATGAGAAGAATAAATTTGTCCCTGCAATGCAACATTTGAATGGTCAAAATCCTTTTATTCTCACTCTCACTAGATACACTTCACACAACTCTCTCATGTGCTGGTTTTTGTCTATTGATGCAGCTTCTACTATGGATCTCATTACTCAAGTATGGGCATTGTGCTTTATTACCTTCTTAGATTGGAGCCTTTTACCTCTCTTCACCGTAATCTGCAGGTATCTCGTCACATGATATATTATAAGCATTAACTTATTTTTCTCACGTTCAACTTCAATTTGCATGACAGAATTGCAAAATTGCAAAGTTGGTTTGATCCAAATTAAAACACTTTTTTTTTTTTTTCACTTTAAATCAAATCTTTTTTTTTTTTCCTTTCAATTCTTTAATATTTTATTTCTTTTTCCCCCTTTTTTAGCCTAGTTTTTTTCCTTCCGCTCATATTGCATCATGATTCTTTTTTGTAATTTCTTTTGTTAGGGGGGTAAATTTGATCATGCTGACCGACTTTTTCAAAGCATAGAGGGCACATTCAGAAATTGCCTTACAAATACCAGTGATGTGAAGGAGTTAATACCCGAGTTCTTTTACATGCCTGAGTTTCTGTCAAATTCAAACTCTTATCATCTAGGAGTTAGACAGGATGGCGAACCTATTGGGGATGTTTTCCTCCCTCCATGGTCGAAGGTAAGTGAATACCCTAAAATCAACTATGTAAACATGCAAAATAAAAGAAGTGACATTCATTAAATATGCTGGGAATTTTGTTTGAGCTTGGCACGTCTTTATTATGAGAATCATACTAATCTGTATGTGTTGAGCCATACTCTCTCAATCATCTATCTTAGCAGCAAACATTTATCAGATTTGACCTTTGTAGTTCAAAATTTGGTTATCTAAAAATTTGTCGCGGTTACATTTACAAATGTGGAAACCCCTCTCTCTTTGAAGATCTCCATGAGTAACCCATTTGAAGTTCTACAACATAAATTGAGAGCTTTGCCCAAAAGAGATGCAAGATGAATATTTTTGTTATTTCGAGTAATAAATTAACATTTCAGTCTACCCAATGGTAATAATAATTTCAACGTTTAATATTACTGAAATCCTTAACCCATAAAATTCAGGATTACAAATCACGTCTTTTTATGCAACCTAAGACTACATGAACCCACATCTACATGAACTCCTTAAAACAAGTAAACCTCCAAATTCACAATGTAAAGCAATGTGCATTGCATTATCAAAGTCGTGGGAGAGTGTAGGATTTAATGTTTATGGATCTTGGAACCGTTGAGGATTGCTCAACTACTAAACAGTGTTATCAAATAGCGGTGCCATGACCGCTGTAGCGGATATACATGGCGGTTTTTGGGTTCGCCACAATGGTAAATATAGGCCGATATTGTGGGTTTTTCTGACATAATCTACTTTAGCGGCGCCGCAAACAATACCGCTGCTAAAGAGATGGTCAAGTAGTCCTTAAAAAAGCATAAGCATTCTTGCGCCTGTTTTTTGGGGTTGAGTTAGACTAAAATTATAAGATAGAAAAACCTATCCTAGGAAAGATATTGGACTGCCTGCAGATTTCTAGTCAATGTAAGCTTAACTTTCAATATATCAAATATTTTCACTCTTCTAGTAGGGTACTACTCTGATGCTATCTTAAAATTTAGGCTGGCCTAATTCAGCCTTAAAAAATCACCTTGTAAGATGAAAGATGCCTCCTATTTATATTATAGATTTTATGTTTTAGGTTATATCCCATTCAATGTGGAACTCTTAACACTAACTATACTAACATTCGTCATTATAAAAAACTCTTGGTGCAGCATACGTTTTTTATCATATGTTAAGTAACTTGCAAACTAGTTCATGTTTCTGGGGACCAATATGTATAAAAAGAAACTTTGAGTATCAAAGCAACACAAATAATATCTTTTGGGGACTAAACTGTATATCACTTGATAAAGGTTGATTGATTCTCGAGGTTTTTATGTTTTTATTCTATTCTCTTTTCTCAAACACTACAAGATACTGCAAATGTTAATCTCAGCTAGTGTGTATATATCTTGTTATTATATAGTTAAAATTTTGAAATATTTACATGAGGTAGTAAAAGTCAAACAGAAATTTCTTGCAATAACATTCTAATTTAGCAAACAGGAAGTACTTAATTTCAAATCAAAATTTGCACAGGGCTCTCCTGAAGAATTTATTAGGAGAAACCGGGAGGCCCTTGAAAGTGAATATGTTAGCTCAAATCTTCATCACTGGATAGATTTGGTATTTGGATACAAGCAACGTGGCAAACCTGCTGTAGAGGTATACATCAAGATCCACAATTATTGTTTTCCAATAATTCATGCAAATCAAATTGGCTATACTGTTAAGTGTTATGGTTAGTTAAGTTGTTAAATTTTTTTTGTAGGCAGCAAACATATTCTACTACTTAACTTACGAAGGAGCTGTTGATCTGGAAACGACGGAAGATGATTTGCAAAGAGCTGCTATAGAAGACCAAATAGCCAACTTTGGCCAGACCCCAATTCAGATGTTTCGCAAGAAACACCCAAGAAGAGGGCCACCTATTCCAATTGCACGTCCTCTGTACTTCGCGCCTGATTCCATTAGTTTGACTTCCATTGTTTCAAATACTAGTCATTCTTCATCAGCTATACTGTATGTTGGTCTAATGGACTCAAATGTTATCCTTGTGAATGAGGGTCTCAACTTATCTGTTAAGACGTGGTTATCAACTCAACTGCAATCTGGTGGAAATTTTACATTTTCTGGTTCACAGGTCAGGATTTGCTTTAATTAGACTTTAAAATGCATTTGGATTTATTATTGTTGAAATACAAGAGACTAAGAGACATGAATAAACCGTGTTTTTTGAAAAGCACTACGGAGACATTATTATATATAGAGAGATTACAACTAATCACATGATATAGTCGATGTGGGACTATTCTATATACAAATATTCTTAACACTATATTTACAAATATCAACACTCCCCCTCAAGCTTGAGCATATAAGTCAAATACACCAAGCTTGTTATATATATAATTAGTTCTGGGGCTTCGCATGGATTTTATAAACACGTCTGCCAATTGATCATTAGAGTTGACAAAGCTTGTGACGATGTCACCTGACTCGATCTTCTCTCTGACAAAATGACAATCTATCTCAATATGTTTGGTCCTCTCATGGAAGACTGGATTTAAAGCAATGTGCAATGCAGCTTGATTATCACAAATAAGTGTCATTGGTCTTGCTTCTTCAATTTGAAGTTCCTTGAGCAACTGTTTTAACCAAATAAGTTCACATGTTGCCATTGCAATGGCCCTATACTTTGCCTTGGCGCTTGGTCTTTCAACAACATTTTGTTTCTTACTTTTCCAGGATATAAGGTTTCCTCCAACAAGTACACAATACCCAGAGGTAGATCGTCTATCAATGGGTGACCCTGCCCAATCAGCATCTGAGTATCAAACTATCTGAGTATGTCCTTTATCTTCATACACTAGACCTTTTCCTGGAGCACATTTGATGTATCTCAGAATTCGGATAACTGCATCCATGTGTTCCTGACAAGGGGAATTTAAGAACTGACTTACCACACTGACTGCAAAAGAAATGTCCGGACGAGTGAGTGTGAGATAATTCAACTTTTCAACCAATCTCCTATACCTTCCTGAGTTAGATAGAGGCTCCCTCTTATTGGGTAGTAGTTTGACACTTGGATCCATAGGAGTATCAGCTGATTTAGCATTCAACAAACCTGTTTCTTCCAAAATATCCGTAGCATATTTCCACTGAGAAATCACCAAACCATCTTTAGATTGGGCTACCTCAATACCCAAGAAATAACGGAGTTTACGAAGATCTTTTGTCTGAAATTGATCCGAGAGATGTTGTTTTAACTGGAGTATTCCCTGTTGATCATTACCAGTTATGACAATATCATCTACACACACAATAAGATAAATACGGTTTGCCAAAAATTTTTCAACGGAAGACAGTGGGCCAATCGGGTAAAGCACGGTGAAAAGATTGTCTCTCAGTAGGCTCTGATACCACGTTGAAATACAAGAGACTAAGAGACAACTGAATAAACCGTGTTTTTTGAAAAGCACTACGGAGACATTATTATATATAGAGAGATTACAACTAATTACATGATATAGTCGATGTGAGACTATTCTATATACAAATATTCTTAACACTATATTTACAAATATCAACAATTATGTAGGTGTTTTACTTTTTAGTTGCCGACCCCACTTAGTGGGATAAGTCTTAGTAGTTGTAGTTGTGTTTTACTTTTTGGTTAGAGTTGTTTTTTGTGTAATGAATGTTGAAATGATCTCTGACTTTTCCAGGATCTTTTCTTTGGAGTTGGTTCCGAATTGCTTTCACCGCGTAAAATTGGTATTCCTGTTCCTGAACATGTTGAACATGGAGAACAATGTTTTGCAACAATGCAGACGCCCTCTGAGAATTTCTTAATATCATGTGGCAATTGGGAAAATAGTTTCCAGGTCATATCATTAAGTGATGGCAGAATGGTGCAAAGTATTCGACAGCATAAGGATGTGGTGAGCTGTATTGCAGGTAGTTTTCATGTTAAGATTGATTCCTGTTCTGATAACCATGAATATACCATTTGATGTACTGGAGTGCACTGCATTGATAATGATAATAGTTCTCTAGGGGCTTTATGATCAATGAATATACCATTTGATTTACTGCAGTGCCCCTTAAATCTGGTCTTTTGTGTGATCTTGCCTGATCAATAAAGATTAATGAATTATCTAGCCTCTTAAGCCACAAACTTGCAGTCATTGTGATAACTTTTTTCTAATGTTTTGTTCCTGTTTGTTGAATGAATTGAATGATAATGTTTTTATATGTGAAGATTGCTACTAATACTATTATTTTTAATATTGACATAACTGCTTTATTTAACATTTTGTAGTGAGCTTTTTGTAAATCTTATTTGAATTGGTGATTTTCAACCTTCTAGTTTCTTTTTCGTTTCTGGCTAAAGAGTGCTGATTGTGCTGCAGTTACATCTGATGGGAGTATTCTTGCAACTGGAAGTTATGATACCACGGTGATGGTTTGGGAAGTTTTTCGTGGTAAAACAGAAAAGAGAATTCGGAACAGTCAGTCTGAGTTACCTCGTAAGAACACTGTCATAACTGAAACTCCATGTCATATCCTTTGTGGGCATGATGATATAATAACTTGCTTATATGTTAGTCATGAGCTGGATATCATAATTAGTGGATCAAAAGATGGAACATGTGTATTCCATACCTTGCGAGAAGGTAGATATGTCAGATCCTTACGGCATCCATCAGGCAGTCCTATATCAAAACTAGTTGTCTCTCAGCATGGTCAGATTGTGATTTATGCTGATGATGATCTTAGTTTGCACCTGTACTCTATAAATGGAAAACACCTTGCTGCCTCCGAATCTAATGGACGTCTCAACACTATTCAGTTGAGTAAATGTGGTGAGTTTTTGGTAGGTGCAGGTGACCAGGGGCAGATTGTTGTTCGCTCTATAAACACGCTAGAAGTTATTAAAAAATATCACGGGGTTGGAAAGGTTTTATCATCATTGACTGTAACTCCAGAAGAATGCTTCTTAGCAGGCACAAAAGATGGAAGCCTCCTTGTGTATTCGATAGAAAATCCCCAGCTTCGGAGAACGAACCAAAGCAAAAATATGAAATCGAAAACTTAACAGAAAATATAACAACGCATGCAGAAGAAGCATGTGGATTATTAACAGTGAGAGCTGCCCCGTGATAACTGTTCCAGGTAATAATTCATTATGACTACTTGATTTCTTCTCCAATACTAGAATATATGACTGTATCTCTTTCTAAACTAACTAGTAAAGATCTCATGAAAAATTGCACGGATGTGGGGAGGAAATGGTGGGAATCTTAGGTGTGAGATTACACCATGTGTCACTAGAGTAAGACTTTCCTTAAAATAGATATTTAAGATTTCCTAAAAACTATTTCCTATTCAGTTGTCGTGGTTAACAAAGTCATCATCCCATTGTTCCTTACTGCGGTTCCAAAATTTATTTCTGTTCATTTTGTCTGTGATCAAGATATCTTAAGGGACAGATAGCAATTAATAAGATTTTTCTAATGATTCATGAGGATCACTTTTTTAAAAAACCTTAAAGCATAATTGTTTAGGAAAGCTTTAAAGGTAACAAGCTGCCCTTTGTTTAATTTTTTCTTTGTTATATAGACATTATTTTATTTAAATTTAAATGCTCACAAAGTGACGGTATTGGGTGAAGACATTTTTTAGCAAAGCCTGTGAATATTGTCATATTTATTTTGGAATGGGTACTCATACTGGTCTCGATTTTAAACTAAAATACTTAAACTCTCATTAAGAATTTTAGTTAACTGTAATAATTTTTTGATTATAATAAAAAAGAAATTTTGTTTAGTATTTCTCTATTTGTCCTTCATAAAAGTCTGTTCAATGGGAATAAGAGTTGTTTGAAAAATAAAAGCATATTAATTGAAGCGTATTTTATGATGACATTAAAGAGGTAAAATTAATTGAGACTATTTTTTTGGTACCTCTCCATTTGTAAATTTAGTAACAAATTTCTCTTCCTCATAAAGTATTGTGATTTGTATTTGTTAATCTTTGTATAATGTCTAATATATAATCTAGATAATTGTAATTAAGAAGTGCTGTAATGTTTCGTTGCAAATTAATTTCTAAATATCGCAGGTACATCCGCTGCCTATATGTTTTTGGGTTTGTTAGTCTTGCCATTTTATTGAGTTCTGGATGGTATCACAGGAAGTGCTTGTCCTGTGTGATACAGAAATGAGGTGTCAGCACCAGCTTTATCTGAATATATGAAACATGGTTTGACAAATAGGAACTCCGTGGATTATCTTCCAATTCCTGGGCACCGTGAGACAGTAATATCCCAAATCGGTTGTGTTTTAAACTACCGGGAGCTACAGACTGGGGTTTCGGGGATTCATATATGTATAATACATGTACAATATAAATATTAACACTTGTATGGGATTTCAGGGATTCATGTGCACTATAATTGTAGCTTTAAGGTCGTTTTTTCATTGTATTTTGTTAACAAGACAGAAGTATATTTGTACAGAAAGGCTTGAATGCCTTTTTATCTTGCAACAAAAAGATATCATTGCCAATGAGATGTATTTTTACTGTATGTTTGGTATAAAGGGTTTGCAGAAATTAAGGTCAGTCAATGTGATTTCGACTAAAAGTTAAGTATGCTATTTGGCAGGCAATTCATCTACCCTTTTGCTTATGCTTTTCGCTTGAATCTTTTGCAATCGAGATACTGTTTCTATAACTAAAATCATTTCAGGATATAGAGCGTTTATCATTGGAGAAAAAAATATCAGTGACGTTTCTGTGTAAAAAAAAATATCAGTTTCCGAGTTCATTATTGTATCAATCATAAAAAGCTTGTTACTTTACTCTTGAATTTTTTTATGAATTGTAGAATCTATTTTGTTAATTTTGCAATTTCCTTCTTGCAGATTAAAAAGGAGAGAGTCTCATGTAGGGTGTGTATGGTTGGGTTTGGCCAAACAAAAAATCTTTTGTGCTTTGAGTTGGGTAGTTAGTAGTATGGGAAAATAGAACATTTCTTATTGCACAACATGTATTTCTTAGACACTATGAGAATTTCTTATAATGCCTTAAGTTTTCGGAGATATATTTTCAGATGCACTTTTTTTACACTAAGGAAGACCATTTTAGATGGTGCCCCATACATATGGGTTTGATTAGTTCTAGAGATATATCTCCAGAACAATACCGTAGTTATATTTTCGGAATAAAATCAGAGACAAAATCAATACAAAATAAACTTTTGAAACAGAAAATGAACATTACAACGATGATTTCAACAGAAAATTAAATATTACATTTCAATGTCCTGGTGGACGCTTGCACATCTCTAAGACATTTCGACCAATCTTCGTAGTGTTGCTTCCATCCCGAGTGGAACTTTCTCTTCGAAACTGAAAAACGTTCACCACAGCATCATAACATCCGCTCAAGTCTTGAGCTTAAATTTGTTGAATACAATGTTCACTTCGTTGTCAATTGAAGGTGAGCGGTACTCGAGTTTCACAACCCTTCGTTTGTCTCCGTAAGATAGGAGATATTGGATTTTGTCTAGGATATCTTCGAGGGAAGTGAGATCGGTGAGTTTGAACGTCCTCCTGGGTGTTTTGGCGTCGGAGTAGGAGACACTTGCGACACCAACAAATGTTTTCACACATTTGAGATTTTGAGTTTGTGTGAAGTATAACACATGGACATCCAAATTTATAGAAGGCCTAGTTCAATATGAACCACTTATTGACTGTCATTATTATTTCGTATATATCTACGGAACGATACCATATTATCTTGTTCTGGAGATGCATCTCCGAAATTTTTCCTGGACCATGAAAAATAAAGCAAATAATATAATCTTTCGGAGATGTATCTCCGAAACTTTTCGTGATACATTTTTAAAACAGAAGTAGATAACAGACAGTGCACAAGAAACAAATATGAACCAAATGTGCATAAACACCAAATATGAATAAAAAGTGAATATGTAACACTTCATTTATAAATTGAGGCACAATAATATACAATTATTCGTCCGATTACATAAGAAATCAAAATAAATCCAAACAAATCAAAACATGTGTCGCCGACTAAATCTATAGGTGGTACCCCCTTGGACTTTTGCGCATTCGATTCTTTTTCAATGTTGTTCAATCTTTCGAATTCTTGCATCCTTTCCATAAAATGATCCGGCCACGTCTCGACATTTGCGGTTGAATGAGTTGTCATTTCTGGTGATGTAAGTGGTATGGGGCATCCCAGTTTCAAGTAAACTTGAACAAAATGACTTGATTTTAAAAGTCATCCAATACACATTATGCAATCATTTGGATTTTGAGGTGATGCAGAGTAGAAAAAAGGTTTTTGAAAACCCGTAGCGTGTCAGGTCAATGCACACTCTATCATATGCACATGCAATTAGGTGACCCATATCAGGGAAGATTATCCATTTTGACTCTAGTGTCGGACCGCTCAAGCAAGGTACAAGAGAGTCATAAACAACATCGAATTTATTTTTACTTCCGTACAACCGCGTGTACGATTCTTTATGCGTCTTCAACTATTGGATAAGTTGATGACGGACAAGCGCATGATTATATTCTCCTTCACCTGATCAAGAATAGTGCTTTCAACGTATTTCAACAAAGCATGATACTTTTCACACTTTCCGGAAATGAATGACGAGATCGGCATATAATTTTTGTGTGGAAGAATTTATCATACGATTCCATGCATCCATTATTTTTTTCAACAATCACACCCGACTTCACCAATTTTCCACCTTCGGGCTCTACTGGACTCGTCCATATCGCGGGTTTAATCCGACTTCTCACATTCTTTGTTATGTGATACCTACAAAGTAATGCATAAGAAGAAGGAAATACCTTTGCAACCGCATTCATCAACGCGGAATCGCAATCTGTTACAATATCTTTAGGCATCTCACCTTGATCCTTCAAAAGTGACCAACACACCTCTAATGCCCAAGTAAAATTGTCCTTTTTTTCACACTCTAAAAATGCAAAACCAACGGAATATGTCATCTCAGTTGAGGTAAGACTAACCATCTTAAATAATGTAGGTAGAATTAAGTATGATCACTGTCGAAAACGTGTTGAACAGCTTTATCAAATCCGGATGAATCCAAAAAATATCTTTAACCGTAACTCTATCATCGCAAGTTCGGTACCGGGACACGTAACTGTTATCGTCCAACAGTTGTTGCATCTCAATTCTATCTCCCTTAATCGCCTTGTTAGTGAAGTACCGAATGTTATACTGTCGCACCTCGAAAAAAATCGCTTAAATCGAAGACACGACCCTTCGCGCGAAAGGCGCAGAACGGTTCGACAGAGTCGCCATCGAACTTTATTTATCCCAAAAGAGGGAAAGGAAAATATCGAGAAAACCTTTAGGGAGAGGTAAGAACATGGTCGTCGCAACCACATTCTGGGTTCGGGAGTCGGTTACGTGAGGGGAAGGTACGCGCACCCCCTCACGTCCGTTGTACTCAACGGGAACCTCTTAGTTCGATTTATGATGAATGTTAGCTAAGCTTGTTTGTTTTCTTCTCAACGATATATGCGAAAAGGTAAGGCAAAAGGTTTCGATTACTAAGGGAAAGGGGTGGTTTTAGGGTAGGGTGCTCGGCAAGATCATCGCGACCTCGGGCCTATGTATACTCATTCGGACGAGAATGAGGAATCAGAGCAATCGTAGTTCGACTACGGGAAGGGATAGAGGGAAGACAGAAGATGGAGGGAAGGTAGCTCGCCAAGATCATCGCAATCTTGTGCCTACGTATCTTTACTCGGACGAGAATAAAGAATCAGAGCGGTCGTAGTTCGTGGTACGCCCACGAAAAAAGGGGTTAGTGTTTGAATTTTAGGAGACGAAAGATTGAATGACATACAACCCAAGGGGCGTGCCTCGAGAGCATTCACTCAAGAATCCAAGGAATGCGAGACTCCAAGAACTCAGTTCTTTCGTGAGTTGATTACGAAAATTTTGATAATGATTAAGTGTTTTAAGATGAAAGGGTGAATGAACAACAACCCAAGGGAGGACCTCAAGAGTCATTCATTCGAAGACCCAAGGAATGCTAGACTCCAAGAATCTCCTCCTTTCGTTAGTTGATTAAAAAAAATAGTTTGAAAAAGATCGAATCGGATTGGTTGAGTAAAGAGGTGAGGATCGATACTATTCCCTAGGGGTACTCCTAGTAACGAAACCACGAGATGTGCGAGTGTACGTTTGATGGCGAGGCAAAAGGCGCTCGACTTACGATTGGGCTCGACGACAAATCGAGGATTGGTTTGAAAATGATTTGGTTTGTTAAATGTTTTAGGGAGAATGACGATTATTTGATAAACGAGATGTCGGCCTCGCAACCAATTAATCGGGGCATTATTGGGATGCTAGATCCCAACGACACCTTTTTCATTCGATTGATTTACGAAATATTGTTTGATGACGAATCGAGGATTGGTTTTGGAATGGTTTGATTTGAAAAGGGGACGAAAGGTTGAATGAACGACAACTCAAGGGGCACGCCTTAAGAGCCATCCATTCGAAGATCCAAGGAATGCTAGATTCCAAGAATCTCCTTCTTTCGAAGTTTGATTAAAAAAGGGGGTGACATGAAATAAAAGGTCTCATTGTAAGGTAGCCCAAGAGGAAGCCGTGTGTGTGCTAGGTGTCCTAAACTAAGCCTTGAGCAAAAGTCGCCAAGCAAAGAATAGTAACCAACAGTCCATCAAGTATTGTTTTAGGGTTTCGATATTGTTAGTGTATTTTGATTAAAATATGAACAAATGAAATGGTTAGATAAACATGATATGAATATGATAAGAATATGAACAATAATAATTAAGATAATATTGACAAGATATAATATCGACATAAAAATAAAGTTGGTCTCGTCTTAATCAAGATTTAATCGAGAAATCGATGATCAACGATTTTTGACTTTCCTTGACCAAAAGTGAAAATAAAAGAATATAAGGTAATGAAAAATAAATTGAAATAGAAATAAAAATCAGAAAACTAAGAAAAGTCTCATCTTTACTAAGATTTTAAATCGATAATCTCTTGTATTTGATTTTCATTGACCCAAAATGAATAAAGATAATGAAAGGATAATAAAAATGAAATAAAATCGAAAAGAGGTAAGAAAAATAAGAAAGGTCTCACCTTTATCAAGATTTTAAATCGAAAATCGATAAATCTTCGATATTTTGGTTTTCATTGACCCAAAGTGAATAAAAAATAATGAAATAAAATCGAAAAGAGAAAAAGAATAAAGGTCTCACCTTTATCAAGATTTTAAATCGAAAATCGATAAATCATTGATATTTTGGTTTTCATTGACCCAAAATTAATAGAAATAAAATAATAAAAAATAAATCGAAATAAAAAATAAATAAATAAATAGTAGGCCTCAAATAAATCAAAATTTAATCGGTTTGACTAAATCATGAATATTGTTGTATCATTGGCCCATAAATAAAAAATGGAATCGAAAAAAGCAAAAGTTGTGGAAATTAAAGATTAGTGACGAGAACATCAACCAAATCTAAAAAACACAGTCAGCAACAAAAAGAATGGTGGTGTAGGAATCACAAAGTAAAGCGGGCTTTCAAGCCCATGGATGATCCACCCAAGGTACATGAGTTTTAAAAACAAAACAACATTATCATTACAGCTGGGTCATTAAAATAAAAAACGTTGTAGGCTCAGAATCATGTTCAACATCGCCCTGGTGTGGTCAAACGAAAGAAGAGGAAAATGGTATTTCGGTCAAAATAAAATCAGTAGAATAACACACGATTTCCAAAATCTTGGGCTCAAAAGAAGAAGAAATCTTCCTCGTCATCGCGACGGTAACAAAACAAGGTCGCTTATCCAACCTTATTTGTGTACTGTTCGCGTCCCGAGCTTCAGGTTTGGTTCTGTATCGATCTCATATACCCTTTCTGTTTCACCTCATTCGATTTGGATTGGTTCTAAGTTGCGATTTCTTCTCTCTTCTTTTCTGGTTAGATCTGGTGCAGGTTCAATGATATGAGTGTGGGTTTGTGAATCAGTTTGAAGCAATTTGTGGTTTGAAGAGGGATTTGCAATACAAAGGTAATGGTGGATTTGGAGTTGGGTTCCGATTTGAAAGATGGTTTGAGGTTATAGAACATTTTAGGAGAATGAGAAGGTTTTAGATTCAGATTGGTGAAGGGTTCGCTTTGAAGGTTTTTTGTATGGAGGAAAAGTTGGGTTGAAGTTTTTGGTACGGTTTATGAAGAGTATGGTTGGAAGAGATTTTTGCAGGGTATTGGCGGCTTCTTGAGCTTTGAGAATGATGGAGAGGGAGGTCTAATTTATAGAAGGTATTGAGGGGTAGTAGTGGAATTGAACGGAGGAATCATGAGCTGGAATTTGTTGATGGTGCGCTGCGTTTTGTGAATGTTGTTGGTCTGCAATCGGTTTGTGAATCGTACGAATTTTGTTTTTTCTGGAAAAAAATGATATTGCTGTTTTGTGCAGAGGGTGTGCGTTGGTTTGTGCTGCGTATTGGCATGTTGAAGAGTTTTTTTTCCTTCTCTTTTTTGAGTTAAAAATTAACTAATAATTTTTTTTGTAGCATTTTGTGAATTGGGCTCATTGTAATGGACTTTATAACTTAAAAAAATGGTGATGGGCTTTATTATGAATATGGATAAAGAAAGACAATTTGAATATAAAATGGATAAAAAATATGGACATAGTGAATAAAAAACGGGGATGGATAAAAAGGAAAGTGAGTGATGGACTTGAATCACAAAAACGAATTCTTGACTTGGGATCCCAAACGCACTACCTGACCAATCTTAATCCAATGTTGCACTTGACCTTGATCCTAAAACTTGTCTGACCATTGAACCTCAACCACCGCAACAACCAGAAACAACATTTTTTTTTGAATTTTTTGAATAATGGTTAATGGATGAATGTACAGGTGGAAATTATATAGGTAGGACAAATTTGGGGTATGACAGATGCCCCTATCTAATTGGCTTAAACCTAGTAAGATGACCTGCTACAATGTTCATTCTTCCAAGGTAGAAGTCAATTAGATATGAAGAAGACCACGAATTTGTCCGAAAAGAAAGGTGATGCTTGGGAAGTGGAAAGATGGATCAATGTCGACTCTAGGGTAGACACTG
Organism: Lathyrus tuberosus; assembly: GCA_022829125.1. Taxonomy (NCBI): domain Eukaryota; kingdom Viridiplantae; phylum Streptophyta; class Magnoliopsida; order Fabales; family Fabaceae; genus Lathyrus; species Lathyrus tuberosus. Next base: position 2,529,364 of record JALAZF010000613.1, read on the forward strand.
AGAAACTTGCAAAGGGTGTTATCACCAAAAGGATGATAATAGGAAATACCTGACACCAAAAGGATGAAAAGCCAATCACCAAAAGGATGATAGTAAACACACATATAACCCCTTTCACCAAAAGGATGAAAATGAGGCCAGAGCCTGCTATTACCAAAAGGATAATAGGGCACACACACACACACACAGACCCTTCCACCAAAAGGATGAAAATGAGGTCAAAGCCTGCTATTACCAAAAGGATAATAGGGCGCACACACACACACAGACCCTTCCACCAAAAGGATGAAAATGAGGTCAAAGCCTGCTATTACCAAAAGGATAATAGGGCGCACACACACAGAGACCCTTCCACCAAAAGGATGAAAAATGAGGTCAAAGCCTGCTATTACCAAAAGGATAATAGGGCGCACACACACAGACCCTTCCACCAAAAGGATGAAAATGAGGTCAAAACCTGCTATTACCAAAAGGATAATAGGGCACACATGCACACAGACCCTTCCACCAAAAGGATGAAAATGAGGTCGAAGTCTGCTATTACCAAAAGGATAATAGGGCAAACACACACGCACTATCTGACACCAAAAGGATGACAGACCTATCACCAAAAGGATGATAGTGAACACACGCACACAATGACCCTTCACCAAAAGGATGAAAGTGAGGTCACAACTTACTACTACCAAAAGGATAATAGCAAGCAAAACGGTAACAAAGGATGTCATTCACCAAAAAGGATGATTCACATACCACAAGTTCATGGATCGGCGACACCAAAAGGATGATGGATCAATACAAGCTACTACCACCAAAAGGATGATATGAACTTCCTACTTGCGAGGACTGACACCAAAAGGATGCAGGTTAAGTTGAAAACATGAACGACTACCACCAAAAGGATGATAGTAAGTTTCTGATTTTGAGGATTGACCAACACCAAAAGGATGCAGGTTGAATTGAGTTGACAGGGTTCGGCTATCACCAAAAGGATGATAGTAAGGCAATTGACAAAAGGTCAAGTTTGCTGGGGATATGATGAGTGAGGCTTATTTGGAGACATCAACAAAAGGTTGAAGCAAAGAAGTCACTGAGGAACGCCATCCTTGTCAACAAAAGGTTGAAAGGACCAACTCACTGGGGAACGCCCAAGGACTTGAAGGAGATGCCCCTGATTGGGCTGAAGATTGCTTTGAAATCTTGTCTTGATCTTGATCAACAAAAGGTTTTACAACTTCATGAGGAACCCCCACGGTCTTGATGGAGATGCCCCTGGACGGGCTCAAGTTCGCCTCGGAATAACTTCGTAAAGAACATCCACAGATTTGAAGAAGATGCCCATGTCTGGGCTGAAGATTTTCTTGTACTCTCGAGATTGATCCTGGATTTTACGCATGTATGAATGCTTGATTTTGTAATGATGTGCAATGCAAATGCTGACACGCGGAGATGCAAGTGCTGGGGAAGTATGATTTGGTTTTTTTAGGTATGCATATGATGCATATGATGTCTATGATGTCGAATGCATATGATGCGTATGATTGCAGACGAGGTGATTGGATAAGTTTTGTAAGAGTGCCAGCATGGTGGACTTTTGGTAGTTGCCAATGAGGATCAGACTTTTGGGCGGTGGGAGGGATTTGATTTCCTCGACACTCAGTTTGTTGAAGATTCTATGATTGAAGCAGACGAAGATGCTCTTGAAGCCTCGAATCTGATCACATGATTGATAAGTCATGGTGTTTGTTCCAAGAGAACCACAACTCTGTGCTAGATGGTCAAGATGACTTGAAAATGAGCGTAGCGACGTGATTAGCTCATGAAGATTATGCTCTTGCTCTGAACTGCTTGAAAGTACAGACAGGATATGCCTGCTGCAATGAGTCTTGCTCCAGTCTGAACATGGTAATGGTCTGCTCCGGATTAACCAGTTCCGAAAGGATTTGATCTGCAGAAGTTGACCTTTGACGTGCTTTGAGATGACTTTCCCCTGATCGAGCTGTTGAATGATTTGTCCCAGCCTGTGGGTTTTGAGGGAGTCTTGATTTGGATTGACACCACTGAGAATTCAAGTTCCTCTTTGATTGCCCCTTGTTGGAATTTCTTGGATGTTTAGCACTGATTTGCAATTAAAATTGCACATTCACAAATGGTAATCTTAATGCGATGCTCATGCAAGTTTTGAAAAAAGAGTTGTTTATTGGAGTGTCGTGATAGTGAGACGAATGGACCGTTAGCTCAAACGTGTGCTGATTTTGATGGTGTGAAAGATATAGCAAGGAGAATGACACCAATGCTGAAGATTAGCAAATATGGGGAGTCAGTTTACGCAACCTTGCAATAGTATGCTTTCAGAATAAACCTCGCCTCAATTAGGTCTTTCGAGGGTTATAACGTGGTCTGGTTCGCGGTTTAAGAAACAAAGGATATAAGGCTCAAAACTTGGTTTGTACCCACCCCTTCTTCGTGATGAACTCCATTCCTACGTTCAGCTAAATCTGAACATGTTTGTATTCCGAAAGGGTTGATGGTTCAAGGTATGCTTGAAATGGAAGTCACCTTTATTTTGTTTTCGATGAATGCCAGTGATCCTTTGATTTTGATTTGGTGGTCACTGAAACTTGTTTTTTGTTGAGGGTTCGAGGGCCTATTTTATTTTTGTTTTTGATCCCTAACTTTTGCATGGACTGATCTCGCTTGTCGAGTCCATCGGGATATCCTTGATTTTTTTTTGCCTAAGTCTCCTTTGAGGTACTCGACTTAGCAGGCTTTTGATTTTTATTTTTTGATTTTGTTGTTGGAGGATTGTGATTGCCAAGTCGTGGGTTATTGATGAACAACCGTCATGCCTTTTGGATTTTGCTTTGTGATTTGAGTGCGTAGTTGAACTAACTGAACACTACCCTGCCCCAGGTTGAGTGTAAGGGTTTGAATATCCGAAGGAAACTGCTACTTCTAGGCTCGAAGTGGTTAACTAGGGATTAACTCCTTGCCTCTCCAGTGTTTGGGGATTGAAACAATGCCTGTACATCATCGGCGGGATTCTATCTGAAAGCATACATTTTACAATTATGGGTATTTCGTTGTCATCATCCTCCCTCCGATCATTGCTAACAACAGTTTGATATAGAGAGTGAAGTAGATAAATGTGTCGGTGATTTGCAGTAAATGGAAAGAATGAGTGAATACGACATAACTGATTCAAAACATGCATAGTTACTACATTAAGAGAGCCATATACGAAAGGCAATGTTCAAAGCATACAGTACTTAAATAAATAAAGACAAAATACAAGAATGTAAATGATGAGATGGCAACATGACTGCCTTCTTCGGGGAGATGAACTTGACTTGATTTGACTTGACTTGATGCTGGCATTAGTTTGGCGGCGGCATAGGGATTTTGATGATGTTTGGAGCCCTCCCATTGAACGTGAGAAACTTTGAGTCAATCATGTCTTGAACCTTGTGTTTGAAAGCTCTGCACTCCTCGATCGTTTGCCCTGGATCACCCTTATGAAACTCGTAATGAGCATTAGCATCATAATCTGGGGGAATGACAGTTGGAGGAGCTAGGTCCCTCAAAGCGATTGCCCTCTTCTCCATCAATTGAGCAAAGATCTGAGCATATGTCGTTGGCAGACGATCAAAGTCTCTATCTGGCCTCCTTGTCCTTTGTTGATTAGGCTGACGTTGTTGAGCAGCTCTCTGTTGTTGATGTTGAGGAGGATACTGATACCCTTGTTGGTTGTATGACTGTTGCTGAGGAGCCTGTTGCTGAGGTATTGGAGCTTAAACAGCTTGAACAGCCGACTGATAAGGCATTGGTGCATATTGCGCAGCAGTAATATACGGATACTGGAAGTATGGCATTTGAAAAGGCATTGGAGGGGGAGCTTGTTGAGCTTGCCCTTTATGAGCAGAGACGACATTAGTTTCACCCACTTTCTTTTTGTATCCATTGAAGGGCTTCTTGACTGCAGACTGACTGCTAGAACCTCCTTGGATCTTTCCACTTTTTAGTCCTTCTTCAATTCTCTCACCGACAATTACCAAATCAGAGAATCCGACAGAAACATTACCAATCAACTTCTCATAGTATTGGCCTTGCAAAGTACCCATGAAGATATCAATCAGTTCACGATCAACAAGAGGTGGATGCACCCTTGCAGCTAGCTTTCTCCAACACTGAGCGTATCTTTAAAGGATTCGTTGTCCTTCTGAGCCATACTCTGAAGCTGAGTACGATTCGGAGCAAGGTCAGTGTTGTATTTGTATTGCTTGACAAATGCATCAGCTAGCTTATCCCAAGTGCGCACATTGCTACGCTCCAGCTGCATATACCACTCAAGAGATGCCCCAGACAAGCTGTCTTGGAAGCAATGGATCATCAGCTTTTCGTCTTTGGCATAGGCAGCCATCTTGCGGCAGTACGTCTTCAGATGGATGTGAGGACAACTGAGACCTTTGTACTTTGGGAATTCTTGCACTTTAAACTTGGGAGGAATGACGACATCTGACACCAAGTACATTTCCAGAGCATTCAAAGAAGTTGAGTTGCGCCCCTCCATGACTCGGAGTTTTTCAGCTAGGTCACGGCACATCTTGATGGCCTCAGAATCTTGAGCAGCAGTAGGATTGACAATTGGGATGGCAGCATGATAGTTCTGGACCTCATCATACTGATCTAACAGATTTTCTTCAGTATGAGGAATAGGAATCTGAGTGACAATAGGTTGGGCTTGCGGAATAGCTCCAACAGTAACTCCAGATGTTAGAAGTGGTTGAGAAGTGGCTCCTTCAGCGGTAGGAGTGAAGTTCATTGGTATCCCATAATTGATAGGGTTGGGAATAGGAACTGAGAGCCTTGAGGGTGACCCTTGCACAAGCACATTGTTGTTGGCAACAGCGACTTCACACAGTTCTTCTTCTTTTCTGGCCATCATGATGGCTTCGAGAATTTGGCAATCTTTCCCTTGATAGAATCCAACTCTTCTCTAAAGGCAGCTTGCTCTTGTTGAATCTGCTCCATCATTCGTCTGGTATTGGCTCGAGTTACGTACTGGTGTCGAGGAATCAACTTGATTTACTGGAGAAGGAAGGAAGTTGTAATGAGTCTCTGAAGTCGAAATGCAATGCAAGATGCATAACTGATGCAATGTAATGCAATTACATGTATGCTCTGTAAGATGCAAGATCCAGGATCGCAGATCACAGGTTCAAACATTTCTGAGGTTGGCCGTTCACGGGTAGATGGCCAAAGTCTCTGATCAAAGAAACCTGATAGGTAGGCTCTATGAGGAAAGTTCTAGATTCTTTACCCATAAACCCACTCACGGGATGGTTTCTATGTTGACGGATAAGGTTCCCAGGATTACGGACACAAATCGCATCAATGTCACGTAACAAGCTAGCTGCATTAGGACGATAACGACGACAAGGTCTCTCTTGAGTGGGGTCCTCGTGCTAGGCGCACAAGGAGCGAGTCCTTGGAGACTAACACTACACGACCATGAATATAGAAATTGGTTCTAAGAGTGGTTCATAGAGTCACAGACCCTTCATGAATCAAGTCGTACGACAGACTAGCTGTGTTACAACAGGATCTACGAAAAGGTCTACTCTAGGGGAGCTTTCATGCTAGGCACGCAAGGAGCGAGTCCTTGGGGACTAACACTACTCGACATCCAATTCTAAACTATGTGTTCTCTCTACTTTTACCAAAGCTCGGGTATAAAGCTTTACTCATGATATCATCCCAAGATCCAACAGTCAAACATGATAACAAGTACATAAGAGAAAGCAATAAGAGAACAAATACGTAAACGAGAAGAAAACAAGCAAATAAAGATAACGCTCCTAACAAATCGCTCTAAGATAGGCTTGACTCTCTCTTGCATAGAGCAAATTTCCCCAGCAGAGTCGCCATCTGTCGCACCTCGAAAAAAATTGCTTAAATCGAAGACACGACCCTTCGCGCGAAAGGCGCGGAACGGTTCGACAGAGTCGCCACCGAACTTTATTTATCCCAAAAGAGGGAAAGGAAAATATCGAGAAAACCTTTAGGGAGAGGTAAGAACATGGTTATCGCAACCAAATTCTGGGTTCAGGAGTCGGTTACGTGAGGGGAAGGTACGCGCACCCCCTCACGTCCATTGTACTCAACGGGAACCTCTTAGTTCGATTTATGATGAATGTTAGCTAAGCTTGTTTGTTTTCTTCTCAATGATATATGCGAAAAGGTAAGGTAAAAGGTTTCGATTACTAAGGGAAAGGGGTGTGTCATACCCCAAATTTTACCCTCAGATATTCTGATCGTTTTCATATCATCATGAGTCGGCCTCTTTTTCGCATTTTCCAGTTAATCTTTAATCATACTTTTTTTAGTTGATTTTATCATTCTATACCTTTTTGTTTTTCATCATTTTATTAGATAATTAATTAAGTTTATTATTTTATAGTTAATTTCCTTAATTTAGTTTATTTTCAATTATAGTTTTATTTTTTTAACCTAATTTAATTTTAACTTTAGTTTGACTTTTATTCTTTATTTTAGATTAGTTTTAATTAGATTAACTTTAATTTAATTGATGTTAGTCTAAATTTAATTAGTTTAAATTTTGTTAATTTAGTTTAATCTTTACTTTTATTTTAATTACAATTTTAATTTCATTTTAATTTTTAAGTTTAATTTAATTTAGTTTAATTTTATTAAGTATTCTAAGCTTTATGAAAAAATACAAAAAAAAAAAAACATTTTTCTTTAAGCCCATTTCCTTTTTCTTTCTATTGTAACAAAAAGTAAAAAAACACATCTTTGTGACTCCAAGCTCCCACCGTACCAAACTTCACACTGCAGCCCAAGCTTCAAAAATAACATTGACAAATCCTGCGACCTTGATAGCAACAAGACACTGCATCACAACAATACAACACCTGCAAACTTCACCCAGTTCACACAGACCTGCAATAACAAAACACGACAGCGTCATAATTCAAAGCAGTAACCAAGACAATAAAAACAATAATCTTGACCAAGACCAATTACCAACGTATGTCACTATACTCCAAAACCACTCCAAAAATGCCTGCTTCTATGCTACCTGCCTCATTACAAAACAAAAACTTCACAATAAGCCAGCACAAAACAAGCCTTCAAACCTTGACAGTAACTGGACACTGCTTCACCAAGATAAAGACATCACAACAAACATGACATCTCTCTATTGCCAAAACCAAAAGGAATCAGCATTTGAAAAGGATAATTGAAGACTGAATGGTTTAAGAAAAAAAGAAAGGATAAAATCGAGGGAGAAAGAGGAAAAAAGGGAGGAGAGGATTCTGACCTTTCTCCTCAACCTTCATCAAAACAGCCAAGAAAAACCTTAAAAACTTTGTTCTTTCATTGACAAAACAAAAACCTTTCTCCTTCATTCTCACTTCCCTTCAAGCCTCAATCACCTTCCCTGCTCGACACCATTATCAACCTTCTACTTCCACACTCCTCGACCCCGGTTTCATACAATAACCACCCTTTCATTATTTTCTTTCAGGATAAAACTAATGAAACCTCACTCATCTTAATCACCAAAGTCGTAATCACCCTCCTTCGTAACCCTTTCAAACCTATTCCCAGAACAAATCAACACAAGAGCTTCCACCACCCAATCCAACCGTCAACTTCAACTCAACACCACTCACCTTCTATCACCATTGCCACCATCAAATGTTAATGTTTTTCCACCATTTTCAATCCAAATCCACTGATTTTCACCAACGCCTTCGACGCATCAACAAATCATAACTCTCTAATCTTTTCATCATCAACCAAACTTCAATCCCAATCCCTTCTCTCCCAATAAAACCTTCAACCCCATCTCCTTAAACAATTTCTTCAACCCACAAACCTTCAATTTCAAATCTCCATAACCACAACCCAGAAATTGAAGAAGAAGAAAGAATGAAACTCGAACCGTAAAATCATAAACCTGGTGATTGAAACGAAATCGCAAAAGTGAGTGAGAGAGGATTCAAGAGGTTGTTTTCAGCCCTGAATCGAACAAAAAACCTTGAACCTGTATCTAAATCGCGGCGAGACGAGGTTGGGACTCATCGATGTGTTGTTGTTGTCGATCTAAAGGTGGACCGATGGCGTTTTTTCTGACGATTTGATTTTCCAAACTCGTTTCAATTTGTTCCGTTTCTCTTCGTTGTTGCTTAGGTTGGTGAATGGATTCAACTCAGATGGTGAAGCTTGTTATTTTCTGATTCATATGTGGCCATTGGGTTTTGTTGGACTGTGTACTGCTTGGACCGGTTTTTTTTTTCTTTTTAAAAAAAAGGCCATGTTGCCATTTCTCTTGTTGTTGCTACGAATGGATAATGGGCTGCAGCCCATGTGATTCCATCGTATTTTCCAAAATTACACACTCTCCAGATTCTGTACGCCCCCTTTTTTTTTTTTCTTTTTAAAAAATCTTTGCTTAAATATCATATTCTCTCTTTTGGTTTCAATTGATAAAGGATAATATTTCTTTAATATTTATCCTTTAACCCTTTTGGTCTTTTTCTTTTCTTTATTAATCTATTTATCCTAATGTTTTCTTTTAATTTTGATTTTCATTTCAAATCTATTTTCTTTATTTCTGGGCCAATGATATATAAAGATCATGACTTGGTGGTTTATTTCAAATCACTAAATATCTTGATTTATATGAGGCCGCTTTATTTTGTTGGTCAATGAAAGTTAAATATCGAGATTATCGATTTACCGATATAAATCTTGATTAAATACGAGACCGACTTTATTTTTCACTTCAATTCCATCTTTCATTATTTTGGCCAATGACATATAAAAAATCTTAACTTTGTTGGTTATTTCAAATCAATAAACTTTGATTAGTATGAGGCCATATTTTTCTTTTTGGTTGGTCGATGAAAGTCAAAAATCTAAGATTATCGATTTATCGATTTAAATCTTGATTAAGACGAGACCAATTTTATTTTTCATTTCGATTCCATTTTCTTTATTTTGGTCGATGATATAACAAACTTCCTGGTTTGGTTGATTTCATTAAATCGACAAAACTGTGATCAATATGAGACCACTTTCTCTTTATTTCAGTTTCGTTCACTTTTTAGTCGATGAAAGTCAAGAATCATTGATTATCGATTTTTCGATTAAATCATGACTAAGACGCGACTATTTCTACTTCATTTCAATTTCAAGTTATTTGAATACTAACTTTTTCATTTCTCTCTTTAATGAGACTTGTAAATATTTTTTGATAAAGTCTTGTGGACAACTATTATGGTTGCCTGTTTTGTTTGACACATCCCCTATTCCAAAGGAAAGTTCTCCTCAGTTGACTCATAAGTCAATAAACAAATCATACCACCTTGGCCTCATAAGAGCCTTCCTCTTTCCTTAGGCCTCATAAGAGCCTTTCCCTTTTCCTGGCCTCATAAGAGCCATGGAATCTTAACTTAGCAATAGGTTAGATTTTTTGAACTCTATGTGATTCTCATCTGTATGAGAACTCACTTTCCCCATCATAACTTAGATTTAGAGAGTTTCTTAAAACTCTAAATGAGCTCATACTCATTTCCCCTTGGAACTTTGGCCATAGTCAATGGTTCCTCTTTCACCCTTAGTTAGGTGAACTACGGTTGCTCTGATTCTTTAGTCAGATACGTAGGCACAAGATGCAACGTCTTGGCGAGCAAACTTAGTGTACATACTTTTAGGTCTTTACCTTAGTACATATTTCTTTTAGCAAGCAAACATAACATAACACAACTTAGATAAGAGGTTCCTGTAGAATACTACGGACGTTTAGGATGCTAATACCTTCCCTAGGCGTAACTAACCCCCGAACCTTAGATCTCCCCCCTTTAGGTTTTTTTCGATCTTGAACCTTTCCTTTGGATAAATCAAAGTCGGTTGTGAATTCAAAGAAATACGATGCAAGTTAATTAATAGCTTGTTATCCGATTCTCACCGCAACAGAAATGGCGACTTCACTGGGGAATACTTATTTTTTAGGGTTAAGCCCACCTTGTTTTTGTTTGTTTTATTTATGCTTGCTCGCTATATTTGTGTATATCTGTTTGATTGCCTGCATATATGTTTTGCTTGATTATCTTTTGTTGGCTTGGTTCTTGAGTGGTGAGATAAGTCCTAACCCGAACTTGAGCGCACTTGTTATAGGACGATGGTATTCAAGGAGGCTTTGAGGGAGTCGAATCCTGAAAAGTTGAATTGAGAACACCATCACTCAGTTGAGGCCCTCTTGAGAGTCTAGTTATGTTGAACGAATCTGTTCGTGAAAACGTGCTACTCTTAACCTAGGAGCCCATGATATTGAGAACCGTAGTTACCAAACCCCACTAAGCCTTTTTAGGATGTAGTGCGGTGACCATGATGGAGTCTACTTCTGAATTGGTTGTCACGCGATACTACACTCAGACGAGATCCTCTTGAAAATTTTATTGATTACCAAGTCATCTGGGAAATCCTTAAAATCTGAAAGATGGGTTGTCGACTCTGGGAACTTTTTAGAACCCTGTTCTGCAGATGAAAACCCATAGTACACACCTTTTGGGATGGGTAGACCATGGCTCCATGCTCGTGATCTTCAAACCTAGGTCCTCATTTGTTTGCCTGTACATATGTGTGAATATATGAATATCTGTATATGTGTGTTTGTGCATACATTCGTCCATTCATGACAGCCTTTCGGTTTCAAGGAATTCAAGTGCCTTTTCCTTTGTAAAAACCAATAAAGACCATGGATTTTTAAACAAAACACTTCGGTTTTTCCACAAATTTTTTTGCAACTTGCCTTCGAGTTCCTTGAAACCATTTGGCTTGCATTAGCATTGCATGCGCATTTGCATTGCATTTGCATTTCTCAGCCTTGAGTCTCATCCGTCCTTTGTCTGTAACCCAGTTGACTTCCCGAAGCCATCATTGGACTTGAAGTAGCCTTTGGAGGATCATGAACTCAGAAGAGCATAACCAGTTTGTAACCAGAGCAGATTTTGACTTGTTGAGAAACCAGTTGAATCAGATTGTGGCAGCCTCGGCAAAGAGAGATGAAAATATTCAGGGTATACCTTTGGAATGCAACCGAAGACTGTAACGTGCTCAGAGACAAGATTCAGACTCTGCTTGACTCCAATATGTTCTCATTCAAATCAACAATCAACAATCCTTCATCTAATCAAGCGGATTCATCAGGCTCTGAGATGGAAGAAATTTTCGAGAGTGGATGTGAAGATGATTCTCAGACTGATCTCGACAAACAATTCTGAAGACAGTTATCTCAGCTTGGCAAATCAAGAAAGAAATTCCAGTTCCCCGAAGCCGGCAAACTTTTGACTGTTTAGCATTTTGTTGCTTTTTCTTTGCATATTTGAATCTGTTTTTGCTTATAAGCTTTGTTGTACTTTCAAATTGGCAAGATTAATGAAGTGTTTATGCATCTTTAGATTAAGTCCATTCGTTTCACTCATTTACTTTTATGTTCGTGAAAAATACAAAAAAATTTCTCCATCCACTTATCAAACTGTTTGTTTAAGCAAAGATTTGGGAGGATGACGAAAACATATCATCCCTAATAGCTGTGGTATGCTTTCGATTAAACCTTGCCGAGGATGTAAGGCATTGTTTCAATCCCTAAACACTGGAGAAATAAGGAAGATAATCCCTCGTTAACCCTTCGAGCCCAGAAGTAGGAGTTTTCTTTCCTTACACAAAAAACCCTTAAATCTCAACCTTGGGGTGGGTAGTTCTCAGTTTTACTTGGTTATGCATTCTAATGCAAGCGCTTCATGCAAGAAACCAGTAAGCACTCTCAAATCAAGTGAATAAGCGTTGTACAAGTTGTTCCCGAAGCGACAAATAAGGAAGGATCGTCAAGAAATCCTTAATCGAAGAATAAGCCAAGTCCCTTTCAAGGCAAAAGCCAAGAAAGATGGGAAGCCCAAAACTTCGCCTTATACAAGAAGGTTCGTACAACAATCAAGACAAAGCAGAATCTCATAATCTCAACAAAAATAATCAAAAGAGGTCTCAAAACCTCAGTGAAGACAAGAAAAGGTCTCAAAACTTCAGCAATAAAGGATAACCAAATGTCGTAAGGGAGTAATGACTACCCAGGTGTCTGAATCATTATCAACTATCATCAGCTCAATTCCTATCCTAGGGGAACCTGAATGTGTAGCCTGAGTTAACTGAGTGTAGGATTAGAGTTCATCACGAAGATTGGGTGGGACAAATAAACTTTGAGCCTTTATCTTTTGTTTCATAAAACCGTGAACCAGGCCACGTTACAACCCTTAAAAGACCTAATTGAGGTAAGGTTGTTTTGAAAGCATACTACAACAAGGTTGATTAACCTGACTCCTAATGATCTTTGCTAATTGCGTATGTTGATCACTTCATCTGTCATTCCGTAAATGACTAGATCCACTTTGTTTTTTATTATTTAATCATTCCACCGTGTGTGTTTCATCAATAAAATTTCGTTTTCAAAAGCTTGCATGAATTTTGCATTGAAATTGACAATTTTAAATGAACAATACTCGTTTGCAAAACAATTCAATGTCAAAGAAATCCCAACAAATGCAGCCAGCTGTCGCTCCCGGGATTTTCATCCAGGTACAAACGCGAGAGTGGCGCGGAAAAACAGAGTCGCCAGCCGTGTAAATTTATCCCAAGAGAGGGAAAGGGAACACCGCATAAACCTTAGGAAGAGGGAAAGGAATGGTCATCGCAACCATAGCCTGGGTTCGGGAGTCGGTTACGCGAGGGGAAGGTGCTAGCACCCCACGCGTCCATCGTACTCGATGGGATCCACGCTTGTTGTCTAATCTAAGGATGAGTTATACTATCATCTAGGGCTGTACTAAAACGGGAGAGGGGAAGACAAAGACAGACTCGGTAAGACGTCGACGTCCTAGGCCTACGTACCCCCTTTGTGCAATGGGGAATTCAGAGTCAACGTAGTTCGGACCAAGTTCTTTTTGTGTTTTTTATGAGCGACGTTAAGTTCGCGTCCGGCAGTTAGGGTCGATGCCTGTTTGCGTCTCAGACGGAAGGTAACGTGCCCTTTTTGAAAATAGCCTTTAAGTTAAAGGTCCCGAAGGACAAAAAGGTTTGAAGTTGGTTTGTGTTTTTTAGGACAGAAGTGGCTTAAGTTAGTTCCTAAGTTGCATTGCACCAAAGTCTAGGGCACAAGGACGAATACTTAACGCATCGTCCCAAGACAGGACGCTCGCTAAGCACTCTAGAAAGATGAGAGGAAGCCCCTCATTTCTCATTCCCCATACTTAAGGCTCGTGCGCAATACACCTTATTATTATTAAGTGTTTTAAAGAAGTTCGAGGTGAGAAGAAAGAAGACACAAGGGTAACTCTAAAGGGAAACTAATGGTCCTAATGTTATCATGCATGGGTGACCTACGGTTAGTGAGGTTTGAAGGCAACCTAAATCCTAGAGAATAAAGATGAAAGAGGAAAAGGTAAGGGTGACCATGGATACCTATCCATACCCTTAAGGAACTTACCTTGATCCTGCATAAAAGGTTAGTATAAAGTAGATACAAGTAAGAGAAAGGAGGTGAATGAAAATCAAGCAATGACAACAATAATGAGAATAATCCAAACATGAATCAAAGAAGCAAAGAACAGCCCCAAAAGCAAATGGCACAAGTGCCTTTTCAAACAAATAATCATATAAGGTCAAAGATGCGCCTGCAAGAAAATCTCAAGTGAAAATAACTCCGATAATTAGAAAAATGGTTCCTAAAATTCCTAAATTAATCATTAAGGTTCCTCAACCAGAGGCAAACAACATATAAAAAGTCCCTGTAAAAATCCAAAATGTTAGCCATTCAACTAATCATACAAAACTCAAGTAAGGGATAGGATTCAATGTGCCAAAGAGAAGGACCTAAATGCAATATGAAATGATTTTAAAAATGATAAAAAAATATTTTAATGTGTTTTAGAATATTAGTGAACAAATGTGAAAAGAACGGGTGAAAAATGTTTTATGATTGCAGAGAAATAAAATAAAGAAATTTAAGCATGCATGGTATGGATAATGCAAAAAGAAATTGAATAAATAATTAGTTTAAATGATAAAAATAAAATAAAAATAAAAAATAATTTTTGTAAAAAAATTATTAAAATGATAAATATGATGTATGGATTTTATGGGAATTTTAAATGCAATTAACTATTTTTAAAAAAAGTTAAAATGAAATGTAATGATTAAATAAAAATAAAAATATGGAAAATAATAATAATAATAAAAAATAAATAAACGTGGTCAGCTGATGACCGTTGGATCTGGCCAACGGACGACCAGGATTTCATCTTCTTCGCCCAAACCCTAACCTCGCCGGAAACCTTACCAGCCGCCGGAGCTAGGGTTCCGGTCATCCCTTTCGACCACCTGCAACCAAAAAGTGACCAGAACACGCAAACGAATATACCTTCTTGGCCAGAATTTCACCCGGATTAATAATATGCAATTAAAAATCACAAACAAACAATGCATAAGCCAAATCGAACGAAACAAGGTTAGATCACACACTTTCAAACTCACAATATGCACATAATACACGTCCAATCTCAAAATAATACATACCAGAATTATCAGTGGATATCATATATCATTAAACACTCCAAAAAATTGAGTTCTAAGATCCTGAAAAATGTACTAACCTGAGGTCACGCAATCCGTACCCGTGTTGTTAGCTTCAAACAGTGGTTGATTCGTGCTCTATGGAACCCAAGGATTCAGATTGTGAAAGTAGTTTGTGAAAAACTCTTGTGGATGATGAGATTCGAAGGAGAGAAGGATTAGGGTTTTTAGTTTTTTTGAGAATCCGTGAAGTTATGGAAAAATGAGAGAGAGTTTTGAATATATAGTGGAGTCTAAAATGAAGGGCAAAAGGTAGAATTTTAGCTTAAGTGAAAATAACACCGTCTTCGGTAAGGAATTTCGACTCTGAGCCTTCCACAACATCGTCCGCCTCTGAATCACGGTCGCAACGCAAAAAGAACGGACGTCATACGATCAAAATCGAGTGCGATCGATATGTTTAAGCTGCAAGACGTCACTGAATAAGTCATTTTTTTCAGCTTATTTGGTGTCCGCTACTCGAAAACGTGACGAGGTCAACCTCTTCGGAGCATAATATTGACTCGACTTTGTCAGCAAAGTTGTAGATCTATGAGTCAGTGACCTCGTGTCAAAAGATGAGCGCAATCGGACAAAAAACGAGTGAGATATGAATTCCCGTGAAACAACTTTCAGCCTTTTTCTTCGGTTCAGCATTTCCGTTTTGCGAAATAAACCAAAACGATGATCTTCGGAGCATCGTTCGAACTCGAGCTTGTCTTGGAACTTGTAGATGATAAAATTTGTGAACCAACGCTTCGAGAACGGACGAAATCCGATGAGAATTGACCGAGTTATGAATTTTACAAAATTTGACAGACAGTGCACTGCATCAAAGAACCCCACTGGTAATTCACATTTTCGGGGTGCTTCCGCTCGGACCTAACCCAAACTGAATTCACGGCACGAAGATAACATCTAAACGGAATTTTAGGCACCGGACCGACATCAATCCGATAAACGAGCTGAGAGTTATGAATTTTTTAGTGTCCGAAATACACCGGTTCAGCACTATTTTTCACTATTTTTTGCACTGTATCGACTCTGAAAACTCGCGCGTTCAGAGATCTTCCTCAAAGAATCAGCCCTCGGTCCAAACACAAAAGTTGAAGATAATTTCAATATGGAACTTTTTGGCATAGGAATAGCTCAGAAATGATGATCCAACCAGAAGTTAAGCCCTTTTGAATAGCGCTGACGCAATTATCCAGCGAAACTGAAATTCCAGAAACAAATAATTCCCACCACTTTCCTTGATGAATTGACTTCCGAGCCGAACATAAAAGTTGTAGAGAATACCAAGACGGTTCTAACTGTTGAATATCCAGCCAAAACGAGTTCCAGAGCAAGAGTTATGAATTTTGCAAATTTGCACAACAAACTGATTTTCTGCTCAAACTGTTCTGAATCGGCTGAAAACTTCAACTTCCTCCGAAATTCTTGACATGAAAAATTATGTTTGATAAGAACTTTGCTGACCCGTTGATTACGTAACCCGGAGAAAATACTTTGCGCATAGGTCGAGTGACGAAATAAATGTCTGTTGCAACCTGACGATGCTTGAACAGAGAACCTTGATCCCATAACCACAGAGCCAAATGATATGCACACATGATAATGCAAAATGAGATGAAACATAAGCCAGTTAGTACTAAAGGTAAGGAGGTCAAATTTTGGGGTGCAACAGCTGCCCCTATTCAATTAACTTGGTCCTGAGTGTATGATTGCGACAACTTTCAGATAATCAGGATGCACGGAGATTGAATACCAACGAACCCAGAAATTTGCAATCCTTCACTAGAGAATTAGCTAAAAATGCTGCTATGTTGGGGATAAAACGAAACAAACTTTCCAAAGTTATGTCATCTCTGCTGATAAAGAGAAACTGACGAAAGAATAATCTTTAAAAGAATGCTGTCCTCTGCTGATAAAGAGAATCTAGCAAAATAGATGTCATCCCTGCTGACAAAGGGAAACTGACGAAAGAAAATCTCCAAAAGATTGTTGTTCCCTGCTGATAAAGAGAATCTAGCAACATAAATGTCATCCCTGCTGACAAAGGGAAACTGACGAAAGAAAATCTTCAAAAGATTGTCGTTCTCTGCTGATAAAGAGAATCTGGCAACATAAATGCCATCCCTGTTGATAAAGGGAACTGGGTTTCCCGAAATAAGTCAGACGAGAACTGACTATCAGACGAGAACTAGATTTACCACAACAATAGGTCAGACGATAACTGACTACCAGGCGATAACAGGATTTACACCAAAGAGATGTCAGGCGAGAACTGCGTTTTACCAAATAAGTCAGACGCGAACTGACTACCAGACGAGAACTGGGTTTTACCAAATAAGTCAGACGAGAACTGACTACCAGGCGAGAACTGGGTTTTACCCAATAAGTCAGACGGAAACTGACTACCAGGCGAGAACTGGGTTTTACCAAATAAGTCATACGAGAACTGACTACCAGACGAGAACTGGGTTTTACCAAATAAGTCAGACGGAAACTGACTACCAGGCGAGAACTGGGTTTTACCAAATAAGTCAGACGAGAACTGACTACCAGGCGAGAACTGGGTTTTCCAAAGAGATGTCAGGCGAGAACTGACTACCAGGCGAGAACTGGGTTTACACCAAATAAGTCAAACTTCTAATGGACTCACGGTCCACAGATAAGATGACTCCGCTGGGGAAAGGAGAAGTCTAAATAAAAGACCCTGCCGGGGAGCACCAGTATGAGGAACGTCTCCTTCCAAAATCTCCTGAGTTATGCCATCTCTGCCGGGAAAGAGAACTGGCAAAGAAAGTATCAAACCTGGCTTATGCCTCAAATGCTAACGTTTGAATTTTGCTGTAATGCTCCACACGCAGTGGAAATGCTACGCGTTTGAGGATGCAATGCAAATGCTTATGACATGCAAAAAGGGTCCCTCCAGCAAAATAAATGCTAGAGAGAAAAGACCAATTCAGCTGGGGATGACAAAAATAAATTGTCCTCCAAATCCAAGAACTCTGCTGAGAAGGATCACGCTGACCGACCCTTTGGATCAACAACTTCTACTGGGGATGAAATCCCAAAAGAACATCCGCTCTACTGGGGATTATACATAACTCCTTGAAAAAGGAGGCCACAGCCTGAATCAGAAGAGTGCCAAATGTCACTTGGATTTAAAACCTGCCGGGGATGTCAACCACCGTTGAACAAACTGCTGCGAGGATTACCGCCAAACTCTGCTTGGGGGAACTGTAGATGCTGACATCCACCCTGCTAGCGGATAACATCAAGCTTACTCATCTGTTGGGGATCAGATCGCACTGTTGCTGCTGAGAAAAACATTTCCTGACTGGATGAGGAAAACAAGTGTTCAGACTCTGTGGGGAAGATAACTCCTTTGTCCCAAGAAGATGTTCTGTAAGTCCCTTGCTGGAGAAACAACAACCTGCTGAGGCGAATGAAGTTTCAATATTGAGGGGAGTAGTTCTACTGGGGAAAACAAATTTGTTACCCTGCAGACATATGGTAAACTGAACCGTCTCTATGTTCATAATCGGCCCTTTGAACTCTCCATTTGCCCCAGACCACCAGGTCTAAAGGAAGAAATCATCTCAAGAGGATTTTATAGAAGATCGGGAATTCACACCGCCCCAAGGTCTTCAAACTCTTAGAGAGATTTATCGGATCTCGACTTAATTGCCCCGGACTGCGTGATCTTTGAAGGAATTTGCCTCGGGAGGACTCGTAATGGCTTGAAAATACCCTGCCCCAGTATTCTGAACTTTAAAGAGGTGTTTTCAATTAACCCTCTTCAGGAGTGGACATCTTCTTACGCTCCAGAGGTGGCCTACCCCAAGTCTTGAAGAAACTTTGCCCCTGACTGATCTTATAGAGATTTGTCAAATCGACTTGATTGCCCCTGTTCGGCTGCTTTAGGGAGAGTTTTCAACGTGACTGCTCCGGATTGGCTGCATCTTATCACCATTTATCGGGAACCTCCGGGTTGCGCACAGTCTCTTGGCCACATACCCCTTGACATGACTGTCCTTCGGAGTTTTCACCATCTCCACTTGGCGTGATCGAGCTTCTCAACTGATGTTCATCATGTAAGCTTCTTTGATGTCAATCACATGCAAGCAGAAAATGTATGTTATGAGAATGACAATTCTAATGCAACACTCGTGTTAACCTGAAGTTTTATTGAAAATGTGTCGCCAAGCCTTACGAACGAACACTTGCCGGGACGCGACATTTACTTTTGAAATGAAAACAATACGCACATGCAATACCAACAAAAATCTTATTAGCACAACTCATAGGAGTCAGGAACGCTATCCTGTTGAAGTACGCTTTCGGAATAAACCCTGTTTCAATTAGGACTTTTAAAGGTTGTAACGTGGTCTGGTTCACGGTTTCAGAAAAAAAGGATTTATGGCTCAAAATTTATCGGTGCCCACCCGCTCTTCGTGATGTTCTCCAGTCCTATATTCAGTTAATCTGACCCAAACGCCCATCTCTCAAAAGGTTTATGATCTTTAAGGAACCTATGCCACTAACGACAGTCAACCCTTTTTATCTTTCATGCCTGTGATCACACGAATTTGCTCTTATCGAGGATTTTCTTTCTTTCTTTTACTTTTTCGATCCCTCTTTTTTATTTCCCTGATTTTGCCTGGACTAATTCTTTTGAGTTTTTTCGATTTTGAAGTCCAGCGGGATGCCCTAACTTTTGCCTAAGTCGCTTGTTTTCAAGTTTCGACTTAGCGGGCTTTCTTTTTTTTGAACAAAGCGTGTGACACTGGTTGTCTTACTTGCTTGACAGGGTTGTGACCGCCTCACTCCTTAGTTGTTAATGGCTAACCGTTTTGGTTTCACATTTCTTGACCTCTTGACGGTGGGATAGAAGGTAACGGTTCCTCGGGCGCACACTCTCCTTGGATCTGAACGCTCGGTCAGACTAACTGACGCCTACCCTGCCCCTGGGTTAAGTATGAGGGGTTTTTTTTCAGACAAAAGAAACTCCTACTTCAAGGCTCAAAGTGGTTAACGAGGGTCTATCTCCCTTATATCTCCAGTGTTTGGGGATTTAAAATAATGCCTGTACATCCTTAACAGGGTTTTATCCAAAAGCATACCATCAGAAGTTCGCATTCTTACTTCGTCATCCTCCCTCAAAGAGTTTAAGCAAGAAAGGTGGTATTGCAATGCATATAAACATGATATGAGTGCATAAAAGTAAAATACATCAGGAATAACACGTTTATTGTATTAAAATCAGCATTCAAAACACAAACACGTTTTTACATGCAAACACTGTTTGAACAAACAAATGAAAGCTACATATGAAAATGCAGTAAAGGAAGCTGATGACTGCCATTGAGGAGACTTGACTCCGTCTGGACTGGTGTCTTCTGATGATGTCCCTTGAAGTCTTCAAGCAGATGAGAGGTCGACATGCACAACCAAGTCTCCTTCTGGAAATGATATGTACCCTTTGTCAATCAATTGTTGCACTTTGGCCTGGAAGGCTTTGCAATCTTCGGTTGAGTGTCCCATAGATCCTCCGTGATATCCGCATTGCACATGGGGATTGTACCCCGGAGGGTATGGTTCTGGAACAGGCTTCAAAGTCTTGGGCTCCACCAATGAATTTTGAACCAGGTGTGGCAAGAGTTGACTGTACGACATGGGGACTGGATGAAGAGGAGCATTCCTTCTTTCCAAGTTATTGCGAGGCCTATGCTGATTCTGACGTTGATACTTCTGTTGTTGAGGAGCATAAGGCTGCTGGTACTGAATGACATTGGTCTCTCCTTTCTCTCCCCTGTAACGTTTCTTCGTATTTTCGAAATAACCGGGAGTAACTTGAATCTTTCCCATTTTGATACCGCTTTCGACCATTTCTCCTACTAAGATGAGATCAGCAAACTTTCCAGACATACATGGTACCAATTTTTCAAAGTAATGACCCTGCAATGTGGCCATAAACATAGTTATCATTTCCCGTTCCAACATGGGAGGCTGAACCCTCACCGCCAGTTCACGCCACCTCTGGGCGTACTCTTTGAAGCTCTCATTATTTTTCTGTGATAAATTCTGCAATTGCGTTCTATTAGGAGCCATATCAGTGTTATATTGGTAATGTCTGATAAATGCCCCTGCCAGATCTCTCCAACTACGCACATCCCTCCTTTCCAGTTGCATGTACCACTCCAGGGATGCCCCAGATAGGCTATCCTGGAAGCAGTGCATCATCAGCTTTTCATTGTTTGCATGCGCGGCCATCTTATTCGCGTATGCTCTGACATGGGTCCTTGGACAAGACATACCTTTATATTTCTCGAAAGTGGGAGTCTGAAACTTGTGCGGGATCACAACGCCTGGGACCAGCCCCAAATCCTCTAAATCCATTCCCACAGAATCCTGATTCATGACACCCTTTAGTTGTTCCTCAATCAACCTGATCCTCTGATCGTTGTCAGCCTGGGGACTAGCATCCCCATCTGGCAGAGAAAATGCATCGTCTTGAACATCATCATACTGACGGCCATGATTTGCGCCAGCACCATTACCTCCTTCCCCAGCCTTAGGAATCACAACACTTTCTCCTCCGCCCGGAGGAATCACAACACCAGAAACGGGAATGCCCCCGCCAATAGGGCCATTCTGATCATTATTACTGTTTTCCTCATTCCTTGCAATCAGTGGCTGAACGAGAGTCCTCAACTGCTCTTGGCCTTGAGCAACCCCTTGCATTAGTTCCATGAATTGATTCATGTGAGTCCGCATCTCAACGACCTCATTCTGTAGCTGATCCATAAGTCTCCTCTGATTCTGTCTGGTAGAATACCGGTGAATGTGCTGATCTGCAATTCTGAGATTAGGATAATATAAGAACTCTGGAGATAAACACATGTCATGCAAAATGAATATGCAAAATGATTATGAATATGCAAATGCCAATGGACATGTTTAAAAATTCGCAGGGCGATCCACCCCTTGATTCCAGTTTAATTTCAAGAACCAGAATCAAAGTTAGGATGCAACCCTATGAATGAATAAACATGTTGGGATGCAAAATGATAATGCAAATGCACACATGGGATCAAGGCACACTGTTGGATGTGCTGTACTGTTAGCTGAACGAGAAACCAGAAAACCAGAACTATGAACCACTGAGATAACCCAAATAATCAAACGTTGGTGTGAAATCCATAATAAGGGTAGGTTGAAGGTCTCGGTTACCTGCAAACCTGCAAACACCCATCCCCTCTCACATGTAGGTACTAGGATGTTCAATATCCCGGGCTCTCAGGTCGAGAAATGATGATACGTTCACCATTTCTGATTTGGCATCATCATCAATCGAGGAGGCCTCAACTGATTCTCTAAGGCGGAAGGTCCTCAGCTTTGGCACTGAGGTCGAGAAACAATAGTACGGTGGAGAAATGACTTTTTACTTTTGTTTTTCGCAAAACATGTTGCGGTTAGCAAGAGTCGCCACCGACTTTTCTTTTATCCAATTTATTTAGGAAAGGTGAAAAGAACAGGAAAGACTGTTTTGAAAAGATTTTTGAGTTCGGGGGGTAAGTTATGAAAAGGGAAGGTGTTAGCACCCCTTTTCATCCGTAGTTATCTACGGGCTCTTAAATGCTAGCTCACTTTAACTTGCTTTTTTTTGAAATGTGGTGTGTGTTTAGAAAATATTTCGTAAAAGTTGACTTTGTAATAATTCGTGTAAGAACGTATACAAAGTGTTTGTTTTTGAAAATATTTTTTGAAAGTGTGAGGTGTGAAAAGTATTTATTTATTTTTAGTTGTGAGCGAGCATTTAAAAGTTACCTACCCTTAATTTATAAGGTCTTTCTTGTACTTATCATTTTCCTTGAGAGATAGCACTATCCATACCATTAGTGGGTAGGTAGTCCTATCTATTGGATGTGGAGGGATAGCGAAGGGTCATCAAATGGTCATAGGAGGCAACATGTAAGGATACCTTAGCAATTCGTAGGGACTACCATCACTTTTCCGTAGGGTCATCGAGGGACAAGATCATTTTTTGTAGGCAACTTGAAGGGTCATCGAGGGACTATGATCTTTATATCGAAGGGACTGTGATGATATTATTCGTAAGCGTCTTTCGCTAAAGTATCCTTACGTTCGAGGGGCATTCATTCCTCGGGGTACAGTACTAAAGTCAATCGAGGAGTGCCTCCACTGATTCTCTTCAAAACGTAGGGGCCGTCCTATGCGAGTTCCAAAGCGGGCCCTCGGGTGCGAATGGGTTTGCCACAGGATGTGGTCTGCC
Organism: Lathyrus tuberosus; assembly: GCA_022829125.1. Classification (NCBI taxonomy): domain Eukaryota; kingdom Viridiplantae; phylum Streptophyta; class Magnoliopsida; order Fabales; family Fabaceae; genus Lathyrus; species Lathyrus tuberosus. Next base: position 2,552,363 of record JALAZF010000613.1, read on the forward strand.
ACTGTCACCACTGAAGAGGGATGTTTCCACTAAGGTCCTCAATGACCGGTCACCAGAGTCGACAGCTCTCTATATCAACACCCCAACATGCGCAAGACACACACGTTAGAATGCGTCCCAAGATAGCCTCGTCTGGTTGTGAATTTCGTGAACACACAAACGTACCAAGCGGGCACGTAGGTCCCACTACTTTCCACTCTAGTCCTAGGGTATTCTCAAGCCTTGGTATTGGGCTTAGCTCTCAAACCCACCCTACCTGCAAAACAAAGACAGCCAGCACAGCACAGCAGTATGACAGTAATAAAAAATGAAATGCAGAAAATGCGGTAAAACAATAAAAATAAAAATACAACACTTAAAGCAAATCAAAACCAAACACCCAAAAAGAACAAAGACAAGCAAGCGTTAGGACTGACTCGCTTAGGGATGGACCAGCATAGGTCAACCAGAGTCGCCAGCAGAGTCGCCAGCTGTCGCTCCCGGGATTTTCATCCAGGTACAAACGCGAGAGTGGCGCGGAAAAACAGAGTCGCCAGCCGTGTAAATTTATCCCAAGAGAGGGAAAGGGAACACCGCATAAACCTTAGGAAGAGGGAAAGGAATGGTCATCGCAACCATAGCCTGGGTTCGGGAGTCGGTTACGCGAGGGGAAGGTGCTAGCACCCCACGCGTCCATCGTACTCGATGGGATCCACGCTTGTTGTCTAATCTAAGGGTGAGTTATACTATCATCTAGGGCTGTACTAAAACGGGAGAGGGGAAGACAAAGACAGACTCGGTAAGACGTCGACGTCCTAGGCCTACGTACCCCCTTTGTGCAATGGGGAATTCAGAGTCAACGTAGTTCGGACCAAGTTCTTTTTGTGTTTTTTATGAGCGACGTTAAGTTCGCGTCCGGCAGTTAGGGTCGATGCCTGTTTGCGTCTCAGACGGAAGGTAACGTGCCCTTTTTGAAAATAGCCTTTAAGTTAAAGGTCCCGAAGGACAAAAAGGTTTGAAGTTGGTTTGTGTTTTTTAGGACAGAAGTGGCTTAAGTTAGTTCCTAAGTTGCATTGCACCAAAGTCTAGGGCACAAGGACGAATACTTAACGCATCGTCCCAAGACAGGACGCTCGCTAAGCACTCTAGAAAGATGAGAGGAAGCCCCTCATTTCTCATTCCCCATACTTAAGGCTCGTGCGCAATACACCTTATTATTATTAAGTGTTTTAAAGAAGTTCGAGGTGAGAAGAGAGAAGACACAAGGGTAACTCTAAAGGGAAACTAATGGTCCTAATGTTATCATGCATGGGTGACCTACGGTTAGTGAGGTTTGAAGGCAACCTAAATCCTAGAGAATAAAGATGAAAGAGGAAAAGGTAAGGGTGACCATGGATACCTATCCATACCCTTAAGGAACTTACCTTGATCCTGCATAAAAGGTTAGTATAAAGTAGATACAAGTAAGAGAAAGGAGGTGAATGAAAATCAAGCAATGACAAACAATAATGAGAATAATCCAAACATGAATCAAAGAAGCAAAGAACAGCCCCAAAAGCAAATGGCACAAGTGCCTTTTCAAACAAATAATCATATAAGGTCAAAGATGCGCCTGCAAGAAAATCTCAAGTGAAAATAACTCCGATAATTAGAAAAATGGTTCCTAAAATTCCCAAATTAATCATTAAGGTTCCTCAACCAGAGGCAAACAACATATAAAAAGTCCCTGTAAAAATCCAAAATGTTAGCCATTCAACTAATCATACAAAACTCAAGTAAGGGATAGGATTCAATGTGCCAAAGAGAAGGACCTAAATGCAATATGAAATGATTTTAAAAATGATAAAAAAATATTTTAATGTGTTTTAGAATATTAGTGAACAAATGTGAAAAGAACGGGTGAAAAATGTTTTATGATTGCAGAGAAATAAAATAAAGAAATTTAAGCATGCATGGTATGGATAATGCAAAAAGAAATTGAATAAATAATTAGTTTAAATGATAAAAATAAAATAAAAATAAAAAATAATTTTTGTAAAAAAATTATTAAAATGATAAATATGATGTATGGATTTTATGGGAATTTTAAATGCAATTAACTATTTTTAAAAAAAGTTAAAATGAAATGTAATGATTAAATAAAAATAAAAATATGGAAAATAATAATAATAATAAAAAATAAATAAACGTGGTCAGCTGATGACCGTTGGATCTGGCCAACGGACGACCAGGATTTCATCTTCTTCGCCCAAACCCTAACCTCGCCGGAAACCTTACCAGCCGCCGGAGCTAGGGTTCCGGTCATCCCTTTCGACCACCTGCAACCAAAAAGTGACCAGAACACGCAAACGAATATACCTTCTTGGCCAGAATTTCACCCGGATTAATAATATGCAATTAAAAATCACAAACAAACAATGCATAAGCCAAATCGAACGAAACAAGGTTAGATCACACACTTTCAAACTCACAATATGCACATAATACACGTCCAATCTCAAAATAATACATACCAGAATTATCAGTGGATATCATATATCATTAAACACTCCAAAAAATTGAGTTCTAAGATCCTGAAAAATGTACTAACCTGAGGTCACGCAATCCGTACCCGTGTTGTTAGCTTTAAACAGTGGTTGATTCGTGCTCTATGGAACCCAAGGATTCAGATTGTGAAAGTAGTTTGTGAAAAACTCTTGTGGATGATGAGATTCGAAGGAGAGAAGGATTAGGGTTTTTAGTTTTTTTGAGAATCCGTGAAGTTATGGAAAAATGAGAGAGTTTTGAATATATAGTGGAGTCGAAAATGAAGGGCAAAAGGTAGAATTTTAGCTTAAGTGAAAATAACACCGTCTTCGGTAAGGAATTTCGACTCTGAGCCTTCCACAACATCGTCCGCCTCTGAATCACGGTCGCAACGCAAAAAGAACGGACGTCATACGATCAAAATCGAGTGCGATCGATATGTTTAAGCTGCAAGACGTCACTGAATAAGTCGTTTTTTTCAGCTTATTTGGTGTCCGCTACTCGAAAACGTGACGAGGTCAACCTCTTCGGAGCATAATCTTGACTCGACTTTGTCAGAAAAGTTGTAGATCTATGAGTCAGTGACCTCGTGTCAAAAGATGAGCGCGATCGGACAAAAAACGAGTGAGATATGAATTTTCCCGTGAAACAACTTTCAGCCTTTTTCTTCGGTTCAGCACTTCCGTTTTGCGAAATAAACAAAAACGATGATCTTCGGAGCATCGTTCGAACTCGAGCTTGTCTTGGAACTTGTAGATGATAAAATTCGTGAACCAACGCTTCGAGAACGGACGAAATCCGATGAGAATTGACCGAGTTATGAATTTTACAAAATTTGACAGACAGTGCACTGCATCAAAGAACCCCACTGGTAATTCACATTTTCGGGGTGCTTCCGCTCGGACCTAACCCAAACTGAATTCACGGCACGAAGATAACATCTAAACGGAATTTTAGGCACCGGAACGACATCAATCCGATAAACGAGCTGAGAGTTATGAATTTTTTAGTGTCCGAAATACACCGGTTCAGCACTATTTTTCACTATTTTTTGCACTGTATCGACTCTGAAAACTCGCGCGTTCAGAGATCTTCCTCAAAGAATCAGCCCTCGGTCCAAACACAAAAGTTGAAGATAATTTCAATATGGAACTTTTTGGCATAGGAATAGCTCAGAAATGATGATCCAACCAGAAGTTAAGCCCTTTTGAATAGCGCTGACGCAATTATCCAGCGAAACTGAAATTCCAGAAACAAATAATTCCCACCACTTTCCTTGATGAATTGACTTCCGAGCCGAACATAAAAGTTGTAGAGAATACCAAGACGGTTCTAACTGTTGAATATCCAGCCAAAACGAGTTCCAGAGCAAGAGTTATGAATTTTGCAAATTTGCACAACAAACTGATTTTCTGCTCAAACTGTTCTGAATCGGCTGAAAACTTCAACTTCCTCCGAGATTCTTGACATGAAAAATTATGTTTGATAAGAGCTTTGCTGACCCGTTGATTACGTAACCCGGAGAAAATACTTTGCGCATAGGTCGAGTGACGAAATAAATGTCTGTTGCAACCTGACGATGCTTGAACAGAGAACCTTGATCCCATAACCACAGAGCCAAATGATATGCACACATGATAATGCAAAATGAGATGAAACATAAGCCAGTTAGTACTAAAGGTAAGGAGGGCAAATTTTGGGGTGCAATACCAGCTAGGAAATTTGACTTGATAAAGGAAGCTCAGCCTGGGGCAACCAAGCGGAAGGATTCACCAATCTACCATCCCAAGAGCTATTGAATCAGGGGCAGAACTATTCAAGTTCATAAAATTGGAGCAAGCCTTCTTGAGGTCATCTTATGACAAGTTTAAAGTTTAGACTCCAGTAACCCACCAACAGGGGCAAGTGTGTTCCCCAGTCATTTCTACCGCAGTCCGAGAACTTTGTATTGCAAATACAGCTAATCAGAAGCAGTCAGGTCGAGATTCGACAAATCTCTCAAAGGACAATTAATCAGAGACATCTCCTTCACGGATCAACCAGTCTGAAGAACAAGTTCAAAGACTTTATTGTGCAAGCACCGTTAATCTGGGGCAGTTACACCGAGATTCATGAATCTCTCTAAGAGTTTGAAGATATTGAGGCATCTCGTATGCTAATTCTTATGTAAAATCCTCTTGGTATCTTCTCCCAACATACCATGTAATCTGGGGCAGAGAAGATTTGAAGATTACATGTTGCAAGAGCTGTTGTTTATTATGGTGATCATCATACAAGTCAGGATGCAGAACTACCTTGTTCTTGGGATATCTTTTTCCAGCTTCCAGTAAATTGTTACTTCGGTCGCGCTTGGCCATTCTCCATGGATCTTCTTCCTCCAGTAAGGAAATCAAGCTCATGATGGCAATCCTAGGGAAGTCATGATGCTATACCTCAAGTGGAATACTCTTTTCCCAATGAAGTAGATCTGATGATCCTACTTATTCATCCCCAGTAATGGTCCAATCTGATGAGTTTGGCTGGGAATCCTTGTCGAGATGTTTATTTCATCTCCAGTTTCGTTTCCTTTTGTCTATTTTGTCAGCATAAGCATAAGCATGGCATAAGCACTCATATGCATAGCCTCTTAGCATTTTGCTATCTTCCTGGTGTTTACCTGTCTTTGATTCACTTTAGTGTTTATCTCCCCAAGTGACTGGGTTTGTCTATTCACTCCAATAGAAAGTTAGCCCTAGGCATAAAGTGCCCATCTTTTCTGGATTCCCCACAGAGTTTGATTCTCGTGGATGATGGTTGGTTCAGTTATCTTTTCCACATTTGGATTAGATGAACCCCCATTTGAGTTCATTCCTCAATTGGAGTCTTGTTTGACCGTTTCTTTCTAGCTTGTTCCTAGATTGAACTTTGGTCCCTGGCAGGTGTGGTTTTCAAACCTATCTTGGAACGTACATTTATTTTGCACTGTGTATCACAGAAGAATCTTCTACAGATCCTCATTGGAGACAAAATTATTCCTTTAGAAGTGTTGTAATATCAACATCTCAAAAACAAGTGGCAATCTCCTTGAGAAGCTTGTTTTGCTATCATTACCTTTATAGCGATAAGTGGCAATCTCTCCCGAGAAGCTTATCCGTCCTTGGTTTTATTCATACTTTTACAGTTACCAATGGTGTTACCCTCGATCAGACATTTCCATCAGTCCCTTGATGAGTTTCTTATTTGAGGTCTTCTCATTTTTGTCAACTCTTTGACGATGTCATCGTTTATGTCGGTATCTTCCCCGTCAACCCGTTGATGATGTCACTCTTTAGTGAAAAGTTTCCTCTCCATCTACCCTTGGATGATGTCACTCTTTAGTGAGCCAATTGTTTTCCGTCAATCCCTTTGACGATGACAGCTTTCTTTCCATCAATCCTTTGATGATGTGACCATTTATTCCAATGTCTTTACCATCTGTCCTCTGATGATGCCACTTTTTAGTGATTTGTTTCATTATGTCAATCCTTTGACGGGGATGATGTTTGGGGTTTGTTTTCATTGTGTCAATCCTTTGACGTGGATGATGTTTGGGTGTTTGGTTTCATTCCGTCAATCCTTTGACGTGGATGATGTTATAAGTCTTATTCCTTCCCGTCAATCTATTTGATGAGGTGTTCCGGGTTCAGGTTCTATACCCTCGGATATGTTTTGTTTCCTTGCCTTCAATCTATTTGATGAGGTGTTCCGAGCTCAGGTTTCGTACCTTCGGATGTGTTATTTTTCCTGGCCATCAAGCTTCTTGATGATGTGATCCCTGTTTTTGTTCCTTGCCGTCAGCCCTTGTTGCAACCATAATTGATATTGCCCAGGAAGTCTAATCTTCATTGATGCAACCCCAGTAACAATATATCTGATACTTAATCTCCTCACTTGGATACCTAAAGTCCATTAATCGCTGGCATTGTTTAACCAGGTCAAATATGAACCTAAACTTCAGGTTATCGTGAACCCGTTGTTTGAAACCATGTCAAATATGAACCTAAACTTCAGATTATCGTGAATCTGTTGTTTAAACCCAGGTTATCATGAACCTAAACCTCTGGTTATCGTGAACCAGTTGTTTATATCAGGTTATCGTGAACCTAAACCTCTGGTTATCGTGAACCAGTTGTTTGTATCAGGTTATCGTGAACCTAAACTTCAGGTTATCGTGAACCCGTTGTTTAAAACCAGGTCAAATATGAACCTAAACTTCAGATTATCGTGAATCTGTTATTTGAACCCAGGTTATCGTGAACCTAAACCTCTGGTTATCGTGAACTAGTTGTTTGTATCAGGTTATCGTGAACCTAAACTTCAGGTTATCGTGAACCCGTTGTTTAAAACCAGGTCAAATATGAACCTAAACTTCAGATTATCGTGAATCTGTTGTTTGAACCCAGGTTATCATGAACCTAAACCTCTGGTTATCGTGAACCAGTTATTTGTATCAGGTTATCGTGAACCTAAACTTCAGGTTATCGTGAACCCGTTGTTTAAAACCAGGTCAAATATGAACCTAAACTTCAGATTATCGTGAATCTGTTATTTGAACCCAGGTTATCATGAACCTAAACCTCTGGTTATCGCGAACCAGTTGTTTGTATCAGGTTATCTTGAACCTAAACTTCAGGTTATCGTGAACCCGTTGTTTAAAACCAGGTCAAATATGAACTCAAAGAATTATGTTTTATTTGTTTTTAAACATTTAAAAATATTTCTTTCTCTTGATTTTGCAAATTCAAATAATTTTCAAATTATTCTATGAATGAAACATGATTTTTCAAACATTAATCCAAGATCACAACTTGTTTTTCACACATGTTTGATAATTTTGATCATTTTAATTTAATTTTTATTCAATTAAAATACTTTTCTAAAATCAAATTAGGGTTTCAATTATTTTCACCCTCACAAATCTTTTTCAAAACACTTTTGGGCCTCTTTGTAGAGTGTAAGTCCCATTCTTTTGTAAATAAAATAATTTTGGGCCTCAGTCATTGTATAAGTCCCGACACGATTTTCAAGATAACGGTGCGATCGTTGTTTTCATCTGGGACTCTCCTTGAGTTATAAGTCCCATTTATTTTTTATTTTTTTAACTTTGGGCCTCTAGTAGAGTGTAAGACCCATTTCTTATACATGAAAACCATTTTTGGGCCTCAGTAATTGTATAAGTCCCACTGCGATTTCAGAAAATCTCGACGCGATCGCCATTTCAAAACAAAAACATCTGGGCCTACCTTTGAGTTGTAAGTCCCATTTATTTTCTTTTTTCAAACACTTTGGGCCTCTCCTTGAGTTGTAAGACCCATCCCTTTGTACAGAAAACCTTTTTTGAGCCTCAGTCGTTGTATAAGTCCCGATACAATTTTTTCGATCAACGGTACGATTACTGTTTTTCATCTGGACCTCTCCTTGAGTATAAGCCCAATAATCTTTTTAAAACAACTTTCCCTTTTGATTTAGGTTCAAATTCATAGTTGTTATCAAAACTTTCTTTAATTTCTTGAACAACTAACAATACAACTGTTACAATGGAAGCTTGCTCGCCTGTAAGTTTCATCAGCTTTCTTTTTCATACTTGCACATATATATATTTGTTTATGCTGGAAGCTTGTTCACCTGTAAGTCCTCATACCTTCTTTTTTACATACAGTATATATTTCATCTGTATATATATATATATATATATATATATATATATATATATATATATTATTTGTTTAGAGTTTTCCCCAACAATTAGGTCTAGAATTAGATAAAGTCAGTGGTCACTCTTTCAACAGTCAAAACTAGTTCCCTATAGGAATTCCAGATACAGTCTTGCCTCCTCTTGGGCGTATACAATATGGAACAAAGAGAAAGGCATTATTCCCGGTGAAACTTTTCTCAGACTGTCACTATTAGAAATTGTCAAAGAAATTCATTTCCCCCAGAGAGGATTAATTCCCAGTGAAACCTCTCTTGAATTTCTTCAAACCCTAGAACTGTTCACTAAAGAAAAGATTATTCTCGGTGAAACTTTTCATGAACTCTTCTTAAGTTTGGACCCACAGGCTTCCTAAAAGCATCTCCGCCCCCTCTTGGGCTTTGTACAAGGACCCTCCGGCTTCTCAGAAGTTCTCATGCCTTCTCTTGGGCTTAATACAAGGACCCTGAAGACCTCTTAAAGGTATAAGACAGAACTTAGTCATCCTTTGTTAGAGCTGTCTTTCTAAAGAGTCAAAACCTCATATCATGTTTAGGGTTGATTCTCATCCCTTAAAACACTACCTCCTCTTGGGCGCCATACAAAGATAAACCTTCCATACCAGTAGAATTGGACAGTCTAATCATGGATCTCAAAGACATTCTCAAGTTCCCTACAAACACAGGAAAAAACCATGGTCATTTAATCAATCCCCAGTAGAGTTAAGACCCGTGGGATCTAAAAACTCAATCTTTATCCTAAATTTCCCTAGCTAAGGGCAACTTATCATCAGAACCTCAAGGCATCTGATACCTCAACTCTTCAGAAACCCTCAGTAAGAGTTAATTCCCCATTTTGGACCTGCCTCTGGATCTCAATAATCCTCAGCAGAAGCCAGCCTCCTCTTAGGCTTTGTATAATGACTTTCCTCAGCAGAGAGAGCCTCAAGGGCACTCTATTGTGTCATACCCCAAATTTTGACCACTAAGATTTCCCATCATGGTGCAAATCATTAGCACAATATAGATGTACCTTTGTACCTCATTAGTCTCCCCAAAGATGGGTGAACACTCACTACAATCAGAACTAGGGTTTCAAACCCTCTTAGAGCTCTTAGACAAAGGATCAATCAAGGAATGACATGATCTTCAACTTGTCTAGCCTCTCAAATATCCACAATGGATCAAGAGGACTCCCACTTCAAGGACTAAGCACAAGGCTGCTCCCTTCTAGGTGGATCAAGCCTCAAGATCGCCAGTGTCACCAAATTAGGGTTTGGTCGACTAGGGCCTCTTGATGGAAATTTTCCTCTGGGCATGAGCCAATGCTTCAAAGCATATCCTAATACGCTCCATGGAACATCATAAACCCCATCATCAAGTCAATTTAGCCTCAGGGGATGCATTTACCAGAAATCCGGAATTAGGGTTTCTTGACCTAATTCACCCCTAAGTTGACTTTTCGGACAAAAAACGAGCTAAAGCCTCAAGAGAGGATTTGCGGATCCCTAACACACCACATTAATCCATTTGCAACAATGAATTAATCCAAGAAGCTTGAGCAACAAGTTTCAATTTCATCTGAACCACAGTTAGGGTTTTGCGGGAAAAGTCAACTGTACCTTTGACTTTTGACCCAGGCATGCTCCCAAACATTGGGACACGATTCAATACACCCTATAACACCTATGGAACATGTCCATCAAGTTTGATTTAGGTAAAGGACTTGATTTCATAAAGGACCGCACAGTTTGGAATTCATCTGATAAAAAGTCAACTGTGCACAAAAGTCAAACTTTGACTTTTTGAGATTTTTCATAAAAATGGGTTTTTAACCCTAAAATGATGTTAATGTGTGATTGGAATCATTATTCATCAAGAAAAATCAAGAAAAGTGGGATAACTTGAAAAAGGGGTAACCATAAAAACTTAGAAAATTTTCTAAGTTATGAAATAAAGTGGCAAGGGTACCAACTTTGGAGGATCATAACTCCTAAACCCCAAAGCCATTTTTCCCCATCCAAAGCTTGATTTGTAGCCCTCATGGCCCTCTACAAAAGTGTCAACTACACCTCATCCCAATTCATCATGGATTTTGAGTTATGGTTGGATCAAAATGGCTAAAAACCTAAAATTGACATTTTTCAGCACTTAGCCAAAATCTGCCTTGTAATTTCAGCATGAAGTCCCAACTTTAAGGCTGTTTTTCTCCATGATCCAAGTTGAACCAGGTCTAGGGCCAACCATCAAAGTTGAATTACGTCATCTCAGCTTTCCAGAAAGTCCTAGAACGTTCATCTAGCATACTCGAGCAGGGAGTTATGGATTTTACAAAAAGGCTTGCTGCAGCTGAATTTTTCAGGGCAGATTTGCACATTTCTTGTGCCACACGAATTTTCAAGCCTTGTCATAATTTTGGACACGTCTAAGGATCAAATCTAAGGGGGATGATCTGATCCACGAGCCTCCCAAGTTCAAGGAACCAAAACTAGCATGCCAAAACCTAGAAATCCCTAAAAGAGGGACAAGACTCCAATTTTGGTTTGGATCATTTAATGGATGCTTAGAGGTGGCATGAACTGAGCTTCCTTCAACTGAATTCAGTCAAGATTCATCCAACAACTAGGGAACCAAAGGCCTGTGTTCTAACCTCTAGTCAATGGCTAGAGGAGACTTGGATTTTTATTGGCCAACATTTGCCAAATCTCTGCTGCAGCCACCATTCACTATTGCTTGCAAAAAAAACTTACTCTGCTATAAATAGAGCTCATTTGTGCTCAGTTTGAGTACACCAAAGCCATCAAACATACGCTTTCCTCAAATTCTCTCTTTCACTCCAAAACACATTCTTTAGTAAGGAAATTATGAGTTTTTGAGTTAGAGAGCATTTCCATCACAGCTCATGATCCTAACACCTCATAAACATCATATGTAGGTGATCCAAACTCTCACAAGTAACCTATAACACCAACATCACATAGTCACCTCTCAAAACCTCAAAATTGGACTTTTTTACATTTTTCAAGCCATGTCTTGATTCAATCACTTTCCAAACCAGATAAAACCTCAAACACACTCCAAATATCATCCTTGAACTGTCCCAAATGGTGCCACACATCTGGAACACCATTTGAGAGAGTTGGGATTTTGGCCACTTTTGCCCATTTTGCAAGAAAGTGCTCAAACTTGCTCCAGAGGTTTCAGCTGATTCCAACCATCCTAAAAGCTTCTAAGAGGTCATTTGAGGGTGTCCAAAGCATCAAATCATTTCTGGAACAAAGCACTTGGTAGGTTGCACAAAATCTCCAAAAAAGAGGTAAAATTCACAACTTGAATTCTTTGAATCATGCTTTCCTTTGTTGTCCACATACATGCATCATATTGAACAATTCTTGAAGCAAAAATGTAGTCCTTAATGTGTATGTTGTGATCCTCCCACTGTTTGCATTTTAACATGTTTATATGTGGAGTTTTGGTTGTTTTAAAATCATGTCCAGTTCTGGTTTTTTTGCCTTGTGTGTGCTATACATTAAGTTTCAGTATGTATGAGTGATATCATTGGATTCCTTGCAAAAAATCGGTCAAGATAGGTTTTTACGGATTTTGATTCCGATAAAAATTGAGAGTTACACGCGTTGGAAGTTTGGTGCGGAACGACGTCGAAAACTAACGTGTAATTCTGGTTTTTCGATTCGTGTGTTTTGTACATTGAGTTTTAGTGTGTATGTGTGGTACCATTAGATTCCTTGCGAAAAATCGGTCAAGATAGGCTCTTCCGGATCTTAATTCCGTGAAAAATCGAGAGAGTTATGCGTGTTGGAAATTTGACGCGAAACGACGTCGAATTAACGGTCCAGTTCTGGTTTTTCGATTTTGGTGTTCTGTACATTAAGTTTCAGTGTGTATGAGTAATACCATTGGATTCCTTGCGAAAAATCGGTCAAGATAGGCTCTTCCGGATCTTAATTCTGTTAAAAATCGAGAGAGTTACGCGTAATGGAAATTTGACGAGAAACGATGTTTTAATTAACATAGCAGTTCTGGTTTTTCGATTCGCGTGTTTTGTACGTCGAGTTTCAGTGTGTATGTGTGGTACCATTGGATTCCTTACGAAAAATCGGTCAAGATAGGTACTTTCGGATTTTAATTCCGTTAAAAATTGAGAGAGTTATGAGTATTTGAAATTTGATAAAAAAAGTGTTAAAAACTAAAGTTTTAGTACTGGTTTTTTTGCCCCATAAGAGATGTCGAAGATGATGTTGTGACATCTTTCCTTTTTTTCTTATTTTATTTACAAAACTCAACCAATTCTTTTACATAGCAAAAATCATCATTTTCCAATTCATACCCCATAATATTTTAATCCACAAAAAATCACAAAAAACAATTATTTTCATATTATTTTTAATATATTTAAAAATATTGTTTAAAATTGTTTTAAATGCTTTTAAAATGATTTATTTTTCTTGATTTTTAAAACCAAAATGATTTTTGTTCTGGACTGGACCAATGGCTAGAATTGGCCCAATCCGCTTCTGCTTTAGAGCGGCCCAAATTGCCTAAGCCCAATCCACAGAGGGGCAAAAGTGACATTTCTTCCCCTCCAACCGGGCAAGGAACGCAACGTCCCTCCCCGGCTCTGATGCCCGTTACGCACAGCTTCATCGCTGCCCGAACAGCAATGGGCAGGTGCCCGCAACTACGCCTATGCCCGACATAACGGCTAGTTCCTAGCACCCTGCCCGACATAACGACTAGTTTGGGCAGTTACCTATTCTTTGGGAAAAACGGCTAATTCGCCCCGAAAATAGGACCGTTGGCCACGCGCTGGGGGCTCTATATAAACCCTCTCACTTGAGAGGGTCAGGTATCACATTTTCACCCTAAGCATAAACTTTGTACTTGCCCTTTTTCTCTGACCCTTTCTTACTTGAGCGTCGGAGTACCTTGCAGGTACACCCCCTCCTCTCCTCATTCTCAAGCCGAGCACGTTGCACGCCTTACGACCAATAATCATCCGGGCACCTCACCTTCTGACGACCAGCTTACGTGGACCAGTTCGAATACTTCGGATCAGTGGAGCCGTCTGTGGGAACTCCTTGTTCTCCCCTTCTTTCTTTCCTCCTCGAAAACTGAAAGATCAAAACATACTTTCTTTGATCCACCCACGAATGGCCGCTCAGAACTCCGCAAAAGGTGTGGACGCTACGGTTCTTGTCCCCGTCAACAAGATGGACGCTAATGGCAGTTCGTTGTTACTTTCTGACCCTCGTTTCCTTCGGGACGGGGCAACTGCGTCTCCAACTCCTCCTCCCATCGAGCAAGGAGGAAAACAGTCACCGTTGGGGGAACGACCAATTCCTGGCCCCCCCAGCGCCGATCTGGCCGTTGCAGCCCTCCTGGACGCTGTCAATCGCACAAACCTCCTTATCTTGCAGCAAGGAGAAAGGATAGGAGCTCTCGAAGAAGCAGCTCTACCAAGATCCTCCCCTCCTAAGAGGAGACACCAGAGATCAAGAAGCCCGCCACCTAGGCGCCGGGAAGACCGTATGACGAGGCGTGAGCCTGAACCACTACGCGTTCGCAAGTGCGACCAGATCTCTCCGCGGGATCAGTCACCACCAAGACACAAGAGAACGAGGCAAGACGGGCATTCTCCACCGGCCATACCTCGCGACCGGCCACGATCACCCTCACCTCGCAGAGACCGCCGCCGCGAGCGCAGACAACGGTCACCGTCGACTTCAAGTTCAGACAGCAACGACGAGCCTCGCGGCCCGTTGTCCCGCAGGATCCTGGCCACCCGTCTCCCCAAAGGACTAGAGAAACCTCCGTCTCTAGGGACTTATGATGGAACCACGGACCCAGACGAGCACATAGAAAACATAGATGCACTTCTGGACTACAGAGGGGTACGGGGAGCCATCAAATGCCGCCTGTTCCCAACCACGCTCCGGAAGGGAGCAATGACCCGGTACAAACAGCTGCCAGAGGAATCCATCACGTCCTGGAGGCAGCTCGGGAGGATTTTCTCCCGACACTTTACCGCATCACGACGCCATCCAAAGACTGAGGCATCCCTTGGAGCTGTCGTATAGGGGAGAGATGAACCTCTTTGGGACTACATTGAGCGGTTCAACAAGGAAGCCGTCCAAGTGCCAACGACCGACGAGATGAAGAAGTTCCTGCTCGAGCAGGGATTACGTCCTGGCTCAGACTTCGCGAAAGCTATCGGCCTAGATCCATCGAGGAACCTCAACGCTCTCCTCCACCAAGCCCAGTCGCATATACAGTACGAGGAGAAGGTCGCTGCCCACTCTGTCCGGGCCTCCCGTCACCAGGAAGGTGCCCGGACATCCAGAGCTAAGAGCCCTCGACATCCCGTCGAGGAGATAAAAGACGCGACGATCGGCCTCGCGATGCACGCGAACAGAAGGGACCTTCTGGACGGTTCCATGACTATACCCCCCTCACTACCTCGAGGGAGAAAATCTTGTCCGAATGTGCCAACTCAGATGCCGGCCAGACCAGGTGTGGACAAATCCAAGTATTGCCGCTTCCACAAGAGCCACGGCCATACGACGGAAGAATGCATCCACCTCCGAGATGCCATAGAAATCCTCATTCGCGATGGCCACCTGAAGCAGTTCGCGAAGAAGAAAGAAGCTCCCCGACAAGAAACCCAGGAGATCAAGAAGGCTGCAGAGGAGACTCCGCCCTCCGATGACACCAACGTGCAGGTCGCCATGTCCGTAACTCGGCCAGAAGACTTCTGTATACCTGATTGTCTGCCCGCTTCCACGTTCCTCAGCACTCACAGCCCGTGGGAAACCTTCCCATCAGCCATGGTCATCTCCGGTGGTGGATTCAACAAAATCATGATTGGTTCGGTCAAAAGGAAGTTCGATCAACTGATCAGCAAAAGCTCCAACGAAGTCACCATGCTGGATACCACTCGCAAAAGATCCTCTCCCATTTCCTTCTACAAAGAGGAGCTCCTCGGTGGGTCACCGAACTCAAGCATCCCGCTTCTCATCCGGGCAAGGATGGCGAACTTCGACGTTCGCAGGATACTCGTAGACCAGGGCAGTTCGGTTGATATAATGTACAACCACCTATTCGAGACACTGCAGTTGGACGACTCTCACCTTACTCCATACGTTGGATCCGACCTGCAGGGATTCAACGGAGCAGTAACAAGGCCCCGAGGTTACGTAGAGCTCATCGTGACCTTCGGTTTAGGAAAGACAACCCGAACAATCAAAGCACAATTTCTGGTAATCGACTGCCCGTCACTATATCAGTGCATTTTCGGAAGGCCAACCCTGGCAGAGTTGGTTGCAGTGCCTTCCACCGTACATCTCAAGATGAAGTACTACACTTCTGAAGGGATCATCGCCACCCTCCACGGCGACATCGAAGCTGCCCGTCGATGCTTTGAAGCAGCATCAAAAGGACTGGGCACCATCTCAGCGAAGCCGAGGACATCTGGTCGCCCTCCTCTGCCCAGCAGCTTCGAGCAGCCAAAGCCACTCCCCCAGGTCGAATCCATCGACCTGGACAGCCGTTTCAGTGAGGAGGATCACGCCAAAGACCTGACGACTTCGGGTAGCCAGTCCCACAATAGCGGCAATCTCCTATGCCCCATACCAGATGGCAACTTCGAGATCGTTCCGTTAGGAGAAGACCCCCAGCGGGGAGTGAAGATCGGAGCAGACCTCCTCGACCTGGCCAAGAGACAGCTAGAAGCGTGCCTCCAGGAGAACGCAGAATTGTTCGCATGGAGCGCTGCTGAAATGCCAGGATTGGACCCCTCCGTCACCTGCCATCAGCTTACAATCGATCCGGCCGTCAAAGTCGTTGCCCAGCGCAGAAGGAAACAGTCCCTGGAGAAGATGGAAGCCGCGGAGAAAGCTGTTAAAGACCTTCTAGAAGCTAGGTTTATTTCTGAGGACAAATACACTACATGGCTCTCAAATGTTGTACTTGTAAGAAAAAATAATGGCAAATGGAGAATGTGCGTTGATTATACCGATGTTAATAAGGCCTGTCCGAAGGACGCCTACCCCCTCCCCAATATAGATAAACTCGTAGATAACTCCGCAGGTTTTAAACTTTTATCGTTCCTCGACGCCTACTCGGGCTATAACCAAATCCCAATGGCCGCGAACGATAAAACTTACACGACCTTCATGACCGAATCGAGCAACTATTACTAGAACGTAATGCCCTTCGGACTAAAGAACGCCGGCGCTACGTACCAACGAATGATGAACAAAGTCTTCCAAGGACAAATAGGCGACATGCTCGAGGTATACATGGATGACATGATCATCAAGTCCCACGAGGAGCTGGACCACGTCGCCCACCTTCGCCAAATCTTCAAGCAAGCGAGAAAATATCAAATGCGTTTTAACCCAGAGAAGTGCACGTTCGGCGTACGGGCAGGTAAATTCCTTGGTTTCTACTTAACGGAACAAGGAATAGAGGCTAACCCCGACAAATGCTGGGCATTCTCTGAGTTCCCAATGCCTACGTCTAAGAAGAACATCCAGTCCCTCAACGGGGTACTCACCTCGTTGTCCCGCTTCGTCGCGAAATCCGCACAACACGCCCTTCCTTTCTTCAAGCTCTTGAGAAAAGAAGCCGCGTTTGAATGGACCGAAGAATGCGAGGCATCCCTCCTTCACTTAAAGCAAGCTCTGTCGAAACCGCCCGTGTTATCACGGCCAGATACCGGGGAAGTTTTGTTCCTATACCTCGCCGTCACCGCCGAGGCCGTGAGCGCCGTTCTCATCCGCGAGAATCACGCCGGGCAAAAACCCGTATACTTCACGAGCAAAGCGTTGCAGGACGCGGAGTTGTGATATCAGCAGATAGAAAAGGTAGCATTGGCCCTCGTCAACGCTGCCAGACGACTGAGAGACTATTTCTTGGCCCATACGATCGTGGTAAGGATGGATCAACCCATCAAGCAATTGCTGGACCGGCCAGACATGGCCGGTCGAATGCTCAAGTGGTCGTTGGAGCTGTCCGAATTTGACGTCCGGTATGAAAGCAGAAAAGCTCTCAAAGCACAGGCCCTGGCCGATTTCGTGGCGGAAGTAACCTTCTCAGACTCCTCGTCCCACATAGCAAACAGATGGACCATCTACGTGGATGGAGCATCCAGCTCGAGTGGCAGCGGGGCAGGAGTAATTCTTGAAAACGACGAAGGGACCATAGTAGAGGCGTCTCTCACTTTGTCCTTCCCCACGTCAAACAACCAGGCTGAGTATGAGGCCTTCCTCGCTGGGTTGCGCCTAGCCGAAGACTTAGGAGCAGAAGAAATCATCATCTGCACGGACTCTCAGCTCGTAGCCCACCAGATCTCCGGGGAGTATCAGGCCAAAAATGACAGTCTATCTGAATACCTCTCCCTAGTCAGGAAAAGATGTCGAGGTTCAGGACGGTAGCATTAAGACATGTTCCCCGCGAACACAACGTGCGAGCAGACGTCCTGTCCAAACTAGCGAGCACCAAGAGGAAAGGCGGAAACAGGTCAGTCATTCAAGAGATACTTCCCCGGTCCAGCATCGATAAGGTGTCCTCGACGCTACACGTGCACGCGATCGGAGACAGCGACTGCTGGATGACGCCCGTGTACAACTACCTCACCAGGGACGAACTTCCGGATGACCCCAAGGAAGCCAGCACCATCAGATGAAGAGCTTGCTCGTACATCATCCCCGAGAATAAACTTTACCGAAGGGGCTTCTCCATCCCACTACTAAAGTGCATAGAAGAGGAGATTGTCCCCCACGTATTATGAGAAATCCACGAAGGCAGTAACGCCCAGCACCTGGGAGGAAGGTCCCTTGCCCGCAAGGCACTCCGGGCAGGATATTACTGGCCAACTATGCAGCAAGACGCCAAAGAGCATATAAAAAAATGCGACAAATGGGCGTAGATTATTTCACAAAATGGATAGAAGCAGAAGCCTTAGCGAAGATAACAACACTTAATATTCTACGCTTCTACAAGCGGAATATCCTTGCCCGTTTTGGGATTCCCCAAGCAATCGTCACGGACAATGGGACACAATTCACGGACAAGAAGTTCCAGGACTTTGTCGCCCATCTCGGAACAAAGCAACGCTTCGCTTCGGTAGAGCACCCCCAGACCAACGGGCAGGCGGAAGCGGCCAACCGTGTCATCCTTCGTGGCCTCAAGCGAAGATTGGACGAAACGAAGAAGGCTTGGGTTGAGGAGCTCCACAACGTCTTATGGGCATATCGCACCACTCCCCAGTCCACCACCGGGGAGACGCCCTTCCGCTTAGCATATGGCATGGAGGCTGTTTTACTCATCGAGATCCACGTACCGTCCAGAAGGACCGAATCACCTCTAGACGAGGAGATGAATAACGAAGCGATAAGAGAAGAGCTCGACCTCGTCGAGGAAATTCGGACAGGAGCAGCCCTCCGCGAAGCGTCTCTTAAGCAAAAAATAGCAATCAGGCACAACGCCAAAGTCTTACGATGAGAGTTCGATGTGGGCAGCCTTGTCCTGCGAAGAAACCACAAGGACTCTCGCGAAGGCAAACTAGCGGCCAACTGGGAAGGGCCATACAGAGTCCGTGCCAAAATGGGAAATGGTGCATACTTCCTCGAAAACCTCAACGGGGAGGCACTCCCTCGACCATGGAACGCTGAGAAACTTAAGCAATACTACAAATAGACTAACCACAAGCTTCCTCGCATCAAGAGACCACTCAGCGGTCATCATGCTCGTCCAGGTACAAACGACGCATGCACACGAAGTAGAATCCCGCTCAAATAAACGAGTCGGAGCTCTGCTCGTCGGCGGCCCTCGACCGAGCACCACCTTCGCCCAAGTACCATGATTGGCAGAACCCCAGCTCGCGATGGGACGTTCACGCCGCGACCTCAGGCCTCAATCGCGACCTGAGATCCGCAACCTCGCCAGGGACTTCCCTGGCTGTTCGACCAGTTCCCCGCACTGGCGAATCCACACGCAGCGAGCTATCTTCCAAAAGAAAGCTCCACTAACAGACACCCTCCGACGGGCAGTCATACACGCACAACTAAGATAAAGTACAGCAATAATGTAAAGTACTACAAAAATTGTATAAATGAACCGAGCATTAAATAAAAAGGCCACAAGGGCCAAAAGACTGTGCGTATTACATAAAAAAGGGGGCCATGCCCCCCCCAGAACCAAATAAATTACAAGTTAATCAACGACACGTAGGCCGGACAAAACACAACAACATCAAAACAACATGAATCCTCATCCTTCCACATGCTCGGTCGCCTCGGGCTCAGTCTCCTGCTCCTTCGCTGGCTGATCTTCGGTCTGAGCTTCGGGGGTGTCGAGAACCAGGCCTGCGGGCAAGACGATGCGATCATCTTCCACTCGGGCAAGGTAGTGGATACCATCGGTCGAAATGTCGAGCTCGGGGTTCACCACCCGCAACTGGGCCACGACACTTTCAAAAGACTCCGAGGCCACATCAATTCCATCCTCCTCGGCCTGCAGTATGCTGACGACCAGCTCAGCCCTAGTTTTCAACACTTTTATCTCGTCCGGTTCATCAGCACCCGGGGCACTGGCCGCCATCAGCTCCTTGTTCAAGTCCTTCGCAGCCTTCTTCTCCGCCTTCAGCCTGGTTACCTCCTCTTTCAGCTTAGCTGTCTCCTCCTCGGCCTTCCTCCTAGCCTCGCGGGCACCCTTGACTTCTTCCTTTAGGGACGCCTCGGAGGCCCGGGCAGTAGTGAGTTCAGCCTCAAGCACGGAGTCCCCTTCCGCATAAACGGCCGCCATTTCCAGCATCCTCACCATGGCAGAAGCATCCTGGGCCACCATCACCCTCTTGCTCGCTCGGTCCATGCTTCCGAGGTTGAGTGACTCTGCCCGCGGAACAACCAAAGTGTTGCCCTCAAAGAACCTCCGGTCGAGGACACACGAAGGAAGCTCAAACTTCCCTTTCTCGGGCTCCCTAGTCAGGTCCACGGCATCCGACGACCTTTGCCGCTTCGCTCGCCCAGCCAGAGCCAATGGAGAGTCACGGGGAGCTGGAGTAGGAGAAGCAGAGGTTCCCACCGCAGCTTGAGCAAGGGGAAGAGCACGAGCACCACCAACAGGACGGGCCTTGGGAGGAGCCGCTCCAGCCTTGCCCATTGCCATGGCGTTCCTCACCACACGATCACGTGCCTGAGGCATCTCAACTGCACAAATGAAACAAACACGTTAGCAACGGGGAAGAAAAAGAAAATAACAAATAAAGTCTAAGTAACTAAGACTACCGAGCAACTTCTTGGCATCCACGGGAGTCTTGCACTCCAGCAGAGCCTTCACATTGATAAACCGGCGCTTAACTCTCTGGCTCCCGTCATCCTCGTAGATAGGGGCACCCTTGCTCGTCCAGCAGCTCGCAAGATTGAAGGAGTTAACCCACCTCACCAGCATCTCG
Source organism: Lathyrus tuberosus (assembly GCA_022829125.1). NCBI lineage: Eukaryota > Viridiplantae > Streptophyta > Magnoliopsida > Fabales > Fabaceae > Lathyrus > Lathyrus tuberosus. Next base: position 2,573,052 of record JALAZF010000613.1, read on the forward strand.
TAGGACACAACATCCTGCCCGCGTAATGCGCTCGGCTCAAAGACGTAGGCGCTGGGCTTCTTTGAGAAGTGTTCGGGTGTCCAGCGGATCAGGAACTTGTACACTCTCTCCCCGATATATTTCCCTTCCTCGGTAAGCAGCTAATCTCCATTCTCATCATACTCTACCTCCCAGACATACACGCTGTCCTGTACAGCTTCGGACAAGGGCTCGACGATATAATACCGTCCCTTGAACGTTCGGATGGACTCCGAGAACGGCTTAAACAGCTTTCTGGGCTGCTTCAAAGAGACCCATCCATACCTCTTCCCTGCCAACTGCGGCTGTAGGTTGAAAACAGTAAAGAATAAAGGAAGAGTGGTCCCCAAAGCAAGGTGTTCGCGCACCAACTCAAAAGCCCGTATGAAGGCCAACGAATTGGGGTGGAGCTGGGAAGGAGCCAACTTCAGGTGCTCGAACACCGACCGCTGGAAGTCGGTAAAGGGCAACCTCAACCCCAATTCCTTGAAGGAATATTCATACATGGCGAAGCACTCCCCGAAGTTCGAGCAGATCCGCTCGTCCAAATTAGGCATAAGCACTCTCCATTCACCCGCTGGCCCCACCTCAGTAAAAACATCCACCGCAGACCTGGCAAACGTGGAAATATGGTTTAAAGGTTCGGCCACCTCCCACTCTTTCGGGCAGAACACCTCAACGTCCTCTTCCATTGCGTCCTCCTCCACGACCTCCAAATCCTCTCCCTCCTCAGCATCGCTCGCTTCCCCCTCGACTTCGCTCGAGGACGCAGAGCTCGAGGCCGTTGCACTACTGCTCTCCTTGGACACAGTCTCCTCCTTGGATGTAATGGGGATAACTTCCATCTCTGGCTCCATCGCCTCCACGATCACCTGAAAAAGCAGAGAAAGACAGTGAATTCGACAGGAAATCAAATCCACCCTTCCACCGCTAAGTCAAGTGAAAGGGCGCGCAGAAGGCTAAGGACAACGTCCCCGGCCTAAGCCCTAACATCAAACAAAGAAAGAAAAGAAAGAAAAAACCTCCCCACAAGGAGGCGACCGAGACATGCCATCTTCCTACGAGGAACCTCCCCGCGCTCGTGCCCAAATTCCGTTAGAAGCTCCACCGGAATCTGGAAACGTCCCACCGGAAAGTTCACCAATCCACCGGAAGATGGTAAGACGCGGTGGTCACGACTTGTGACCACGACGTGGACCACCACGTGCACCGAACGCGCTACCTACTCCGGCGAGATGCTTGATGCAGCATATGGGCAGAACCGCCGCCCACCACCATCACTCACCAGAAATCTACCTACTGTGTCACCTAAAACTAACCCTAGCCACATGCAATCTACCATTGACAATGAGAGGAAGTAAAACAAGCTGGAAACCAGAAAACTTACTTGTTTTTGAGTAGAAGAGAAAGGCTGCTCGAAACTTGACACGGTGGTCGGTTGCTCTGAAGACGGTACGGGCAGGAACGCTGATGACGACGAAGAAGGATCAGAAGGGAAAAAGTGCAAAATGGGACAACCTTCCCCCTTTTATACTGAGGGGCACATGCACACACGCGCCCGTAGGTAATAATGACTGCCCACTAGCCATAATTACCTATTAACTGCTACGCAGGGCTCGATGCACACGTGGCAGCCCAACGTTTCCCATTCTGTCTGACGCTTTATCTTCCCAAATACCGGGCAACAAGGTCACGACCACAAACATCACGAGCACAGAGGGCCACGGGCACCTCGAGACAATCTTCCTCGTGTCCAAACGACGACTCTGCGTAACTCCCCCGGGCGACGAGCAGTCCTTAAGTCATCACTCTCATGCTCGGGAGCAACGACTTGGGGGGCTCCTGTTCTGGACTGGACCAATGGCTAGAATTGGCCCAATCCGCTTCTGCTTCAGAGCGGCCCAAATTGCCTAAGCCCAATCCACAGAGGGGCAAAAGTGACATTTCTACCCCTCCAACCGGGCAAGGAACGCAACGTCCCTCCCCGGCTCTAATGCCCGTTACGCACGGCTTCATCGTTGCCCGAACAGCAATGGGCAGGTGCCCGCAACTGCGCCTATGCCCGACATAACGGCTAGTTCCTAGCACCCTGCCCGACATAACGACTAGTTTGGGAAATTACCTATTCTTTGGGAAAAACAGCTAGTTCGCCCCGAAAATAGGACCGTTGGCCACGCGCCGGGGGCTCTATATAAACCCGAGAGGGTCAGGTATCACATTTTCACCCTAAGCATAAACTTTGTACTTGCCCTTTTTCTCTGACCCTTTCTTACTTGAGCGTCGGAGTACCTTGCAGGTACACCCCCTCCTCTCCTCATTCTCAAGCCGAGCACGTTGCACGCCTTACGACCAACAATCATCCGGGCACCTCACCTTCTGACGACCAACTTACGTGGACCAGTTCGAATACTTCGGATCAATTTTAAATATTCATGTGGATAAAATACTTTTTCATAAACCTTAATCATTTTTTATAACATGATTAATGATTTTATTTGATATTTTTCATTTTTTTACTTGATTTTTCTTTGAAAAATGCCTTTAAAAAATCAAATTGGGGTTTCTTTGATTTTTACCCTAACAAATCTTTTTTCAAAAACTTTGGGCCTCTAATAGAGTGTAAGACCCAACCCTTTTTGTACAAAAATATATTGGGTCTCAATTATTGTATAAGTCCCGATATTTTAAAAATCTCGGCGCGATCGCCATTTTCAAACTGAAAATCATCTGGGCCTCCCCTCGTGTTGTAAGCCCCATTTCTTTTCCTAAAATACACCTTGGGCCTCTAATAGAGTGTAAGTCCCACCCCTTTTGTAAATAAATATTTTGGGCCTCAGATATTGTATAAGTCCCTCGGTACATTTACAAAGTTCGGCGCGATCATCGCCCTTTTCAAAATTAACCATTGGACCTACCCTCGAGTAGTAAGACCCATTTATTTTCTTAAAGCTCACTTGGGCCTCTAATAGAGTGTAAGTCCCAAACCCCTTTTTTACATAATCCATTTGGGGCCTCACTTATTGTATAAGTCCCTCTGTACATTCTAAAACCTCGGCGCGATCGCCATTTTTAAACAAAATCATCTGGGCCTGCCCTAGAGTAGTAAGACCCGCTTCTTTTCTCTAAATCATTTTTTTGGGCCTCTTGAGAGAGTGTAAGACCCATTCCCCTTGTACATAAAACTTTTTGGGCCTCAGTCACTTGTATAAGTCCCACTGTACAAACTCACATCACAGCGCAATCACTGGCAAAACTCACTTTGGCCTCTCCTTGAGCTGTAAGCCCCAATTTTTCCTTTCAAAGCAGTTTCTCCTTTGATTTTCAAATATACTGTTGTTTTCAATCTTTCTTTGTTGAACAACTAACCAAACAACATGGAAGCTCTACAACCGAGTAAGTGTTTATATGCTTTCATTTACCGCTTTCATATACATATAATTGTATTGTGGGGTTGTTTTGCTGTAAGTCTTCTTTCATAAACTTATATCGACTGTGTAATAATGGTATAGATATTTAGAGTTTCCCCGGAAACTACGTCTAGCACTAGGTAAAGTCGTTTCGATCATTCTTAGAAATAGACAATACTAGATCCCCCATAGGAGCACCAGATACAGTCTTCTCTTCGGCTGTCCTCCTTAGGAATTGTCAAGAAACTTACTCCCCTGAGATGATCTCTTCTCCGTGAATTGCATCCCTTGAGTTTCTTCCAAATTCTCGAACTTTCCTGGCTTGATCCATTCTCAGTGAATGGCATGTCTTGAACTTCTCGGGGTTTGGGGACCCACAGGCTTCCTAAAAGCATCACCGCCTCCTCTTGGGCGTTGTACAAGGACCCGTCGACTTCTTAGAAGTATTCACAGCCTCCTCTTAGGCTTCGTATAAATGATTTCTTCCTCCGGGAATGATAGCCTCCTCTTGGGCTTCGTACAAATTGTCCCTCGGCTTCTTAAAAGTTTCTAGCCTCCTCTTGGGCTTCGTACAGATTGTCCCGACGACCTCCTAGAGGTATATGAATAGAAATTAGTCATCTTAATAGAACAGTCTTTCAAAGAGTCTAGATCTTTCTACCGTGAACGTACTACTACTGTTTCTTTAAGCATAGTACAAAAGATAAAACTCTAGACTCGGACAGTCTAATTTCCTTGAGTCTCAAAGACATTCTCAAGTCCCTTTCAAAAATAGGAAGACACCCGCAGACTTGGATAGTCTCAAATACCCTTTGGATTCCCCGTTTCCTTAAAGAACAGGAAATAATCCCGATCCTCAGATCAAATCCATGAGTACAGTGTTACTCATATAAGAATTGATTTTCTCGTTGAACCAACATACTGGACCTGTCACTCAACTGAAACAGTAACCTTTTAGCCTCCATCTCGGGCTTCGTACGAGATACAAAGACTCTCTTGTTGAGTCAAAACTTTTAGCCTCCATCTCGGGCTTCGTACGAGATACAAAGACTCTCTTGTTGAGTCAAAATGTTTAGCCTCCATCTCGGGCTTCGTACGAGATACCAAAACACTCTCTTGTTGAGTAGAAAAAGCTCTCTTGTTGAGCCAATCTCCCTTTTAGCCTCCATCTCGGGCTTCATACGAGATACAAATCACTCTCTTGTTGAGTATAAAAGACTCTCTTGTTGAGTCAATCACCTTTTAGCCTCCATCTCGGGCTTCGTACGAGATACAAAATCACTCTCTTGTTGAGTATAAAAGATTCTCTTGGTGAGTCACCATCTTTAGCCTCCATCTCGGGCTTCGTACGAGATACAAAAACACTCTCTTGTTGAGTATAAAAGATTCTCCTGTTGAGTCAACCCTTTTAGCCTCTCTCTCTCGGGCTTCGTACGAGACCCATAAAAACTCCCTCTTATTGGGCCAATAGCCTCCTCTTAGGCTTTGTATAAGAAAACCCAGGTTGAGTTAATCAACCTTTTAGCATCAAAGCTGTGCCTCATTCACAGTACACAAATATCAACAACTCCTTCCCCTTCATCTAATCGCTGTAAGCGGCAAGCCTCTGGATTATTTACATCCATGCCACTGTCCCTCTTTTAGCATGAGAAATTCCTAAGGAAAGATAGCATTGCCCTACACTGAGTTAAAGTCATCTCCTTCAGGTTGGAACCCCCCTATAAAGGAAATTATGGCATTGCCAGATTCACATATCCCGGTTAAAGTAATTCTCCTTTATAAACAGTTGTGATAAACAGACCCTCTTTAGAGATGACAAATTCTCTCTAAAGACAACACTTTTTAGCTTCACATCTTGGGCTTTGAACAAGATACAAATAAACCTTTCAGCTTCATATCTTGGGCTTTAAACAAGATACAAACCACATTCAGCTTCACATCTTGGGCTTTGAACAAGATATAGATCACCTTTCGCTTCACGTCTTGGGCTTTGAACAAGACACCAAAACACCTTTTTCCTCCCATAGAATAGGAGGAACTACGAATGCTCTGATTTCCCTGTTTCGGTAAACGGGAATACGTAGGCATAAGATTGAAAGAAAAATCTTAGTGAGCACACTAATAAAAAAACCTAAAGTCCCTTATATCCACCCAATCTGATAAATTCCCCATGAATAGTCTCAGTTTTCCACCTTAATAAAGTAAGAAGAAAGAAAGGCCCCATTACCATATAGCATCCGTAACCTAACAGACCACTGTTTAAACTCAGTATGCAAGCAGGGTTAATTGGAGACATCTATTTCCCTTCCTTAGTCAGCTCACAATAGGATAAAAAATGAATCGACCTGTAGTATACCCCAAAGAACGAGAGCGCTTAAGAACCGCGTCCAAAATCGCTCGCTACAAAAAAGTGCCGCCCACCCTGGGGCCGGATATCCTTTCTTTTCTTTCTTTCCTAGGGACTTCATTGGGGTTAAGATTTGTTAACTTCACTAGGATCTTAGGTCAAAACCTTTAAGTTGGGAAGGAACCACAAAATGGCGACTCCGGCGGGGAGCCATTTTCTGTCAGGAACATAGGATTCATAGCTCTTAAAAGTCTAGGACATTAGGACAAATATATATACTGCTTTTCCTAATTGATATATGTGTTTATTTTTCTGCTAATCGTGTGATACCGCATGTGGAAAGATTGAGTATACACCTAGGAAAAACCCCTTTAGTGGTGCGGAAGCTATCGGAAATGGTTGTCACGCAATACCACCCTCTTCTGAAGGTTCTTCGAAAAAACATCACCTAGCACGGTTCCCGGCCCGCTGGTGTTTTCTCGACAAGAACTGATGATTTTGAGAGACAGGTACAAAAATCACTAGTATAAACCTTTGGGGGATGGGTAGAGCCTTGACTTCATGACAACGACCCTTTGACCCCATGTTTTTTCTATGTTTTTGTGTGCTGCATTCATGCATTCATCTAAAAAACATTAAAACAAAGAAAAATGTTCTCTTCTAGTCTCTCTTTTTCAAATTAAACTGAGACAATGATTGCAAATGTCAGAGAAAAAGATTGCGCTCATGGATTTCGGTAGAAGGAGAACTCACCAGTACACCTTCAAGGTTCCAAAACTTAAGGATTTGAGAAGGTTAGCGAGGATGATCAATAACCTTGAGGCTTTCAGAGCCAAGTACGGAGGCCTGCTACCTCTGTTAAGAATCCATGTGATTGAAGGAATCATGGATGCACTCGTTCAGTTTTACGATCCGGTCTATCATTGTTTCACATTCCCGGATTACTAGCTAGCACCAACGCTGGAGGAGTACTCTCACCTGACTGATCTACACATTACTGATCAAGCTCCATTTTCTGGACTGGAAGAAATTCCAAGGGGTCAGACCATTGCAAGAGAAATTTATTTGGACGAGTCAGAAGTCAGGACTCACATGACCACTAAGAGTGACATATAAGGTTTGTCGGCCCAGTTCTTGACAAAGTAGGCCCTGTACTTTTCCAGTATAGGGAACGTGACTGCTTTTGAAAGCATCTTTGTTTTACTCACCTACGGGTTATTCTTGTTTCCCAACATTAATAACTTCGTCGATATCAACGCCATTAAGGTTTTTCTCATTGGAAACCCTGTGCCAACTCTGCTCGCAGATGCGTATCATTCTGTACACTTACGAAATTTGTACAGCGGAGGAATGATCACATGCTGTGTACCCCTGTTATACAAATGGTTTATCTCCCATTTGCCTAAGTCTGCTGCTTTTTGGGATCATAAGAGTGCCTTACGTTGGTCGCAGAAAATCATGTCTCTCACCAACTCTGACATTGATTGGTGCAATAGGATTTATGATGGGATCAGAATCATTGATCGTTGTGGAAACTTCCCCAACGTACCCCTTATAGGAACTAAGGGAGGAATCAACTACCATCCAGTATTGGTTCGTTGTCAATTTGGATACCCAATGAGGCATATCCCGCGTAATGCTCATCTGGAAGGTCTTTTCTTCAAGGAAGGAGAAAATGACAGAGCACTAAAGATGGAAATAGTGCAAGCTTGGAAACATGTTCATAAGAAAGGACGAGAGTCTCTAGGAAAACCGGACTGTGTCTCGGTGGAGCCTTATCTCCACTGGGTACAAACTAGAGCTCTCAAGCTAAAGATGCCGTATCCTCGTCATGGAGTTCTTCCGCCAAGGGAATCTGTCATGTACTTCATGACGGAAATTGAAAAGCTTCAGGTTACTCTTAACAAAGTTCAACAGGAGAGGAGGTCTTGGAAGAACAAGTGTCGCACTCTCAACATGGAGTGTACCAAAATACAGCAGCTACTGAAAGAAAAGGATGCTTTGATTGAGATTTTAGAGCAACATGTTGTGGATAATCAGAATGACCAAAGGAATTTTCTCGCTCATTTCACTTGGAAAAGGAGTGACAACCCGACAACGGCCCAAGAGCCCCGATCAAAGAAAAGGAAAGTGTCAGAATCAGCACCCGAGTTCTCCTCAGAGAGGACTCTGGGCCCATTAGCTTAGGTTTATGTTTCCGCACCTTGTAATTTACTGTATTTCCATTTCCGCAATCCTTTGAATTTCAATAAAACGGGGTTTCCCCACTGTTTGATATTTGTAATCTAATTGTCGAAGTTTATTTTGATTAAACCAAAAAAATAATTAATATAATCATTGCATTCATCATTCTCACGTCACGTATTCTTCTTACCTACGAATCTCACGTTTGTGTCTCGGTTCTAGAGTCAAACTGTCTCATTCGTACAATACTCGGGCCAATCGTCAAAAAATATGGATGATATCGAGGAAGAGAACAGAGAGTTGAAAGAAGAGATCGACGCTTTGAGAGAGGATATGAGAAAGCTTCGTAACGACATGCTAGCCATGGCAGAAGCTCAGCTACAAAGAACCATGATCTCAGAGATCACCTCAATGCCCATAGTGGAGAAGTATGATCCTAGGTATCAAATGCCGAAAGATCGTCCCTGGGGCATGCCTGTTAACTATATCCCGGAAGGATATGTTCCGCCGATCACCGATGATCAGGGAATCATAGCAGAAGCCGTTAGGCCTGAAGGTTACAAACTTCGGGAAAGCGAAGATGCCAGGGGCATGACAGCAACTCTTGAAGGTTACAAACTTCGGGAAACACCAAGATTCACTATCGTAGTAACGGTACCATCCCCTGTAGTGCACACTGTCCCAGAAGGACAGATTCCACAGATACCTTCTGGTGGAAACAAAAGCATGTTCGAAAGATTGAACGAGTTCCAGGAATAGTTCTTGGAAATGCAAAAGGAATTGCAAGCTATTCGAGGTCAGAATCTATTTGGAAAAGACGCCGCGGACCTCTGCTTGGTCCCCAATATGAAAGTCCCGCACAAATTCTAGGTGACCGACTTTGAAAAGTACAAAGGTAACTCTTGCCCTCAGAGCCACTTGGTGATGTACGCTCGGCGAATGTCAGCTCAGACAGAGAATCAAGATCTACTGATTCACTACTTTCAGGATAGTTTAACCGGTGCCGCATTAAAATGGTACATGGGTTTAAACCGTGCCACGATCGGCACGTTCAGAGATCTTGGCACTGCCTTCGTCCAACAGTACAAATATAATTTGGACATGGCACCCGACAGAGATCAACTCAAATCAATGTCACAAAAGGACAAGGAAACCTTTAAGGAGTATGCTCAGAGATGGCGTGAAATTGCCGCTCAGATCTCTCCACCTCTTGAGGAAAAAGAGATGACAAAGATCTTTTTAAAGACCTTGAACTCATTTTACTACGACAGAATGGTTGCCAGTGCACCCGGTGACTTCACCGAGATGGTAGGCATGGGGGTTCGTCTTGAGGAAGCCGTCCGGAAATGACGTTTAATAAAAGACGTTGGATCATCAAGTAGTGCAAAACGATACGATAGTGCTCTCCCTAAGTAAAAAGAGCAGGATATTGGGAATATCTCTCTCGGAAAGCAAAGGCGACGATACCAACCAGTAGCAGCTGTAACTCCTGCTATCAACCCTGCGCCTGTTTCTACGTATCAACCTCAGGTTGCGCAGAACCAACCTAATCAGCAAAGGACACAACAACCTCTTTAGCAGGCTCGTCCTCAGTACAACAACAACCGTATAATGCGGCCACCAGGATTTGATCCTATACCTGTATAGTACACGGAACTATTTCCATTATTACTGGTCAAAGGGCACGTCCAGACCAAGGCTCCTCTTACAGTACCGGAAAATCCGCCTTTTTGGTTCAAAGCGGATAAGACTTGCCCTTATCATCAAGGAGGACCAGGGCATAATATAGAAAATTGTCTCAATTTCAAATCTGACGTGCAAAAGCTTGTTAGGAGCGGGCTCTTATCTTTCAAAGATACGAATCCCAATGTTCTCACGAACCCGCTGCCTCAACACAAGAAAGCTGCAGTCAACCTGATAGAGGGAGAGTCTAACAACGTCTATCAAATTCATGATGTACTCTTGTTAAGGACCAATCTGGTCAAGATGTATTGTAGACAGAGTGGATATGGCCATGTGTCACCTCATAATTATCACCAGTGTGATATCTACTCTAAAAGCAATCGAGGGTGTTCTGTGGTGCAATCAACTCTACAGGAACAGATGGATCTCGGATGGATCCAAGAGCACCGAGTTCGTGGATTTAACATGGTTTATACGAATTCCAACGTCATTCAAAACCACGACGTCCGTGCGATGAATGTTAACCTGGTGGCAATGCACTCAAGGCAAAGCCAGTATCATAATCTGCCGTGGCACGATTACAGTTCTTGTCTGACTTGCTCAGTAAACAAACAGGGATGCTCTTTCATACAAGAGGCCCTCTAGCGTCAGATGGATCTTGGATGGATCCGGGACTACCATGATAGGAATCCCTATCAGATCAACATGATTCAAATCTTTGATATTCGCTTGATAAATACCAGCCTGGTGGAGTTACACGCTGAACAGGTCCGTCTCAGATTCCTGGTATCACATGATTATCAGAGCTGTAAAGTGGATTGCGAAAACGATCAAGCTTGTGCCCTTGTCCAGGAAACACTTCAGCACTTGTTGAACCACTGGTGGCTTCCAATCTATATGGATGAAGACACCCAGCAAATTAGTATCACTAACGGGAATCCTACTAGATATCAAAGTCAGGATGTTCGGTCAATGGAAACTGACATAGTAAGGCTAGACTATATTCAGAGCGGATGCGACCAGGTGCCACTACATAACTATGAGTGGTGTGGAGTTTGTTCAGTGAACAATCAAGGATGCTACCTCGTGCGGGCAGCCCTTCAAAGTCAGTTGGACCGCAAAGAGATTCAACCATGGTCAAGTTCTGGATCAGTCAACTATCTCGCTGATCATATCGAGGACGTTGTCGTAATCTCTGATCATCAGAGGACTAGGGATGTTTGTGCCATCATCCCTCTACTTGGCGAATCGAGAGTTCCCAACCAGGAACGGATCAAAATTACTTATGATGGTCAGAAAAATCAGAAGGCTCCCATAGTCATCTATCTGCCAGGACCACTTCCGTATGAATCAACTAAGGCTATCCCTTACAAATATGGTGCAACAATAGTTGAGAATGGAAAGGAAATTCCGTTACCCTCCTTCGTGAAAATTGCAGACATCAGTCGAGTAACACGGAGCGGTCGAATCTTCAACAGAGGAGTTGGAGAACTCAGCAAAGAAAAGGAACCTCAGACAGAAGTTCCCAATCCACCAGTCGGTCAATCCAGTGATCCCGACCTTTCAAAGAACAACGATGAGATGCTGAAACTCATCCAAAGGAGTGAATACAACATTGTTGATCAACTGTTGCAAACTCCTTCAAAGATCTCAGTGCTATCACTTTTACTCAGATCAGAAGCGCACAGGGAGGCTCTACAGAAAGTCTTGGAGCAAGCCTTTGTGGAACAGGATGTAACAATCAGACAGTTCAATAGCATTGTCTCTAACATCACTTCCTGCAATAACTTGGGATTTAGTGATGAGGAATTACCTGAAGAGGGTCGCCGTCATAACATGGCGCTCAATATTACAGTCAACTGCCAGGACGATGCTTTAGCCAGCATACTGGTAGACACAGGGTCAGCCCTGAATGTTATGCCGAAGTCCACTTTGATGCAATTATCATTCAAAGGCCCTCCGATGAGAACCAGCGAGGTTGTCGTCAAAGCATTTGACGAATCTAGAAAAAAGGTTATCGGCGAAGTCAATCTTCCCATAACTATTGGTCCTCACAATTTCCAAGTCACTTTCCAGGTCATGGACATCCGGGCAACATACAGTTGTTTATTAGGAAGACCTTGGATACATCAGGCTGGGGCGGTCACTTCAACCCTCCACCAAAAGCTAAAGTTCGTCCAGAACGGCCAACTCATCACAGTTTGTGGGGAACAGGCCTTGCTCGTCAGCAATTTATCGTCATCCACTTATGTGGAACCAGAAGGGATAATTGGAACCCAGTTCCAAGAGCTTTCGCTACACAAGGATGATCAATCTGAGGGGGGAACTTCCATTTCCTCGTACAAAGATGCTATCAAAGCGGTCGAGATTACCAATACAAAAGGATGGGGATAACTTGTCATTCCTAGTGACAATAAAACAAAGAAGGGTCTTGGTTTTTCTGCAACCTGTACCCAGACAGCTGCTAACGATGAAAGTCTTCATCCCATTCAGAACTTCTTCCACAGTGGAGGTTTCCTTCACCCAGTGCCTCAAGAAGTGCATACTATCAATAAAGATGATTCCTCTGATATGGAGGAAGAATGAGAGTCCTATCTTAACAAGGACAGTTATATGTCTCAAGACGAAACGCAAACTCCCTTTTGCTTTCCTACACAGAGTCCGAGATTTATACCCAGGTCAGATGTCGAAATGATATACGGAGATTGTGATCTGGAAGGATGTCGTGCTGCACCAAACTCATTAGAGGAAGACACTCTGATGAAAGACAACTTTGACCACGACTATTATGGCCCGATGGATGGCCTGCCTATCTGGCAGCCTTGCCCAGGAGACTTGGGGCAAGAGAATTAGCCGAACAATGAAAATCAGCTGAGTATCATTGAACAGAATACCTGCGTCCCCACCATGTCATGGGATCAACACTCAGGTCATTCAGAAAATGCCTAGCACGACGATGAATTTGCAATGTTTGCAGGATTAGAGTTCATCAACTATGCGTTCCCCGAGGTCAACGTCATCGAGAGGGATGACTCCTCCAGTTCCAAAGAAGTGTGGGACACCTTAGGACATCCAAGTGGAAAATACGACTATATGGTCAAGTACACTGCTCCTGAGAGCTCTCATATCAGGCTCGAAGACATCCAGCCAACTGGATGGGGAGATTTACCTGAGAGCACAAATGCTATGCAAAATACAACAGAGGAATCCTCCTACGACAACTCTGCTTGGGAGACAGATTCCAATGATCCCGCTCCACCAGAAATCAGTGTTATTTCTGAAGACAAATCAAGGAAGGTACCAGACTTTGTGATTCATCGAGGAGTTCGCCGCCAATGGGTTGTTGTCGATGTTCCGAAGATCGTTCATAAGTCAAAGTAATTGCCATCTTTGTTTTAACCTTTCACCCTGCCCAGGTGAAACAGATGTTTTGATAAGGCCCACTTTCTGTAAATATCCCTCTTCATTTTCCCAAAGCGAAAGAGTTTTGTTTTATAGGCTTGTAGTTTCAAGAATCGACTTGTTCATTAATAAAATAAAGTCGTTCTATAATTTCTGCATTAATTGTTGTTTTCTCTTTTCGTTTTCAGAAAATGGTAATCCTAAAAAACAACTCAATAATAAAAACAAGCAGTAAAAGAAAAATACACTGCACACACATTCATTTTCTCTATCTCTTCTAAACACAAATCATCACGGCATGTAGATTGCTTGTTTTAAACCCCGTTGAAACATACGATCCGATGCCTTCTCCCGACTTTGAGTTCCCGGTATTTGGGGCTGAAGAAGAAGTTAACGACGAAATTCTAGAAGAGATCTCCTGATTACTCAGACAAGAGGAAAGGTCCATTGAACCTCACAAAGAGCCATTGGAAACGGTAAACTTGGGTTCGGAAAAAGAGAGAAAAGAAGTCAGAATTGGGACACTACTCGGTCCAACTGCCAAAGAGAGTTTGACAAAGCTTCTCAGAGAATTACCCGATGTATTCGCTTGGTCCTATCAGGATATGCCAGGGTTGGATACCAGCTTCGTGGAACATCATTTACCGTTGAGATCGGAATGTACGCCAGTAAAGCAAAGGTTGAGACGGACTCATCCTGACATGGCTATCAAAATCAAAGAGGAGGTACAAAAACAGATTGACGCGGGTTTCCTCGCTACGTCAGAATATCATCAATGGTTAGCCAACATCGTACCCGTTCCCAAAAAGGATGGAATGGTTAGAATGTGTGTCGACTACAGGGATCTGAACAAGGCTAGTCCAAAGGACGATTTTCCTTTACCACACTTTGACATGCTGGTAGACAGTACAACAAAGTTCAAACTTTTCTCCTTCATGGATGGATTCTCGGGCTATAATCAAATCAAAATGGCGCCGAAAGACATGGAGAAAACTTCGTTCATTACCCCATGGGGTACCTTTTGTTACAAGGTAATGCCATTCAGTTTGAAGAAAGCCGGGGCAACCTATCAAAGGGCCATGACTACTCTGTTTCATGACATGATACACAAAGAAATCGAGGTATATGTCGATGATATGATTGCTAAATCTAGAACAGAAGAGGAGCATGTGACCCACCTGTCAAAACTGTTCGAGCGGTTGAGAAAGTACAAACTCCGCTTGAACCCTAACAAATGCACGTTCGGTGTTCGTTCAGGGAAACTGCTAGGGTTCATCGTCAGCCAGAAAGGAATTGAAGTTGATCCTGACAAGGTCAAGGCCATTCAAGAAATGCCTTCTCCGAAAACTGAAAAACAAGTCAGAGGATTCTTGGGACGTTTGAACTACATCTCCAGAATCATATTCCTCATGACCGCCACGTGTACGCCGATTTCAAACTACTAAAAAAGAATCAGGACTGCGTTTGGACAGATGACTGCCAAACTGCCTTCGACAGTATCAAGGAATACCTGTTGAATCCGCCGATTCTATCACCTCCAGTGGAAGGAAGACCACTGATCATCTACCTCACAGTTCTAGAGGACTCAATGGGATGTGTAATTGGCCAACAAGACGAAACCAAATGGAAAGAGTCTGCCATTTACTATCTGAGCAAGAAGTTCACCGACTGCGAGACTCGGTACACGATGCTTGAGAAAACTTGTTGCTCTTTCGCTTGGGCAGCTAAACGTATTCGCCAATACATGATTCGTCACACTACTTGGTTAATCTCTGAAATGGATCCAATCAAGTACGTCTTCGAAAAACTTGCTCTCACGGGAAGGATTGCCCGTTGGCAGATGTTGTTATCAGAGTACGACGTCGAGTACCACGCTCAGAAAGCCGTTAAAGGAAGTATTTTAGCCGATCATTTGGCTCATTAACCGATTGACGATCAGGAATCAATTGGATTTAACTTCCCATACGAAGATGTCATGTATCTAAAAATGAAAGACTGCGATGAACCGCTACCCAGTGAAGGGCCAAAACCAGGTTCCCAGTGGGGACTAATCTTTGACGGAGCTGTCAATCATTACGGAAATGGAATTGGGACAATCATTGTTACCCCTTAGGGTACCCACATTCCTTTCACCGCCAGACTTACGTTCAAGTGCACAAACAACGAGGCCGAATACGAAGCTTGTATTATGGGTCTTGAAGAAGCGATCGACTTAAGGATCAAGAACTTGGATGTATATGGCGACTCAGCTCTGGTTATCAATCAGATCACAGGAGATTGGAACACATACCAATCAGGACTGATTCCTTACAAAGATTATGCAAGAAGGTTGCTACCCTTCTTCAACAGAATCGAGTTTCACCATATTCCTCGTGAAGAGAATCACATGGCTGATGCTTTGGCCACTTTCTCCTCCATGATTAGTGTAGGTAAATGGAATGACATACCTAAGATTGACATAACGCGCCTTGAACGACCCGCTTACATCTTCGCAATCGAAGCAGTCATAGACGACAAACCTTGGTATCACGATATCAAATACTTCCTTCAGAAACAAGAGTATCCACCCGGGGCATCCAGGAAAGACAGAAAAACCCTCAGAAGATTGGCTGGAAACTTCTTCCTGAGCGGTGACATACTTTATAAGAGGAACTTTGACATGTTCTTGCTCCGATGTGTGGACAGACCAGAAGCAGACATGCTTGTGAAAGAAATTCGTGAAGGATCCTTTGGCACTCATGCCAACGGACACACAATGGCGAGAAAAATTCTAAGAGCAGGGTACTACTAGTTGACCATGGAATTCGACTGCTACAAGTACATGAGGAGGTGTCACAAGTGTCAGATATACTCCGACAAAATCCATGTACCGCCAACACATCTCAAGGTTCTCTCTTCCCCATGGCCTTTTTCCATATGGGGAATCGATATGATTGGCCTGATTGAGCCCAAGGCTTCGAACGGACATCGGTTCATCCTGGTATCCATTGATTACTTCACCAAGTGGGTCGAAGCAGCATTGTACGCTAATGTAACCCGACAAGTGGTGGTCCGATTTATCAAAAACAATATCATCTGTCGTTATGGTGTTCCAAGCCAGATCATTACGGATAATGGATCTAACTTGAACAATAAGATGATGAAAAAGTTGTGCGCTGAGTTCAAGATCGAACACCATAACTTATCTCCCTACCGACCTAAGATGAACGGGGCGGTAGAAGCGGCTAACAAGAACGTCAAGAAGATTGTTCAAAAGATGGTTGTAACCTACAAAGACTAGCACGAGATGCTACCCTTTGCTCTTCACGGTTATCGCACATCTATCCGTACTTCAACAGGGGAAACCCCTTTCTCTCTAGTATATGGCATGGAAGCAGTGCTTCCCATAGAAGTAGAGATTCCATCAATTTGGGTATTGATGGAAGCTAAGCTTTCAGAAGATGAATGGTGTCAAAGTCGACACTATGAACTCAATTTAATCGAAGAAAAGCGAATCACGACTCTATGCCACTGTCAGTTGTATCAGCAAAGAATGAAGAAGGCGTTTGACAAAAAGGTTCGACCTCGCGTCTTCAGAAGAGGAGACCTTGTGCTAAAAAAGATACAATCTTTTCTCACTGATTCTCGGGGCAAGTGGAATCCGAATTATGATGGCCCCTATGTGGTCAAGAAAGCTTTCTCAGGCGGCGCCTTGAGACTTGTAACCATGGATGGAGAGGAATTTGCCTACCCCACGAATGTTGACGTAGTCAAGAAATACTTCGCCTAAACTAAAAAAAAACGTCTTGGTGGATTGAAAACCCGAAAGGGTGATCCAGGCAAAAATTAGAGACATGATCAAAAATCATCCCGGTGGATTGGAAATCTCCAAGTACAATCCAGGAAAAAGTTAGGGATTAATGGCAAGTAACTACGTCTGATCAGTTTAGCTCCTCAGCAGTCATGCCATCCATCAGAAACTCAAGTCAAGGTCATCTTCGACAGAAGCTCAGGATGTCCCGAATTCAAAGTTGGTAGAAGGATAGTGGTCGTTATGTTTCAACGTAGCCCTTTTCCCTGTAAATTACCATTTTCTAACTTTGTAAATACTCTATGGAATTACGCGTTCGGCTGATTTCCATCCTATCAATAAAATTTGAGCCCCTGTGCTTTTGTTTGTAATTCTTACTTGTTTTAGCTTTACAGAATGATGTTTTTAACATGATAACGATTCTTGAAAATAAGACAAAAATGAATTTACTTGTCAAACTTTTTCTGCTTTTAAATAAAGATGGCAATTTCTTTTGACTGTTGAACATCAGAAGAACATCGGTCGCTTCTCCAAAGGTGTTCGAACCTCAAAGTGCAGAATCAAAGTACTCCTTCTAGACCAGTACGCCTGAATGAAGGATCAACTGTGTCAGAGACCATGTTTCGTCTGACATCCTCGGCCGAGTTCTCATCTCCTAAGCCCAACCAACGGTATTCCCCGCGGGGAATATCTCTCCTAAGCAAGGCAGAATTGCTATCTTGAACCAACAATATTTCTACATGCCCCACTATGACCGAGTATCCAGTCGTGTTTATCCTTTAGTCTGTATGTTGCGTCAGTTTTGTCAGCATATAAATACATACATCATGCATTATTGATTCGCATTCATATTCATATTGCATCACTATCACTCTAGTCGGTCTTATCCCCTAGTGATAAAATTCCTCTCAATCGAGTTGTCAGATCTTTCCTCATCAGGAAGTGAATCATCTAAGTAATCTTTCTCCCGTTTATCTCTGGATTAGAGACGGTCCTTGACCACTTTGATAACTTGAAACTCTGAGAAACAATAAAACTTTCAACAAATATCACTCTTCGCCATTGAAGATGATATATTCGCTTTCCCGGATTAAGGAAAATCCCCAGAGAAAGCCCCTCAAAATTGGGGTACATTGTATGGCATTTCTCTGAAAAGACCTCAGGAAAAGTATGATGTAACACCCCCAAGCGGAAACAGTCTCTCAAGAGACTCGCTTTCCCCAGTAGAATCGACAAATGGCGTCTCCAAACAGAGACGTTTGTGTACCTCTACAATTTAGACGAATGGGTTCCCCAGCAAGTCTGACATAAAAACTTTTTCCACTCAAATGGCATCTCCCCAGGAAAATTCGGCGAGAAGTTTGAAGGAAAGCCGCTACAAATAGCGTCCCTTGTCGAGAAGGTTTATTGACAAAAGAAACTAATACCAGTTCCTTGGTAGGAAACCAGGATCGAGGGGAAGTTTAAATCAGAAACTGAGACCAGTTCCTTGGTAGGAAACCAGGATCGAGGGGAAGTTGACATCAGAAACTAAGACTAGTTCCTTGGTAGGAAACCAGGATCGAGGGGAAGTTGACAAAAGAAACTAAGACCAGTTCCTTGGTAGGAAACCAGGATCGAGGGGAGGTTTATTTCAAAAGAAAACTGAGACCAGCTCCTTGGCTGAAGACCAGGATCGAGGGGAAGTTTACCTTTTCTAAGCATCATTGCTTAGAAAAAGAAGATGAATGCGTAAGCTACCATTCATAACCACCATCAAATTTTTGGGTATTTTGATATTTAATCCTCTTGCACCCCGAATACCCGAATACCTTCGCCATTCACACCTTCGGGTCCAAGAAGATTAAATAGGGGCATATGTCATACCCCAAATTTTGACCACTAAGATTTCCCATCATGGTGCAAATCATCAGCACAATATGGATGTACCTTTGTACCACATTAGTCTCCCCAAAGATGGGTGAACACTCACTACAATCAGAACTAGAGTTTCAAACCCTCTCAGAGCTCTTAGACAAAGGATCAATCAAGGAATGACATGATCTTCAACTTGTCTAGCCTCTCAAATATCCATAATGGATCAAGAGGACTCCCACTTCAAGGACTAAGCACAAGGCTGCTCCCTTCTAGGTGGATCAAGCCTCAAGATCGGCAGTGTCACCAAATTAGGGTTTGGTCGACTAGGGCCTCCAGATGGAAATTTTCCTCTGGGAATGAGCCAATGCTTCAAATCATATCCTAATATGATCCATGGAACATCATAAACCCCATCATCAAGTCAATTTAGCCTCGGGGGATGCATTTACCAGAAATCTGGAATTAGGGTTTCTTGACCTAATTCACCCCTAAGTTGACTTTTGGGACAAAACACGAGCCAAGGCCTCAAGAGAGGATTTTAGGATCCCTAACACACCATATTGATCCATTTGCAACAATGAATTGATCCAAGAAGCTTGAGCAACAAGTTTCAATTTCATCTGAACCACAGTTAGGGTTTCGCGGGAAAAGTCAACTGTACCTTTGACTTTTGACCCAGGCATGCTCCCAAACCTTGGTACACGATTCAATACACCCTATAACACCTATGGAACATGTCCATCAAGTTTGATTTAGGTCAAGGACTTGATTTCATAAAGGATCGCACAGTTTGGAATTCATCTGATAAAAAGTCAACTGTGCACAAAAGTCAAACTTTGACTTTTTGAGATTTTCATAAAAATGGTTTTTTAACCCTAAAATGATGTTAATGTGTGATTGGAATCATTATTCATCAAGAAAAATCAAGAAAAGTGGGATAACTTGAAAAAGGGGTAACCATAAAAACTTAGAAAATTTTCTAAGTTATGAAATAAAGTGGCAAGGGTACCAACTTTGGAGGATCATAACTCCTAAACCATAAAGTCATTTTCCCCATCCAAAGCTTGATTTGTAGCCCTCATGGCCCTCTACAAAAGTGTCAACTACACCTCATCCCAATTCATCATGGATTTTGAGTTATGGTTGGATCAAAATGGCTAAAAACCTAAAATTGACATTTTTCAGCACTTAGCCAAAATCTGCCTTGTAATTTCAGCATGAAGTCCCAACTTCAAGGCTGTTTTTCTCCATGATCCAAGTTGAACCAGGTCTAGGGCCAAACATCAAAGTTGAATTACGTCATCTCAGCTTTCCAGAAAGTCCTAGAACGTTCATCTAGCATACTCGAGCAGGGAGTTATGGATTTTACAAAAAGGCTTGCTGCAGCTGAATTTTTCAGGGCAGATTTGCACATTTCTTGTGCCACACGAATTTTTAAGCCTTGTCATCATTTTGGACACATCTAAGGATCAAATCTAAGGGGGGTGGTCTGATCCATGAGCCTCCCAAGTCCAAGGAACCAAAACTAGCATGCCAAAACCTAGAAATCCCTAAAAGAGGGACAAGACTCCAATTTTGGTTTGGAGCATTTAATGGATGCTTAGAGGTGGCATGAACTGAGCTTCCTCCAACTGAATTCAGTTAAGATTCATCCAACAACTAGGGAACCAAATGCCTGTGTTCTAACCTCTAGTCAATGGCTAGAGGAGACTTGGATTTTCATTGGCCAACATTTGCCAAATCTCTGCTGCAGCCACCATTCACTATTGCTTGTAAAACAAACTTACTCTACTATAAATAGAGCCCATTTGTGCTCAGTTTGAGTACACCAAAGCCATCAAACAGATGCTTTCCTCAAATTCTCTCTTTCACTCCAAAATGCCTTCTTTAGTAAGGAAATTATGAGTTTTTGAGTTAAAGAGCATTTCCATCATAGCTCATGATCCTAACACCTCATAAACATCATATGTAGGTGATCCAAACTCTCACAAGTGACCTATAACACCAACATCACAAAGACACCTCTCAAAACCTCAAAATTTGACTTTTTTGTATTTTTCAAGCCATGTCTTGATTTAGTCACTTTCCAAACCAGATAAAACCTCAAACAGACTCCAAATATCATCCTTGAACTGTCCCAAATGGTGCCACACATCTGGAACACCATTTAAGAGAGTTGGGATTTTGGCCACTTTTGCCCATTTTGCAAGAAAGTGCTCAAACTTGCTCCAGAGGTTTCCAGCTGATTCCAACCATCCTAAAAGCTTCTAAGAGGTTATTTGAGGGTGACCAAAGCATCAAATCATTTCTGGAACAAAGCACTTGGTAGGTTGCACAAAATCTCCAAAAAAGAGGTAAAATTCACAACTTGAATTCTTTGAATCATGCTTTCCTTTGTTGTCCACATACATGCATCATATTGAACAATTCTTGAACAAAAAATGTAGTCCTTAATGTGTATGTTGTGATCCTCCCACTGTTTGCATTTTAACATGTTTATATGTGGAGTTTTGGTTGTTTTAAAATCATGTCCAGTTCTGGTTTTTTGCCTTGTGTGTGCTATACATTAAGTTTCAATATGTATGAGTGATATCATTGGATTCCTTGCAAAAAATTGGTCAAGATAGGTTTTTACGGATTTTGATTCCGATAAAAATTGAGAGAGTTACGCGCGTTGGAAGTTTGGCGCGAAACGACGTCGAAAACTAATGTGCAGTTCTGGTTTTTTGATTCGCGTGTTTTGTACGTTGAGTTTTAGTGTGTGTGTGGTACCATTGGATTTCTTGCGAAAAATCGGTCAAGATAGGCTCTTCCGGATCTTAATTCCGTTAAAAATCGAGAGAGTTGCGCGTGTTGGAAATTTGACGCGAAACGACGTCGAATTAACAGTCCAGTTCTGGTTTTTCGATTTGTGTGTTCTGTACATTAAGTTTCAATGTGCATGAGTAATACCATTGGATTCCTTGCAAAAAATCGATCAAGATAGGCTCTTCCGGATCTTAATTCCGTTAAAAATCGAGAGAGTTACGCGTGTTGGAAATTTGACGAGAAACGATGTTTTAATTAACATAGCAGTTCTGGTTTTTTTATTCGCGTGTTTTGTACGTCGAGTTTCAGTGTGTATGTGTGGTACCATTGGATTCCTTGCGAAAAATCGGTCAAGATAGGTACTTCCGGATTTTATTTCCGTTAAAAATTGAGAGAGTTATGAGTGTTTGAAATTTGATAAAAAATGTGTTAAAAACTAAAGTTTCAGTACTGATTTTTTGCCCCATAAGAGATGTCGAAGATGATGTTGTGACATCTTTCCTCTTTTTCTTATTTTATTTTCAAAACTCAACCAATTCTTTTACATAGCAAAAATCATCATTTTCCAATTCATATCCCATAATATTTTAATCCACAAAAAATCACAAAAAAAAATTATTTTTAGATTATTTTTAATATATTTAAAAATATTGTTTAAAATTGTTTTAAATGCTTTTAAAATGATTTCTTTTTCTTGATTTTTAAAACCAAAATGATTTTAAATATTCATGTGGATAAAATAATTTTTCATAAACCTTAATCATTGTTTATAACATGATTAATGATTTTATTTGATATTTTTATCATTTTT
This sequence comes from Lathyrus tuberosus, assembly GCA_022829125.1. NCBI lineage: Eukaryota > Viridiplantae > Streptophyta > Magnoliopsida > Fabales > Fabaceae > Lathyrus > Lathyrus tuberosus. Next base: position 2,595,359 of record JALAZF010000613.1, read on the forward strand.
TTACTTGATTTTTCTTAGAAAAATGCCTTTAAAAAATGAAATTGGGGTTTCTTTGATTTTCACCCTAACAAATCTTTTTTCAAAAACTTTGGGCCTCTAATAGAGTGTAAGACACAACCCTTTTTGTATAAAAATATTTTGGGCCTCAGTTATTGTATAAGTCCCGATACGTTAAAAATTTCGGCGCGATCGCCATTTTCAAACTGAAAATCATCTGGGCCTCCCCTCGTGTTGTAAGTCCCATTTCTTTTTCTAAAATACACCTTGGGCCTCTAATAGAGTGTAAGTCCCACCCCTTTTGTAAATAAATATTTTGGGCCTCAGATATTATATAAGTCCCTCGGTACATTTACAAAGTTCGGCGCGATCGTCGCCTTTTAACAAAAAAGACCATTGGGCTTCTCCTTGAGCTATAAGTCCCATTTCTTTTCATTTTTAAACCTTTGGGTCTCTAATAGAGTGTAAGACCCAATTCCTTTGTAAATACCAAAATTTTGGGCCTCAATCACTTGTATAAGTCCCACGGTGTTTCCAAAACCTCGGCGCGATCGTCGCCCTTTTCAAAATTAACCATTGGGCCTACCCTCGAGTAGTAAGACCCATTTCTTTTCTTAAAACTCACTTAAACCTCTAATAGAGTGTAAGTCCCAACCCCCTTTTTTACATAATCCATTTTGGGGTCTCACTTATTGTATAAGTCCCTCTATACATTCTAAAACCTCAGCGCGATCGCCATTTTTAAACAAAATCATCTAGGCCTACCCTCGAGTAGTAAGACCTGCTTCTTTTCTCTAAATCATTTTTTTTGGGCCTCTTGAGAGGGTGTAAGACTCATTCCCCTTGTACATAAAACTTTTTGGGCCTCAGTCACTTGTATAAGTCCCACTGTACAAACTCACATCACAGTGCAATCACTGGAAAAACTCACTTGGGCCTCTCCTTGAGCTGTAAGCCCCAATTTTTCCTTTCAAAGCACTTTCTCCTTTGATTTTGAAATATACTGTTGTTTTCAATCTTTCTTTGTTGAACAACTAACCAAACAGCATGGAAGCTCTACAACTGAGTAAGTGTTTATATGCTTTCATTTACCGCTTTCATATACATATAACTGTATTGTGGGGCTGTTTTACTGTAAAACTTCTTTCATAAACTCATATCGACTGTGTAATGATAGTATAGATATTTAGAGTTTCCCCGGCAACTACGTCTAGCACTAGGTAAATCCGTTTCGATCATTCTTAGAAATAGACAATACTAGATCCCCCATAGGAGCACCAAATACAGTCTTCTCTTCGGCTGTCCTCCTTAGGAATTGTCAAGAAACTCTACTCCCCAGAGATGATCTCTTCTCCGTGAAATGCATCCCTTGAGTTTCTTCCAAATTCTCGAACTTTCCTGGCTTGATCCATTCTCGGTGAATGGCATGTCTTGAACTTCTCGGGGTTTGGGGACCCACAGGCTTCCTAAAAGCATCCCCGCCTCCTCTTGGGCGTTGTACAAGGACCCGTCGGCTTCTTAGAAGTATTCACAGCCTCCTCTTAGGCTTCGTATAAATGATTTCTTCCTCCGGGAATGATAGCCTCCTCTTGGGCTTCGTACAAATTGTCCCTAGGCTTCTTAAAAGTTTCCAGCCTCCTCTTGGGCTTCGTACAAGTTGTCCCGACGACCTCCTAGAGGTATAGGAACAGAAATTAGTCATCTTAATAGAACAGTCTTTCAAAGAGTCTAGATCTTTCTACCGTGAACGTACTACTACAGTTTCTTTAAGCATAGTACAAAAGATAAAACTCTAGACTTTGACAGTCTAATTTCCTTGAGTCTCAAAGACATTCTCAAGTCCCTTTCAAAAATAGGAAGACACCCGCAGACTTGGACAGTCTCAAATACCCTTTGGATTCCCCGTTTCCTTAAAGAACAGGAAATAATCCCGATCCTCAGATCAAATCCATGAGTACAGTGTTACTCATATAAGAACTGATTTTCTCATTGAACCAACATACTTGACCTGTCACTCAACTAAAACAGTAACCTTTTAGCCTCCATCTCGGGCTTCGTACGAGATACAAAGACTCTCTTGTTGAGTCAAAACTTTTAGCCTCCATCTCGGGCTTCGTACGAGATACCAAAACACTCTCTTATTGAGTATAAAAGGCTCTCTTGTTGAGCCAATCTCCCTTTTAGCCTCCATCTCGGGCTTCGTACAAGATACAAAATCACTCTCTTGTTGAGTATAAAAGACTCTCTTGTTGAGTCAACCACCTTTTAGCCTCCATCTCGGGCTTCGTACGAGATACAAAATCACTCTCTTGTTGAGTATAAAAGATTCTCTTGGTGAGTCACCATCATGAGCCTCTATCTCGGGCTTCATACGAGATACAAAAACACTCTCTTGTTGAGTATAAAAGATTCTCCTGTTGAGTCAACCCTTTTAGCCTCTCTCTCGGGCTTCGTACGAGACACACAAAAACTCCCTCTTGTTGGGCCAATAGCCTCCTCTTAGGCTTTGTATAAGAAAACCCAGGTTGAGCCAATCAACCTTTTAGCATCAAAGTTGTGCCTCGTTCACAGTACACAAACATCAACAACTCCTTCCCCTTCATCTAATCGCTGTAAGCGGCAAGCCTCTGGATTATTTACATCCATGCTACTGTCCCTCTTTTAGTATGAGAAATTCCTAAGGAAAGATATCATTGCTCTACACTAAGTTAAAGTCTTCTCCTTCAGGTTGGAACCCCCCTATAAAGGAAATTATGGCATTGTCGGATTCACATATCCCAGTTAAAGTAATTCTCCTTTATAAACAGTTGTGACAAACAGACCCTCTTTAGAGATGACAAATTCTCTCTAAAGATAACACCTTTTAGCTTCACATCATGGGCTTTGAACAAGATACAAATAAACCTTTCAGATTCACATCTTGGGCTTTAAACAAGATACAAACCACCTTCAGCTTGACATCTTGGGCTTTGAACAAGATATAGATCACCTTTTGCTTCATGTCTTGGGCTTTGAACAAGACACCAAAACACCTTTTTCCTCCCATAGAATAGGAGGAACTACGAACGCTCTGATTTCCCTGTTTTGGTAAACGGGAATACGTAGGCATAAGATTGAAAGAAAAATCTTAGCAAGCACACTAATAAAAAAACCTAAAGTCCCCTATCTCCACCTAATCTGACAAATTCCCCATGAATAGTCCTAGTTTTCCACCTTAATAAAGTAAGAAGAAAGAAAGGCCCCATTACCATATAACATCCGTAACCTAACAGGCCGCTGTTTAAACTCAGTATGCAAGCAAGGTTAATTGGAGACATCTATTTCCCTTCCTTAGTCAGCTCACAATAGGATAAAAAATGAATTGACCTGTAGTAAACCCCAAAGAGCGACATCGCTTAAGAACCGCGTCCAAAATCGCTCCCTACATCTTGTTGAGACCATCACTTTTCCAGCACTCTCTTGTTGAGTCAAACCTGTTCTAGCCTCCTCTTAGGCTTTGTATACAGATTTTTTTCCCACTCTCTTATTGAGTCACCCCTTTCAGCCTCAATCTTGGGCTTTGTACAAGACAAACAAAGTACTCACTTGTCGAGTAAAACTTCTTTCTTAAAAGCACTCTCTTGTTGAGTCAATCACCTTAAGGCATTCTCTTGTTGAGTCGACCCTTTTCAGCCTCCTCTTAGGTTTTGTATAATTATTTTCCCCATCTTTTTTATCCCCAATCTTGGGCTTTGTACAAGACAAACAAAAACACTCTCTTGTTGAGTCAACCACCTTAAAGCATTCTCTTGTTGAGTCAATAACTTTCAGCCTCCTCGTAGGCTTTGTATAATGATCCTTCTTTTACTCAGCAAAAGTCATCCTCAATCTCGGGCTTTGTACAAGACACCATAAATAACCTCAACTGAGTGAGTCAATCATTCTTCAGCCTCATTCTTGGGATTTGTACAAGACACCATATAAACCTTCCTAAGCAGAGTCAATCCTTCTTTCAGCCTCAATCTTGGGCTTTGTACAAGACAAATCATACTCTCCAGCAGAGTCAAACTACTTTTAGCCACAATCTTGGGCTTTGTACAAGACAGATAAAACCTATCACCAGTAGAGTCAGTTTCCCCTTTTAGCCTCAATCTTGGGCTTTGTACAAGACAGACAAAATATTTCCCCAGAAAAGTCAACTTTTAGCCTCCTCTTAGCATCAATCTTTGGCTTTGTATAATGATATCCCCAAAAGAGTCAGTCTCTTTTTAGCCTCAATCTTGGGCTTTGTACAAGACAGATAAACACTCTCTTGTTGAGTCAGTCTTTTCTAGCCTCTTCTTAGGCTTTGTATAAGGACTTCCCCAGTGGAGTCAATCAATCTCTTAGCTTCAACCTTGGGCTTTGATCAAGGCACACAAAAATTAACACCCCTTCAGAGGAGATCAAAAAATCTCTGTAGGAAGACATTTCTCTATTTATCCCTCTTCAAAACAGAAATTCAAAAACAAACCCTAATCCCAGATAACTGCTGTAAGTGGCACACTTGTTGATTCAAATATCTAAGCTATTGTCCATCTCTTATCCTGGTAAACTTCCTTCTTTCGTCTAATCGCTATAAGTGGTAAGCCTTTGGATTATTTACATCCACGCCACTGCCCCTCTCTTAGCATGAAAGATTCCTAAGGAAAAATGGCATTGCTCAACACTGAGTTAAAGTTTTCTCCTTTAGGACAAATCCCCTATAAAGGAAATTATGGCATTTTTGGATTCACATATCCTAACTAAAGTAATCCTCCTTTATAATCAGTCACCTAACAGTTGTGATAAACAGACGAGATGTCTCCCTTTAGAGATAACAAATTCTCTCTCAGTCAAACCCTTTAGCTTCAATCTTGGGCTTTGAACAAGACACAAATACTCAACCTTTTAGCTCCAATCTTGGGCTTTGAACAAGACACCAAAACATATTTTTCGTCCCACAGAATAGGAGGAACTACGATTGCTCTGATTTCCCTGTTTCTTTAAACGGGAATACGTAGGCATAAGATTGCGAAATCTTAGCGAGCATACCAATAAAAAACCTTAGGTCCAGTACCTTCATACCAATCAAAACCTTAGGTCCAGTACCTTCATACCGATCAAAAACTTTAGGTCCAGTACTTTCACACAATTTATCAAAAAACATCGACAAGCCTGACATCAAAAACTCTCTCCCAAAATTTTCCCAACCCACAACAGACAAACACCAGTAAGTAGAAAGCAGTAAGGAAAATTGCTAACAACCTGTGGATAACCACATATAGGATGGGTAATTGACAAATCCCTATTGTATAACCTGAACCCGAACTCCCCGAATCTCTCTTAGCGTCTGTTCAGTTAAACATTTGCGTACAAGGTTAGTTTTAGATAGCTTCCCTTTCCCTTCCAGCTTCACGGGATAAATAAGAAATCATAAAGTAGCACCCCTTCCCTACTGCGGTGAGGAGGAACCCATGGCGATAGGGCGGTCGTGTCATCGACAAAAATCGCACGCTACAGGAAAATGGCGACTCTGTTGGGGAGCCAAATTAGAAATATAGTTCCTAAGAGGTCTAGGTTGTTAGAAATTTTCTACATACTATATATATATATATATATATATATATATATATATATATATATATATATATATATATATATATATATATATATATATATATATATATATATACAGCTTTTCCTACTTGATATCCGTGTTTACTTTTCTGTCAATGGGAATGCGAGTGATGTCGCATGTGGAAAGTTTGAGAGAACCCTAAGATAGGTTATGGCATAGATGGGTGGTCTTACATGGAGTGATTACCGAATAAGCGATCTTGGTAGACCATCAAATCAGTGGAGATACCCTTTGCGAATTCAATGTTGAACGACTTCGTCGTGAAAGAAGATTGTCTCAATGTGGTATCCGTGAAACTGAGGATTTAGTAGACATTAACCATATGGCCATTTGGTAGTGCAGTGACTATCGAAAATAGTTGATACGTGATACTACACCCAAATTGAGATTACCCTAGGATACTACAACTCACTCGGGTGAACCAGCTTGTTGTTGTTATCCCTAGGGGGGTCAATGATTTTGAGAACCTTTAACCCGTTCTACATGTACTAAAATTCACCAGAATATAACCTTTGGGGATGGGTAGAGCCATGACTTCATGCTCGTGACGTTGAACCCTTGAACCCATGTTTTTTCAATGTTTTTGTGTGCGGCATTCATGCGTTCATTTAAAAAACTCTTAAACAAAGAAAAATCTTCTCTTTATTTTTCAAAATTAAACTAAAACAATAATTGCAAATATCATAAAGATTACGTTATGGATTTCGGTAGAAGAAAGATGCACAAGTATACCTTCAAGGCTCCAAAGCTAGAGGATTTAAGGGGGTTGGCAAGGATTATCACCAACCTTGATGCTTTCAGAGCTAAGCATGGAGGACTGCTGTCTCTGTTAAGGGTCCATGTAGTTGAAGGAATCTTGTCTACGCTAATTCTGTTTTACGATCCAGTTTATCACTGTTTCACATTCCTGGATTATAAACTGGCACCGACGTTGGAAGAGTACTCTCACCTGACTGATTTACCCATCACAATCCAAGCTCCGTTTTCTGGACTGGAAGAAATTCCAAAAGATCAAACCATTGCAAAAGCAATCTATTTGGATGAGTCAGAAGTCAGGACTCACATGACCACTAAGGAAGGAATCCAAGGTTTACCGGCCAAGTTTTTGGTAGAGAAAGCCCTATACTTTGCCAGTGTAGGAAACGTTACTGCTTTCGAGGATATCTTTGTTCTACTCACATACGGGTTGTTCCTTTTTCCCAACATTGATAACTTCATCGATATCAATACCATTAAGATATTTCTGATTGGAAACCCTGTACCAACCTTACTTGCAGATGCTTATCATTCTGTACACTTAAGGAATTTGTACAGCGGAGGAATAATCACATGTTGTGTACCCCTGCTTTACAAATGGCTCACTTCCCATTTACCCAAGTCTGCTGCATTTTGGGACCGTAAGAGTGCTCCACGTTGGTCACAGAGAATCATGTCTCTTACCAATTCTGACATAGATTGGTACAATAGGATTTATGAGGGGATAAAGATCATCGACCGATGCGGAAACTTCCCTAATGTACCCCTCATAGGAACTAAAGGAGGAATCAACTATCATCCAATTTTAGTTCGCCGTCAACTCGGATACCCAATGAAGCATATACCGCGTAATGTTTATTTGGAAGGTCTTTTCTTCAAGGAAGGAGAAAATGACAGAGCACTAAAGAAGGAAATAGTGTATGCCTGGCAACATGTTCACAGGAAAGGAAGAGAATCTCTAGGAAAACTGGATTGTATCTCCATGGAACCTTATCTCCACTGGGTACAAACTAGAGCTCTCAAGCTGAAGATGCCTTACCCTCATCAAGAAGTTCTTCCGTTAAAGGAATTTGTCCTTTATTTTATGTCTGAAACGGAAAAACTCCAAGTAGCTTTTAACAAAGTTCAAAGGGAGAAAAACTCTTGGAAAAACAAGTACCGTATCCTCAATGTAGAGTGTACCAAAATTCAGCAACTGTTAAAAGAAAAGGATGCTCTGATTAAGATATTAGAGCAACATGTTGTGGAGAATCAAGTAGACCAAAGAAATTTGCTCGCTCCTTTCATTTGGCAAAGGACTGACGACCCGACAACGACTAAAGAGCCCCGGTCAAAGAAAAGGAAAATACCAGAACCAGCATCTGAGTTCTCTTCAGAGAGGACTCAGGATCCATAAGTTTAGACATTTCCTTTTACAGCACTTTGTAAAATACTGTATTTCCCTTTCTGCAATCTTTCAAATTCAATAAAACAAGGTCTCCCCATTGTATGACATTTGCAATCTGTTTGTTGAATTTTCTTTTTGATTAAAGAAAAAAACAAAAAAAAAAACAAATATATATCATTGCATTCATCATTCTCACATAACGCATTCTTCTTATCTTCGAATCTCACGTATGAGTCACGATTCTAGAGTCAAACTGTCTCATTCGTACAATACTCGGGCCAATCGACAAAAGAAAATGGACGATCTCGAGGAAGAGAACAGAGAGCTGAGAGAGGAAGTCGACGCTCTGAAGGAAGATCTGAGGAAACTTCACAATGACATGCGATCTCTGGAAGGAGCTTAGAGACAATAACAAAGGACTGTGATCTCAGAGATCACATCTACGCCCATAGTGGAGACATATGATCCTTGGTACAACATGCCTAAAGATCGTCCCTGGGGCATGCCTATCAACTTTATCCCTGAAGGATACATCCCGCCGGTCACTGAAGACCCAGAAATTGCAGCAGGAACCGCTGGGCCTGAAGGTTACAAACTTCGGGAAAACGAAGACACAAGAGTGATGACAGTAACTCCTGAAGGTTACAAACTTCGGGGCGTGGAAGCACCAAAAGTCACTGCCATAATGACTATACCATAACCGGTGGTACACACTGTCCCGGAAGGACAGATTCCACAAATACCTTCTGGTGGGAACGAAAACATGTACGAAAGAATGAATGAGTTCCAAGAGCAATTCCTGGAGATGCAGAAGGAACTGCATGCCATTCGCGGTTAGGATTTATTCGGAAAGGACGCCGCAGACCTTTGTCTTGTCCCTAATATGAAAATCCCACACAAATTCAAGGTGCCTGACTTTGAAAAATACAAGGGTAACTCTTGCCCTCAAAGTCATTTGGTGATGTACGCTCGAAAGATGTCAACTCAGTCTGAAAATCAACAGCTACTGATCCATTACTTCCAAGACAATTTAACCGGTGTCGCACTAAAATGGTACATGGGTTTAAACCGCACCAAGATCGTTACTTTCAGAGATCTTGGGGAAGCCTTTGTTCAGCAGTATAAGTATAACCTGGACATGGCACCAGACAGAGATCAACTCCGAGCAATGTCGCAGAAGGACAAGGAAACTTTCAAGGAATATGCTCAGAGACGGTGTGAAATTTCCGCCCAAATCTGTCCCCCTCTTGAGGAAAAAGAGACGACAAAGATCTTTTTGAGAAACTTGAGCTCATTCTACTACGACCGAATGGTCGCCAGTGCGCCCAGTGACTTCACTGAGATGGTGAACATGGGAGTACGCCTTGAAGAAATAGTCCGAGAAGGACGTCTGATCAAAGATACAGGACCACCAAGCAGTACCAAAAGATACGGTAGTACTTTACCTAAGAAAAAAAAAGCAAGATATTGGTAATATCTCTCTCAGAAAGCAAAGGCGAAGGTATTAACCAGTAGCAGCGGTAACTCCCGCTATCAACCCTGCGCCGGATCCAACGTATCAACCTCAAGTTGCTCAGAGCCAACCAAGTCAGCAACAGTATCAGCCAAGGACACAACAGCCTCTTCAACAGGCTCGTCCTCAATACAATAACAATCGTATGACACGACCACCAGGGTTTGACCCTATACCAATGTTGTACGCAAAACAATTTCCACTACTACTGGTCAAGGGGCATGTCCAAACCAGGTATCCTCTTACAGTACCGGAAAATCCGCCTTTTTGGTTCAAAGAGGATCAAACTTGCCCTTATCATCAAGGAGGACTGGGGCACAACATTGAGAACTGTCTCAGTTTCAAATATGATGTGCAGAAGCTTGTCAGGAACAGGGTCTTATCTTTCAAAGATACTAATCCAAATGTTCAGACGAACCCGTTACCTCAACATGAGAAGGCTACAGTGAACTTAATAGAGGAAGGATCTAGCCACAGTTATCAAATTCACGATGTACTCCTATTAGGAACCAATCTGGTCAGGATTCATTGCAGACAGAGCAGGTACGGTCATGTACCGCCCACAATTATCACCAGTGTGATATCTGCTCAAAGAATAATCAAGGATGTTCCGTAGTGCAATCAACTCTACAAGAACAAATGAATCTCGGATGGATTCAAGATCATCGAGTCCGTGAGGTTAATATGGCTCACGCAAATCCCAACATTGTCCAGAACCACAACATTCTGGCAATGAACGTCAACTTGGTGGCAATGCACTCAAGGCAAAGTCAATACCATGATCTCCCACGGCACGATTATAGTTCCTGTCCGATCTGCTCAATAAATAATTAGGGATGCTCTTTTATACAAGAGGCCCTCCAGCGTCAAATGGATCTCGGATGGATTCAGGATTACCATGATAGAAATATTCATCAATCCAATATGATTTAGATCTTTGATATTCGTTTGATGAATACTAGTCTGGTAGAATTACACGCTAAGCAAGTCAGGCTCGGTTTTCTGGCTTCACATGTTTATCAAGACTGTGAAAAGTGCCGTGAAAATGATCAAGGGTGTGCACTCATCCAAAGAACACTTCAACACCTGTTGGACCACTGGTGACTTCTAATCTACGTGGATGAAGCTACATAACAGATCAGTATGATTGACGAGAATCTTGATAGGTATCAAAGTCAGGATGTTCGCTCGATGGAAATAGATCTAGTAAAGTTACACTGCATATAAAGCGGATATGGCCGGGTGCCACCACACAATTATGAGCGATGTAGAGTTTGCTCAGAAAACAACCAAGGATGCTACCTTGTACGAGCGACTCTTCAAAATCAAGTTCTGGGTCGACAAACGGGATACCCGACTATCTCCCTGATCAAAGCAAAGATGTTGTCTTAATCTCTAAACATGAGATGGCCAGAGACGTATGCGCCATAATCCCTCTACTCCATGAATCAAGAGTTCCTCTTGATAGTAGAAAGATTCTCAACCTTGAACCAATTGAGGCCAGCTACGATGGTCAGAGAAATCAAAAGGCTCCTGTTGTTGTCTATCTGCCAGGACCAATATCATACAAATCTTATAAGGTTATCCCTTACAAATACGGTGCAACAACAATAAAAAATGGAAAGGAAACTCCATTACCCTCTGTCATAAACATTGCAGACATCAGTCGAGTGACACAGAGCGGTCGAATCTTCAACAGAGGAGTTGGAGAACCCACCAAAGAAAAGGAACACCAAATTGAAGTTCCCAATCAACCAGTCGGTCAATCCAGTAATCCCGACCTTTCAAAGAACAACGATGAGATGCTGAAGCTCATCCAAAAGAGCGAGTACAACATTGTAGACAAACTGTTGCAAACTCTATCTCGAATCTCTATGTTATCTCTCTTGCTCAGTTCCGAAGCTCACAGGGAAGCTCTACAGGAAGTCTTAGAGCAAGCCATTATGGAACAAGATGTGACGATAAGACAATTTGACAGCATCATCTCCAACATTACTTCCTGCAACAATTTAGGATTCAGTGATGAAGAACTGCCAGAAGAAGGCAAGAATCACAACAGGGCGCTTAACATTACAGTCAATTGCCAGGACGATGCTTTAGCCAGCATACTGATAGACACTGGATTAACTCTAAATGTTATGCCAAAATCTACTCTGATGCGACTATCATTTCAAGGATCCCCGATGAAAGGCAGTGAGGTCATCGTCAAAGCCTTTGACGGATCTAGAAAAATAGTTATCGGCGAAGTCGACCTTCCCATAATTATCGATCCACACACTTTCCAAGTCACTTTCCAGGTCATGGACATCCGGGCAGCATACAATTGTTTATTAGGAAGACCTTGGATACACGACGCTGGGGCAGTCACTTCGACACTTCACCATAAATTGAAGTTCGTCAAGAATGACAAGTTAGTCACAGTATGCAGAAAGCAGCTCTTAATCGTGAGCAACTTATCATCATTTTCCTGTGTAGAACCCGAGGAGGTTGTTGGAACCCAGTTTCAAGCACTCTCGGTGAGCAATGAGAATCGATCAGAGAAAGGAACATCGATTTCCTCATACAAAGATGCTCTCGAAGTGATCAACAATAACAATGTAAAAGGACGGGGATAACTTGTAATTCCTACTGATAACAAGACAAAGAAAGGTCTTGGTTTCTCTGTAGCCTGTACCCAGACTACTAAAGATGAAATTTTTCATCCCAATCAGGACTTCTTCCACAGCGGAGGCTTCCTCCACCCAGTGTCTCAATAAGTACACACCATCAACGAGGGTGACTCCTCCGATACATATGAAGAGTGGAAGTCCTATCTCAACGAGGAAGGTTATATGTCTCAGGGAGAGGCGCATACGCCATTTTACTATCCCATGCAGAGTCCGAGATATATACCAAGATCAGATGTCAAGATGATATATGGAGATTGTGATCCTGAATGATGTCGTGCTCCACCAAACTCATTAGAGGAGGACACTCTGATGAAAGACAACTTCGACTATGACGATTTTGATCCCCTGGATTACTTGCCGATCTGGCAGCCGTACCCAGAAGACTCGGGGAAGAAGAGTCAGCCCAACGATGCATATTAACTGGGCATCATTGAAAAGAATACCTGTATCCCCACCAAGTCATGGGATCATTACTCAGGACATTCCAAAGATATCCAGCACAACAATGAATCTGCAAAGATTGCAGGACAAAAGTTCATCAACTATGCTTTTCCTGAGGTCAACGTCATTGAGAAGGATGACTCCTCCATTTCCACAGGAGTATGGGATACCTTAGGACAGCTGAGTGGCAAGTATGACTTCTTGGTCAAGTACACCGCTCTTGAAAGCTCTCGTATCAGGCTCGAAGACATCCAGCCAATTGGATGGGAAGATTCGCCTGAGAGTGAAAACACTGTGCAAGATACAACAAAAGAGTTCGTTTACGACAACTCTGCCTGGGAGGAAGGCTCCAACGATCCTGCTCCTCCAGATATCAGCGTCATTTCTGAGGACAAACCAAGAAAGAAGGTACCAGACTTTGTGATTCACCGAGGAGTTCGCCGCCAATGGGTTGTTGTCGATGTCCCGAAAGTTGTTCATAAGTCTAAGTAATTGCCATCTTTGTTTTAACCTTTCACCCTGCCGAGGTGAAACTGATGTTTCTATAGGGCTCACTTTTCTATAAATGTCCCTCTTCGCTTCGCCCAAAGCGACAGAGTTTTTTTTTATAGGGTTGTAGTTTCAAGAATCAACAAAATCATAAATAAATAAACGTCGTTCTGTAATTTCCGCAGTTATTGCTGTTTTCACTTTTTGTTTTTTTTTTCTTTTCAGAAAATGGTAATCCTAAAACAGCCCGAAAGGACCGTTTAAGTCGCAAAAGTTAAGTCCGAGATACGTGGGACCGTATCAAGTTCTAGAAAGGATTGGTGAAGTAGCTTACAGATTAGCCTTACCGCCTTCTCTGTCAGAAATGCATGATGTTTTTCATGTGTCTCAACTCCAGAAGTTTGTCCCAGATCCTCTTCAGCCAATTCTACCAGATACAGTTGAGATAGAAACAGATTTGACGTTTGAACCTCAACCAAGCCGTATCACATGAAGAGAAACTAAGGTAATAAGGAATAAAGAGATTTCTCTTGTGAAAGTTCAGTGGGATGAGACGCATCTGGGAGATGCAACTTGGGAACTAGAATAAGAGATGCGAGATGCTTACCCTTACTTTTCAGGTAATCTTTAAATTCGAGGACGAATTTCTATTTAAGGAAGGGAGGATGTAATACCCTGCTGTTGTACCTCAAATTTTACCCTCATCTTTTTGCTAAATGTTGTGTGATTTATATTCTCTGTATTTTTTATCTTAATTTCTTTTTATTTATTTTGCCTTAATTTATTTAGCATTTTATTTTATTTATCTTATCTTAATTTAATTTTAATATGTTTTATGTTTATTTATTTTGAATTTTAATTATTTTAATTGGTTATTAGCTTAATTAATTAATTTAGTTGATGATTTAATTTTAGTTTAATTTGTTTGATTTTAAATTAATTATCCTTTTATTATTTTGGTTAAAATTTATTCAAAGTGCCTTAATTTTAATTTTAAAATAATTTATTAATTGAAATTAAATCAGATTTTATTAGTAATTAATTTAATCATCTTTAGTTTTTTTATTATTAAAATAATCTTAAGATTTTAATTTAGGTGTGGCAATTTAATAGAAAATGTCATTTAATTTTGATTAAGAAAAACAAATATGTGTACCATTTTATTTGGTCTTTTTGGATTTATGGGAAATTTTGATTGGAGGATGAATATCACCACTAGCCAGGGAATAGTTTTCTTCTTCCTTTTATTCGTTTCCTTTTCAATTTTGCAGAATGAAACCAATTCCTTCAAGTTTGTTGCAAGCTTCATTCAAATTCAATTCCCAAATCTTGGCGCCATCACTTAATTTCCGTTGCCCTAAATTTCCTCAATTGCTCCATGGGATTTCAATTGCACAAAACAAAGCTTCAACCTTCCCTTTTCCACCATTTTCTGCGTTACCTGCGAGAGGAGCAGAGCTACGTTGCTCTCATTTCCCCAAACTGCACCTACACAGGCTGGCGACCAAGGAAAGGTGAGAAGATGTTATCCATATCAAGCCCTGTGGCACCTGTAATGCGTTCAGAGTGGAGGAGCGTTGCCTCCTCAGAATTTCAATATTGAATCTCTTTTCAAAACCCTAGCTACTACTCTTGGAGGAGGGAGTTGATCCTGACCCGACCCATAATATCAGCCCAATACCTTGCCTATATAAGGAGGCTCAATTTCAGTTCATTGGCATCAACAAAATTTCCTCAAAAACACTAAAGTAGTTAAGATTCGAGCAAGCTTAGTAGGAGTGAGAATTTGTGGAGCGGTTGAGGGGGTATAAGCACAAGGGCTTCAGTTGGTAACATTTCTGTTTCCCTTCTATTTCATATGCTCATTTAGTTTTCTTACTCATGATTATGCTAGCCATGTGAACATATACTTTGAATTGCTTGAATGTTGTGTTTACTTTGAATGTTATTTGTTTCTTGCTCCTGAACATGTATGAGTTTACATTGCCACAATATGTTTATAATGTCAAAACGTTTCGTACCACTGTTGTATTAAACCTATGTCTTATTACTGATGGGCTTAGGCTTCGTGAGCTTTTGTTTATGTTCCCTTTATAGACTTTTATCCTGCTGTTTGAGTTTGAAACTTTATCTATGTTAGTTTATTATGGTGTGTGTGAATGGAAACTAAATGCGCAAACGAATAGTATGCTTTGTTCTGTTTCGTATCCCAACTATTGTCTTGTGTAGCTTTACACTGAAATGTACTTTGAAATGTTCTTGTTTTCTTGGCATATGAACTACTTTAATTTGTATTTTTTTCTTTTAATTCAGTGTTTATTTCACTACTTTAATCAGTCATGATGCCCTGCCCAAATCCTATATGTTAATATATGTTTTGAACTCTATTGACATTGAACTGTCACTGATGTTTTTGATTCTAGATATATGTCTCGAAACTTGAGTCTTATAGGATGTATTTGAAGGTTTGATATCTTACTATGTTCATACTGTCCATAACACTATAGCTGGTGTATTGATAAGTTCATGTTTTGTATACATAAGGCATATATTTGTTGATCTGCTTTACGATAAGCTTGTTGAACTTGATAGATGCATTGTTAAGCCCATCACCATGGTGAATATGTGTCTCTTTTGTCAAATACATGCTTATGTTGTGGATGAGCATCTTTATTCATGCTATCTTTGCCCTTATATTTAAGATTTTGTGATCTCTACATATTTAAGAAATCTGCCAAACCCTGAAACTCTGCAGTTTGTTTTGCTTCTGAGCTTGCTATGGATGCTTTACCTATATCTGTCACTTTGTTTAGCATGATTACAATGTTGATATGTTGGAAATATGTTTTGAACTATGTTTGTCCCTTATACCTTAACTGATTCGCTGATTAGCCATACTCATGTTTATGATTTGCTTGACATATTTAACTTTTGTAGACAAACTGAACTAAGTCACGATCCTTTGAGGTTCATGACATATCTGCTGTGGCTAATTAATTTCTGCTTCCAAAATGAGTTTTATCCTGAAATCATTAGCATAATCTTGTCACCAATCTTACCTTGGGCATTTAGATTGATGTGTAGTGTATTCCCCCTAGTTATGTTACTTTCCATTTTAAAATAAATTTGTTTTGGTATGCCATCTGAATTATGTGCTGCAGTATCACAATCTACACCTCATTTGCTTTATACTTGTTGCTGCTTAATTTATGAGTTCAAACTTATGGCATGTATGCTTATTTTGAGTATTTGTACCCACATCTGCTAGGATCTGTTTTTGAACTTTCTAGCCAGTTCTCCAAAGTGTGAAAACTGATCATTGCTTCTCTATATGCTAATGTTTTAACCAATATGGTTATCTTTCTGCTCTGAACTTGCAAGCTATATATATGGTTGTCAATTGATGTGTACCCTCTTGAAACCTATTTTTGAATATGTTTGGTATACTCATATGTCTAGACATGGTGCCATTTGTTTTTGTTTGAGGATTGGATTTGTTAAATCTTAAAATGTTTGTATTGTCTAATCTGCCTTGACAAGCTCATTTTGGTGATTATTATTGATCTCATAAAGCATTTTTGATGTGAATAATCTGCTACATGACACATTCACACTACTTCCACGAGCCCTTTGTATATGCATTCATTTGTATGTCATTTACTGTTAACCTTAAAAGTGTATGTCCATGCCAAGTTTGTTGAATCTATGTTTGCATAAACCTGACTGGTAGAGTTTACAGTTAGTCATTATGTTGCTGCCCTACTATACCCTAACATTGATCTTCAACTTTTCCATATTATCTCTGCACTTCTGAACCGCCATTTGACAAGCATTTTGTTTCTATGATAATGTTTTACTGATGCATCTCTGATCACTGCCATGCCTTAAAACTTGAATGTCAATACATCTTACTAATATGTGTTGTGTATGTCTGTTTGTTGAAATTTTCCTTATTGCTAAAATCAAGGATTACCATGCCATACTATTGGATTGTTGAACTTATGTTTATTATCATGCCATGCCTTGCAGCTTCTCACCCAAGTTTTGTTTTGTGACATTCTATTTCTACACACTTAGGCTGTTACTTATGTCTTACAACATATTTGTTGTGCCTATTCTTGATACATCTTAGCTGCCATGCTTTTTATTCTGAGTTAGTATGCTTTGGGTATTCACGGTTGATGTATTCTACGTGTGCCTACTTGATTCAAATCTTGCCAATATTGTTGTGCTATGAGTACCTGCCTGTGTGAAACATTCTCATTGGTGATCTTTATGTTAGTTAGGAATTGATATGCCCTGCTATACCTACTGAATGCCGTGATCATTTCCATTGTTTCATACGTTTAATCCTCAGCCTTGTTTTAATATTATAGTTACTTTTGTTTTTCTTCAACTGTTGGATTTATGTATTTTTCGGTAAAGGATTTGTTCTGGCATGCTAGTAGCTGGACTGTCATGTTCAGATAGGTTGGATGTCTTGACCTAAGATGCTAGGATGAATGTTCATTGTTTCCGCTTATTCAATTCTTCAATGTTTTGAAGTCACACCATCATAATCCTCATGTTTTGCTAATTAATTTGAAGTTTTTATTTTGTTAAATGTGGCTGAGTATTAACTGAGTTATAGATGTGTGAATCTGTCTGTGCAAGTGAGAATTTGGTTGGAGAGAGGCTTGAGGATGGCGCGTGTTTGGTTTTCTTAGAATTCATGGACTTGTTTACCTTATATGTTATTTGAGTTGTATATTGTTTGGATGAAACACGTCGTCCCAACGGTCACACACTAGCACGCCTTCGCCTTTCACATGCCTTGCCTGGGTTCGATCCTGCGGATCAACCCTTTTGTTTTTCTGATTTTCCATTTTCGCCTTGTTATTTTATCTTTTGCTTGCACTTTATATTCACTACGTGCGCCTAGCACAGTTGGCCTTGGTTTTGTGTTGCTGAATCCAATGGTGTGGGTTCAAACCCTACATGGGACACTTCCTCTTTTTTTTTAGTTAAATCATTCTCTTTTTATCTCATCATTTTCTTTTTATCTCAAGCTTATTAAAAATTCAAAAAAACAGTTTATTTATCTTTTAGAAAATCTTAGTTTTATTCTAAAACTCCAAAAAATATTTATTTTATTTAGTAATTTATTTTCTTAAATAGTTATTTAAGTTGATTTATTATTAATGTGAGTTTTCACTCTCTTTATCTTGATTAAATTGTTAAACCTTTATTTATGACCTTATTGATATTTTGAATGTTTGGTTTAATTCATCTTTAAATTATCTTGTCATATGGTTGTTGATTTAATTTGTGATTGGTATTATTCAACTTTGAATATCATCTTGATTAATCTTTTATTCATGACTATGTCTTGACTTATGATTTGTTTCTTGTGTGATATATTTCTCAAGTTTAATATCTTTGGTTTGTCTTTGTCTACTTGACCTCTTTGATATTCATCTCATGTCTATTCATTGTTTATCATGAAACATCTTATGCCATACTTATGCTTTTTTTTTGCTTTCATCTTATCATCTTTTATCATGTCTTTATCTTTACCTTATAACTATTATATTCCTCCCATTCCAAAGGAAGGTGACAAATGTTGACTCTTAAAGTCATGACCTCCCACCTTAACCTAAGTAACCTCTTAGGAGAAAACTTCATTTCTTGGCCTCATCAGAGCCATAGAAATTACAACTAGCTCTAGGAGAGAGTTCTTAAACTCTTAGTGATATTCATCCTAATGAATTTATCACTTCCCCTACTAACTAAAACATAACATAGGTCCATTACAAATAGATTTAGAGAGTTCTTAAACTCTACAATGAGCTTGTACTCATTTCCCTTCTGAATATTGGCCTTAGTCAATAGTTCAGTAAAAGTAGAACTACGCATACTCTGATTCTATTCCTGAGGATACGTAGGCGTAAGGTGCGATGCCTTATCGAGTATACTTAGATACTAACCCCTAGGGTTTCAACCTTTAGCATAGAACCTTTAGAAAACATAAGATAACATTGAAACAAGAGGTTCTCGTAGAGTACTATGGACGTTTAGGGTGCTAATACCTTCCCTAGGCGTAACCAACCCCCGAACCTTAGATCTTCCCCTTTAGGTTTTTCTAACGATCTTGAACCTTTCCTTTGGATAAATCAAAGTCGGTTGTAAAAGAAATATGATGCAAATTAATTAATAATTTGTTATCCGATTTTCACCGCAACACCCGCATTTTTTATTTGCTCTGAATAATATTAGTTGTGATCAACGGGTTTCTGGTGTACTCTGAGTAATCATCTGCGAAGATAATTAGAGTAACTGTTGAACTCAGAGCAAATCGAATTAATATTATCTGACTCTGAGGTTTGGAGCTATAGAGACTTTTTAGAATTTTAGTAGTGTTACTAATTAATGATATTTCCCTATATCATTTCTTTTCCTCCCTTTCCAAACATAGTAAGAAAAGATAGAAAGAAATTAGAGAGAAGGAAGAGGAAAAGAAGGAAAAAGAAGAGAAAATCTAGAGGAAGAAGAAGAAGAAGCTTGGAATCATCATCTACTCTTCATTTTTTCATCTCATCTTCCTCATCATCATCCAACTCTAAGGTGGATTTTAGATAGAGACATTGTTATAGAATTCTAGAGTTTTTAGAGTTAGGTTGGATATTGAGAAAATGAGTAATTTTGCAAATCAATGAAATCTAACGGATAAATGAGGTATAAATGGCTTAGAATGATTAATATATGTTTGATCATCTGTTGATACTTGTTTGTGTGTTTGATTATGTTTTGAATGAGATTGAAGTGGAAGGAAGTTCATGAAAACAAATATTTTTGCCTCTGCACCCAGAGTAACCGGTTACCCTTTAAAAAATTGGCTTTCTGCGCAGAAAATGAATGAAGTAACCGGTTACCCTATGGTGAGTAACCGGTTAACCAAAAGTGTCTCTAACTCTCAATTTGATTCTGTGTGAACAATGAAGCTTGATTAACCGGTTATCATCTGGTGGGTAATCGGTTACCACTGTTATACTTCCAAAAATTATCTTTGAAAACTTATATCTTTCAAATCGTGTTTCCGATCGAGGTGTTCTTGGTACCGATGGAAAGCTATGAGAATACTCTATATAATAGAAGTGAAAAATATCAATTTTATTGCCCGATTAAATAATCGGAGAAAAACCCAAAAGTGGTATAACTTATGTTTGAATCATTACATGTAATTCTATTGTGCAATTGTAATATGCTTGCCTATCTTATTGTTGTTGAACTTGATATTGTGAGATGCATACTTAAAAGATAAATAGGAAGTGTGAGGATGACTTACACCAAATTATATTAGAACCTAGTAATGGGCTAGGAAATTGGTAAATAATTTAATGTTAACGCTCGTGCAAGAAAGGCCGAAGCGTGTAACCAAATACCGAGTGGTATAGAAAGGAACAAACACTATTATGGAACACGTGTATTATGTTAGTTATTGGAAAAGGCAAATGAGGCCTAGAGGAATATGTGGCCTAATTTATTGAATACAATTATGGTTGTATGAGAAATCACGAAATCGTAACCATTCACCTATTATGTGTCATCCATGAGTAACGAGCTCCTCTGGAACGAATGCACTATTGCTTGGTAGGTTTGATTCCCAATGTTATAGTACGATGGAACTTATATGGTAAAGAGACTTGTGACGGTGTACGGACCGTGATAAGTGACGACTTAAGGTGATAATGTGTCCCTTAGCTCCGAATCCATCTCGTATGCCAAGTAATTACGAGGATCCAAGACTCGCTCCGACCTTTAGACATGAAAGAGGACGGGAAGAAGGGATGCCTTGATAAGGTTATCGATAGTGATAATTATGTGAGTTAACAGGACTCCTAACATGTTTCCATATAGTGTGAGATTGTGAGATTGTGAACTCGAAGTCCTTTCCCCTCCCTTGGACTTGAGTTTGGATTTGGTTAGAACCTTGTAAAGCCGAGAGAATCCATAAGATAGGGAACTCACTGAGATTTAATATCTCACCCCATGTTGTTGATTATATTACAAGTACTACAGGTTCCGCGAAGGGTAAGGAGAAAGTCATTTGACTTTCCTTACTTTCCTTGACTTTTTGGGATGGCAAGACTTCCGCTTTGGAGTTTTATTTTGATATCATTGTATTGATCTAGTTCTTAGTGTATTTGGGACATCTTGTATATGTTATGCCATAGATTTTAGTACTTTGTATTTTGGTCATGTAATGTATACAATGTGTTAACTAGGAACTTATGGTATTTCAGTACCAAAAACTTGGATTCATGTATAATATATATGCTTTGATGTATGTTGTTATATATGGGTGTTACAGTTGGTATCAGAGCAGGTCGTATCCTCGACCTAGCCATGAAATAGTATAAGTATTTCTTTTCGTTTCATGTGCGTTGTGTCACCATTGGTATTAAGTGTTATATGTATGGCATTGAGCCTGGTCAACTTAATCCTATCTGTATGACATTTAGGAACACGACAGGGACGAATCCGCCAGGCGGTAAGGAGCATGTCCCATGGCCCCAGTTTTTGCAACAGATGCAGCAGCAACAGAATCAGTTCATACAACAGATGGTACAACAGATGAATGAGGGTCTTAATCCTCCAGTGGTTGTTCCAGATGCTGTAAGTGGAAGCTTTAGGGATTTCATCTGCATGAATCCTCCTTAATTTCATGGTGGATTAGATCCTGTGAAAGCTCATTAATGGGTGTCTGGTATGGAGAGAATCTTCCTGATAGTTCAATGTAGTGAAGAGAACAAAGTGGTGTTTGCTTCTCACTCGTTGAAAGGTCCTGCTATGAGGTGGTGGGAAAGTACTTCAGCTTTGATGACTATCCAAGAGGTGCCTAAAGTCTGGGAGCAATTTAAGATTACGTTTATGGAGAATTATTTCCCTGGTTCTTTGAGGACTCAAAAGGAGTTCGATTTCAAATAGTTGAGGCAAGGTACTTTGACTGTGGCTGCTTATGCTGAGAAGTTTGAGGTCATGGCTGCTTACTCTAGGCAAGCCATATATTCTTCGGATGAAAAGTGGAAAATTAACCAATTCCTCTTTGGATTGGAAGCTGAGATTTATCACAGTGTGTCTCAAAGAGAGTTCACTAGTTATGCTAATAGCTAAGGCAATGTTATGTGGCTGAGAACAGTTTGAAGAAAGTTCAGGCAGAAGGAGATTCGCGTAGGTAGAATCCGAATGATCGTGGAAGATCCAACCAACAGTTTAGGCCTAGGCAACAAGCCTTCAAGGGGAAACAAGTTCAGGATTCTAGGGCAAGTACACCTCTTGTGTGTCGTACTTGTGGTAAGATGCATTTTGGTAGATGTCGCTCTGAAGGAGTGGAGTGTCATCAGTGTCGTAAAGTGGGTCATATGGCTAAATATTGTCCTCAGAATGGGAATCAGGCACAAGGGAAGAGTATCGGGCGAGTTTATACTTTGGATGCAAAGAAAGCAAAGGGTGATAACTCTTTGATTGCTGGTACGTGTTTCGTTAATGGGAATCCTTGTTTTGTATTATTTGATTGTGGAGCGACACACTTTTTGTGTCAATGCAATGTGTGAAGCGACTTAGGTTGCAAGCTATTCCGTTATCTCCTCCCATGGTGGTTACTACTGCCATGGATGAGATAGTTGAAACACCTTTAATGTGTGAGAATTGTGTTTTATCTGTGGATGGGAGAGTTTTTCAAATTGATCTTATTTGTTTGTCGCTTAAGAAAGTAGATGTTGTTTTGGGAATGGATTGGCTTTCTTCTAATTCGGTTTTCATCGGGTGTGAGGAGAAGCTAATCATCATTCCATCTAGTGAAGCTACTCCGAAGGATGTATTAACAACCATTTTAGTAGGTACGATTGGAATGATAAATTTCTTGTTTGAGAAGGAAAAACTTGTTCTTTTGGTTCTCACTAAGGAGGAGAGTAACGACCTTCAAGTTTTGAGTATCCCTTTAGTCTGTGAGTTTTCAGAAGATTTCCCCGAGGATGTCATATTTCTTCCTCCAGAGAGGGAAGTGGAATTTTCTATTGACCTGATACCGGGAACGGCTCCTATATCCGTTTCTCAGTATCGGATGACACCACTTGAATTGAGAGAATTGAAGGAGCAATTGGAAGAATTAATGGCTAAGCATTTTGTTAGACCCAGTGTTTCACCCTGGGGAGCTCCAGTGTTGTTGGTAAAGAAGAAGGATGGTGGAATGCGGTTATTTATTGATTATCGGCAGTTGAATAAAGTCACCATCAAGAATAAGTACCCATTACCCAGGATAGACGACCTTTTAGATAAATTGAAAGGAGCCAATGTGTTCTCGAAGATTGATTTACGGTCGGGTTATCATCAGATCCGTGTGAAGAGTTCGGATGTATCAAAGACCGTGTTTAGAACCCGTTATAGTCATTATGAATTTTTAGTAATGCCTTTCGGTGTGCCGAATGCTCCGAAAGTTTTTATGGATTATATGAATCGGATATTTCAAGCTTACTTGGACCAATTTGTTGTAATCTTCATTTATGACATTCTTGTTTATTCTCGTACTTCATAAGAGCACGAAGGACATTTAAGAATCGTTTTATCGATCTTACAAGAGAAGCAACTTTTTGCCAAGTTGAGCAAGTGTGAGTTTTGGATGTCGGAGGTTAGTTTTCTTGGTCACGTCATATCTCAAGGAGGTGTGGCGGTTGATCCATCAAAAGTTGAAGTGGTAATTAATTGAGAGAGACCGAAGAATGTTCCAGAAGTTAGAAGCTTCTTGGGACTGACAGGTTATTACAGAAGGTTTATCAAGAAATTTTCTCAGTTGGCCTTACCAATGACTAAACTTACTCGAAAGGATTGTCCTTATGAGTGGGATTCGGAGTGTGAACAAAGTTTTATGAGTTTGAAGGAAATATTGACGACTGCTCCTGTTTTGATCATTCCTGATCCTAATAAGTCGTATGAGGTATTTTGTGATGCATCAAAAATGGGATTAGGAAGAGTCTTGATGCAAGAGAGTCATGTGGTGGCTTATGCTTCTCGACAATTGAAAGTTCACGAGAAGAATGATCCAACGCATGATCTGGAATTGGCGGAGGTTGTCTTTACTTTGAAAGTTTGGCGTCATTATTTGTATAGAGTACGTTTTGAGATGTTCAGTGACCACAAAAGTTTAAAATATTTTTTTGACCAAAAGGAGTTTAATATGCGTCAAAGGAGATGGATGGAATACTTGAAGGATTATGACTTGGAACTAAAGTACCATCCGGGTAAAGCGAATAAAGTAGTGGATGCATTGAGTAGAAAAGTGTTGTGTAATGCCGAGTTGATGATGTTAGAGTATACCTTATTGGAAAAGTTTAGGGATCTAAATCTTCTATTTGTTTGGACTCCTAATGGTGTGATTATGGGTAATTTGAATGTTAATTCTACTCTTAGAAAGGAAATTTAACAAGGACAAGTGTTGGATGAGAAGTTACAAGAAGTGTTAGTACAACCAGGTTTTGTGCGAGCTACCGACGGAATTATTTTGTTTAACCAAAGGATTTATGTTCCGGATGATACGGTGTTGAAAAGGAGGATATTAGAGGAAGCACATAAGGGTGCTTTTACTATACATCCAGGTTCTTTGAAAATGTACCAAGACTTAAAAATGGACTATTGGTGGTCCGGTATGAAAAGAGATATCGTAGTGTATGTATCAGAGTGTGAGATATGCCAACAGGTAAAGATTGAACATCAAAGACCGGGTGGATTATTACAACCTTTAGAAATTCTGGTATGGAAGTGGGATAGTATTTCTATGGACTTCGCAGTTAGATTACCCCGTACTCAAGGTGGTTATGATTCTATTTGGGTAATTGTAGATCGGTTGACGAAATCTGCGCATTTCTTGGCCGTAAAGACTACATACAAGGCAAGTCATCTTGCAAGGTTGTTTATTTCGGAAATTGTGAGGTTACATGGTATTCCCTCTAGTATTGTGTCCGATAGAGATCCAAAATTTACTTCGAGGTTTTAGAGAGCTTTTCAACAGGCTATGGGAACAAAGTTGTGTTTGAGTACGTCAAATCGCAAACGGATGGTCAGACGGAATGGACGATACAAACAATGGAAGATATGTTAAGAGCTTGTGTGGTTGGAAGTGGAGGAAATTAGATAGAACTTTTACCATCTATTGAGTTTTCATACAACAATAGTTATCATGCAAGTATTGGTATGGCTCCTTATGAGGCATTATATGGAAGGAAATGTAGGATGCCTTTGTGTTGGGTGAAAGTTAGCGAACATAGAATTTTGGGACCCGAAATTATCCAAGAGACTATGAAGAAGATTAGAATGATCCGTGATAAAGTTAAACAAGCACAAGATCATCAGAAAAGTTATGCGAATAACCGAAGGAGACCTTTAGAATTTGATGAAGGTGATCACGTGTTTTTGAAGGTTATTCCGAGATAGAGATTGAAAGGACCGTTTAAGTCGCGAAAGTTAAGTACGAGATACGTGGGACCGTATCAAGTTCTAGAAAGGATTGGTGAAGTAGCTTACAGATTAGCCTTACCGCCTTCTCTGTCAGAAATGCATGATGTTTTTCATGTGTCTCAACTCCGGAAGTTTGTCCCAGATCCTCTTCAGCCAATTCTACCAGATACAGTTGAGATAGAAACAGATTTGACGTTTGAACCTCAACCAAGCCGTATCACAGGAAGAGAAACTGAGGTACTAAGGAATAAAGAGATTTCTCTTGTGAAAGTTCAGTGGGATGAGACGCATCCGGGCGATGCAACTTGGGAACTAGAATCAGAGATGTGAGATGCTTACCCTCATCTTTTCAGGGTAATCTTTAAATTCGAGGATGAATTTCTATTTAAGGAGGGAAGGATGTAATACCCCGTATTTTTAATTTGCTCTGAATAATATTTGTTGTGATCAACTGGGTTCTGGTGTACTTTGAGAAATTATATGCGAAGATAATTAGAGTAACTGTTGAACTCAGAGCAAATCCAATTAATATTATCTGACTCTGAAGTTTTATTAATTGGAGCTATAGAGACTTTTTGGACTTTTAGTAGTGTTACTAATTAATGATATTTCCCTATATCATTTCTTTTCCTCCCTTGCCAAACATAGTAAGAAAAGATAGAAAGAAATTAGAGAGAAGGAAGAGGAAAAGAAGGAAAAAGAAGAGAAAACCTAGAGGAAGAAGAAGAAGCTTGGAATCATCATCTACTCTTCATCTTTTCATCTCATATTCCTCATCATCATCCAACTCTAAGGTGGGTTCTAGATAGAGACATTGTTATAGAATTCTTGAGTTTTTAGAGTTAGGTTGGATATTGAGAAAATGAGTAATTTTGCAAATCAATGAAATATAACGGATAAAATGAGGTATAAATGTCTTAGAATGATTAATATATATGTTTGATCATCTGTTGATACTTATTTATGTGTTTGATTATGTTTTGAATGAGATTGAAGTGGAAGGATGTTCATGAAAACAAATATTTTTGCCTCTACGCCCAGAGTAACCAGTTACCCTCTGGTGAGTAACCGGTTACCCTTTGAAAAATTGGATTTTTGCGCAGAAAATGAATGAAGTAACCGGTTACCCTATGGTGAGTAACCGGTTACCCAAAAGTGTCTCTAACTCTCAATTTGATTTTGTGTGAATAGTGAAGCTTGAGTAACCGGTTATCATCTGGTGGGTAACCGGTTACCACTGTTATACTTCCAAAAATTATCTTTGAAAATTTATATCTTTCAAACCGTGTTTCCGATCGAGGTGTTCTTGGTACCGATGGAAAGCTATGAGAATACTCTATATAATGGAAGTGAAAAATATTGATTTTATTGCCTGATTAAATAATCGGAGGAAAACACAAAAGTGGTATAACTTATGTTTGAATTTTTACATGTAATTCTATTATGCAATTGTAATATGCTTGCCTATCTTATTGTTGTTGAACTTGATATTGTGAGATGCATACTTAAAAGATAAATAGGAAGTGTGAGGATGACTTACACCAAATTATATTAGAACCTAGTAATGGGCTAGGAAATTGGTAAACAATCTAATGTTAACGCTCGTGCAAGAAAAGCTGAAGCGTGTAACCAAATACCGAGTGGTATAGAAAGGAACAAACACTATTATGGAACATGTGTATTATGTTAGTTATTGGAAAAGGCAAATGAGGCCTAAAGGCATATGTGGCCTAATTTATTGAATACAATTATGGTTGTATGAGAAATCACAAAATCATAACCATTCCCCTATTATGTGTCGTCCATGAGTAACGAGTTCCTCTGGAATGAATGCACTATTACTTGGTAGGTTTGATTCCCAATGTTATAGTACGAATAGAACCTATATGGTAAAGAGACTTGTGACGGTGTACAGACCATGTGAAGTGACGACTTAAGGTGATAATGTGTCCCTTAGCTCCGAATCCATCTCGTATGCCAAGTAATTACGAGGATCCATGACTCGCTCCGACTTTTAGACGTGAAAGAGGACGGGAAGAAGGGATGCCTTGATAAGGTTATCGATAGTGATATTTATGTGAGTTAACAGGACTCCTAACATGTTTCCATATAGTGTGAGATTGTGAGATTGTGAACTCGAAGTCCTTTCCCTTCCCCTGGACTTGAGTTAGGATTTGGTTAGAACCTTGTAAAGCCGAGAGAATCCATAAGATATGGAACTCACTGAGATTTAATATCTCACCCCATGTTGTTGATTATATTACAGGTACTACAGGTTCCGCGAAGGGTAAGGAGAAAGTCGTTTGATTTTCCTTACTTTCCTTGGCTTTTTGAGATGGCAAGACTTCCACTTTGGAGTTTTATTTTGAGATCATTGTATTGATCTTATTCTTAGTGTATTTGGGACATCTTGTATATGTTATGCCATAGATTTTAGTACTTTGTATTTTGGGCATGTAATGTATACAATGTGTTAACTAGGAACTTATGGTATTTCAGTACCAAAAACTTGGATTCATCTATAATATATATGCTTTGATGTATGTTATTATATATGGGTGTTACAACTGCTCAATCCGACTGTCAAAAAAGGCTTGATAGAGCTTCTCAAAGAGTTTCCCGATGTATTTGCTTGATCTTATCAGGACATGCCAGGGTTAGATACCAGCATCTTGGAACATCATCTACTGTTAAGATCAGAATGTTCGCCGGTGAAATAAAGGCTGAGACGGACTCACCCAGACATGGCTATTAAAATCAAAGAGGAAGTTCAGAAACAGATTGACGCGGGTTTCCTCGCCACCTCAGAATATCCTCAATGGCTAGCCAACATAGTACCAGTTCCAAAAAATGACAAAAAAGTCAGAATGTGTGTAGACTACAGGGATCTGAACAAGGCCAGTCCAAAGGATGACTTTCCCCTACCGCACATAGACATGCTGGTAGACAGTACAACAAAGTTCAAAGTCTACTCCTTCATGGATGGATTCTCGGGCTATAATCAAATTAAAAATGGCGTCGGAAGATATGGAGAAAACTTCCTTCATCACCCCATGGGGCACCTTTTGTTACAAGGTAATGTCGTTCGGTTTGAAGAACATCGGGGCAACCTATCAAAGGGCCATGACTACTCTGTTTCACGACATGATGCACAAAGAAATCAAAGTGTATGTCGATGATATGATTGCCAAATCTAAAACAGAAGAGGAACATGTGACCCACTTATCAAAGCTATTTGAGCGTCTGAGAAAATACAAACTCCGCTTGAATCCTAACAAATGCACATTCAGTGTCCACTCAGGGAAACTTTTAGGGTTCATTGTCAGCCAGAAAGGAATTGAGGTTAATCCTAACAAGGTCAAGGCCATTCAAGAAATGCCTTCTCCAAAGACTGAAAAATAAGTCAGAGGATTCCTGGGACGTCTGAATTACATTTCCAGATTCATATCCCTCATGATCGCGACATGCGCGCCAATCTTCAAACTACTCAGAAAGAATCAAAGTTGTGTATGGACAAAAGACTGCCAAACAGCCTTCGACAGTATCAAGGAATATCTGTTGAATCCACCGATTCTATCACCTTCAGTTGAGGTAAGACCACTGATCATCTACCTAACCATCTTTGAAGACTCAATGGGTTATGTACTTGGCCAACAAGACGAAACCAAAAGAAAAGAGTCTGCCATCTACTATTTGAGCAAGAAATTTACCGACTATGAAACTCGGTACACCATGCTTGAAAAAACTTGCTGCGCTCTGGCTTGGGCAGCCAAGCATCTTCGCCAATACATGATTTGTCACACTACTTGGTTAATCTCTAAAATGGATCCGATCAAGTACGTCTTTGAAAAACCTGCTCTCACAGGAAGGATCGCCCGTTGGAAGATGTTGTTATCAGAGTATGACATAGAGTACCATGCTCAGAAAGCCGTCAAAGGAAGTATTTTAGCCGATCATTTGGCTCATCAATCGATTGACGATCAGAAATCAGTCGGATTTGACTTCCCAGATGAAGATGTCATGTATCTGAAAATGAAATATTGCGATGAACCGCTACCCAGTGAACGGCCAGAACCAAGTTCCCAATGGGGACTAATCTTTGACGGAGCTGTCAACAGTCATGGAAACAGAATTAGGACAATCATCGTAACACCTCAGGGTAACCACATTCTTTTCACTGCAAGATTAACATTCAAGTGCATAAACAACGAGGCCAGAATACGAAGCTTGTATCATGGGTCTCGAAGAAGCAATTGACTTAAGGATCAAGAACTTGGATGTGTATGGAGACTCGACCTTAGTTATCAATCAGATCAAAGGAGATTGGAATACATACCAATCAGGACTGATTCCTTACAAAGATTATGCGAGAAGGTTGTTACCATTCTTCAACCGAATTGAGTTTCATCTCATCCCTCTTGAAGAGAATCACATGGCTGATGCATTAGCCACTTTCTTCCATGATTAGTGTAGGTCAATGGAACGACGTACCTAAGATTGACATAATGCGCCTTGAAAGGCCCGCCTACATCTTCACAATCGAAGCAGTCATAAACGACTAACCATGGTATCATGATATCAAATGCTTCCTTCAGAAACAAGAGTACCCACCTGGGGCATCTAGAAAAGACAAGAAAACCATCAGAATATTGGCAGGCAGCTTCTTCCTGAACGCTGATACACTTTATAAGAGAAACTTTGACATGATCTTGCTCCGATGCGTAGACAGACCAGAAGCAAACATGCTGATAAAATAAATTCACGAAGGATCCTTTGGGACTCATGCCAACGGACACACAATGGCAAGAAAAATTCTGAGAGCAAGATATTATTGGTTGACCATGGAATCCAATTGCTATAAGTACATGAAGAGATGTCACAAGTGTCAGAT
This sequence comes from Lathyrus tuberosus, assembly GCA_022829125.1. NCBI lineage: Eukaryota > Viridiplantae > Streptophyta > Magnoliopsida > Fabales > Fabaceae > Lathyrus > Lathyrus tuberosus. The sequence continues at coordinate 2,625,629 of JALAZF010000613.1, forward strand.
ATACGCTGACAAAATCCATGTACCGCCTACGCATCCCAAAGTTCTTTCTTCTCCATGGCCTTTTTCTATATGGGGAATCGACATGATTGGCATGACTGAACCCAGGGCTTCAAACGGACATCGATTCATCCTGGTAGCCAATGACTACTTCACCAAATGGGTCGAAGTAGCATCATACACCAATGTAACCCGACAAGTGGTAGTCCACTTTATAAAAAATAATCTCATCTGCAGTTATGGTGTTCTAAGCCAGATCATTACTGATAAAGGATCTAACTTGAATGTCCGCTGAGTTCAAGATCAAACACCTAACTCATCTCCCTACCGGGCTAAGATGAACGGAGCGGTAGAAGCGGCTAACAAGAACATCAAGAAAATCGTTCAAAAGATGGTTGTAACCTACAAAGACTAGCACGAGATGTTACCCTTTTCTCTTCACGGTTATCGTACATCTGTTCACACTTCAACAGGGGCAACCCCTTTCTCTCTAGTATATGGCATGGAGGCAGTGCTCCCCATAGAAGTAGAGATACCATCAATCAGGGTATTGATGGAAGCTAAGCTAACAGAGGCTGAATGGTGTCAAGGTCGACACGATGAACTGAACCTAATCGAAGAAAAGCGAATAACGACACTATGCCATAGTCAGTTGTATCAACAGAGAATGAAGAAAGCATTTGACAAAAAGGTCCGACCCCGTGTCTTCAGAAAAGGAGACCTTGTGCTCAAGAAGATACGATCATTCCTCACTGATTTCCGGGGCAAATGGATTCTGAATTATGACAACCCTTATGTGGTCAAGAAAGCCTTCTCAGACGGCGCCTTGAGACTCACAACCACGGATAGAGAAGAATTTGCCTACCCCGCGAATGTTGACGTAGTCAAGAAATACTTCACCTAAGTAAAAAAAACGTCTCGGTGGATTGAGAACCCGAAAGGGCGGTCCAGGCAAAAATTAGAGACATAAGCAAAAAAAATTATCCCGATGGATTGGAAATCTCAAAGTACAATCCAGGCAAAAGTTGGGGATTAATGGCAAGTAACTACGTCTGATCAATTCAACTCCTCAGCAGTTATGCCATCCATCAGAAAAGTCCAGACAAGGTCATCTTCGACAGAAGCTCATGATGTCCAGAATTCAAAGTTGGTAGAATAATAACGGTTGTTATGTTTCAATGTAGCTCTTCTCCTTTAAATTACCATTTTCTAAACTTTGTAAATACTCCATGGGATAAAGCGCTTGGTTGATTTCCATCCTATCAATAAAAGTTGAGCCCTAGTGCTTTTGTTTGCAATTCTTATTTTTTTTAGCTTTACAGAATGACATTTTTAACATGATCAACGATTCGTGAAATAAAACAAAAATGAATTTACTTGTCAAAATTTTTCTGCTTTTAAAATAAAGATGGCAATTTTTTTGACTGTTGAACATCGAAAGAACTTCGATCGCTTCTCCGAAGGTGGTTGAAGTGCAGAATCAAAGTACTTCTTCTAAACCAGTACGCCTGAATGAAGGATCAACAGTGTCAGAGACCATGTTTCATCTGACATCCCCGACAGAGTTCGTACCTCTTAAGACCGATTGAATAATTCTTTCTCCCCCACCGGGATCGTCTCTCCTAAGCAAGGCAGGATTGCTATCTTGGAACATTGATACTTTTCATCCCCCACCGTGGCTGAGTATCCAGTCGTGTTCATCCACTTAGTTTGTATGTCGCGTCAGTTTTGTCAGCATAAACATACATACATCATGCATTATTGATTCATACTCATGTTCATATTGCATCACTATCACTCTGGTCAGTCTTATCTCCAAGTAATAAAGTCCTCTTATCAATCGAGTTGTCAGTTCTTTCCTCGTCAGGAAATATATCGTCTGCACAATATCTCTCCCCCAGTTTATTTCTAGATTGGAGATGGTCCTCGACCACTTTGATAACTTGAACCTCTTAAAGGAAATAAGGCATTCGACAAACGTCACTCTTCACCATTGAAGATGATATCTTCGCTTTCCCGGATTAAGGAAAATCCCCAGAGAAAGCCTCGCAACTAAAGACTCTCAGCAACATATTGGTTTTTCTCCCGGGAAAATCAATGATAATGAAGTCATCGACACCTCAAAATTGGATTACATCACATGGCATTTCTCCAAGAAGATCTCGAAGAAAAGTATAATGTAATATCCCTAAACAAAAAGCGGTCTCTCAAGAGACTCGTTTTTCCCCAGTAGAGTCAACAAATGGCGTCTCCAACAGAGAAGTTTGCACGCCTCTACAGCTCAGACAAATGGGTTTCCCCAGCAAGTCTGACATCAAAACTTTTTCCCATCAAATGGCATCTCCCCAGGAAAATTAGGCGAGAAGTTTGATAAATACTGCTACAAATAGCATCCCTTGTCAAGGAAGAAACTCGATAAGAAGAAACTGAGACCAGTTCCTTGGCTGAAGACCAGGATCGAGGGGAAGTTTATTTCAGAAACTGAGACCAGTTCCTTGGCTGAAGACCAGGATCGATGGGAAGTTTATTTCAAAGAAATTGAGACCAGTTACTTGACCAGGATTGAGGGGAAGTTTATTTCAGAGAAACTGAGACAAGTTCCTTGACCAGGATTGAGGGGAAGTTTATTTCAGAAACCAAGACCAGTTCCTTGGCTGAAAACCAGGATCGAGGGGATGTTTTACCCTTTTCTAAGTAACATTGCTTAGCAAAAGAAGATGGATGAGCAAACTTCCATTCATAACCACCGTCAAAATTTCGGGTATTCTGATATTTAATCCTCTTGCACCCTGAATGTCCGAATATCTTCCCCATTCACACCTTTGGGTCCAAGAAGATTAAATAGGGGCATCTGTCATACCCCAAATTTTGACCACCAAGATTTCCCATCATTGTGCAAATCATCATCAAAATATGGATGAACCATCATGCCTCATCAATCTCCTCAAAGATGATGAGCATTCACTATAATCAAGACTTAGGGTTTCAAGCCCTCTTAGAGCACTTAGACAAAGGATCAATCAAGGAATGACATGATCTTCAACTTTTCTAAACCTCTTAAACACCCATAAGGGATCAAAAGGACTCCCACATCAAGAATCAAGCACAAGGTTGCAACATTCCAAGTGGATCAAGCCTCAAGATCGCCAGTGTCACCAAATTAGGGTTTTGGTCGACCAAGGCCTCCAGATGAAAATTTTCATCTGGGCATGAGCCAATGCTCCAAAGAACAACCCAAGATACTCCAAGGGACCTCATGAACCCAATCATCAAGTCAATTTAGTCTCAGGGGATGCATTCATAAAAAAAATCAGGAATTAGGGTTTCTTGACCTAATTCACCCCTAAATTGACTTTTGAGGCAAAGCATGATCCAAGACTTCAAGACATGATTTGAGGGCCTCAAATACACTACATTGATCTATTTACAACAATGGATTGATCCAAGAAGCTTGATTCACAAGTTTCAATTTCATCTGGACCACAATTAGGGTTTCGAAGAAAAAGTCAACTGTTCCTTTGACTTTTGACCAAGACATGCTCCCAAACCTTGGGACATGATTCAATACACCCTAAAACACCTATGGAATCCATCCATTAGGTTTGATTTAGGTTAAGGACTCGATTTCACAAAGGATTGCACAGTTTGGATTTCATCCGATAAAAAGTCAACTGTGCACAAAATCAAGTTTGACTTTTTGGATTTTTTCATAAATATGGTTCCCCTAAGTCAAAAATATTGATAATGTATGGTATTAATCATCATTCATTAAGAAAAATCAAGAAAAGTGGGGTTTCTTGCAAAAGGGGCAACCATGAGAAACCAAAAATTTTCTAAGTTATGGAACAAAAATGGTTTTGGTACCAACTTCCAAGGACCATAACTTCTGATCCAAGCAACCATTTTGAGTGATCCAAAGCCTGATTTGTAGATCTTCCTACACTCTACAAAAGCTTCAACTACCTAAAACTCCAATTTCTCATGGATTTTGAGTTATGGACTGATCAAAATGACAAAAATGAAGAAAATGGCACTTTTCCAACACAGTGAAAATTTGCCTAAGTTACCAGCCTTGGACATCAATGTTCATGAGGATTTTTCAGTTGAATTCAAATAGTTTCAAGATAAACTATTATCACACATGTATTGTATCATATGAGAGTTTTCTAAAAAGCACAAGAGCCTCTCATAACTCAACCTGAGCAAGGAGAAATGATTCCCTCAAAATCACCATTTCCAACTTTCTTGTATAAGACAAATTTTGGCATTTTGCTCGATTTGGCAAAATTGGACAACTCCAAGCCTTGTCATCCATTTGGACACATCATAGGATAAATCAAAGGGGAATGATCTGATCCCCAAGCCTCCCAAGTCCAAGAATCTACACATAGCCATAACAAACCTAAAAAGGCTAAAAAGTGCAAAAGACTCCAATTTTGTTTCCAAACATTTAATGGATGCATCAAGGTGGCATAGACTGACACATTCCTAACTGAATAAGTTATGATTCAGCACTGAATCAAAGAACCATAGGCATATGCCCTAACCTCAAGTCAATGGCTAGAGGAGACTAAAGATTCCCTTGGATCAAAATTGGCCAAAGGCCTGTACCAGCTGCCATTCACTATTGCTTGCAAAACAAACTTGTTGTACTATAAGTAGAGCTCATTTGTTCTCAGTTTGAGCACACCAAAGCACTACAACTGATGCTTTCCTCAAAATCTCTCTCTTTAGGCCAAAATGCCTTCTTTTGCAAGTCATCTCTGAATTTTTGAGTTAGAGAGCAATTCCACCATAGCTCATGATCCAAACACATCCAATATGTCATATCTAAGCTGTTCAAACACTCGCTTGTGATCTAAAACACCAAAATCAGAAAGTCAACCTCCAAAACCTCAAAATTTGACTTTTCTGCAGTTTTCAAGCCATGTCTTGATTCAGTCACTTCCAAAACCAAACCAGGCATCAAACACACTCCAAATATCATCCTCAAACTTTCCCAAGTGGTTTCCCTCATCTGGAACACCATTTGAGAGAGTTACTATTTTGGTCACTTTTGCCCCTTTTGCAAGAAAAAGCCTATACTTGTTCCTGAGGATTCCAGATGGTTCTGATCATCCTAAAAGCTTCTAAGGGGTCAATTGAAGGTGTTTAAAGCATTGAATTACTTCTGGCACAAGGAACTTGGCAGATAGCACAAGAAGCTCCAAGAGGTAAGTGCATCACAACTTGAACTCTCTAAATCATGCATTGCTTTGAGGTCCATTGATCATGGACCTCTCATACATATCATATGTGTTGTGTTTGAACCAATTTATCATGCTATTATTGCATGTACCATGAGATAGCATAGAACATGCAAAATTTGTCCTATTTTGAAATCACTATCGGATTTTAAAATGGAAACATTTTCTAAAAATTCCAAGGGCACCATTGGATTCCTCATGAAATTCTAGGTCAGATGCACCTAAATTTTGTCCCAATCCATGGAGAAATGAGAAAGTTAGAGGCTTCATACAAATTGGCAAAACTAGGCCTTGCCTTGGGCAAGGGCCTGGCCATGCCGCCTTGGCCAGGCCTAGAACTTGGCACCCCATATATGTTCATGGGGTGGTTTTGATACACGGATGTATCACCACCTCAGTGGTAGCGCGCATGTGTGTTTAGCCAAGAGGTCGTGGGTTTAACACCTACCCAGACCATTTTGCTATTTTTTGCTATTTTGCAATATTTTGCTATTTTTTATGGTTTTTGTTAATTAATTCCAAAATTAATTTCTCTCTCAATTTTAATCATTTTTTATTGGTTCTTTTTTTTTAATTCTCAAAAATGTTAAAATATTTTATTCCATAAAAATTTCACAAAAATATTATTTATTTCATATATTTAGTATTTTTGCAAAGAATTATGTTCTATTTGTTTTTAAACATTTAAAGATATTTCTTTCTCTTGATTTTGAAAATTCAAATAATTTTCAAATTATTCTGTGAATGAAACATGATTTTTCAAACATTAATCCAAGATGACAACTTGTTTTCCACACATGTTTGATAATTTTGATCATTTTAATTGAATTTTTATTCAATTAAAATACTTTTCTAAAATCAAATTAGGGTTTCAATTATTTTCACCCTCACAAATCTTTTTCAAAACACTTTTGGGCTTCTTTGTAGAGTGTAAGTCCCATCCTTTTGTAAATAAAATAATTTTGGGCTTCAGTCATTGTATAAGTCCCAACACGATTTTCAAGATAACGGTGCGATCGTTGTTTTCATCTGGGCCTCTCCTTGAGTTATAAGTCCCATTTATTTTAAAAAAAAACTTTGGGCCTCTAATAGAGTGTAAGACTCATTTCTTGTACATGAAACCTTTTTTGGGCCTCAATAATTGTATAAGTCCCACTGCGATTTCAGAAAATCTCGGCGCGATCGCTATTTCAAAACAAAAACATCTGGGCCTACCTTTGAGTTGTAAGTCCCATTTCTTTTCTTTTTTGAAACACTTTGGGTCTCTCCTTGAGTTGTAAGACCTATCCCTTTGTACAGAAAACCTTTTTTGGGCCTCAGTCGTTGTATAAGTCCCAATACAATTTTTTCGATCAACGGTACGATTACTGTTTTTCATTTGGGCCTCTCCTTGAGTATAAGCCCCAATAATATTTTTAAAACAAATTTCCCTTTTGATTTAGGTTCAAATTCATAGTTGTTATCAAAACTTTGTTTAATTTCTTGAACAACTAACAATACAGTTGTTACAATGGAAGCTTGCTCGCCTGTAAGTTTTATCAGCTTTCTTTTACATACTTGCACACACACACACACACACATATATATATATATATATATATATATGTGTGTGTGTGTGTGTTTGTGCTGGAAGCTTGCTCACCTATAAGTCCTCTTACCTTCTCTTTTACATACAATATATATTTTATCTGTATATATATATATATATATATATATATATATATATATATATATATATATATATATATATATACCAGTATATTATCTGCTTAGAGTTTTCCCTGGCAATTAGGTCTAGAATTAGATAAAGTCAGTGGTCACTCTTTCAACAGTCAAAACTAGTTCCCCATAGGAATTCCAGATACAGTCTTGCCTCCTCTTAGGCTTATACAATATGGAACAAAGAGAAATACATTATTCCCGGTGAAACTTTTCTCAGACTGTCACTATTAGAAATTGTCAAGGAAATTCATTTCCCCCAGAGAGGATTAATTCCCAGTGAAACCTCTCTTGAATTTCTTCAAACCCTAGAACTGTTCACTAAAGAAAATATTATTCTCGATGAAACTATTCTTGAACTCTTCTTAAGTTTGGACCCACGGGCTTCCTAAAAGCATCCCAGCCTCCTCTTGGGCTTTGTACAAGGACCCTCCGGCTTCTTAGAAGTTCTCATGCCTTCTCTTGGGCTTAATACAAGGACCTTAAAGACCTCTTAAAGGTATAAGACAAAACTTAGTCATCCTATGTTAGAGCTGTCTTTCTAAAGAGTCAAAACCTCATATCATGTTTAGGGTTGATTCTCATCCCTTAAAACACTGCCTCCTCTTGGGCACCATACAAAGATAAACCTTCCATACCAATAGACTTGGACAGTCTAATCTTGGATCTCAAAGACATTCTTAAGTTCCCTACAAACACAGGAAAAAACCCTGGTCATTTAATCAATCCCTAGTAGAGTTAAAACCCGTGGGTTCTAAAAACTCAATCTTTATCCTAAATTCCCCCAGCTAAGGGCAGCTTATCATCAGAACCTCAAGGCATATGATACCTCAACTCTTCTGGAACCCTCAACAAGAGTTGATTCCCCAATTTTGACCTGCCTCTGGATCTCAATAATCCTCAGCAGAAGCCAGCCTCCTCTTAGGCTTTGTATAATGACTTTCCTCAGCAGAGTTAGCCTCAAGGGCACTCTCTTGTTGAGACCATCAATTTTCCAGCACTCTCTTGTTAAGTCAAACCTATTCTAGCCTCCTCTTAGGCTTTGTATAAAGATTTTTTCCCACTCTCTTGTTGAGTCACCCCTTTCAGCCTCAATCTTGGGCTTTGTACAAGACAAACAAAGTACTCTCTTGTTGAGTAAAACTTCTTTCTTAAAAGCACTCTCTTGTTGAGTCAATCACCTTAAGGAACTCTCTTGTTGAGTCGACCCTTTTTCAGCCTCCTCTTAGGCTTTGTATAATGATTTTTCCCCAGCTTTTTCAGCCTCAATCTTGGGCTTTGTACAAGACAAACAAAAACACTCTCTAGTTGAGTCAACCACCTTAAAGCATTCTCTTGTTGAGTCAATCACTTTCAGCCTCCTCGTAGGCTTTGTATAATGATCCTTCTTTTCCTCAGCAAAAGTTAACCTCAATCTTGGGCTTTGTACAAGACACCATAAATATCCTCAGCTGAGTGAGTCAATCATTCTTCAGCCTCAATCTTGGGCTTTGTACAAGACACCATATAAGCCTCCCTATGCAGAGTCAATCCTTCTTTCAGCCTTAATCTTGGGCATTGTACAAGACAAATCATACTCTCCAGCAGATTCAAACTACTTTTAGCCACAATCTTGGGCTTTGTACAAGACAGATAAAACCTATCACCCGTAGAGTCAGTTTCCCCTTTTAGCCTCAATCTTGGGCTTTGTACAAGACAGACAAAATATTTCCCCAGAAAAGTCAACTTTTAGCCTCCTCTTAGGCTTTGTATAATGATATCCCCAAAAGAGTCAGTCTCTTTTTAGCCTCAATCTTGGGTTTTGTACAAGACAGATAAACACTCTCTTGTTGAGTCAGTCTTTTTTAGCCTCCTCTTAGGCTTTGTATAAGGACTTCCTCAGTGGAGTCAATCAATCTCTTAGCTTTAACCTTGGGCTTTGATCAAGGCACGCAAAAATCAACACCCCTTCAGAGGAAATCAAAAACTCTCTGTAGGAAGACATTTCTCTGTTTATCCCTCTTCAAAACAAAAATTCAAAAACAAACCCTAATCCCAGATAACTGCTGTAAGTGGCACACTTGTTGATTCAAATATCCAAGCTGATGTCCATCTCTTATCCTGGTAAACTTCCTTCTTTCGTCTAATCACTGTAAGTGGCAAGCGTCTGGATTATTTACATCCACGCCACTGCCACTCTCTTAGCATGAAAGATTCCTAAGGAAAAATGGCATTGCTCAGCACTGAGTTAAAGTTTTCTCCTTTAGGACAAATCCCCTATAAAGGAAATTATGGAATTGTTGGATTCACATATCCCAGTTAAAGTAATCCTCCTTTATAATCATTCACCCAACAGTTGTGATAAACAGACGAGATGTCTCCCTTTAGAGATAACAAATTCTCTCTCAGTCAAACCCTTTAGCTTCAATCTTGGGCTTTGAACAAGACACAAATACTCAACCTTTTAGCTTCAATATTGGGATTTGAACAAGACACCAAAACATCTTTTTCCTCCCACTGAATAGGAGGAACTATGATTGCTCTGATTTCCCTGTTTCTTTAAACGGGAATACGTAGGCATAAGATTGCGAAATCTTAGCGAGTATACCAATCAAAAACCTTAGGTCCAGTACCTTCATATCAATCAAAAACTTAGGTCCAGTACCTTCATACCGATCAAAAACTTTAGGTCTAGTACCTTCACACAATTTATCAAAAAACATCGGCAAGCCCGACATCAAAAACTCTCTCCCAAACTTTTCCCAACCCACAACAGACAAACACCAGTAAGTAGAAAGCAGTAAGGAAAATTTCTAACAACCTGTGGATAACCACATATAGGATGGGTAATTGACAACTCCCCATTGTATAACCTGACCCCGAACTCCCTGAATCTCTCTTAGCGTCTGTTTAGTTAAACATTCACGTGCAAGGTTAGTTTTAGATAGCTTCCCTTTCCCTTCCAGCTTCACGGGATAAATAAGAAATAAAAAAGTAGCACCCATTCCCTACCGTTGCGGTGAGGAGGAACCCAGCGATAAGGTGGTCACGTCACCGACAAAAATCGCACGCTACACACTTACCCATTGAACTACAACATAAATCATTTTGAAATACATAGAAAATACAATTTAATTTTCAAGTTGTTGGCAGTGCAAGGTAGCTGCAACTTAATAAGTTAAAGAAACATAGGACGTTCTCCTACGAGAACGCTAAAATTTACAAGGCCAAAACTAAATACTGATACGACACAAATAATTATAAAAGAGAGTTAGTGAAAGGACGAGTCCTCTTTTACAACTCAAGGCTTAACTTCTTCTTGGAATGTTGGAATCTAGGTTACCAAACCCATTTAAACTCGTAAAAGTTTATCCTTATGGAGGTTATAGATCTCCTTAACAAAATAACTGGGAGTAAATTCAAAGTTAAGGACCAAAGAGTGAAAATGTGGCTTGATGATCTTTTGTATAGGATAATGTTCACTATAGATCTAGATGAATCATAATTATGTTTTAAGTCAGGGTAAAAGAATTCAAATTAATTCTTCTATAAACTGATTTATATATAAATATAATAAAAATTAAATTAATTTACTTTTTATTTTGTAATTATGTGATGTTGGCAGGTTATGAGACACTATAACAAAATGATGAGCTCTATCATGACAGGACTCATCACCCAAAGAGCATATGTGTTGACCAGGTTGTGTGAAAGTAGAAAGGTGTGAGAAGGACGGGAAGAAGAAAAAATCTGAATGGAATTAATTGTTGAACAAAATAAAAGAAAAAAAAGGAATAAAGAGAAAAAAATATTTTTTGCCATGTGAAGAGAAAACAATAGGCTTGGCAGTAAAATAAATTATTGTCACACCAATTAATTTTACCCCTTAATTTAAATTTCAAATTCAACCACTCTTACGTAACCTTCTATAACATAACCGATATTTGTCTCTCCAACATTTCTCATCATTTTACAAAAAGAGATACCTAAAAGCATCTTATTACATTCATTTTTAACCTTATTCTTCGGAAACCAAGCTTGCAAACTACCATTCCCATAAAAAAAAACCACAATGAATCAAAGCACCATAACACCAACACGAAGGTTTAAAGCATGTGCACAAAATAATGCTTTTACTAGTGATTATCTCTTAGACTTTGAGTGACACTGAGATTTTTATAAACTGTGGCTCCTATAGGAATTTTACCAACTTTTTTTCAATTAAAATCTTTCACTTAAAAAGGGTTTCATATTTGATATTAAGGAATAAGATTTTGGCCTCCTTGATAAGGTCGGGCGTGTCATAATTGGGCATAAATGGAAGAATTTTTGTAGGCACCCTTCAACATTCAACTCTTGAATTATGAAAGAGTTTTATTCAAATATAACAACACTAACCCTAAAGAAAAAATAGGTGGTAGTGAGAGGAAAATATGTGAAATACTCAGAGGTCGCGATTATCATGTACTTTGGCATAAGGGAAATCATAAACTCCTATCAATCATTGTTTAGTAAAGGTGATGATCAAGACATCGTTGCAATTATGGAATCTCTGTGTGTACCTATTGGCTGGAATTTCGACGCTCAGGAGTATTTGAAATAAGTCAATAAAGTTAAAGGAGATATTCTGGAAAGGAATATATTGATTTGGACGAAAAGCTTGTGAAGGCATGGTCGAAGAAGACCTTTTACATAAAGGGAGATTTTGGTTTAGGACTTAGAGATATTTTTGGGGTTCAGACTTAAGTTCAATGAAGTTTGTTTAGGGTTGCGCTCGACGAGCGTAATTCAAAATGAGGTTAATAACCGTTTTTTTAGCCTTATTTGTTTCTTGAGAAGGCACGTGGAAAGCTATAAGCAGCGAAGTCCATGCAATCGAGAACGTGTCATCTTCTGGAGAAGAGACCGTTTAATTATCGTTATTTTTCAATTCATTATAAATATGGATCTTAATGATTAGGATTCGTCTGTTCCATTTTGTACAAAAAAACTCAAATATTACTCAAAGTATTTGTGTTGTTGAGAAACAAGTACTTGAGTGCAATGTACGTGTAACCACCATTTTTACACTTTTTTTCAAATCATTTAAGATTTTGTCATTTACATTCGTTGCAAATTTACTTTGAAGTTATTTACATTGCCATTTACATTTATGCGTTTATTTACAAACTTTAACATAACTTTTAATGAAAGGAACATTATCGAAATATTCATAAGTAATAAAATTTGAAGAAAGTAAAAGCACATGTCCTAGGATCAATCTAGTCGATCTTGCGAGTAACAAAAAAATATAGAATTTGGAAGACTAGCGCTTACTTACCAATTTCAACGGTAAACAAATTGGCACGCCCTGTGGGACCAGTATTTTTGCCTATTTTCTGAAAATATTTAGAAGTTCTTCATTTGTGGTTTCTCTAACTTTGTTGCATGAGATTAAGAAGTGGTAAAATAGCCACTAATAACGAAGCAATGCCAAAAAAGAGATACGTAATAAGGATGGCGAATATGCCAAATAATAATGGAGAACAACCCCCTCTTTCGACAGGGGAGACTACAGCCGCATCATCTGTGTCCGAAGCAATTCCATCCACGTCGAGTACGCCGAACATACCGTCGATCACTCATAGTGGGCCTATTTTATCTCCTTTGAGGACGCAGGGTCAACTGGTGACCCCTCCTCCAATTGGAACTAGTACATTCAGGCCTTATGTGTCTGGATTTACAATGCTTTTGAATGGTCGCGAATAGCCATATGGCATACCAACTTCGATGATGGAAAATTTGCACAATGCGCCGTCAGCATTCGTTGACCCAGTGGTGAACGTGTTATCACCTTTACAAGGGTCTGGGTCGGCTGTTAACAATATAGGTCGAATCAACCAACCCCCAGGGATGTGATTTTCTACCCAACAAATGCCCAATTTTACTACAAACTCTGCAACAGTCTTAAGGCATCAAATGGACGAAAGTAACCATGACATGGTCCATATGCTTGCCCAATAGATGGGCACAATATTCAACCCCTTGATTTAAAACACCACGCAAACAAACCAACAGATGGCAGCGTAATTGACGCGAATTACAGACTTCTTAGGGGTTCTGCAAGCACCTCGACAACTTCGAAGGGAATTGGTGGTAGAAAAACAAGGATCAATCCTTGAAAAGGATCCTACCATTAACCAAGCCCAGCGAAATGCACCTCGTGTAGATGTGGAAAATTGGGTAGTTAGAGTCGAACAACCAGTGCCAAGGGAGAGGGAGCCAAGGGTGGTAATGGTTAATAGGAATCAAGATGCAGACGAAGTCATACATCGAGTTTGACACGATGATATGGCATAACTTAACGACTTGGATTCCATGTTAGAAAGGATTATGGTGCAAAATGGGGTAAACATGGGCCTTCATATGCAAAACTATATCTCCCTGTTGTCTAGGTACATTTTGCAGACCGAATTGCCTAGGGGATGGAAGGTCCCAAAGTTCACGAAATTTTTGGGAGACACTAGTGAATCTACCATCGAACATGTAGCAAGGTATCTAACTGAGGCAGGGGACATTGCTAACAATGAAAATTTGAGAATAAAATACTTTCTCGGTTCTGTCACTAAGAATGCCTTTACATGGTTCACTACGCTCCAGCGAATTCGATTTATGATTGGACTCGTCTAGAAAGATTGTTCCATGAACAATTTTACATGGGGTAGTCGAATATTAGTTTGACGGAATCGACTAGTATTAAGCGCAAATTTACTGAGTCAATAGATGATTATCTTAATAGATTTTGTTTGCTAAAGGCAAGGCATTTCACACATGTTCCTGAGCACGAGTTAGTCGAGATGACCGTTGGTGGTTTAGATTATTCCATCAGAAAGAAATTAGATACCCAATATTTGAGGGATATGGCCCAGTTGGCTGACAGAGTTCGACGGGTAGAGCGCCTGAAGGCTAAACAATCCAGAGCAAGTAAGAATAATAGGAGAGAAAGGGTAGCATATGTCAATTTAGATGAAGATGACCAAGAACCGTATAGTGACCCTTTAAATTTTGACGAAAGCGAAATCGACCTGGCCGAATTAAAACAAGGGTCGCCCTATTCATTCAGGGTTCTTGCGCCTTCGAATGGGAAAAATTCGGTCGAACTAGAAAAGAATGACAAATTCCCTAAGAAAGCATATATTTTCGACATTACCAAGTGTAACGAAATTTTTGACTTATCAGTCAACGATGGCCAAATGATAGTGCCTCTTGGCGCTAAAATACCTCCATTTGAATAATGAAAGAAAGGATGTTTTTAAAAATATCACAATTTTTTGGGCCACAAAACCTCACAGTGTTTTCTTTTCAGGGATCTGGTGCAGAATGCGATTAAGGATGAAAGACTGAAGTTTGGGGACAAAGCTAAGTCCCAGATGAAGATTGATTCAGAACCTCTGCAGGTGGTAGATGCCCATTACACTGAGCCTGCCATTTTGTTGGCACGCGATTCTTGCGCGAACAATCGTTGGCCTCCTATCGCAGGTTTACTCGCGAGATCGGCCACAGAATCCCAGAACAGTTCGGCTGAAGTGTAGGTCTTGTTGATATGATGGTTTTTAGTTTAGAGGAGTTATAAGAAACTTGAAAAATAAAAGGTTTGCGAATTGATGAACAAAACAAAGTATAAGAAAAACAGACAAGTAAATGACAAGATAACTTAAGCTTTGGTCATATAAATTGCATTAAAATAAAAGGTGTGGACGCTATCATACATTTCTGCGGTAGTAAACTCGTTTCTCTTAACGCTTGGTACTTTGAGTGTTTTCCCTTTTGCAATGTTACAAATGTGACCCCTAAAAAGGAAATAATTATTGCCTTAAATAGGCTGAGAAAATAACAGTCTGTTTCCCAAGATTTATCCTGGCTATGACACATGTCGCCCCACTATCTTTCCAACTTTCCACGTTCTTGGCTTTCAAGTTTTTCCGCCCAAAATCTTATCAGCTTTGTGTTGGCTTCATGGGCCACCAAGTGATACCCTTCGATGACCTTGTTTGTATGCTTCCTTCCGATGCACCATTCACTTGTGTCGACCCAACTTTGGCTTCCTCACCCTCCTTTCTCCTGGCGTCGACCCGCTTGTTTGGCTTTTCCACCATTTCTTCATTTCTTATGTTTGGTCGAAATCTGCTAGCTCACAAATTGCCCCCCCAAAAGGCCAGTTTTGACTGAGCAATGCGTCGACTGAGAAAACTGGTGCTTTGATTTCCTGCGAGATTTCGACAACGATTTGGTTTCGACCCAACAACCAATATTCTATCTTCTGTTGAATTTTTTCCACGTGTCACTCGCAGTCTGACGTGATGATGGTACATTTTTGCGCCACGATTTCCAAGAAACGTCATGATGGCTAGTCTTGTCCTAAGTTATGGGTCTCGAAACCATCCCCACCACCTGCAGAATTTGAACAGTTCTTGGCTTTTCAGTTGCATGTATTCTTCCTTATAAATACTCCCAGAACTCGTTCATTTGTCTTTTCGCCACTTTCTTACAGCTTCTTCTTCTTTCAAATTTTCTTGCTCCCAAAAACTCTCCATTCCAATGGCATCCTCTACAACTGCTACTGCTTCCACCACTCACACCACCGAAAACAACCATATCGCCTTCATTCTTTCTAAGAAGGAATCACCCAAGCCTCTCCCTCAACTATCATCTGCTGACGAAGCAGTGGTGGAAAACTAGCGACATCAGATGGTCATCCCTTTTGTGGTGGCTGGTAAACTCCACACTTTTCATGGTCCATATCCGGATAAAAAGCCAAGTCATCAAGAACTTCAAGAGTTATTTCCATGTTTCGCTCCTACTATACCACCAGCTTTTGAGAAAGGTGGCACTTTAGACCTTAAATTCATGGCGCCCAAAGCCAGAGTCTTTCAATCAATGCCTACACCTGGCAATAAAGACTACATTTCTTGGCTCAATAGAGTCGAAGGCCAGCGTAAGGAGCAATGGCAAAAAGCTAGCATCTTCGACGCCATTCAACTTTCAAGGAATGCTCATAGGGTTAACCCTTGTTTGTTGTTGGCGTCAATGTACTTCTGGGAAGGATTGACCAACACATTCCACTTCCCTTGTGGTATGTTCACACCGACACTCTTTGATTGGGTGGCTATCACTGGTCTGTCACCCTTGGGCGAGACTTTCGACTCGACGCTAGAAATAGACCATACCTTTGACTTCGAGTGTGCTGGTTTCCAGAACTACATCAAAGATCATCACGACAAAGCCTCCAAGGAAGTGTCTGACAAGGAACACATTGCTTTTTTTAACTATGTGGTTGTCGTATTATCTATTATGTCCTGGCTCTCTGGAAATAGCCAAAAGTTACATCAGCCTGGCGATCCAGATTCACGAAGGTCGACAGGTATTTTTGGGTAAGCTTTTACTAGCCTCCCTTTATCATTCCCTTGGTCTATCAGCCATGCGGTTGAAACTTATGCATGCGACTACCAAGGCTTTAAACGTCTCAATGCCTATGTGGTTATTGCAACATTGGCTCAATGCTACTTTCGAACATCAACTGGGTTATCCTGTCTCTGCCACGATGGAGCGTCTGAACAAAGAGCATTCTATAAAGGGCCTTCGACTCTCCCTGATGACCACCCAAGAACCCCCAACAAAAGTCTCTTCATGAAGTATCTTAATATGTTTGTGGAGACCACGTCTTTCGTCCCCAGCATGACGCCCTTTGTGGCTCAACAATTTGGTCCGACATGGTTCAAGAATCTGTTTCCTAGTGTTTCCCCCAAAGTAGCAGCGCAGTTGAACTCAATATGGATGGCATTCCTGGCCCCCACCATGCTATCCTTTCAGATAGAGACGGGGAATACAGGTTATGGGTTCATGAATTACCAGCCTAACTTGGTGGCACGTCAATTTGGCTTGAGCCAGATGCTACTAAAATCCCTAGTGAAACACCCTTCTGATATTGTACGGGCTGGTCGACGGCTGAATTTGGCGGGACATAAAGCCTGCCTTAGATTTGTCAGGTCGTCACAACATCTTGAGTTACCTTTCTTTGTGTTCCAACCTTCATTCTTTACCACATAAGACTTCGACGTCTGGTGGTTAGAATACCAGAATCAGATTTACCCACATGATATGTTCTTATCAAATGTTGTCGATGGTTTCGCCACTCTTGCTGGTGAAGTCCCTAATCCAACAGTTGTTGTGTCTGTCGAGGGCACGCAAGAAACTGATGCCACAGAAGACCCACCACAGAAGGTAACTCCCGACTCTTTAAGTTTATTTCATTAGTTGTCTTTATCTAACCATCTATGTTTATTTCCCAGGGTCGAAAATGAGAACCAGTTGCTGCCTCGACCTCCACCAGGCCTGCCAAGAAACCAAAGACCCTGAAATCACAGGTATAACCTGTTTCGGTATTACTTCGTATCTGCTTTTTTTTTTGTAAGTTTATCTTACTTTGTCGTTTGTTAGGCTTCTGAAAAAATACCATCTCCTAAGGGAGATGTGTCGGATGAAAGTACTCAATCCCTAATCTTTCCCACTGGAGTCCCAGCATCTCCTCCAGCTACTCCATTAGTGAGGAAGAAGATGGCCTCAATCAAGAAAACTCCTTCAAAGACGGTTGCTTCAACCATCAAACCTGTTGTTCCCAAAAACCTTGCTGACGTCTTTGAGCCTGTCGAGGCTGAAGCACCTCCTCCAAAATAGCCTGCTGAGGTATTCATCATCCTTGCTTTATTACTCAGTATGGTATTTGGATTTTTCTCACTGAAACTCTTATTACAGGAAATTATGGCCACTTCGACCACCACTGCAAAGGAAGATACTGCAACGGCCACCACTGTCAATCCGCCTGAGACAACAACTATGTTTAGTCCTTAAACCGTCAACGAGTTTCAAATGACTTCGACAGAAGAGGACTTAGTGAAGACAACGCCTCCAGTTCAACAAACCACCGCTGAGGCTGGGAAGGACGGTATAACCACTGGCGATAATGACAATCCTTCGACAACGACTTCTACTGCTGAAGTCGATGTGAACCCTAAAGCTCCTGCTGAAGGTGGTTCCAACCTTCCTACGCCTAATGTCGACAAAGCTCTTACCCCAGAGGAGATCCTGGCGACAAAACAAACAAATCCAGCGGCAGCTTTGAAGGTACTGCACAAGCTTCACCAAGAATCAGGGGACGTTCAGCCCACGAGTTCGATGGCCATACCAACCCCAGAATAACACATAGTCGTTAACTGCAAAGGTCTTCTTTCTGACCTTCTTATTATATGTCTTGGAAACTCGTGCCTTCTGGCGTAGTAACACATTCAACACAGCCATTCTTTCCTCGTCTAAGTCTATGACTTCGTCTAGCATCATGTCTCAGTATTGCTCCAATGGAATTTCGTGTTGTCGTTGCACTCTGACTGACTGTAAACATAACTCTGCCGGTAATACAACATTGTGACCAAAAGTCAAACGAAAAGGAGTCGAGTTTGTTGATTCTTTGGGGGATGTTCGATAAGCCCATAAAATTTGATTCAACTTATTGTGCCAATTTTTTGGCTTTCTGGCCACGTGTTTTTTGATGAGCCCAATGACCACTTTATTAGCTGCTTCGACCTGACCATTTGCTTGAGCATAATATGGTGTCGAAATAACCAATTTGAAACCCGTTTCTACTGCGAACTCTTGCATTTTTTGGCCAATGAATACAGAACCTTGATCCGTAGTCATGGTTTCAGGGATCCCGAATCTATACAAAATATGATTCTGGATGAACTCGATCACAGCCTCCTTATCTACTTTCACTAGGGACACAACCTCTATCCATTTTGTGAAGTAGTTTATACCCACAAGGATGAATTTCTGTTGTTTCGACGAGGTTGGTCGAATTTCCCCTATGACATCCAATGCCCATCCACGAAAGGGCCATGGCTTGACGATGGTGTGTAATTCGCTGGCTGGTACATGATGAATGTTTGCATTTTTTTTACAGCCTTGGCATCCCTTTGCGAAGTCCATGCAATCTTTGAGCATGCTTGGCCAATAGACACCTTGTCGAAACAATAACCATTTCATCTTATGGCCAGCTTGGTGAGCCCCACATGTCCCACTATAGACCTCAGACATTGCCAAGTATGCTTCTGTGTCCCCTAGACACTTGAGCAACACTCCTTCTGGAGTCTTTTTTAGCAACTCATTTCCCATCAGCACATAACTTAAAGCTCTATATTTAGTCTTTCTATCAGCGCTGCCCATCAGATTCTCCAAATACTCGATGATTAGTCTTCTCCAATCTGTTGATGACAGATTGCTGATAAAAAAACCTCATAATTTTCCAACCCTTCGATCAAGCTCTCTGTCAAGGCGTTTGCCTCCACAGCTTTTGGGATTGACAGGCTTGATGGTTGGCATATGTTCGACACCATCTTCTCCCTAATTTCAATGAAGTCCTTCAAATTCTCTCCCGACACCTTGTAACCAGAGGCGATCTGCGCTAGATCATTAGCCTCTTGGTTTTCTATTCTGGGCACGTGCGTAACGCTGACAACTTCAAAGTGCTCCAAAAGTCGCTTTGCCATTGAGAAGTAAACCAAAAGATGCTCTTTGACGCACTTATATTCTCTCATGATTTGTTTAATCACCAGTTCAAAATCACCTTTTATTTTGACTCTCTTAGCACCCAAATCCCTAAGTATTTTGAGGCCAGTAATTAAGGCTTTATATTCTGCCTCGTTATTGGAGCATCTCACGTCAACCTTGCAATTGAATTTAGTCGGAATATCCTGTGGGGATACTATTAGAACTCCAATACCTGCCCCGTTTCTATGGTTTGATCCATCGAAATATAACTTCCAAGGGGCAATGTCGACATTACATATCGACGGTTCGACTACTGCGTGGTCGACAATAAAGTATGCCACTATTTGACCTTTCATAGCCCTTAGAGGGACGTATGTCAAGGAAAACTCAATCAATGCTAGTGCCCATTTCCCAATTTGACTATGTAAAATAGGTTTAGACAACATGTGCTTAATAACATCAAAATGCGACGAAACATAAACATAAACTGGTTTAATATATTGCTTTAATTTCATACATGAGAAGTACAGGCACATACATAATTTTTCAATCATAGTGTACCTAGTTTCATCATCTATTAACATTCGACTAAGGTAATAAATGGGTCTTTCGACGCCACTACTATCCTCTTGTGCTAACATGCTTCCTATGGTCGTATCCGACGTAGCGATGTACAACTTCATGTTTTTATTCACACTTGGTGGCAATAAGATGGGAGGCCTTGTGAGATATTCTTTTATAGCGTCGAAATCCTCCTGCTGCTCCCTTTCCCAATGAAATTCACTTTCCTTCTTGGCTTTGAGTAGTAGCGACAATACCTTCGTCTTGCCACTTAGATTCGATATGAATCTTCTCAAGAAGTTTATCTTCCCCAACAAAGATTGGAGTTGCTTCTTTGTCGAAGGAGGCTTGAGATCTAAGATTGCTTTCGTCTTGTTCTAGTTTATCTCGATGCCTTTCTTATGGACCACGAATCCCAGGAAATCCCCTACATGAACACTAAAGGCACATTTTAGTGGATTCATTTTTAATACATATTTCCTCATTCTTTCGAATGAATGTCAAAGGTGGTCTAAGTGACCATTCTCCGATGAGGATTTCATCACAATGTTATCAATGTACACTTGCATAAAATTCTCAATAAAATCAAGGCTCTTTGATAGGTTGCCCCAGCGTTTTTTAAACCAAATGGCATCACAACCCATTCGTATGTTCCCAAAGCCCTAGGGCATCGAAACACAGTTTTGGGAGCATCCTCTTCGGCTATGAGAATTTGATTATAGTCGGAATAATCGTCGAGCATGCTCAAATATTCGAAACATGCCGCTGAGTCGACAAGCATTTCTGCCACAGGCATCGAATATTCATCTTTTGGGGTAGCGTTGTTCAAATCCCTAAAGTCTATACAGACTCGAAGGGTTCCATTTTTCTGGATAACGGGCACTATGTTTGCTATCCATTTGACGTACCTTGCAGTTCTGATGAACCGAATTTTGAGTAATCTCTCAATCTCCTACTTGATCTTCGAGGTAACCTCTAGAGCGAATCGTCGAGGCTGCTGCTTCACTAGCCTTTTACCTGGCTAAATTGGAAGTCGATGCTCCACCACACTTCGACTCAGACCAGGCATTTCGCCATAATCCCAGGCAAAGCAATCCTTGTACTCTTTTAATACCTCAAACAACTTAGCCTTTATCTCTGACCTAACTTTGGTGCTCACATAGGTAGGTCTTTTTGTAACCCCATCTCCTAAGTCAACTTCTTCGAGTGGGTCTTGCGCTTGCATTCTTTGCAGCTCACTATTTTGGTCTTTCTCAAACCCCAAAGGCTCATTGTCATATATACAGTCAAGCCTCCGGCTTTCTGAAGCTGTCGTCTGGCCTTGTGGTCCATTTACTTGTGTGTTGCAATCGGCTCTACTAGCTATCTTCTGTTGTTCTTCTGCTTCTAGTGCCGACATTCTTTTGTTTTTAGCCAGATAGGCCAAAATTTGAGTCATGCTTTCTGACTCAGTAGTGATTTTCACCGACTACTGGCCACCCCGTGGGTGGATTATTCTCTATAGGCTCCATTGTTTCATCGGCAACATCCCAGATAAACCCGTAGTCGGGATCAAAGTTCAAGACGTGACCCATGTCTACTGAAGTATAGGACCCCGACCCATCATTACAAGGAGCCACATTTGCTAGATACTAATCAAAGGACTTCTTACTACCCTTAGCTTCATCAATCTTATAATAACTCTGATTAGCCTAAATGTTTTTGACAATGCCATCTTTTCTCCAGATACTTAACCTCTGGTGTAGTGTAGACGGCACTACCCCTATTCCATGAATCCACTCCCGGCCCAACAGCAAGTTGAACTTCTCCTTTGAGTTGATGACCATAAAGAGTGTTGATCTATTGGTCGTACCCACTGCTAAGTCCACTTGGATAACTCCAAGGATGTTGCTGGTCTTTCCTTCGTAGTTGGATAGAACCATGTTGTGTTGTCGGAGGTCTGCCTCCGTCTTTCCAATCTTTTTGAATAAATTGTGAGGCATCAGATTAACAGTTGCCCCTTCATCCATAAACACTTTGTTGACCGCCACTCCGTCAACCTTCGCTTTTATGAATATCGGCTTTAAATGGTACGTCATCCCAGGACTGGGCATCTCAAACATAGTCATTTGTTCCTCGACCACACCATTGTTCATCACATAGTAACATATCCATATTTTCATCTGGCACGAAATCCTCTTCCGCTTCAGAGACTTCCGAAACCATATCATATTCGGCTGGAAGTATCGACACGATACCACGGTTCAGGAAAAAGTCTTCACCATAGGTTTCATCATTAGTGTCATCGTACATGTCTTCGTCGAAGTCTCCATCTGGTGAAGGGGTATACTCTTCGTCCGATTGGGGAGAATACTTTGGTTCTTCCTCATCTGACTAGGGAGTGTATTCTGGTTCTTTCTTGCTTTTAATCACAGAGGTACATTTCGAGCTCTGGGTCAAAACTACCCCCTTCTCTCCTGAGGCTTCCACAGTTACTACCATTGTTTGATTTGTCATAAATTTTCCCTTCTCTACCCATCTTCCTTTTGGGATTGTCGTTTCTGTCCAGAAGTTCCGACAGGCTTCAACTGCGAAGTCGAAGCCTCTTTCTCAGCTTTTTATTTCGCTGATAGCGTCTCCATTGAGTCCTGGTCGTAGGGTTCTTCCCTTTATAGTTGGGAGACACTACATAGCCCCTAGGTTCAACTCTTTTGTCAGAGACTTTCACTTCCTTCTCCAAATCCAATACTTTCCATTTCGGCCTTTTGCTCCATTTCTGGCTTACTGATGCCACCCATTTCTCCTGTGGAGTATCCGACCGTGGCACAAAGGTTTTGGGTCGTGCCTCTTGGAACAACTTTCTTTATTCCTCATTTCGATAAGAAGCACCATTTCGGTCGAATACAAACCTTGGGACAGGTAGTTTATTACCTTGCGGCATCTCTTTCTTGCCCGCTTCGTATTTCTCAACAACTTTCTCATCAAAGACAATATTGCACCTAGGGCATAACACTGCCTTCGACCCACTTACCCTGCATTTTTCTTGGAAATCTGCCAAGATTTCGCCAGCTTGAGGGTAAACTGCCTCGAGTCCTTCCTCAGTCTTTTTGTCGGAACCGTCAGTGGTTTCGATCATCATGCATTCCATAAATTCAGTTGTCGGTTGTTTACTAAGACTCTCAGTAGCCTCAACCATCATGCACTCGTACAACTCCGAATACAAAGCCTCTTCGACCTTCCGTGGGTCCGTATCAACCTGCATCTTTGGCCTTTCGCCAAATTGAAGTCGGCCCTCCTTTAAGGCTTTCTGCACCAAATCCCTGAAAAGAACACATTGAGCAGTTTTATGACCAAGGAAATTATGAAATTTAAAAAACCCCCTTTTTTCTTCTTTTGTTCTAATGGGGGGTCTTTTAAACCAGGAGGAACAATTATCTGATCATCTTTAACTAGTAAATTAAATATTTCGTCACATTTAGACACATCAAACAAATAAGTTTTAGCAACGTATTTATCTGTTTTTCCAGTTTCGACGGGATTTTTCTCGTTTGATGGTTTTAATAATTTGCATGTTTATGGAGGCCCTGGCTTGAGTTCACCCATGTTGACCTCGCTTTTGTCGACGAGTTCTTCGTCGTCAGAAGAATATTCGTCAGTGGCTACGTACGACACTTTTTCTTTCTTATGGTATCTGTTAGTCTGAGCTTTTTCAGCTTTCAACCGTTCGACTTGTCGGACTCGGTCAGCCAGCTGCGCCATATCCCTGAGATATTGCGTGTCCATCTTTTTCCTAATGGAATAGTCTAAACCGCCAGCTGCCATATCGACTAGCTCATGTTCAAGGACTTGAGTAAAGCATTGTGCTTTCAAAAGTCTAAACCTGTTAAGATATTGGTCCACCGACTCCGTACCCTTCTGTTTGATACTGGCCAATTATTTCCAACTAATTTTCGATTGTCCCATGTAAAAATATTCATGAAATAATCTTTCTAATTGTGCCCAGGTGTGAACAGACTGAGGGGGAAATTTGGTAAACCATGTAAATGCATTCTTCGTGAGGGAACTTGGGAAATACTTCATTTCAAGTCCTCATTATTTGCTATGTCACGGGCTTCAGTTTGATACCTGGCGACATGTTCGACGGTGGACTCTTCAGTCTCTCCGGCGAACTTGGTGAACTTTGGCACTTTCCAACCCCTAGGTAATTTTGTTTGTAAGACAAAATCTGGTAATGGGGATATGTATGTTGGTCGTCGAAGGCCTGGATTTGCCCCATTTCAGACCATGATCTGTTCGACCATGGCTTCCAAGTTTGGTTCGCCAACCAAGGCATCGTGTCGAACTTGTCTGACCACATAGTCGGGATCTTGGTTCCTATGAACCATCATAACAGGTGGCCTTCCGGGGGTTTGTTTAAACTCGTGGGATTGGTCAATTGTCTCGTCAAAGACCTCATCTTGACGAACTGGTGTCTCCGGTCGAGGTGGAGGAGTCTGTCGACCCGGTTACCTAGGAGTGCCTAGGAAGTCACATATCCGTGTCATCTGAGTTGCCAATTATTGGTAACTCTGGGTCGAATCTTGTATTAATAGCCTCAATATGGTGCCCATTTGCTGAGTCAACATATGAACCATTTCGTGATTACTCTCATCCATCTGCTGTCTCATGACCGTGACAGAACTTGAAGTGAATGTTGGTATTGATTGGGATAATAGACTAAAACCTGGGGGTCGAGTAACTTGGTTTGCCAAAGGCCCTAAGCCTTGGTATGGTGAGAAAACTAGAGACAAACTTTCCCCAAACACCGGACCACTAGAATGTAGACCCGACATGAACTCTATCGGCATCCCAAAGGTTCGAGGGATGGGTATTGTGAAACTAGCACATGCTGCCCTGTAGTCCCTGCCACTGTCGGCCTCGGGTCAGATCCACGTGATGTCGTGGTTGGCCCACTAGGGGTGGTCGAAACCGCAGACACGGTCCCAGAGCCAACGTCAGTTATTTACATTACAACTGTACTTTCCATTGAAGACAGTTCTTCGTTCTGACGTGGTGTCACCATCATACCACTACGCAAATGCGTACACTCAACTCAAAATGGGTCCCACCGGGCGTGCTAATTTATTCGCACGCAATTCTCGTGCGAACAACCGTTGGCCTCCTATCACAGGTTTACTCGCGAGATAGGCCACAAAATCCCAGAATAGTTCGGATGAAGTGTATGTCTTATTGATATGATGGTTTTTAGTTTAGAGGAGTTGTAAGAAACTTGAAAAATAAAAGGTTTGCGAATTGATGAACAAAACAAAGTAAAAGAAAATCAGACAAGTAAATGACAAGATAACTTAAACTTTGGTCATATAAATTGCATTAAAATAAAAGGTGTGGATGCTATCATACATTTCTGCGGGAGTAAACTCGTTTCTCTTAACGCTTGGTACTTTGAGTGTTTTCCCTTTTGCAATGTTACAAATGCGACCCCTAAAATGGAAATAACTATTGCTTTAAATAGGCTGAGAAAATAATTGTTCATTTCCCAAGATTTATGCTGGCTATGACACGTGTCGCCCCACTATCTTTCTAACTTCCCACGTTCTTGGCTTTCAAGTTTTCCCGCCCAAAATCTTATCAGCTTTGTGTTGGCTTCATGGGCCACCAAGTGATACCCTTCGACAGCCTTGTTTGTATGCTTCCTTCCGATGCACCATTCGCTTGTGTCGATCCAAATTTGTCTTCCTCACCATTCTTTCTCCTGGTGTCGACCCGCTTGCTTGGCTTTTCCACCATTTCTTCATTTCTTATGTTTGGTCGAAATCTCCCGGCTAACACATTGTCAACATGGTCAAAATGTTTGAAGGTTGTGACAAGAATACCACTATGACCGAAACCATTAAGGGTTTCAATTAGGAAACCAACATGACTGAGGCTACTGAGGGCCTTAGAATCAAATTGCAAAAGTTGAAGTTCACTGATGGCACCAATTTGGAAGTTAACATGGTCGAAGTGAGCAAGGAGACTAAGATGGTGGCTGACAGGGAAAACACTCGATGAAATGAATAGCAAGTGAAGGTGGCTTACCCAAGGAATGATGAAAACTTAGTGGAGTTTCTCCATCGTTGCCAAGGAAAGAAGTTTGGAGTGATGTTGTTCCCTAGGTGCAGTTCTGTCTTCGATAAAAAGGTTGCAGAGAGCATAGAGAGAGTTCGAGTGGCTAGTCGCAGAAGAAATTGGAAAGATACCTGTAATTACTACACCTTCGACAAAAGGGGAGTGCCTCAAAGGCAGGAGAAAGAAGGTCCAAGCCTCCATGCTCACATGCCATCTACTTTTAAGCCAATGGCTGACGCTCCAAAAGGAAGATGGGTGAAGCCTGCTGAGAAGAGAGAGCGAGGCCAAGAGAGATGACATAGTTTAGAAGTGGGTCGAGCCTCCTCAATAGCCTATCGAAGAGAGTTCCAAGTGTCAAGACAACAAACTCATGGATCTCAAAATTACAAGGGCAAGAATCCCATGTCAAGGTCTTAGTGGCGAAGGTAACAAAGGAGGAAAGCTAAAAGAGAAGGCAGTGAGAAAGCGATAGTGGAGTCTAGCAGCAACCAGCCTCCAAAGAAGGATATAGGCGAAGAGAAAAAACCAGTAGAGAGAAAGCTTTTCCCTGCTCGAGAGGACAAGTCTGAAGGCAAATAGGAACAACCTACGGCGGATGATGATATGATAACAGATAACTTCGACATGGGGTCAGAGCCCTCTTTATACATCAACTGTAATATGGTCTTTGTGCTGCCAGTAGAGTATGACCAGGCCACAGAGGTCGAAGATTCTGAGGAAGCTACTGAGGCAGAAATGGCCAAACATAGGCCAGTGTGTTACTACATAGTGAGCAACGGTTATGTCGAAGAACAGAATGCTTTCTTCGAAAGACTTGATGAAGCAATGAAGAATTATCTGAAACCACTTTTCATCAGGGGAAAGGTGGAGAATGTAGGAATCAATAAAATTTTGGTAGATGGTAGTGTGACAGTAAGCCTGATTCCACACTTTATGCTAAAGAAAGTTGGGAAATTCAAAACAGATCTCAAACCTCATAACATGGTGTTGTCGAATTATGAAGGAAAAATTGGCCACACCTTAGGAGTAATCCAAGTATACTTAACAGTTGGTACTATCACTATGCCAACCATGATTATGGTTATTGTGTCAAAGGCTAATTATAACCTGCTTTTAGGCCGTGAATGGATACACGGCATCGGGGTAGTACCATATTCGCTCTACCAAAGAATCTCTATATGGAGGAATGACGGTATAGTAGAAAACATCAAAGCTGATCAGAGCTATTATATGGAGGAATGTGGAAAAGGGTCATTTCGATCAAAATCTGGCGAACATTGCTCCATGCAGCCCTGTTTGCACATACCGATACAACATTTTACTCCCTTCATCTACATCCAACTTATGGTTTTCAATGGGACAGAGAGATCGTGGGAGAAAACCTTGAATTCGAATGGGCGCCTGGCCTTCAACCAACTGGTTAGGGAGAAGAAGACGGTGACTATGCCTGAGTCTAAGATGTTTGAAAAGATTTCGGCGTATATATCCGAAAATACACTAAAAGCGGCCTTAGAGGCCGAAGTTAGGTATATGGTTGTCGAAGCCAATGAAACTGATGTGCACCTAGAAGGGCCTGGGATAAATTTCGAACTAGAGCCACTTGATAAGATTCAAGACGGGGTGCCAAGCCAGAGGCTCGATGCCATCTATGACGACGAGCCTTTGGGATTCGAAAGGGACCCGCTGGCACCCAACATAAAAATGCTATCGCAGGATCCCCTAGAGGAAATCTACTTAGGGGAAGGAACAGTCTAAAGACCAACACATATAAGCGCCAACTGTAATGCCCCATTTTATTTTAATTAAATGAAATTATTTGGGGTTGTGTGCATGTATGAGTTGATGTGTGTTTCGTTATGTTGAGGTACCCTACGGTAAGGGGTAGTGATTTCAGTGTTAATGACCTTAAAGGTGATGGGTGTGTGGCTAATTTTGAAGAATTTGGCAGTATGGTGAGAATGATTAATAAATTAATATTAGTAATATTTGATAAATATTATTAATTTAAGTTATTAGGAGATATTGTTATTATTATTTAACCTGTAAAATTATTAATAATAATATTGGAATAATAATAATAATAATAATAATAATAATAATAATAATAATAATAATAATAATAATAATAATAATAATAATAATAAGATAGTAGAAAAGGGGGAATTGAGAAAATAGTGGTCAGATCGTGAAAACAAAAGAAAGCGAGAAAAGAGGAGAAATGGATAGGCTTGAAGAAGAAGAAGAAGAATAGGGAGCCACCATTTGTGAAGGTTTAGAAAGCTCAATTACAAGGTAAGGGTGAGGTTCTGATTCATTAAGAGATAGTATGATGAATAGTGGGTAAGGGTTAGGTTTTTGTATTGTTGTATTGTTGTGTTTTCCTATGCTATGAACTTTGATCTCCCTTTGTTGATAAAGTATGTTTTTTAATAATGCTATGAATATTGTGAAGGAATTGATGAATAATATGTGTTTAATCCTCTTGAATGATGCTCTATATGTTATGTTGTGTTTTGGGGTTGTTGGAGGTCAAAACATAGGGTTTAGGGTCTGTTAGAAGGCTGAAACATAAGAGAATATTATATATTATGTTGAAGTTTGATTATGTTATTATATTGAGATTGTTACGATGATATTGATAAGATGTTGATGTTGGTGATGTTGCTATGATGATTGAACTTGATGATGCATATGTTTAATGTGTATACATGATATGTGATGATATAATGCATTACTTCAAATGTGATTATTTTGAGTTGTTGTGATTGAATAAAAGATATATATGTTGTATGGATTATATTGTATGCTTGTTGGCCAATTGGGCGGTGTCCAATACGTAAGAACAAAATTTGGTTCTACATCTGGCCTTTGAGTTTTGATGATAACTGTACATGTTATCTAAGAGAACAATTCTGTAGATATGGTTTCTGTCTAATGTGTGGTTGTTGTCAATATGATTCTGACTCTGATAAGAAGGTGTGTGACGTCATCGGACTCTGTTATCAACACTCTGAAAGAAAACATATGTGTGTATAAGATAAAGTCAAGATTCATGAATGTTTCTAACATAACGGTTCTAAAGAACGTTAGTTCTGGACATTCTAATTGAAACTTTATGAGAAAGGCCTATAAGGCTTTCTAATGTGATGCGCTTCTAATGTTACAAGTTTTGAAGATTCTGAAGATGTGGTTCAGGTGAACAAAGCTCTGAAGATTCTGAAGACACAATTTATGAAGATCAAGTTTTGAAGAGTTTCTGAAGACAAGGTTCTGATTGAACGAAGTGCTGAGACTCTGAAGACAAGAACGTGCTTAATGAAATATGAAGACTCTGAAGACAAGGTTCTGAAGGAACAAGTTCTCAAGACTCTGAAGATAATGCTTCTAAGAAACCAAGTGCTGAAGATTCTCAAGATAGTTCTGTTGAACGAAGATCTAGAATTCTGAAGACTGTTGTTATAAAGACTACACAAAGGATGACTCTTCTACAACACACTTCATCAAGTTAATATCTGAAGCCTCTGAAGATGCTAGAAGACTGAAGACCAGAATGGTTTTGAGCTGAATATAATAGTACTAACACTCTGTGACCTCTACCTCGATAGGGTGGCACAAAGACAAATTTTTGTACAATGATGTTGACCATTCCTTCATGTGAACGTTGGGATATTATTGTTGGAATATGTTTCCAAGAATACCCCTCAATGGATCTATTCTCTCCTGCTCTATAAATTGAAGACTTGGAAGCTTGAAGAAATGTTTCTTGAAGCAGCCACTAATCATGAGGAAAAAGAGAGAGGGGTAAAAAGTTAGTTGGATGTTATTCATACTAAAAGATTATTATTCAAAACAGCAAACAATCAAGATGTAGTAAGCAAAGTTGAAGCTGCTACTATAAAGTGTGCATAAATGATGATCATGCTAACACCATATGAAACTATTCAAGTGAGACATTAATAAGTGAAGCATAATAGCTTAGTTGAACTTGATGGTTAAATTGGAAAAAGTATTAAGGCTCAAGAAAATAGTACAAGTTGCTACAAGCTCAAGCCTAAATGAAGAATGCTCAATGAAGAAGAAGTTGAAGCAAAGTGATGAAGAGTGTATAACGATGCAACATGCTAAAGCCATGTGAAACTTGTCAAGTGAAACATCAATAAGTGAAGCATAGTAACTTAGTTGATCTTGATAGTTAAGCTGGAAGAAGCATTACCTACTCAAGAAAGGAGTACATCAGAAAGAAGCTTAAAGGTCGTGATAAGAAGCCGTAGTGCTCAATAAGAAATATTTTAAGCAATACAAAACTAGTGTTCTTTATAATCTCTCAAAGATTTATTGTTTAGATAGTTTTGTATCAGAAAGCAAGGAGTTATTACTCATATCTTTCTAGAAACACTTAGGTGTTATTGTACTTCATTTGTGTAATCAACTTGTAAGAAGCATATATAGTGCACAAGAAAATCCTTGTAAAAGGTGATGTTCCTTGAGCGGTTGAGTGAAGACCATAATGCTTGAGATGACTAAGTGTGTTTCTAATATCTTAGTGAATGATGTTCCTTGAGTGGTCGAGTGAAGACCAGGAGGCTTGAGAGGGCCAGGTCGTTGTTGAACGGCTTGGAGGTTGATTCCTTTAGAGGCGAGTGAAAGCCAGGATTCTCAAGAAGGCAATGGAAGGTATCCATTGTGGTTGTAATCGTTGATGATTATTGGATTAAGTCCTTGTGATAAGGCAAAATCACCTTGAGGGGTTGACTAGAGTAACTTCGTTAACAGTGAACCAGAATAAAAATAATTGTGTTCATTTATTTTTATTTACTTGTTAACGTCATTAGTTTAATTCCGCAAAAGGGGACGAAATGTGAAACCCAATTCAAACCCCTTTTTTCTTGTGTTTCTCAACCTTCACAATAACCATGGTGGTGAGTTATTGTGCACGATGATGTTGCCATTGTGGTATGCATAAATAGTCATATTGCATACATTTGTGGACAATGGTCCGTTGTTGGTGAGCCTAAAATCCCATTGTGTGGATTGGACCGGTAGCTGGTTCGGAGGTGATGAATCAGTGAGTGGTTCTGATCTTAGGAGGTGAGATCAGAATGGTGAACCTGAGTATTCACAAAAATTGGTACCACATGCATAAGCATTGAGTCAGATTGTGAGTCTCATTGCATTATATATTAATTATGTCGCTATGTTGCTAATATGTGGTATTGTTGTGATTAATTGGATTTGTTATCATGTGATTCCATGTTCGTCGGTGGATAATTATTAATGATATTGTTGGTTGATTAATATGAGATATTTAGTTGAATTGTTGTTGTGTTATCCTTATACTTGGATAATCTGGTGCTGATGTTGGGTGATATTGCATGTGTTAACCTAATGCATATTGTTTATCATATTTTCCTTTATATTATCATGATATCTCACCCCTTCTATTTGAATATTGCCTCCACGTGGGTAACGCGCAGGTGATCCGCAGTGAAGGTGTGGATATTAGTAGATGAGGCTACTCTCCTTTATTCTTTTGTCGAGTCGGTGTATGCTCTGATATGTAACACTGGGGGTCGACGCTTGTTTTGTTTATGTTGGGAGGGAACTATATGTATACCTCCGTTCTCGGATAATTTATGTTGATGAAGATTGTTATGTGAATCTCTCTTGTTGATAATTTCCTTATAACTACATTTGTTATAATTATGTTGGAAGAGTTTAACCATCAGTTCGGATGTTTTCCGCTGCTTAAGAAAATGTTGAAGTTCAGACTTATGTTGTGTTCTTTAATTACTACATGGGTTGCATGTTGAAATATATGAGAAGGTTGTTGTTGTTGGAAGTGGCATCTTAATTGCATGATTTGTTTTTATTTTACTCTGATTTTAAATACAATTACGCGGGGGAAATTAGGGTGTTACATAGTGGTATCAAGGCTGGTCAGTCCTTCCAGCCAGGTTGTTTAATTATGTTTGTTCCCTAGTCTGCGACATGTGTGTGAAAACACTGTCGATGCTTGTTTTGTTTTTCATTTAAGGGTTGGGAATGAAATAAGTGGGGGAGAAGCTTGTGCTTCTCCAAGATGCTTCAAGTGTGGAGTGATGGCTCAGTGTGTTGTTGGACGCTATTATAGTTTGGTAAAGATGGTTTATGTCCCACCCATGATTGTCGACTGTCTATTGACAAATTGTGGAACTGATCACCCTTAATCTCTTGTTGATAGTAGACAAAATTATGTTGGATAGAATGGACGCGTCTTGCCAGCTTAGATGGTGTGTACAGTGGATTGTTTGGAGCTAAACCAAGTGCTTACAGATTGTTTTAATGAGTAGATGCAGATTCTCATATCTGAAGATGAGGTGGATTCGAGTTTCTTATCTGTCGGTCAAGTTAGGATGTCTCTGAGGGAGAACGATCAGGTATTGTTGATGGTTGCTTCTCAAGGAGTAGAGAGCAATGTGACAGCTAGAGAAATGCCAGTGGTGTGTAATTCCTGATTTCTTCCTGAAGATATTTGTGACTTGCCTTCAGAGTGTGGATCTGAGTTTGGTGATAGTATATAGCAGATGTTGTTGTCTGCTAAGCAAGTGAATGACCTTCTAGAAGATGAAGCCTTGATGTTTACAATGTTTTCATCGTTGCAAGTTGATCGTGAAGTTATAAGTGTTGAATTACCTGTTGTCTATGAATTCCCAGATGTATTTCCAGACGACATATGTGATTTTCCCCCAGAGCGTGAAGTAGAGTTCGCGGTGGAATTGATACCAAGTACGAGTCCAGTATCAATGGCTCCTTATAGGATGTCAGCTTATGAGTTTGGGGAATTGAATAAATAATTGGAAGAATTGCTTGAGAAGAAGTTTGTTCGACCGAGTGTTCTCAGTGGGTGCTCGTGTGTTGTTAGTTAAGAAGAAAGACAACAGTATGAGGTTATGTGTTGACCACAGGCAGTTGAATAAGGTGACTATCAAGAATAAATATCGACTTCCGAGAATTGACGATTTGATGGATCAGTTAGTAGGTACTCGTGTTTTAAACAAGATTGATTTGAGTTCGGGTTATCATCAGATTTGTGTTAACCCATATGATATTCTGAAGACAACTTTCATAACGAGGTATGGTCACTATGAATACACTTTGACGTCGTTTGGCGTATCCAATGCACCTGGTGTATTAATGGAGTATATGAATCATATTTTTCATGAGTATTTGGATAAGTTTGTTGTGGTCTTCACTGATTATATTCTGATCTATTCTAAATCAAAAGGAGAGCATGTTGAGCATTGGCGAACTGTGTTGCAAGTGTTGAAAGAGAAGAAGTTGTATGCAAAATTGTTAAAATGTGAGTTCTGGTTGAAGGAAGTAAGTTTCCATGGCCATGTGATGTCGAGTGGTGGAATTGTTATTGATCCTTCTAAGATTGATGTTGTGTTACAGTGGGAGACTCCGAAGCCGGCTACCGAAACTTGAAGTTTTCTTGGGCTAGCCGGTTATTATCGCAAGTTTATGGAAGGCTTTTCTAAGTTGGCGTTACCTTGGACTCAGTTGACTCGAAAGGGGTCAAGCTTATGTGTCGGATGTTGCGTGTGAAGAGAGTTTTGTGGAATTGAAGAAGAAATTGACGACTACTCCAATACTGGTTTTGCCTAATCTAAGCGAGTCTTTTATAGTATATTATAATGCGTCGAAGATGGGTTTTGGTGGAGTACTGATACAGAATGGTCAGGTCGTTGCTTATGCTTCTAGATAACTGGAAATTCATGAAAGGAATTATCCTACGCATGACTTAGAATTAGCAGTTGTAGTGTTCGTGTTGAAAATTTGGAAACATTACCTTTTTGGCTCTAAATTTGAGGTGTTCAGTGTTCATAAGAGTCTAAAGTATTTGTTTGATCAGATACAAGGCAGAGGAGGTGGCTTGAACGTCTAAAAGAGTATGATTTTGATTTGAGTTACCACCCCGGTAAAGCTAATATGGTAGCTGATGCTTTGAGTAGGAAGTCTTTGCATATGTCGATGCTTATGGTGAGAGAGTTGGAATTGATCGAGCAATTCAGAGACATGAGTTTCGTGTGTGAAGCGACTTTTAATAATGTGAAGTTAGGGATGTTGAAATTGACTAGTGGTATTCTGGAAGAAATCAAAGGAGGACAGAAAATATGATTTAGGATTGGTTGATCAGTTGACCTTGATTAACCAAGGTAATGGATGTGAATTCCGAGTTGATGAGAATGGTGTGATGAGGTTTAGAGATAGAGTGTGTATTCCAGATGTTCCAGAAATTAAGAAGGGTATTCTTAAAGAAGGACATCGAAGTTGGTTGCGTATTCATTCAGGTGCTACAAAGATGTATCAAGAATTGAAGGAATTATTTTGGTGGCCCGTTGTCACACCATAATTCTTGACCCTAAGATCTTCGCTTTGCTCTTTGCATAACATATTAGGTCAATCAATCGTGCATAACTAACCGATTTATCTAGCTTCGTCTGTTTGTTTCTTTTTTTTAGGACAGGTGTTGCTACAGAAGGCTCGAGGTCTTGAAGGTTGTGTTGTATGTGTGTTTGTGGAGGTTCTATGGTCTTTGCAAAGTGTGTGTGGACTCCTGTGAGTTATGCCTTCACCCTTCCTGATCCCTAAGCCACTACAAAGCCTTTCTCCCCTCATATTTCTCAAAAGACTCCCCACAAGATTAGGTCCTCGTACCCTTTGATGTGAAGGATGGTCCCTGAAGGCTAGTCATTGGTTGAGTAATGACATCTCCCCCTCTGTAAGCTCTTTAAGGCTTAAGAGATGTGTGTGCTCTGTGTTTTAAATAATGGTTCATCAAGGAAAATTCACTTTGTAAGGAATTAGAAGTTTGGATTGCAAGATGTAATTTCAAGTCCTTTGTGTCACAAGCATACAAGCTCAAGTTGAAGTTCCCACGATTCTATATCATATGGTTCCAGTATGAAATTCTTTGCTTTCTGCTTCAAGGAAAATTTTATATTCTTGAAGTTGACAAGTTTTCTTCAAGAAAATTTGAAGATCATTTGGAAATTAAAATGATCAAGATATTTTGACCATTACTAAAGTTTGAAAGCCTCACAATTCCTTAAGTTCTTGATTGTTGCCATTTAGAGGTGAATACTATTATATCATGCTTGGCTAGGAATCTTAATCCGTATCACCACATCAAACCATTACAAGGGCCTATGATTCGTACTTTCTAAAAACCCATAGAAAGACATGAATGTCGTTTACAAATGCAAATTCATCTTGAAATCCAAAGTTTAAGAGGTTTGAAATTCAAGAGTTAAAATGCAAGGATTGATTTGAAAACCAAGGGTTTGAAAATAGAATACATGAAGTTATCAAGAGTAAAACTTCAAGTTCATGTTTAATTTCAGATTTTGATGCAAAACACTTTAGAGGCATAATATGTTCCAAGGTCTACAAGCCAAATCCCTTTTGACTTCAAACACAAGTTGTCCAAATTGTCCATACCTTGGTTAAACTTAAAGCAAAGCCTAAATCACTTTTAGAAACCAAAACATTAATTTGAGTTCAATAATCAAATTCAAGAGATATAATTTTAAATCAAGCTCAAGCTCTCATGAAGGTCACGCAAGTATAAAAGGTGCAAAAGGAAATCCAAAGATCACGATCCATTCAAGATTTAGTTGCAAATAATTTTCATCATGAGAAAACTAAGTTCAATATTCCCAAAATTCACATTCAAGTCAATGTTACAAAATGTGTTAATTAAAGAGGATCCAAGGTTATAAGGTCACTAATTGAAGAGAAGCTTTTTCATATTAGTCTGATTGAATAAACAACTTAGACTGTCATGCGATACTTGCTACTGCCAATTAAAATGAGGAAAATTTCACGACATTAATACACTGTCCTGAGAATGCAATATTGTGCTAAGAAAGCCTTGTTGACAACTAACCATGTTTGGGCATTTGGAAATACATTACATTATCATATCCAAGTTTCTACAACCTAGTTACTATTTTGCAATAAATGATCCAAATGACCTGAGTCATACACAACAAAGTGACAAAAGCTATATATTGTAACATCGTATAAATCCAGGGGACAAACAAATTCTTGAACTTGACTTGTGCGCATCCGTTCTTGTCGGCACATCAATTTGAAGCAAACAGTGCTCCCATCCTACAAATGAAATAATGTTCTGTCAATTGTACCTTCAGCCATGATCGCTAATGCCACAGAAGGAGAAGATACTGATGTTAGAATGCTAGGGCCCTCCGGCCACTTCTTGCTGACGCACGACAAATCTCGCCGGGACTGTTCGTTAAAATGCAGAGAATAAGGACAATAGCATGGAGATTGAATTCATTAGAATAAATTCTTTAAAGCACATGACATATAGAGGTGTCAAAAAAGCCCTAAATGACAAAGCCCCAATAAATAGGCCCCTTGTTGGCCCTATTTTTTTAGACCCCTTACTAAATGAATATTTTCTTGGCCCCTTATTTTTAAGCCCCTTCATATTTTTGTCTTTAATGGGGCTTAAGTGAAGGGCCCAAAATCAAATTTATTTGAAATAAAATATTTTATATTATAAAACCGATTTTTTTCTAAAACCAATTTTTTCTTAAAACTGTTTTTTTCCTAAAACCGATTTTTTCCAAAAATAAAAAAAAACGATTTTTTTCAGAAAATAATAAAAACTGATTTTTTCCAAAAAAAAAACTAATTTTTTTCGAAAACAAAAAAAACTAATTTTTTTCGAAAATAAAAAAAATACCGATTTTTTCAGAAAAAAAAAAGCCGATTATTTCCGAAAATGAAAAAAAACCGATTTTTTTTTCTGAAAAAATAAAAAACCGGTTTTTTCTGAAAATTAAGAAAAACGATTTTTTCAGAAAATAAAAAAAAAAAAGATTTTTTTCGAATATAAGAAAAAACAGATTTTTTTCAAAAAATAAAAAGAAAAACCGATTTTTTCTGAAAATGAAAAAAATCGATTTTTTACGTTAATGAAAAAAAACCGATTTTTTCCCAAAATAAAAAAACCGATTTTTCCGAATATGAAAAAAACCGATTTTTTCCGAAAATGAAAAAAAACGATTTTTTTCGTAAATAAAAAAAAATTGATCCGAAAATAAAAAACCAGATTTTTTAGAAAAATAAAAAAACCCGATTTTTTTCCGAAAAAAATAAAAAACTGATTTTTCCCAAAAATTGAAAAAAAATGTGATTTTTCCGAAAATAAAAAAAAAACGATTTTTTTCGAAAATAATAAAAAACTGATTTTTTCCCAAAATAAAAAAAATCAGATTTTTTCTGAAAATAAAAAAACAATTTTTCCCGAAAAAAAAACTCAATTTTTTTCGAAAAAATAAAAAAGAACTGTTTTTTTTCGAAAATAAAAAAACCCGGTTTTTTCCGAAAAAAAGAAACTCGATATTTTCCTAAAAAATAAAAAAAAACTGTTTTTTTCGAAAATAAAAAAAATACTCGATTTTTTTCGAAAATAAAAAAAAACTCATTTTTTCCGAAAATGAAAAAAACCGACTTTTTCCGAATATAAAAAATCAATTTTTCCGAAAATGAAAAAATCGATTTTTTTCAAAAATAAAAAAAAACCAATTTTTTCCGAAAATGAAAAAAACTGATTTTTTTCGAATATAAAAAAACCGACTTTTTCCGAAAATGAAAAAAACTGATTGTTTTGAATAGAAAAAAACTGATTTTTTCCGAAAATGAAAAAAATCGATTTTTTCCGAATATAAAAAAACCGATTTTTTCTGAAAATGAAAAAACCCAATTTTTTCCGAATATAAAAAACCGGTTTTTTTTCGAAAATGAAAAAAACCGATTTTTTTCGAAAATAAAAAAAATTTCATTTTTTTTGAAAATAAAAAAAATGATTTTTTCCGAAAATTAAAAAAAAAACAGTTTTTTTCCAAAAATAAAAAAAAACGATTTTAAAAAATTTGATTGAAAAAATCTATTTTAAAAAAAAAAAGTCAAATTTTGAAAATGTTGTGGCTTTGAGGCCCTACTTGAATTTTAGGGGCCCTTAATTTAGGGGGCCAATATATTTTGGGGCTCATTTATTTTTAAAATTTTGGGCCCTTCAATTTTTGGGGGCCTTGAAATTTAGGCCCCAACCCCCTAAATTGACACCTCTAATGACATAACCTGCTAACATCACCTTGATGCCAAAAGCCTACTACAGATAATTTTCGGCATTTAAAACAAAACTTTCAAAAAGAGATCCAATATTAGTCCACAATGGTTATAATTGGGATGTTGTAAAATAAGTAGTCGACACTCTTACCCATTTTCCAAATCATTTGGTTGAATCATTGAATTCCAAAACAACGTGAATCTGTGAAACTTCTGAACAGAAGAACCCCCCATCAATCTGTATCAAGAATTAAGAGCAATTAAAATAAAATCAAACATGTCTCAGACGATCATCAAATATAATCAGACATGCTCCAAACAAGATCATATGGAAATGGAAAGCATATAATTAGACACAATTCCAAAGTATAAATAACTCATCTAAAAAAAGGTTCCCACAATAATACACAACATGTTGAATCAAAAAGGAAAATTCCAAGACATGTTTCAACACGTCGGTACGAAAACATAATATTTTTAAAAACTTCCCAAAACCTAATCAGACCAGATCCGAAAACATTCCAAAGCAGGTTCTCAACGCATTGTAACAACAGTATTTTGGTTTCCAAAGCAAAATTCAACAGGATTAATTGGAAATCAATTCCTTTGTTTTCCAAAGGCCTATAAGAGGACAATACATACACGAGAACAAAGGGCGGAGAAAAACAGACAATTTCCTATCAGTAAACCATCAAGCACATATTAATACACAAACCCTTCATATCAGTATAGAAAATCAACATAAACCAATCATCACAATTTACTCAAACATTTCATAAACTCATCAGTATCATACCAGGAACCATTCATCAGATTCACATCATCACAAACCAAGTCGCAAATCCTACAACCACAGTTCCTCAACCACCAAACCATCCAATTCAAATCATACTAAAACGAATTCATCAAAACCATACAGACCACACATTCAGAAGGGAGAGCAAAATCATAGACATAAAATACACCACCAACATCATAAAAAGAATACCAAAATGTTACGCAAGAAGATTATCACAAAGACTCCGTGACATACACATAAAGCGTAATTTCCGAGCATAAAGATCGCACAAGGTATTCATGAGGAAAAAGAAAGGGAAACTTATCTCTACACAGTTATCCTTGAAGTCTTGGTTGTTGCTCCTCGACTTCCATCTCCGTCGGCCTTGTCTTTTTACTCAGATGTATGTAATTTGTAATCAACATAGTGGATTGGGGTTTACCTTTTAGGGTTTCACTGGGGTTGAGGTTTTTTTCCTGCCTGTTTAGATCTAGGGTTTACTTTCTTCAGTCTTTGTGGTGTCCGGTTTTGATTTCAGCAGTTGGTGATGGGAGAGCGGCGGCGAGCTTTGTTCTTTAGGTTTCGGAATCCATCGTAGGGATGAAAATGATGAGCGAAGAGGGTGGATTTGAGAGGTTTTTGAACGAGCTTCAATTTTAAACGATGGATTGTGAGGGAGTGATCCATGGATTTAGGGTTACGAATGTGGATTTAGGGTTTCAAACCCTTCTGCTGAGAGAGCGTTGAGACGAGAGAGGAGAGTTTGAGCGTTTTGCTTTTCCCTTTCCTTACTTTATTTCCTGTCGTATCACGTACTCGCGCACACAGACACATTACCTTGCACCCTCTGTTTTGTTCGTTTGATTTGCTGCGCATTTTGGATCAACGGTTGCGATCTGAGGGTCTATCGTAGACCCTCTCCCTTGCGTAACATATAACCCCTCCGTTTTTTATTTAAAATAATCAATCTGTTTTTAAAAATTGATTTAATAACTAATCATACTTTTCTTTCTTAAATTTAGTTTTTTCTAAAGAATATGTTATTAATTTTGTTTTTTAGAACATAACCATCCATCTTTTAAATTAGAACTTTTATTTTAATATAACCCTTTTATTTGGTAAATTTTTTTTATAAGTTCTCTCAATTAAAAGATAAAACCTTTTAGAGAGTAATTTGTTCAAAAAAAATTTCAACATTTTTGTTAAAATTAGGATAACATAATAACTTTTCTTTTTTACAAAAATATAAACTCTTAATTTGAAATAAAACTTACTTTTTTTTTAAATATTAGAAGTAAGATCTTTTTTTATTTTCTTAATAAATATGTTTTTCAAAATATAGAGATTTGTTTAGAATAACTATAAGTAAGGTTAAAATCTTTTCAATATATCTAAAGATTAATTTTTAGTCCCTACACCTTTGTTTAAATTATATCAATTCAAACTGTTATTCATTTTAATGTATGTACCTTATTTGTCTGTCTTAATTGTGCTCTAAACCTTTTCCAAATAAGTAAAATTCTCGATCCAACGTCGAGCCGTTTTCCACCCATGTAAGTCGATAGATTCTAAGCATCATCATCAACCCTTTCGGTTACTATACACAAGGCTAGCCCACTTTGCTAGTGTACACGATTGAAACTCAACTCTTTGTTATAACTTTAGCCTTAATGTATATTACTTTTATGCTTTATTCTTATATTTATTGCATGTCCTATATCCAAGGGAAAATCCCATGTATAATAATCATTTGTCGTACATGGTGCATTTCATCCTTCCCTTAGTGGTTGTAGGTATTCCTTTAAGATAAGTATTTCTTAGACTGCTTTAGGATAGATTCTCCTAAGTTAGTCCCCCCGTGTCTTGATTAGACAATCAAACACTTTAGATCGCCTGATTCTCCCCACAAGAGAATTAGATGTGAATCATCTCAAAGAAGAGACATACAATCTCACACCCCACAATACAAACAAGATGTGGATTCCTTTTCCACTTAGGAGAGGTATGAGGCATACTCGTCGATTACATATCCGAGTTGGAGCCCTTCTCCTAAGATGAAGCAAAGGTCCATTCTCATAAAACTGTGGTATTCTAAACTTTTCTTCTTAAGATGACGACTCATCTTTTCTCCTAGACCATTTTCAAACTTTAGTATCCCTCAGAGAGGAACTACAAGTGCTCTGATTCTACTCCCGACAGATATGTAGGTACAAGATGCGATATCTTGTCGAGCACACTTAGGAATAGAACTTTAGGTCTTCCTATCCCTTTAACCCTTAGCAAACAGATAGCAATTAGCAAATAAAATAGTAAAACAAGAGGTTCTTGTAGAGTACTACAGATATCTAGGATGCTAACACCTTTCCTAAGTATAACCAACCCTCGAACCTTAGATTTTCTAACTTTGCATTGCATTGCATACTGTGGGTTATTCGATCTTTCTCCCTTCCCCTGGATAAATCAAAGACCGGTGGTCAAATAAACGATTTGCGATTCAAGTTAATCAATAGCTTGATATCCAATTCTCACCGCGACACCCGTTATGAAAAAGGAAATTGTTGAATTTACTTACGCATGTTTGACTTATCAGAAGTCAAAGATTGAACATCAGAAGCCTTTTGGGTCTGATGCAACCATTAATTTCCTTGGATGGAAATGGGGATAATATTTCCATGGATTTTTTGTTGGGTTAGTGTTTGCAGGCGCGAACAACCGATGGCCTCTTGTCGCAAGTTTACTTGCGGGATCGGCCACAGAAATCCCAGAACTATGGTTGGAAGCATATGTTCATTTGACGTGACAGTTTTGGCTTTTAGAAGGGTTGTAAAGAAGTTGAACGGATGAGAAAAGGTTTAGATTGATAAATAAGACAAAGCAGAAAGCAAAGAAAAAAGAACAAGTAAATGACAGTAATTTAAACTTTGAAAGTAAATTGCATTAAGAAAATGTGGACGATATCATACATTTTTGCGGGATTGAACTCGTTTCTCTCTAAGCTTGGTACTTTGAGTGTTTTCCCTTTTCAATGTTACAAAATGCGACCCCCTGAAATGGAAATAACCATTGCTTTATATAGACCAAGAAAATAACTCTTCATCTACCTATATTGGTTTTGGTGCTGACAAGTGTCACCCCACTATCTTTTCAACTTCCCATGTTCTTGGAACTTTCAAATTTTCCCGCCCAAGTACTTATCCTTGTGTTGGGTTTGTCCTTCGCCTGGCATCCTCCGACACCATTGCCTTTCAGCTTCCCTCCGACGCACCCTCTTAACTGTGTCAGATCAATGTCTTGACTCCCTCTTGTCGTCGACTAGCTTTTGGATTTCATCTTCTTCCTTTCCTTTTACTTGGTCAAAATCTCCTTGCCAACAAATTGCCCCCCCCCCCTAAAGGCCAGTTTCGACTGAGCGCCATGTCGACTGAGAAATCTGGCTTTTTGGTTTCTTGTGAGATTTCGACGGCGTTTTTCTTCGACTCATTAGTCGGCGTTTTGTCTTCTTCTGAGACACGTGTCAGCTGCCGTCTGACATGATGATGGCAACTTTTGTACCAAGATTTCCAAGACAATGCCATGATGGCTAGTCCCGTCCTAAGTTATGGGCCTCGAAACCAACCCCCACGTACTTCAGAAGTTGAACAGTTGTGTGGTCTTTCACATTTTGCATGCATTTTTTCTTATAAATACGCTTAAACCCAAATTGGTTTACCTTTCCCTCGTAACTTCTTCTTCTTCAAATGCTATTTGTTTATGAAACAACTTCTGCATTCTCTTCTTTCCCAATGGCCTCATCATCAAACGCCACTACTTTTATCCCTCAGACCACCGAAAATAACCCACTGGCTTTCGCTCTTTCTGAAGCAGAAACCCTCCGTCCTCTTCCTCAACCATCGTCCGATGATGAAGCGATGGTGAACAACTGGCATCACCAGATGGCTATCCCTTTTGCGGTGGCCGACAAGCTTCATGCTTTCCACGGTTCATTTCTGGACAAAAAACCCAATCACCAAGAACTCCAAGAGTTCTTTCCTTGTTTTGCGCAGACGATCCCATCGGCTTTTGAGAAAGGCGGCACTTTAGATCTCAAATTTATGGCGCCTAAATCTCGAGTCTTCAGATCCATGCCTACTCCAGGAAACAAAGACTACATTGCCTAGCTAAAAAAAGTCGAAGGTCAGCGTAAGGAGCAATGGAAGATGTCAGGCATTTTCGACGCTATCCAGCTTTCAAGAACCGCTCATAGGGTTAACCCTTGTCTACTACTTACGTCGATGTACTTCTGAGAAGGGTCGACGAACACATTCTATCTCCCCTGTGGCATGTTTACGCCAACGCTTTTCGATGTGGCAGCCATTACTGGCCTTTCGCCTCTAGGCGAGATGTTCGACCCGACCCTGGAGACCAACAACACCTTCGACTTCGAGTGTACTAGTTTCCAGAATTATATTGAAGATCATCACAACAAACGCTCCAAAGAGGTGTCTGATGAGGAGCACATTGCGTTCTTGACATTATGGTTGTCTTACTATTTATTCTGCCCTGGTTCTTTACAGATAGCTAAAAGCTATATCAATCTGGCTATTCAGATCCATGAGGGTCGACAGGTATCTCTGGCCAAACTCTTATTAGCTTCCCTCTACCACTCTCTTGGTTTGTCGGCTATACGATTGAAACTTCTCCATCAGACTACTAAGGCTTTAAACATCTCCGGGCCTATGTGGTTGTTGCAGCATTGGCTCAATGCCACTTTCGAGTACAAATTGGGATATCCTGCCTCTGCTACAATGGAGCGCTTGAACAGAGAGCGTCCTGTCGAGGGCATGCAACTTGCTTTGATGACTACCCAAGAAACTCCTAAGAAAACCCTTTTCATGAGGTATCTTAGTATGTTTGTTGAGACCACTTCCTTTGTCCCCGACATGGCGCCTTTTGTGGAGCGTAAATTTGGTCCAGAATAGTTTAAGAATCCATTTCCTGGAGTTTCCCCTAAAGCTGCAGCGCATTCGAATTCCATATGGTGGGCGTTTCTTACTCCTACCATGATATCTTTTCGGATCGAGACAAGAAACACAGGCTATGGTTTTATGAACTATCAGCCTAATTTGGTAGCCCGACAATTTGGCTTGAGCCAAATGTTGCCAAAGTCCTTGATGAAACACTCGGACGACATAGTGCGGTCTGGCCGACGCTTGACTATGGCAGGCCATAGAGCTTGTATGAGATTCGCCAGGTCCACGCAACATCTCGAATTGCCTGTATTTGTATTCCAACCTTCCTTTTCACTACTCAAGAGTTCGACGTTTGGTGGTCGGACTACCAATCTCAAACCTTCACGCCAAACCTTTTCCTAGAGAACATGGTCGACATTTTTGCCTCTCTTGCTGGCGAAGCTCCTAAATCGTCAACTGCAGCTCCTGTTGCGGACCTCCCACCTGGCGACACCACGGAAGACCCCTCAACAAAGGTAGATTCTGTACTCTTTAATTTTATTTCGTCTGTGAGCTTAAACCAACCATTTCGTCTTATTTTTAGGGTCGCAAACGGGAAGCGGCTGCTACGTCGAACTCTACTAGGCTTGCTAAAAAAACCAAGACTACCATTTTACATGTATACTTTGTCTTTCATTTTTCTCTCTTTTTCTTTGCTCTTTGTCTGATGGTTGTCTGCACAGGCTTCAGAA
Source organism: Lathyrus tuberosus (assembly GCA_022829125.1). Lineage (NCBI taxonomy): Eukaryota > Viridiplantae > Streptophyta > Magnoliopsida > Fabales > Fabaceae > Lathyrus > Lathyrus tuberosus. Next base: position 2,670,399 of record JALAZF010000613.1, read on the forward strand.
AAAGGTCTTTCTCCTGAAAGGACTGCATCAGATGAAAGTACTCAGTCTGGAGTTTTTACTACAACAGCTCCAGCGTCTCCCCCAGCCACTCCTTTGGTGAGGAAGAAAAAAGCTTTGACCAGGAGAACACCTTCAAGAGCGGGCACTTCAACTGTGGCCCCGGTTGTTCCCAATAATATTGAAGAAGTCTTTAAGCCAATCCCAACTGAAGTTCCTCCTAAAACAACTCCCTCACAACCTGCGAAGGTATTCATTTTCTCTGCTTTATTAGTTCAGATGATGCTTGGGTGAAACTTCTCACTGCACCATATTTTGCAGGAAAACGTGGTCACCTCGACCACTATCAAAAAAGATGATACTGAACTGGCTGCCGATACCAATCCTCCTGAAACCACGACCATGCCAAGTCCTCAGACGGTCAACGAATTCCAGACTCCCTCAACAGAGGAAAACTTGGTGGCAAAAATGCCCCCTCCTCAACATGTCAACCCTGAGAATGAAAATAATGGTGCAACCCTTGGTGAAAATGTAGATCTTTCAACTGTTGTCACCATAGCTGACGTCGAGGAGAATCTTCAAGCCCCTGGACATGGCTCAGACAAAACCCCGCCTATTGTTGACAAAATCCTTACCCCACAGGAACTTCTGGCGACCAAACAAACAGAAAGGCGCTGTACAAACTTCATAAAGAGATGGAGGACGCTCAATCCACCAGTTCGATGACTATCCCAACTCTAGACTTGGGTGCCTCCTTCTCTCTCAAACTCCAACAGTTGAGGACCTACCTGTTTGAGAAACAATTTCTGGCGGCCGTCGCAAAAAAGGAAACTATAGCTAATGATGTTTTCAAGATCTTAGATGAGCTTGTTGAATTCCAACTCCCTGCTCCCATGGCCACATATCTAATTGAGTTTGAAGCCTTTTTTACACAATTGGCCAAGGACCTATTTATGTGCCATCAGGCCGACGCTCAAATTCGGTCGAAACATAATGACATGAAGCGTAAGTGGTATCTCAGCTCAATCTGTGAGAAAAAGCTTGGAGATTTTGAGCCTAAAAAACAGAAGCTTTCCGACAAGTGTCGTGCTTTCGACCGGCAAATATCTGACTATCAAGCTCAGATAGCAGAACTGACAAAAAAGATTGCTGAAGTCGAACAACAGAGAGCCTCTTTGGACTCAGCCGAACCCTTGCTTTCTCAGGAAACCATCGATCAAGAGATAGCCCAGGGAATTGCTCATGTCGAAACGGCCATCAAGATCAAGGATACCATTGGTCGTATGTAGAACAAGAAAGTGCTCCTCGAGAGCAAGGTTGCGCATGAAAAAACTCTTTTTGAAGACTTCAAATCTAGATTCCCTAGTTTCCTTAGTTTGCATGTCGAAACTACTGTAATTTTCCTCTAATATTTTGTAAGCCATCTTGGTCACCCTAGCCTATTTTGGCTTTTTATTAATGAGAAAAATTATGTTTTAATGTGAATCTCTTGTAGCATAGGTTTATATTTCTTTGAATATTTCCCATTTACCCTTAAGATTCATTGGTATATTCCTAATTCTTGGACCTCATATGCATTGTTGTTGAAAACTTGATTCACCTTGAACGGTCCCTCCCAATTTAGTGACCATTTTCCCAACGTTTGATCCCGTCAATCCATGGGTAACACTGCTTTCCATACATAGTCGTTAACAACGAAGGTCTTCTTTTTGACCTTCTTGTTATACGCCCTGGAAACTCGTGCCTTCTGGCGTAGTAATACATTCAAGGCTACCATCCTTTCTTCGTCTAAATCTATGAGTTCGTCCAGCATCATATCCCAATATTTCTCCGACGGAATCTCATGATGTCATTGCACTCTGACTGATTATAGGCATATTTCTGTTGGTAACACAGCGTCATCCCAAAAGCCAACCGGAACGGAGTCGAATTGGTTGACTCCTTGGGTGACGTTCGACAAGCCCACAACACCTGACTTAATGTTTTGTGCCAGTTCTTTGGCTTTTTTGCCACGTGCTTCTTGATCAGTCCAATGACTATTTTGTTAGCTGCCTCGACTTGTCCATTCGCTTGAGCATAATATGGTGTCGAAGTTACCAATTTAAAACCTGTTTCTGCTGCGAACTCTTGCATTTTTTGTCCGACGAACACAGAGCCCTGATCGACCATGATTGTCTCAGGTATCCCGAATCTATACAAGATATGATTCTGGATGAATTCTATGACGGTTTCTTGATCCACCTTAACTAGGGGCACAGCCTCTATCCACTTTGTGAAATAGTCTATCCCTACGAGAATAAACTTTTGCTGTTTCGACGACGCTGGCCGAATCTCCCCTATCACGTCCAAATCCCACCCTCGAAAGGGACATGGTTTGACAATGGTGTGTAGCTCACTGGCTGGCACATGCTGAATGTTTGCATGTTTCTGACAATCTTGGCATCCTTTCGCAAAGTCCATGCAATCTTTGAGCATGCTTGGCAAATAAACACCTTGTAGAGACAAGAGCCATTTCATTTCGTGGCCAACTTGATGGGCTCCACACGTCCCACTATGAACTTCAGACATTGCCAAGTAAGCATCTGTATCCCCTAAGCATTTTAGCAATATTCCCTCGGGTGTCTTCTTTAGCAACTCGTTTCCCATAAACACATAATTCAAAGCTCTATACTTAGTCTTTCTATCAGCCCTACCCACCGGATTCTCCAAATATTCTATGATTGATCTTCTCCAATCTATTGGTGACATATTGCCGACAAAAACTTCATAACTTTCTAAACCTTCGACCAAACTCCTCAAGTCCTGGGATATTGACCAGTCCGATGATGAATGTATGTTTAACACCATCTTTTCCCTAATTTCAATTAAATCCTTCAGCCTTCCCTCCGACACTTTGTAGCCATAGGTGATTTGTGCTAATTCATTAGCTTCATGGTTTTTTATCCTAGGTACGTGCGAAATGTTGACAACCTCAAAATGTTCTAACAACCATTTCACCGAGTAGTAACTAAAGAGATGCTCTTTAACGCACTTGTACTCTCTCGTGGTCTGTTTGATCACCAGTTCTAAGTCTCCTCTTATCTCAACTTCCCTGGCTCCCAGATCCTTAAGTATTTTGAGACCAGTGATTAAGGCTTCATGCTTTGCCTCATTATTGGAGAATTTGCCGTCAACTTTGCATTTAAATGTAGTTGGAATACCCTGTGGTAATATTATTAGGATTCCAATACCTGCCCCATTTTTATGGCTTGATCCATCGAAGTATAACTTCCACGGCGCAATATCGAAACTATGTATCGATGTTTCGACTAATGCGTGGTCGACAATAAAATTTGCCACTATTTGACCTTTCATCGCCCTTAAAGGAACGTATGTTAGGGAAAACTCAGTCAACGCTAGTGCCCATTTCCTAATTCGACTATGCAAAATAGGTTTGGACAACATATGCTTAATAACATCAAAATAGGATGAAACATAAACATCAATTGGTTTAATATGTTGCTTTAATTTCATACATGTGAAGTACAAGCATAGGCACAACTTTTCAATCATAGTGTACCTAGTTTCAGCATCGATTAACATTCTACTAAGGTAATAAATGGGTCTTTCGATGCCACTATTATCCTCTTGTGCTAACATGCTTCCTATGGTTGTATCCGACGCTACAATGTACAACTTCATTTTTTTTATTTATACTAGGTGGCAATAAAATGGGAGTCCTTGTAAGATAGTCCTTGATTGCATCAAACGCCTCCTGCTGCTCCTGTCCCCAATGGAACTCATTTTCCTTCTTGGCTTTGAGTAATGGCGAGAATACCTTTGTCTTGCCACTTAGATTCGATATGAACCTTCTCAAGAAGTTTATCTTCCCCAACAAAGACTAAAGTTGCTTCTTTGTCGAAGGAGGCTTGAGATCCAATATTGCCTTCGTCTTGTTCTGATTGATCTCGATACCTTTCTTGTGCACTACGAATCCCAAGAAATCCCCTGCATGAACACCAAAGGCACATTTTAGTGGATTCATTTTAAATCCATATTTTCTCATTCTCTCAAATGAGTGTCGAAGGTGGTCAAGGTGACCATCCTCTGATGAAGATTTTATTACAATGTCATCAATGTATACCTGTATAAAATTTTCGATAAAGTCATGGAATATAGCATTCACAACCCTTTGATAGGTCTCCCCAACATTTTTTAAACCAAAAGGCATCACAACCCATTCATATGTCCCTAAAGCTCCAGGGCATTGAAACGCGGTTTTGGGGACATCCTCTTCGGCTATGAGAATTTGGTTATAGTCGGAGTAACCATCGAGCATACTCAGATATTCAAACCCTGCAGCTGAGTCGACAAGCGTCTCTGCCACAGGCATCGTATATTCATCTTTAGGGGTATCGTTGTTCAGATCCCTAAAGTCTATACAAACTCGAAAGGTTCCATTTTTTTAATAACAGGTATTAAACCCTCAAGGGTTGGCCTAGTGGTGGAGGCTTGGGTATTGAGAGTGTGCTCCTCTCAAGGTCTCAGGTTCGGATCCTATTAGGTGCAATCAACCCTTGTGTGGGCCAGTCCATACGGAGCTTTGCTCCGGCTTTAAACGGGGCCCCGCTAGTGCACGGTGGGACTGGTCCCTCTTGGATTAGTCGGTCGCAAGGTCGGATACCAAGATTTTCAAAAAAAAAATAGGCACTATGTTTGTTATCCATTCAACGTACCTTGCAGTTCTGATGAACCAACTTTTAAGTAGTCTTTCGATTTCCTGCTTGATCTTCGATGTCACCTCTGGAGCGAAACGTCGAGGCTGTTATTTTACTGGCCTTTTACCTGGCTGAATTGGAAGTCGATGCTCCACCACACTTCGACTCAAACCAGATATTTCGCCATAATCCCAGGCAAAGAAATCCTTGTATTCCTTTAATACTTCAATCAGCTTGGCCTTCATCTCTGGCCCTACTTTGGTGCTCACATAGGTGGGTTTTTTTGTTGTCCCCTCTCCTAAGTCAACCTCTTCAAGTGGGTCTTGCGCATGCATTCTTTGCAACTCATTATTTGGGTCTTTCTCGAAACCCAAAGGCTCATTGTCATAAATACAATCAACCTCTGGCTTTCTAAAGCTGTTGTCTGGCCTTGTAGGCCATATGTTTGTGCATCGCCTTCGGCTCTGCTGGCTATTTCTTGTTGTTCTTCCACTTCTAGTGCCGACATTTTCTTATTTTCAGCCAGATAGGCCGAAATTCGAGTCATACTTTCTGACTCAACAGTCATTTTCCTCGACCGTTGGCCACCCCATGGGTAGCATTTCTGTTGGCTCCATGGCTTCGTCGGCAGCATCCCAGATGAACCCGTGGTCGGGATCTAAGTTCAGGATGTGACTCGTGTCTACGGAGGTATAGGACCTTGACTTGTCATCACAAGGAGCCACATTTGCTAGGTGTTGGTCAAAAGATTTCTTGTTACCCTTAGCTACGTCAATTTTGTAGTAACTCTGATCCGCCTCAATATTCTCGACGACGCCATCTTTCCTCCAGATGGTCAATCTCTGATGCATTATGGACGGTACTTCTCCTATTCCATGGATCCACTCCCGACCCAACAAAAGATTAAAATTCTCTTTTGAATTGATGACCATAAAGAGTGTTACCCTATTGGTCGTTCCTGCTGCCAAGTCAACTTGAACAACTCCCAGTATATTATTGGTCTTTCCTTCATAGTTGTAAAGAACCATGTTGTGCTGTCGGAGGTCAGCCTTTGTTTTTCCAATTTTCTTGAAGAGGTTATGAGGCATTAGATTGACGGTTTCCCCACCATCTACAAACACCTTGTTGACTGCCACTCCGCCAACTTTTGCCTTTATGAATAACGGCTTCAGATTATACATCATCCCAGGGCTGGGTCATTCAAACATAGTCGTTTGTTCTTTGGCCACACCACTATTCATCACATAATAGCATATCATTTTGTCATCCGCATTTTCGTCAGGAATGAAATCCTCTTCTGCTTCATAAATTTCTGACACCATATCGTATTCAGCCGGTAGTATCGACACGATACCACAGTTCAACACGAAATCTTCACCATAGGTGTCATCGTTGGTGTCATCGTACATGTCTTCGTTAAAATCCCCGTCTGGTGAAGGGTTATATTCATCGTCCGACTGAGGAGAATATTTTGGCTCCTTCTTGTTTTTAACCAACGAAGTACATTTTGAGCTTTGAGTCGAAACTACCCCTTTCTCTCCTGACACTTCCACGGTTACTGCCATGGTTTGATTTGTTATTACTTTGTCTTTTTCTACCCACTTGCCTCTTGGGTGTTTCCGTTTTTGTCCTGAAGTTCCAACAGGCTTCAACTGTGAAGTAGCAGCCTCTTTCTCATCTTTCTTGTTACGCTGATAGCGTCTCCACTGAGTCCTAGTCACGGGGTTTTTTCCCTTGTAGTTGTGGGACACCACATAACCCCTTGGTTCGACTCTCTTTTCAGAAACATTTGCCTCTTTTTCCAAACCCAAGACCTTCCATTTCGGTCTTTTACTTCCTTTTGGCTGACTGGTGCCATCCATCTTTCCTGTGGGGTGTCCAACGGAGGCACAAAAGTTATAGGTCGTGCCTCTTGGAACAACTGTCTGTATTCCTCGTTCTGACAAGGGGCACCACTCCCGTCGAACACAAATCTTGGGACAGGTGGCTTATTTTCTTGCAGCATTTTCTTCTTGCTTGCCTCATATCTCTCAGCTGCTTTCTCATCAAATACCGTGTTGCACCTAGGGCATAATGTGGCTTTCGACCCGCTTATCCTGCACTTTTCTTGGAAATTCGCCAAGCTTTCACCAACCTGGGGGTAAACTGCTTTGAGTTTTTCCTCAACTCTTTTGTCGGAACCCTCAGTGGTTTCGACCATCATGCATTCTGCAATTTCAATCTTTGATTGTCCATTGAGACCCTCAGTAGCCTCGACCATCATGCACTCATATAGCTCCGAGTATAACGCCTCTTCGACCTTTAGCGGGTCAGTGTCAACCTGCATCTTTGGCTTTTTGCCAAATTGAAGTCGGCCTTCCTTCAAAGCCTTCTGCACCAAATCCCTGAAAAGAACACATTGAGCTGTTTTATGACCAAGAAAATTATGAAATTTACAAAATCCCTTGTTCTTCTTTTGTTCTAAATGGGGGTCTTTTAAACCGAGAGGAATAATTATCTGACCATCTTTAACTAACAAGTCAAATATTTCGTCACATTTAGAAACATCAAAAGTGTAAGTTTTAGCAACGTATTTATCTGTTTTTCCGGTTTCGACGGGATTTTTCCCGTTTGATGGTTTTAGTAGTCTGCATGTATATCGGGGTCATGGCTTGAGTTCAGCCACATTGACCTCACTCTCATCGATGAATTCTTCATCGTCGGATGAATATTCGTCAACCGCCACATACGACAATTTTTCCTTCTTACGATATCTGTTAGTCTGGGTCTTCTCAGTTTTCAAACGTTTGACCTGTCGGACTCGGTCAGCCAGCTGTGCCATATCTCTAAGATATTGCGTATCTAGCTTCTTCCTGATGGAATAATCTAAACCACCGGCTGCCATTTCGACTAATTCATGTTCAGGAACTTGAGTAAATCACCGTGCTTTCAAAAGTCTAAACCTGTTTAGATACTGGTCTACTGACTCTGTGGCCTTTCGTTTGACACTGGCCAACTCTTTCAAACTAATCTTCGACTGCCCCATGTAAAATTGCTCATGAAACAATCTTTCCAATTGTGCCAACGTGTGGATGGACTGAGGTGGTAACGTAGTAAACCATGTAAACGCATTCTTTGTGAGGGAACTTGGGAAATACTTCATTTTCAAGTCCTCATTATTTGCTATGTCTCCTGCTTCAGTTTGATACCTAGCGACATGCTCGACGGTGGATTCCTCAGTCTCACCGGCAAATTTGGTGAACTTTGGTACCTTCCAGCCCCTGGGTAATTCTGTCTGTAAGAAAAAATATGGTAATGGGGACGTGTACGTTGGTCGTCGAAGGCCTGGATTTGCCCCATTACAGCCATAATACGTTCGACCATGGCCTCTAAATTTGGTTCCCTAGCCAGGGCATCCTGTCGAACTTGTCTAACTACATAGTCTGGATCTTGGTTCCTATGAACTATCACATGAGGCCTTTAGGCCATTATAGGGATTTCTTCAAATTCATGGGGTTGCTCAATCGTTTCGTCGAAGACCTCTTCTTGACGAACATGCATCTCTGGTCGAGGCGGAGGGGTCTGTTGACCCTATGCCCTTAGAGCGCCCAGGAAGTCACCTATACGTGTTATTTGAGTCACCAGTTGTTGGTAACTCTGTGTCGAATCTTGTATTAATGGTCTTAATTTGGTACCCATTTGTTGAGTCAACATATGAACCATCTCATGATTACTCTCATCCATCTGTTGCCTCATGACCGCGACGGAACTCGAAGTAAACGTCAGTATTGATTGGGAAAATAGATTAAACCCTGGAGGTCGAGTAACCTGGTTCACCAAAGACCTTAATCCCTGATAAGGTGAAAAAACTGGTGACGAACTTTCCCCAAACAAAGGGCCGCTAGAGTGCAAACTCGACATGAACTCTGTCGGCATCCCATAAGATCGAGGAATGGGCATTGTGATACTAGGCATATACTGCCCTGTAGTCACAACCATTGTTGGCCTTGGGTCGTGTCGACGTGACGTCGCGGTTGGCCCACTAGGGGTAGTTGAAACCGCTGACACGGTACCAGAGTCAACATTAGTTGTTTGTGTTACAATTGTACTTTCTGTCGAAGACGATTCTTTGTTCGGACGTGGTGTTACCAGCTTACCACTACGTAAAAACATACACTCAACTCACACAGGTCCCACTGGGCGTGCCAATTTGTTTGCAGACGCAAACAACCATTGGCCTCCTGTCGCAGGTTTACTTGCGGGATCGGCCACAGAAATTCCAGAACTATGGTTGGAAGCGTATGTTCGTTTGACGTGACAGTTTTTGCTTTTAGAAGGGCTGTAAAGAAGTTGAACGGATGAGAAAAGGTTTAGATTGATAAATAAGACAAAGTGGAAAGCAAAGAAAAAAGAACAAGTAAATGACAATAATTTAAACTTTGAAAGTAAATTGCATTAAGAAAATGCGGACGCTATCATACATTTTTGCGGGATTGAACTTGTTTCTCTCTAAGCTTGGTACTTTGAGTGTTTTCCCTTTTCAATGTTATAAAATGTGTCCCCCTGAAATAGAAATAACCATTGCTTTATATAGACCAAGAAAATAACTGTTCATCTACCCAGATTGGTTTTGGTGCTGACAAGTGTCACCCCACTATCTTTTCAACTTCCCATGTTCTTGGAACTTTCAAATTTTCCCGCCCAAGTACTTATCCTTGTGTTGGGTTTGTCCTTCGCCTGGCATCCTCTGACACCATTGCCTTTCAGCTTCCCTCCGACGCACCCTCTTAACTGTGTCGGATCAACGTCTTGACTCCCTCTTGTCGTCGACTAGCTTTTGGATTTCATCTTCTTCCTTTCCTTTTACTTGGTCGAAATCTCCTTGCCAACAATTTGCAAAATACTGCGAAGGGGAATGATTCGATTTAGGTGATTGTGGATAGATTGACTAAGTCAACTCATTTCTTGCCGATGAAGATTAATCATTCTATGAAGAAGTTAGCTCAGATGTACATTGAGGAAATTGTGAAGTTACATGGGATACCTTCGAGCATCATGTCAGATACAGATCTGAGATTTACGTCCAAGTTTTGGGGAAGTTTGCAGAATGCCTTGGGTAGTAAGTTGAGGTTGAGTTCTGCATATCATCCGTAGACAGACGGTCAGACAGAGAGGACTATCCAGTCTTTGGAGGATTTGCTGAGGGATTGTGTGTTTGACCAATGAGGATCTTGGGATAGCCTCTTTTCGTTGATTGGGTTTTCGTACAACAACAATTTTCATACTAGTATTGGAATAACACCATATGAAGCGTTGTATGGTAGGAGGTGTAGAACTCCATTGTGTTGGTATGAGTCAGGCGAGAGTGTTGTACTCGGACCTGAGATTGTGCAGGAGATGACTGAGAAGATCAAGATGATCCAAGATAGGATGAGAGCTTCGCAAAGTCGTCAGAAGAGTTATCATGATAAGAGGAGGAAAACACTTGAGTTCCAAGAGGGAGATCGTGTGTTTTTGCGGGTTACTCTGGTAACTGGTGTTGGTCGAGCTTCAAAGTCTAGAAAGCTCACACCGCATTTTGTTGGTCCGTATCAGATTTTACAGAGGATAAGAGAGGTGGCTTATCAGATTACTTTGTTGTCGTCGCTTGCGAATCTTCATGATGTGTTTCATGTGTCTCAGTTGAGGAGGTACTTTCTAGATCTGTCGCATGTGTTTCCAATGGACGATGTGCAAGTAAGGGATAACCTTACTGTGGAGGCTTTACCTGTGAGAGTTTCGAGGTAAGGAGATTGCTCTCGTGAAGGTCGTGTGGGGAGGCGCTGCCGGAGGAAATATAACTTAGGAGTTTGTGAGAAGGATGCGTGAGGCGTATTCTTAGTCGTTCGTGTCAGGTAATTTTCGAGGACGAAAATATTCTAAGTGGGAAGAGTTGTAATGCCCCATTTTATTTTAATTAATTGAAATTATTTGGTGTTGTGTGTATATATGTGTTGATGTGTGTTTCGTTATGTTGGGGTACCTTGCGGTAGGGGGTAGTGACCTTAGTGTTAATGACCTTAAGGGTGAGGGGTGTGTAGCTAATTTTGTAGAATTTGGTGGTGTGGTGAGAATGACTAATAAATTAATATTAGTAATATTTGATTAATATTATTAATTTAAGTTATTAGGAGATATTGTTATTATTATTTAAGCTGTAAAATTATTATTAATAATAATATTGGAATAATAATAATAAGATAGAAGAAAATAGGGAGTTGAGAAAATAGTGGTCAGATCGTAAAAATAGAAGAACGTGAGAAAAGAGGAGAAATGGCTAGGGTTGAAGAAGAAGAAGAAGAGGGAACCACCATTTGTGAAGGTTTAGAAAGCTCAATTACAAGGTAAGGGTGGGGTTTTTATTCTCTAAGGGATAGTATGATGAATAGTGGGTAAGGGTTAGGTTTTTGCATTGTTGGATTGTTGTATTTTCCTATGCTATGAGCTTTGATCTCCCTTTGTTGATAATGTGTGTTTTTTAATAATGCTATGAATGTTGTGAAGGAATTGATGAAGAATATGTTTTTAATCGCCTTGAATGATGTTTTATATGTTATGTTGTGTTTTGGGGTTGTTGGAGGTCAAAACATAGGGTTTGGGGTCTGTTGGAAGGCTGAAGCATAAGAAAAATTGCACAAAATTGCACAAAAAAGAGGATTTTCTGGGGCCTGCTACGGGCCGTAGCAACCACTACAGGTTCTCGTAGCAGCCCCCTGGACTATGGCACTGCGAGCGTGCCCAAAATGCAAATTTCTTCTTAGGAGTGATACGGGCTGTAGCCTATGCTACGGGCGGCCGTAGTAGCTCTCTGGAATTGTACACCGAAATCGTTTCGATCATAACGTTTGATTCGTAAGTCCAAATCGGGTACCGCTTAAAGCGTTAGAAATCTAACACACGGAGCTATAACATGAAAATGATTGGTGAAATGTTTTATTAATATTAAGGTATCTATTATGTGGATGTTTGTAAAGGTTTGTATGCTCGATTAGCGAATCGTTGAGTTATAATGAAGTTACATGATTGAGTGTATACAGTTGTGTAAATGTAAAGTTATTGCTATTAATGTCGGTTGTTGATTATTGCTAATGATGAGTAATATTATATATTATGATGAAGTTTGATTATGTTATTATATTGAGATTGTTACGATGATATTACTAAGATGTTGATGTTGGTGATGTTGCTATGATGATTGAACTTGATGATGTGCATGTTTAAAGTGTATACATGCTATGTGATGTTGATATAATGCACTACTTTAAATGTGATTATTTTAAGTTATTGCGATTACATAAAAGATATATATGTTGTATGGACTATATTTTATGCTTGTTGGCTAATTGGGCAGTGTACTATATATAAGAACAAGATTTGGCTCTACATCTGGCCTTTAAGTTTTGATGATAACTGCACATGTTATCTAAGGGAACAATTTTGTATGATATGGTTTCTATCTAGTGTGTGGTTGTTGTCAATATGATTTTGACTCTGATAAGAAGGCGTGTTACGTCATCAGACTCTGTTATCAACACTCTGGAAGAAAACATATGTGTGTACAAGATAAAGTCAAGATTCATGAATGTTTATAATACAACGGTTCTAAAGAACGTTAGTTTTGGACATTCTAATTGAGACTTTATGAGAAAGTCCTATAAGGCTTTCTAATGTGATGCACTTCTAATGTTACAAGTTCTAAAGATTCTGAAGACATGGTTCAGGTGAACAAATCTCTGAAGATTCTGAAGACACAATTTATGAAGATCAAGTTCTAAAGAGTTTCTGAAGACAAGGTTGTGATTGAACGAAGTGCTGAAGACTCTGAAGACAAGAACATGCTTAATGAAATCTGAAGACTCTAAAGACAAGGTTTTAAAGGAACGGGTTCTGAAGACTCTGAAATAATGCTTCTAAGAAACCAAGTGCAGAAGATTCTCAAGATAGTCCTGCTGAACGAAGATCAGGAATTCTGAAGATTGTGGTTCTATAAGACTACACAAAGAATGACTCTTCTACAACATGCTTCATCAAGTTAATATCTGAAGCCTCTGAAGATGCTAGAAGACTGAAGATCATAATGGTTTTGAGATGAATATAATAGTACTAAAACTATGTGACCTTTACCTCGATAGGGTGGCGCAAGGACAGTGTTGAAGTGAGAATCGGATATCAAGCTATTAATTAACTTGAATCATTAAACATGAAGTTCACCCCGAGCTTTGATTTATCCAAAGGAAATGGTAAAGATTGAAAGAAAACCCTAAGTGCAATGTAAAAACAATGCAAGAGATCTAAGGTTCAGGGGTTGGTTATACCTAGGGAAGGTGTTAGCATCTTAAGTATATGTAGTACTCTACAGGAACCTCTTGTTAGTATTTGTGTTATGTTATTGTTTGCTTGCTAAGGGAAAGACGCTAAGGTAAAGACCTAGGGTATATACACTAAGTATGCTCGCCAAAACGTCGCATCTCGTGCCTACGTATCCTGACTAGGATAGAATCAGAGCATTCGTAGTTCACCTAACTAGGGTTGAGGAACTCTTGATAATGATTAAGGTTCCAAAGGGCGGTAAGTGTTCATAAACATGACACTTACATGGTGTACGACGACTCCAAACCTAAGGCTAGATCAAATGGGGAAAGTAAATGTTCATAACTATGACACTTACATGGAGTACGGCGATTCCAATCCTAAGGCTAGGATAAAGGGAAACGTAAGTTAATCTCGATCACGCAGCGGCGTGAAATAGGGGAGTTAGTTGTTAGTTGTTAGTGGGTTAGAGGGCTCGACAAGACATCGCATCTTGTGCCTACGTATCCTGAATAGGAATGAGGAATCAGAGCCTCTGTAGTTCGCCTAACTAGGGGTGAGGAACTCTTGATTGTGGTCAAGGTTCCAAGGGGAATGAGTACTCATAACTATGATACTCACGTAGAGTTCAAAAACTCTCTAAGTCTATGTTGAAGGACTAACCTAAAGTTGACTTTAAACAGAGTCAAAAGGGGAAGTGAGTGCACATCATAATGGTGCCCACATAGAGTTTAAAAACTCCAAACCTAACTCTAAGTTATAAAACAAACTGCCTCTAACAAGGCCAAGGGGTCATGATCCTTAAAAGGTCAAGAAAAAGGTCAAGAAACAACACCAAATATCCTAAATATTAAAGCTGTCAAAATGGGCTACCCGGCCCTAAACGGGCTGGCCCTGATGGGCTCGGGCTTTTTAGGACTGGGCCAAAAAAGCTCATTTATAATATGAGCTCGAAAATTACTACCCGAGCCCGGCCCTAGATGGGCTTCGGGCTACCCTGCCCTAAATGGGCTTTTTTTAATAAAAAATTAAAATAAAAATGCCATAATATTTATTATAAATAAAATTAAAGATTATATTATTTTAAACATAATACATTTTTATAATAAATTTTTAAGTATTATATTATCTTTTATCAATATTATAATGTGTTTTTAAATACAATACATGTCTAAATTGTATAAAATAATACTCGAATATTTAACATAAGGGAAACTAATAGAATACGAGAAAAGAGTGTTGATTATATTAATGTATAATATTTAAAAGAGAAATATTGAATAAAACATATATAAAATTTAGTGAGGTGAGAAAAATCAATGTGTTATTTTGGAGTAAGATGATGTAAGTATTAGTATAATTTTTTAAAATATATAGTGACATGGGCATAATGGGCTACCAATGGCATATCTGGGTTAGCCATAATGGGTAGCGGGCTTTTTAGGGTTGGGCTAAAAAGACCCTAAAAAATATGGGCTCTAATTTTAAGGCCCAAGTCATATGATTCTTCGAGCCTGGTGGACCGGCCCATGTGGGCTAGCCCATTTTGACGGCTCTACTAAATATGACTTACTAGTCAAACAAGGACCCTTCCTTTGGAATCAGGCATATGCAAATAATGTAAATGATAACAATCAAGAAATGCATGAGAAGACACCGAACAATCATCAACAATTCATGAACAACATCACAATGTCAGAAAGGTATTTAGCAAGCAGCAACATGTCACAATTTAGGTCAACATCAAACAAGAATCATATTTAAGACCAATTTAATTCGAGTCAATCACAAAAAAGTAACATGGCTAAATAAAGTGGAGTTAGTAGTTAAAATTACAAAAAGAAAAGAAAAGAAAAAGTTGTCATAATCTAAAAAACACCTAAGTGAATCTAAAAAAAAAAATCCTAAACACAAATCAAACTTGAAAAGATTGGATCAAAGAAAAGAAGAATATATTTTTAAATTTTTTTTTTGATAAATTGAAAAACACCTAAACTTATTACTTTTAATAAACCTACTAAGAAAATATTTTTTTGAACTTTTTCTTAATTATTTAAAAAAACAAATAAGACTGATTCAATCTAAAAAGGTTTATAATAATAATTAATATTAAAATGATTAACTAAAATGTTTGAAATAATAACTAATCTAACAAAGAAAATAAAAAAATGGTGACAAACAGCAGAAGGAAAAATGGGCCGGTAGGAATTGGATGGAGTAAGCAATAGATTGGGTCAAAGTAACCTGTCTGGGTTTCAAACACACAAAACAAACAAAAGAAACCTAAATTAAAAAATGAAAAAACGGCACAGCTGAAACTAGTGAAGTAGGCAAACATGACCTCAAAGGAAACGGCTGATGTGATGGAATAGACTTTTCCTCTCACGGTAGATTTCTCTCATTTTCCTCACTTTGCTTCAGATACAGTTTGTTTCACTCCGTTATATCTTCTTCATCTCGTCTTTTACTCATGCTTCGTTTGGGTTTGATATGTTGCAAATCGGAGGGGTTGTTGAAGATTCAGAATGGGTTTGGTGGCCGCTGTGTTCCGTTGTTCATGTTTGCGTGCGTATGAGGATTCCCGCAACCGCGGCTATGATGACTGTGTTTAGAATTAGGGAGGAGATGATTATGATTGTGATGCGCTTACGTGTTGTTTTTGAATGCTTGTTGTTCTATTTCGTCTACTTTGCCGTAACCTTTGAAGGATTTGATAGTATCCATTATTTTTGTATGGAGTGTAACTGAAAATATTATCTACTGGAAAGTGAAAACAGAAGAATGAATAATGTGTGTGTTTTTTTTTTTTTGATGTTGTGTGGAACTTTGGTTTTATTTGCAGAGAAAAAAAAATAGAAGGGATAGAGAAGTTATGTGGTGATTATGTGATAGGGAAAAGGAATCTTATGCAGAGTTTTTAAGAGTTATATTGTGATTGTAAGATGAGTGAAGGTTGGGTTGAAAGAAGAGGGTTGTAAGGTTGGAATCATGGGGTTTTGCTGAGGTGAGAAACTTGAAAGGAAATGGTGATGATACGTGAAGATGAATGAAAGGTCCTTGAGAGCTTTGTGAATTTGATATTTTGATTGAGTCTTTAGGCTGTGGAAAAAAATGAGTATCAAGGATTGTTGCTACGTGTGAAGGGTCCAATAAATGAGAGTCATCCATTTTTCTATTGTGAGGTGAGTCACTTTTAGTGCAGCTGCTGTTGTTGGTTTATGTGCAGGTTTTGCGGCTTGGCACAGGTTTTTGTCGGTTTTGTCTCGTAGCTGGCTTTGTGGTTGGTAGTGATTTTTGGTTTCTGCTGTGAGGGAGGAAGATTAATGGAGGAGAGATGTTCAAGGAGGGAAAAACAAATGATGAAGTGATGGCAGCCGAAGGATCCTCCCCTTGGTGAATCCCTTTTGAAACCTTTATGCTTTTTCCTTTCAATTCTTTTCTTCTCTACTTTTTCCTCCTTCCTTTTCTATCAAATGGAAACTTATTATCTAAGCTTCAATTTTTGTCTGTTGTGGGTAGCAGAGGTTTTGGCATTAGGTGTGTAGAGTGTTGCAGGCAGTAGTATTGTGTTTGGGATTGAATTGTACGGATGGGGAGAGGTCTTGGAGCAAGTTTTGGTTTGTAGTGTGCGGTTTATAGGTTTGGGTAGCATATGGTACAGAAGGAAGCAGGGTGGTGTTGCTTGTGTAGGTGTGGCACAAAGGTTTTGTTTTGTGGCAGGAGTAAGGTTTGGTCTGGTGTATTGGTAGTGGTGTTTGTACAAATTTGCAGGTGGTATGGAGGTAGCAATGTTGGTGGCTTGTACAAAGGTTTATGTTTTTGACAGACTGTATGGTTTGGAGTGGCAATTGTTTCCCTTTTAGACTTAATAATAACAAAAACAAAATAAAATTAATATTGATAAAATAATAACACTAATAATAATAATAACAATAACAATAACAATAATGATAATAAAAATAGTGATAATAATAATAAATAATTATAAATAATAAATAACTAAATGAAAATAAATAATAATAATAAATATAAAATAATAATAATGATATAATAAATAACAACAACAACAATAATAATAATAATAATAATAATAATAACAATAATAAATAAATAATAATAATAATAATAATAATAAATAACAAGAATAAAAAATAATAATAAATGTTATTTATAAATAGAAATAATAATAAACAGAAACAATAATAAATAGAAATAATAATAAACAAAAATAATGATAAAGAACAAATTAATTTTAAACTGATCTAATGATTTAAAAGTAATAAAAACAAAATTCTAAATTAAAAACCTAAAGTTCTAAAAAATAAAATTAAAAGTGAAACTCACGTAAGATAAAAACAGATAAAAATCAATCACGATAAAATTAAGTGACAAAAATTAAACGAAAAAGTACGATTATGATCGGTGGACCACATGATCGTAAACGCAAAAATGATTGGCTTAAGATGATATGCAAAAGATCAGAGTATCTAAGGGTAAATTTTGGGGTATGACAGTTGCCCCTATTTAAATATCTTCACCGGATGACATGAGTGATGATAATCCTCGTGAAATCATGGTGAAAGATATTTAAATATAGATAACCGAAAATTTTGCCCTTAGATGCAATGATATGCTATGTTATGGACAAAATAAACTATGCAATACTGACATGCAATGAACCCTAGTATGATGAAAATGATGGAATGATAAAGGCAGAAATGCAAACAACGAAAGTAAACAGGGGTAGAGTTGACACAATGAGTAACTACTCACTAAGGATGACAACAACACTGGGGAAGCTTAAACAAAATGGGAAATCTAAAGTGATTGAGCAACTGGTTCAAATGTGCCCGACTGACACTTTAGAAGGAAAATCCTCACTGGAGGTTAAACCAAGAGATGGTCTCCACTGGGGAATATCTAGAGTAGTTGATCAACAAGTTCAAGTCTGACTGGCTGACACAAAAGCAGGACATAACCCTCAAAGCCTTAAAATTGGACCAAAGCAAGATAAAAGTAGCATCCTCATTGGAAGTAGAACCAATAATTGGGCTCCAATGGAGGTATCTAGAATGATTGATCATCAAGTTCAAATGTGACCGGATGACATTCTAAAACAAAAGATCCTTAATAAAGGTAGAACCAAGGGATGGTCTACACTGGGGAAAGAAAGCAACATAACCTCATTGGAAGTAAAACCAAATTTTGGGCTCCAATAAAGGTATCTAGAATGATTAATCATCAAGTTCAAATGTGACAGGATGACATTCTAGAATCAAAGATCCTCAATGAAGGTTGAACCGGAAATACGGTCTCCACTAGGGAAAGAAAAGCTTCACAAATTAGTGGCATTGTTAAAAGGTTGACAAAAAGATACATAAACTTGAGAGTCACCACTAAAGGGTTGATGGTAAGGTAGAAAGTCACCAGACATTATCATCGTCAACAGGTTGACGGATATGATCCAATTTGGAACATATTCACTAAAGAGTGGCATCATCAAATGATTGATGGAACAAAACCAACTGACATCGTCAAAGGGTTGACAGAATGAAAAATACATTCATCAAAGAGACACCTTGTTAAAGAATTGACGGAAAGAAACAATTCACCAAACATCATCATTGTCAAAGGATTTGACAAAATGAAACAATTCGCCAAACATCATCATTGTCAAAGGATTGACAGAAAGAACACCTCGTCAAAAAGTGTTGATGGAAAGAAACCATTCACCAAACATCATCATTGTCAAAGGATTGACAGAAAGAACACCTCATCAAAAAGGCTTGACGGAAAGAAACCATTCACCAAACATCATCATCGTCAAAAGGTTGACGGAAATGATCCAATTCAGAAAATATTCACTGAAGAGTGTCATCAACAAAGGATTGATGCGACAAAACCAACTGACATCGTCAAAGGGTTGATAGAATGAAAACGACTTCACCGAAGAGACACCTCGTCAAAGAATTAACAGAAAGAGACAATTACCAAACATTATCATCGTCAATGGGTTGACAGAATGAAGAACTTATCCGAAGGAACACATCGTCAAAGGATTAACAGAATGAAAAACCTGATCTCAGACTACATCGTCAAAGGGTTGACGGAAAGAAGACCTCAAGTAAGAATCTCATCAAGGGGTTGATGGAAAAGAATGTATTTGAAACTCGCCATCAGAGGGTTGATGGCAAATGACTGATCGAGGGTAACAATAAATGTAACCATAAAAGGTTGAATGATACCAAGGACGGATAAGCTTCTCGGGAGAGATTGCCACTTATCGTCGTAAAATTAGTAATGACAAAACAAGCTTCTCAAGGAGATTGCCACTTGTTGAGTATAAATCCCAAGAAGATGTTGTTATAACAACACTGATGGAGAAAAGGTTTTGTCTTCAATGAGGATCTGTAAAATATTCTTCCTGTAAGACACCATGCAAAATAAATGCACGTTCAAATTTGGGTCGGCGACCTAATCAGGTTCAACAATGACACCTGCCAGGGACCAAAGTTCAATCTAGGAACAAGCTAGAAAGAAACGGTCAAACAAGACTCTACCCATTGAGGAATTAACTCAAATGGGGATCTATCTTATCCAAACGTGGAAAAGATAACTGAAGCAACCATCATCCACGAGAATCAAACTCTATGGGGAATTTAGAAAGGATGGGCACTTTATGCCTAGGCTGACAACTCTATTGGAGAGAAGAGACCAACCCAGTCACTCGAGGAATAAACGCCAAAGTGAACGAAACAGGTAAACACTAGAATGGTGGCAAAAATGCTCAAATTCCATGCACATGTATGAATGCATGTATGCCATGTTTATGCTTATGCTTATGCTGACACAATAGACAAAGGAAAGAAAAACTGGAGATGAAATAAACATCTCAACAAGGATGCCCAGCCAACATCATCAGATAGGAAAATCATTAGGGATAAACATGCAGAAAAAACAGTTCTACTTCAAGGTTACAACCTTCTCTGGGGGAAAGAATATTCCACTCGGGGTATAATATCATGACTCCACTAGGATTGCCAACATAAGCCTGATTTCCTTACTAGAGGAGAAAGATCCTTGGGAAACTGCCCAGATCAACTGAAGTAACAACTTACTGGGGAGCTAGCAAAGGATATCATAAGAACCGTAGTTATGCACTCTAATTTGCATGATGATTATCACAATGAGCAACGAGCCTTGCAACAAATAATCTTCAAATCTCCTCTGCCCTAGATTACATGGTCTGTTGGAAGAAAATACTAAGAGGATTTTACAGAAGAATTGGCATACAAGATGCTTCAATATCTTCAAACTCTTGGAGAGATTCACAAATCTCGACGTAACTATCCCAGTTTAACTGCATTTGCACAACAAAGTCCTCAAACTTGTTCTTCAGGCTGGTGGGAGTAACAACTGGGAAACAAACTTGCCCCTGCTAGCTGGTAGATTTATAAAGGAGTTGCCCCAAACTAACCGACCTTTGAGAGATTTGTCTAATCTCGACCTGATTGCTTCTGATTAACTGGTCTTCGAGAGATTTATCGAATCTCAATTCGATTGCCCCAGATTAGTTGTATTAGCACAACATAGTCCTCAAATTATGAGAGTGACAGATGGGAAACAAATACGCCCCTGTTGGTGGGTCTTTGGAGTCTTTACCTTGAAAAAAGATGGAAACAACTTGCCATAAGATGACCTCAAGACGGCTTGCCCCAATATCCCAAACTTGAAAAGTTCTGCCCCTGATTCACCAACTCCTGGAATGATTGATTAACAAATCCTCCAAATTGATTGCCCTAGACTGGGCTTCCTTTACCAAGTCAAATTCCCTAGCTGTCTGCATTTGTTGGGATTCCTTTGGTATTGAATTGTCTTGCAAACAATATTGTTCATTAAAAATTGGCAATTTCAATGCAACATTCATGCAAGCTTTTGAAATTAAAATTTATTGATAAAACACAGTGGAGTGATTAAATGATCAAAATGAAGCGGATCTAGTCATTTATGGAATGACAGATAAAGTGATCAACAAAAACCATTAGCAAATATCATTAGGAGTCAGGTTATCCAACCTTGCTGTAGTATGCTTTCAAATCCTTACCTTAATTAGGTCTTTTAAAGGTTGTAACGTGGCTTGGTTCACGGCTCATGAAACAAAGGATAAAGGCTCAAAGTTTGTTTTCATGATGAACTTCAATCCTACGTTCAGTTAACTTAGGCTATACATTCAGGTTCCTATAGGCTAGGAATTGAACTGATGATAGCTAGTGATGGTTCAGACACCTAGGGTAGTCATTACTCTCTTACAACATTCGGTTGTTTTTACCCTCGTGGGCTTTCATGGTGAGGACCTAAGGTAAACTTCTTTTTGGTTGTCCTACAAGCCTTTTTTGTATAAGGCAAGTTCATGAGCTTCCCATTTTTCCTAGCTTTAGCCTTGAAAGGGACTCGGCTCATTCTTCGGGTAAGGATTTCTTAACGATCCTTCCTTATTTATCGCCTTGGGAACAACTTGTACAACACTTATTCACTTGATTTAAGAAAGTTTACAGGTGTCTTGCATTAGAATGCATAGCCAAGTTAAACTGAGAACTACCCCGCCCCAGGTTTAAGATTTAAGGGTTTTTAATTCTGAAAGAAACTCATACTTCTAGGCTCGAAGTGGTTGACTAGGGATTAACTTCTTATCTCTTCAGTGTTTGGGGATTTAAAACAATGTCTTACATCATCGGCAAAGTTTAATTAAAAGCATACCAACAACAGTTATGGATATAATGTTTTCGTCATCCTCCCTAATCTTTGCTTAAACAACAGTTTGATAAAGATAAGTGGATGGAAAAAGATAAATATCTTTGCTTTTTTTATGACAAGAAAAGGAAATGAGAAAGAGTGAATATGAATGGACTTAATCAAAACATGCATAAACATTTCATTAATCTTGCCAATTCGAAAAAACAACAGCTTACAAGCAAATACAAATTCAACATGCAAAGAAAGTACAACAGGAAAATGTTGAAACAGCCTAAAGATTGTCAGCTTCGAGGACTGAGCTTTCCATTCTTGAATTGCCAAATTAAGATAACCCTCTTCAGAATTGAATCTCGAGATCAGTCTGAGAATCATCTTCACATCTATCCTCAGAAATTTCTTCCATCTCAGAGTCTGATGAACCCACCTGGTTGGGGGAAAGATTGTTGATTTGAATGCCTTGAGGCATGAATGAGAACATCTCGGAGTCAAGTAGAGCCTGAACTTTGCTCTTGAGCACCTTGTAGTCTTCAGTTGAATGCCCCTGTGCCCCAGTATAGTAGTCACATCAGGCGTTGGCGTCAAAGTCTGATGGGTATAGAGGGATCACTAGATCTATCTCTTTCGGCACTGTCAATCCACCTTTGATCAAATTTGACAATATATGACTGTATGACATTGGTAAAGGAGTGATATGCCTCTCTGGCTTCCTTGGCCTTTGTCGCGCGTGCTGACGCGGCTAACGGCGGTATGACCGTTGATACTGAGGAGGTCTTCGATTTGGAGAAGAATATTGTCCCTGTGGAGAGAATGATATCTGACGTGGGGACCCTAAAGATTGCTGACTCTGAACAGTTGATATGCTCAAATATTGTCCCCAGTGAAGTCGCCATTTCTGTCATAGCTTCCATAAGTTGGCCCAACTGATCTTTCATCGATTCAAAATCCGCTCTGGTCACAAACTAGTTCTGCTCTCCTGAGTTCATGATCCTTTAAAAGCTACTTCAAGTCCAATGCTGGCAGAGGGAAGTCAACTGGAGGGTTATAGACAGAGGGTGGATGAGACTCAAGGCTGAGAAATGCAAATGCAAATGTGACGACATGCGCATGCAATGCTAATGCGAGCCAAATGGTTTCAAGGAACTCAAAGGCAAGTTGCAAACATTTTGGAAAAACTGAAAAGTTTCGCTTCAAAATCCATGATCTCTAGTGATTCTGCAAAGGAAAGAACATCTGAGTTCCTTGAAACCAAAGGGTTATCCATGAATGCATGAATGTATGGATGCACAAACACACTTATACAGGTATTCACAAATATGTTGACAAGCAAACAAGGGCCTAGGTTTGAAGATCACGAGCATGGAGCCATGGTCTACCATCCCAAAAGGGTGTGTACTAAAGGTTTTCAATCTGCAGAACAGGGTTTTAAGAAGTTCTCAGAGTCAACAACCCATCTTTCGGATATTATCGATTTCCTAAATAACTTGGTAGTTAATAAAAGTCTCGTCCGAGTGTAGTATCGCGTATCAACTATTTCGTGACTACTCCCTCATAGTCACTGCACTACATCCTAAGAGGCCAAAGTGGGGTGAAAAGGTGACTAAAAGTCATCAGTGTCATGGACTCCTAGGTCAAAAGTAGCAATGTTTTCATGAATAACTCGTTCAACACGACTACTCCCAAGAGGGCCTCCACTGAGCAGTGGTTTCTCAAGTCAACTTTTTCAGGAATCAACTCCCTCAGGGTCTCCTTGAATATACCACCTTCCTATCATAGGTGTACTTAAGTTCGGGTATAGGACTTATCTTCACCAGTCAAGGTAACAACCTTGCATACAGAAAAACCCAAGCACAACAGATATATATACAGATATTCACGAATATACAAATATACAATCAAGCAAACATATAACAAACACAAATATAAACAAGGTGGGCTTAACCCTCTTAGTGTTTGGTCATTCCCCAGCAGAGTCGCCATTTCTGTTGCTGTGAGAATCGGATATCAAACTATTAATTAACTTGAATCACAAAACATGAAGTTCACCACCGAGCTTTGATTTATCCAAAGGAAAGGGTAAAGATCGAAAGAAAACCATAAGTGTAATGTAAAAACAATGCAAGATATCTAAGGTTCGGGGGTTCGCTATACCTAGGGAAGGTGTTAGCATCTTAAGTATCTGTAGTACTCTACAGGAACCTCTTGTTAGTATTTGTGTTATGTTATTGTTTGCTTGCTAAGGGAAAGGCGCTAAGGTAAAGACCTAGGGTATATACACTAAGTATGTTCGCCAAGACGTCGCATATCATGCCTATATATCCTAACTAGGATGGAATCAGAGTGTTTGTAGTTCACCTAACTAAGGCTGAGGAACTTTTGATAATGATCAAGGTTCCAAAGGGCAGTAAGTATTCATAAACATGACACTTCCATGGAGTACAGCGACTCCAAACCTAAGGCTAGATCAAACGGGGAAAGTAAGTGTTCATCACTATGAAACTTACAAGGATGCGGCGACTCCAATCCTAAGGCTAGGATAAAGGGAAAGGTAAACTAATCTTGATCGCGCTGCGGTGTGAGATAGGGGAGTTAGTTCTTAGTTGTTAGTGGGTTAGAGGGCTCGACAAGATATCGCATCTTGTGCCTACGTATCCTGACTAGGAATGAGAAATCAGAGCCTCCGTAGTTCTTCTAACTAGGGGTGAGGAACTCTTGACTGTGGTCAAGGTTCCAAGGGGAATGAGTACTCATAACTATGGTACTCACGTAGAGTTCAAAAACTCTTTAAGTCTATGTTGAAGGACTAACCTAAAGTTTACTTTAAACAAAGTCAAAAGGGGAAGCGAGTACACATCATAATGGTGCCCACATAGAGCTTAAAAACTCCAAACCTAACTCTAAGTTATAAAACAAACTGGCTCTAACAAGGCTAAGGGGTTATGTTCCTTAAAAGGTCAAGAAAAAGGTCAAGAAACAACACCAAATATCCTAAATATGACTTACTAGTCAAACAGGGACCCTTCCTTTGGAATCAGGCACAGTCAAATAATATAAATAATAACAATCAAGAAATGAACAAGAAGACACCAAACAATCATAAACAAATCATGAACAACATCACAATGTCAGGAAGGTATTTAACAAACATCAACATGTCACAAGTTAGGTCAACACCAAACAAGAATCATATTCAAGGCAAATTTAATTCGAGTCAATCACCAAAAAGTAACATGGCTAAATAAAGTGGAGTTAGTAGTTAAAATTACTAATGAAAAGAAAAAAAAAGTTGTCATAATCTAAAAAACACCTAAGTGAATAAAAAAAAATCCTAAACACAAATCAAATTTGAAAAGATTAGATCAAAGAAAAGAAGAATATATTTTTGAGTTTTTTTTTTTTTTTGATAAATTGAAAAACACCTAAACTTATTAATTTTAATAAACCTACTAAGAAAATATTTTTTTGAACTTTTTCTTAATTATTTAAAAAAACAAATAAGACTAATTCAATCTAAAAAGGTTTATAATAATAATTAATATTAAAATGATTAACTAAAAGGTTTGAAATAATAACTAATCTAACAAAGAAAATTTTAAAAAAATGGTGACAAACAGCAGTAGGAAAAATGGGCCGATAGGAATTGGATGGAGTAAGCAATGGGTTGGGTCAAAGTAACTCGTATGGGTTTCAAACACACAAAACAACCATAAGAAACCTAAATTAAAAAAATTAAAAAACGGCACGGCTAAAACTAGTGAAGTGGGCAAACACGACCTCAAAGAAAACGGCTGAATGTAATGGAATAGACTTTTCCTCTCATGGTAGCTTTCTCTCATTTTCCTCTCTTAGCTTCAGATTCAGTTTGTTTCACTCAGTTCTCTCTTCTTCATCTCGTCTTTTCTTCATGCTTCAATTGGGTTTGATATGTTGCAAATCGGAGGGGTTGTCGAAGATTCAGAAAGGGTTTGGTGGCCGCTGTGTTTGGCTGTTGATGTTTGCGTGCGTATAAGGATTCCCGCAACCGCGGCTATGATGATTGTGATTAGAATAAGGTAGGAGATGATTATGATTGTGATGCTCTTACGTGTTTTTTTTAATGTTTGTTGTTCTATTTCATCTACTTTGCCATAACCTTTGAAGGATTTGATAGTATCCATTATTTTGGTGTGGAGTGTAACTGAAAATATTATCTACTGGAAAGTGAAAACAGAATAATGAACAAAGTGTGTGTGTTTTTTTTTATGTTGTGTGGAACTTTGGTTTTATTTGCAGAGAAAAAAAATGAGACGGGATAGGGAAGTTATGTGGTGATTGTGTGATAGGGAGAAGGAATCTTATGGAGAGTTTTTAAGATTTATGTTGTGACCGTAAGATGAGTGAAGGTTGGGTTGGAAGAAGAGGGTTGTAAGGTTGGAATCGTGGGGTTTTGCTGAGGTGAGAAACTTGAAAGGAAATAGTGATGATACGTGAAGATGAATGAAAGGTCCTTGAGAGCTTTGTGAATCTGATCTTTTGAGTGAGTCTTTAGGTTGTGGAAAAAAATGAGTATCAAGGATTGTTGCTAAGCGTGAAGGGTCCTAGAAATGAGAGTCATCCGTTTTTTATTGTGAGGTGAGTCACTTTCAGTATGGTTGCTGTTGTTGGTTGATGCGCAGGTTTTGCAGCTTGGCACAGGTTTTTGTCGGTTTTGTCTCGTAGTTGGCTTTGTGGTTGGTAGTGATTTTTGGTTTCTGCTGTGAGGGAGGAAGATTGATGGAGGAGATAGGTTCAAGGAGGGAAACGAATGATGAAGTGATGGCAGCTGAAGGATCCTCCCCTTGGTGAGTCCCTTTTGAAACCTTTATGCTTTTTCCTTTCAATTTTTTTCTTCTCTACTTTTTCCTCCTTCCTTTTCTATCAAATGGAAACTTATTATCTAAGCTTTAATTTTTGTCTATTGTACGTAGCAGAGGTTTTTGCATTAGGTATGCAGAGGTTTTTGCAGAGTGTTGCAGGCAGCAGTATTGTGTTTGGCATTGAATTGTACGGATAGGGAGAGATCTTGGAGCAGGTTTTAGTTTGCAGCGTACGGTTTATAGGTTGGGGCAGCGTATGGTACGGATGGAAGCAGGGTGGTGTTGCTTGTGTAGGTGTGGCACAAAGGTTTTGTTTTGTGGCAGGAGTAAGGTTTGGTCTGGTGTATTGGTAGTGATGTTTGTACAAATTTGTAGGCGGTATGGAGGTAGCAATGTTGGTGGCTTGTACAAAGGTTTATGTTTTTGACAGGCTGTATGGTTTGGAGTGGCAATTGTTTCCCTTTTGGACTTAATAATAACAAAAACAAAATAAAAATAATACTGATAAAATAATAACACTAATAAAAATAATAACAATAACAATAATAATTATGATAATAAAAATAGTGATGATAATAATAAATAATAAATAACTAAATGAAAATAAATAATAATAATAATAATGAAGTAATAAAAATAATAATTAAATAATTAAATAATAAATAATAAATAATGAAATAATAAATAACAATAATAATAATAATAAATAAGTAATAATAATAATAATAAATAACAAAAATAAAAATAATAATAATAATAAATGCTAATAACAAATAGAAATAATAATAAACAGAAACAATAATAAATAGAAATAATAATAAACAAAAATAATGATAAAGAAGAAATTGATTTTAAATTAATCTAATGATTTAAAAGTATTAAAAATAAAATTCTAAATTAAAAACCTAAAGTTCTAAAAAATAAAATTAAAAGTGAAACTCACGTAAGATAAATACAGATAAAAATCAATCACGATAAAATTAAGTGATAAAAATTAAATGAAAAAAGTACGATTATGATCGGTGGACCACATGATCGTAAACGCAAAAATGATTGGCTTAAGATGATATGCAAAAGATCAGAGTATCTAAGGGTAAATTTTGGGGTATGACATACAACTTTTTGTACATTGATGTTGACCATTCCTTCATGTGAACGTTTGGATATTGGTGTTGGAATATGTTTCCAAGAATACCCCTCAACGGATCTATTCTCTCATGCTCTATAAATTGAAGACTTGGAAGCTTGAAGAAATGTTGCTTGAAGAAGCCACTAATCATGAGGAAAAAGAGAGAGAGAGATAAAAAGTTAGTTGGATGTTGTTCATACTAAAGGATTATTATTCAAAACAACAAACAATCAAGATGTAGTAAGCAAAGTTGAAGTTGCTACTATAAAGTGTGCACAAACGATGATCATGCTAACACTATATGAAACTATTCAAGTGAGACATTAATAAGTGAAGCATAGTAGCTTAGTTTAACTTGATGGTTAAATTAGAAAAAGCATTGAGACTCAAGAAATGAGTACTAGATGCTTCAAGCTGAAGCCTAAATTAAGAATGCTCAATGAAGAAGAAGCTGAAGCAAAGTGATGAAGAGTGTACAACGATGCAACATGCTAAAGCCATGTGAAACTTGTCAAGTGAAACATCAATAAGTGAAGCATAGTAACTTAGTTGATCTTGATAGTTAAGCTGGAAGAAGCATTACCTACTCAAGAAAATAGTAAATCAGAAAGAAGCTTAAAGCTCATGATAAGTGAAGGTGTGAAAAACACAAGAAAGGGGGGTTTGAATTGGTTTTTCAAACTAAAATTGTTTCTTTAAAATAAATTCCTTTTATAAGACTCTTAACAATAATGACTTTTGTTGAGAACAAAGAGATGAACACGTTATGTTTATACTAGTTCACTTGAGAAATACTCAAGTTAATCTAGTCCACCCGCCAAGGTGATTTTGCCTCTCTCAACGAGGTCTTAATCCACTATTCAATCAAATCAGTACAATGCACTAGCCAAAATGCTGGTGACTAACACAACCTCTAAAACTCTCAAGTTTTTGACTTCTCAAGTAATACAACCTCACAGGTCTTACTCAAGGAATAACCTCTAAGACAACACGTCCTAGACTTCTCAAGAAATACAACCACACGGTCTTTCTTAAGGAACACAAACCTAAGTTTGAATAAGTTGCATTTACAGAAAAATGCTTCTTATACAAGCTGAAATATGTAAACCAGTTTCGACCAGAATGACTTAAGAAAGATTTTAGTTGGAAAGTATTTTTGTCGTTCGTTCGTTTGTATCTTTCTTCAAGTCTTTTGCTTCCTTTTATAGCCGTGTAAAAAAGAGTAGTTGAAGTGTAATCATGATAGCTAACTAGGATGGTGGCTAAAAGCATGAGGATAGATAAAAACTTTTGCGTGTTGCGCATCCTGTTTTGTCAGAATATCTTCGTTTGTACCGTTGCACTGTTACCAAGATATTTTCACATTGTATTGTGGTACAGCTATACTATGTAGCTTTGTCTTCTTGGCTTCTCAACATCAGAGGCTTTTTACAAGCATGAGTAAGAAGGGAAAACAAAGTTTGGTTCTTAAGATTATTAAGTCTTCGAATCCTCAGAGCAGCGCCTTCAGAGTCTTCAACACTTGGTCTTCAGAACCTTGTTCGTTTGGTGCATTGTCGTCATATCTTTAGAGGCTTCTGATAGTATCTGGTTGAAGCATGAGTAGAGACTGTGGTTAGGTCTTCAGAACCTTGATCATAGAGCATAAGTCTTCAGCATCTGGACTTCGTTCAATCAGAACCTTTGTCTTCAGATCTTCAAAACTCGTTCTCTTTTCCTTTTGTATCAGAGTCTTGTGAACTTCATATTAGCTTAAAATGAGTTCTGCTTTTCAAGTGTATAGGCGGAGTATTTTCCTTTAAGCATTGTGTTCGCGCTAATTTACGGAAGCATAACCTGTTTGTTAAGTTCTCACAAATAACAAACATTAGTTGTACAAAATTGTTCATGCATAAATACTCATTTGATATCATCAAAACTTAGAGATAATATTGCAGAACCAAATCTTGTTCTCACAATCTCCCCCTTTTTTATGATGACAAAACTATGTATTTTGATGACATAATTTTGATATATATAATGCAGGGAAAATAATAGATTCTAAAGATAGCTTAACCTTCATATGAAGTACTCCCCCTGAGTCTTAGACTTGATAAGTTTCTGAGCTTGTGCTCCCCCTGATTTCATTATGTCATATAGTGAAGTCATCATAGTCTTGATTCTTCAATGATTCACTTAGTGATGTTTGAATTGGATCAGGATTCCTGAAAAAGAAAAACAATCTAATAGAAATAATAGTTTATCTGTTAGCATGTAAACATCGTTGTTTTTCAGGGATTGACTATGGAATCAAAATATCACATTCAAATACTTCTCCCCCTTTTTGTCATTGATAAAAAAAATTAGTCGTTCAAGGGTGAAAAACAAAGATTTAAAAACTTTAAAAATAGAGGAGACTTAGAACTTAGTTGCTTCCAGAGGACATCTTGTCGCAAAGCTTCTGAAGCATGCTTTGGACATTGGAAATGATGGACTTTTGTTCCTCAAAGTTTTCTCTGAACTTCTGTTGTTCTTCTCTGATTTCTTCAATTGCATTTTCCAAACGCTTTACAGCAGGATCATAGGTGGGAACAACTGGAGTATCTTGTTCAACCTTTTCCATGGCTTCAGCTTCTTGTGCCATCCTGGCCTCTTCAGCAGTCTTCTCTGCTGGAAGTCTAGCTTCTTCAGCAGCTTTTTCTTCCGCTTCTTTCTGTTTTGCAGCCAAAAACTTGAGTATCCTGATCCTCACTTCAGCTTCTGCTCTGTCTTTTGCCAACTGAATTCCAGCAGTTATGGTTGCGTCTGAGAAACTTATAATTCTTGCAAGTTCAAAATCCAACCATTTCTAGAAGATCTGACAGAAACTTTCAAGCTCCAAGGGCTTGGCACTTTTGTTGATTTCTTCTCTCAATTTCGCAAACTTCTTTAGTGCTTTATCATGAAATTGACTTGTGCACACTTCAAAATTTGTTGGAACAGGTATGTCATAGATGATCAAAGCAAGGTCAGCTTGGCAGAATTAATTTTAGATGATGCTGGTTGAGATGAAACAATCTCAGTAAGAGGATGTTCATTAGTTGGTTGATCAGCAGGAGATGATACTTCTAGAGTGTCTGAACCCGTGAGAATTTCGGGTGTAACAATCTCTAGAGATTCAGAGATGGTTTCCTTAGAGCTAGACTCAGTGCTGAGGATTTGAGATTCAGAGATTAGGTTCGTAGAATCTTGTTCATTCGGCTGAATGGTTGAAGCGGTTATTGTCGAGGTGTAGGTTGAAATAACTTCAGACGAGATAGGGGTACTGATTGATCAGTTGGGTGATGATTGGATAGTGGTAGTTGGAGGAGGAATTAAAAAAGATGGTGGTTTAAACTTCACTTATGGATTTGAGGTAGGAATGAAGGCGGTTTGAGATGATGATGTTGCAGTAACACTCTCGGTGACATTCATGGACCCAGAAGAATTGATAGCAGATCTATTGATTTTCTCAAGAAGAAGAGACTCAAGTCTGGAAGTTTTGGGGGTTTCAGTTTCATCCTTTTTCTTCTTCTTAAGCTCAACATATTCTTCAGTTTGCTTCCTCTTACTCCTGGTTATATATTTAGGTTTAGGAGCGACATCTTCAACTCTGTATTTTGGCATGTCATGCCCTTCTTCTCTCATTATAGCAACAAATGAAGCAATTGATGTTGGATTGTCTTCTTTATGATAGACAGGGTAGTTTGTTACTGGATGCCTGTTGCTGATCACAGTGTTGTGAGGGATAGACATGGGTTTCACATCAACACTTGTAATCATTTTCATATGCTTAAGGTTCACAGTATTGAAAATATCTCCTACTCTACCAGTCAGATAATCTGTATATTTAGCTTCCTTGACTAGATACTCTACTAGGCCACTTTCAACAAAGATATCAGAGAGAAGTCTTCCAAAGGGAATGTAGTTTACAATCTTCCTATCTGGTGAGGATGTTGTTCTTGTCTTGCGCACCATATCTCTCAGGTAGTAGAATAGAATGGATGGAAGACACATTTTCTCACCCTTGTGCAGGTAGTATAGCATGTACTTTTGGTTTGCGTTGAACTTTGGAGGTCTTGGATTGATACATCCAAGAATAATTTTATGCCAGATCTTCAGATTGTCACGCAAATTCTTGCTTTTGTACTCTGTTGTCCTAGGTTGACAATTTTTGAAAATTGCTTTGTTGATGACAGAGTCAGATATTTTAGTTTTTCCATAAACCCTTTTTCCTTCCAAGAACTGCATCCCTAGTAGGTCTGAAATAGATTTCTCAGTAATAATGATCTTTTGACCCATAATAAAAGATACAACATGAAGATCATATGTTTTAGCTTGTCTCCAGAATTCCTTTACTAGGTCATCAAAGGTGGGACCTCTGAGTCTGTCAAAGTAGCTTTTCCATCCTTAAGTATTTAGTTGATCAATTAGATTGAACCCATTATCACGAAGATTGTGGAAGTCGACATCAAGCTCTTTCAGAACTATTAGTTCATTTGCACGTACAACACAGGTAACAGAGGGATTTCTCTGTGTTACATGGTTTGCATCGATCTTGGGAAGAGATAGTGGAGCTGGAGCGATCTTCGCGGTAGTCGTGGAGGTTGTGGACGACGCTACTGATGAGGAGGATGATAACCTCTTTGATGATGTTTCCATTTCTTTGGAAAACTTGACAGTGTCTTCTTGAGTCGAAGTCGTCATGATAGTTAAGATCGGAGAGGATGAGAACAGGGATTGAGTTGGTATGAGGGAGATAGAGAGAGAGAAGGAGGAGAAAAAAGCGATTAGGGTTTTTTTTTAGTGAGAGAGGGAATAGGAATGTTTTTGAAAACTTAAAGAGATAGACACTATACAGGGGATAAATGAATGAATGTAATGAAGTTTTAAGTCAATCTCAAGAAAATTACTGTTCGTTTGATTTGGATAAATATAGTGATTTAGATATAATCTAATCACATGCAAAAATTATTTGCTAATCAAATGACACGTCAGGATTGAGACACGTTTCACAAAAGTGGTTCTGATGATTTAAAAATGCTTATTTACTCTGACTAAACACATTTGGTTCTGAAATACTTTCACTCTGGACAGTAGTCCATTTTCAAATGCTTTAAAATAATTTGAAATCTATCTTCAGCCAGGGGTTTTGTAAAAATATCAGCCCATTGATGGTGTGTATCAATAAATTTTAAGCATAAGGTTCCCTTCTGAACATAGTCTCTGATAAAATGGTGTTTTATTTCAATGTGTTTAGCCATAGAATGTAAAATTAGATTTTTACTTAAACAAATAGCAGCAGTATTATCACAGAAGATAGGAATGTTACTCTCGTATATCTGATAGTCTTCCAGCTGATTTTTCATCCATA
Source organism: Lathyrus tuberosus (assembly GCA_022829125.1). Taxonomy (NCBI): domain Eukaryota; kingdom Viridiplantae; phylum Streptophyta; class Magnoliopsida; order Fabales; family Fabaceae; genus Lathyrus; species Lathyrus tuberosus. The sequence continues at coordinate 2,703,507 of JALAZF010000613.1, forward strand.
ACATCTGAGTACTGCATAATGAAGCAGACATGTATTCTGCTTCTGCGGTAGAGAGAGCAATTGTGGATTATCTCTTGCTTGACCATGAGATTAGGTTGTTCCCTAGGAACTGACAGTTACCGAATGTGCTCTTTCTTTCTAATCTGTCTCCAGCATAGTTTGCATCGCAGTAACTAAAACGAGTGTACTCTGATGTTTTCTCATACATCAAGCCAAGATTAGTTGTTCCTTTCAGATACCTTAGAATTCGTTTAACAACAGTTAAATGAGATTCTCTTGGATCTGATTGAAATTTAGCACATAAATGTACACTGAATAATATATCAGGTCTAGAAGCAGTTAGATACAAGAGAGAGCCTATCATACCACGATAGAGCTTCTGACTAACCTTAACTCCTATTTCTTCTTTTCCCATGATACATGTTGGATGCATTGGTGTTTTAGCTACATTACAATCCATCATGTTGAATTTCTTCAGAAGTTCTTTTGTGTACTTACTTTGATGAATGTAAGTGGCCTCTGGTTTCTGATCAATTTGTATTCCCAGAAAGAACTTTAGCTCACCCATATGACTCATTTCAAATTCTGCTTGCATTAACTTTGAAAATTCTTCGCATAAAGAAGAGTTAGCAGAACCAAAAATAATATCATCAACATAGATTTGAACTATAAGAATATCATTCTTATATGTTTTGCAGAAGAGAGTTGTGTCAACCTTTCCTCTGGTGAAATTGTTTTCTAAAAGAAATTTTCTCAATCTATCGTACCAAGCTCTGAGAGCTTGCTTTAAACCATAGAGAGACTTTTTGAGTTTAAAAACAAAATTTGATTTTTCTGAAATTTCAAAACCAGGAGGTTGTTTGACATAAACTTCTTCTGATATATAGCCATTTAAGAATGCACTCTTAACATCCATCTGATATAAGGTGATGTTATGATTTACTGAAAAGGAAATTAATAATCGTATTGCTTCAAGCCTAGCGACCGGAGCAAAGGTTTCGTTGTAATCAATTCCTTCTTGTTGACTGTATCCTTGATCAACAAGTCGTGCCTTGTTTCTGACAACTTCTCCCTTCTCATTTAGCTTGTTCCTGAATACCCACTTAGTTCCAATTACATGAATATTCTTAGGTTTTGGGAATAAATCCCAAACATCATTCTTTGAGAACTGACTAAGTTCTTCTTCCATGGCCAGAACCCAGTCCTTGTCCATAAGAGCTTCTTCAACTGTGGCTGGTTCAATTAGTAACACTAATCCCAAGAGTGTTTCTTCTGATGGTCTGAAGGTTGATCTGGTTCTGATTGGAGCATCCTTGCTACCCCGAATTAAAGCATCCTTGCTACCCAGCATTAGTTCCTCAGGATAAGAAGTAGACATTCTTCTTTTCTTTTGATGTGGAGTATTCGGAGTTACATCAGTGGTATCCGGTGTAGGATCTTGCTGGTCTTTAACTTCATCTGCCTTTTCTTTAGGTTCTCAGAAGCTAATTTCCAAATCTGCAACCTTTTCAACTAGCTCTGACTTTTCAGAGTTAGGCTTGTCATTGAATCTAACATGAATTAATTCTTCCACAATCCGTGATTCTGTGTTATAAACTCTGTAGCCTTTTAAGCGTTCAGAGTATCCTAACAGCAGACACTTTTGTGCTTTGGAATCAAACTAGCTAAGATTCTCTTTAGTGTTTAATATAAAACAAGTACATCCAAACGGATGAAAGTAGGAAATATTGGGAATCTTATTCTTCCACAATTCATAAGGAGTTTTATTCAAAATAGGTCTAATAGAGATTCTATTTTTAATATAACATGTTGTGTTAATTGCTTCTGCCCAAAAGTGCTTAGCCATGACAGTCTCTTGGACCATGGTACGAGCCATTTCTTGTAAAGTTCTGTTCTTTCTTTCTATAACTCCATTATGTTGTGGAGTTATAGGACAGGAAAAATCATGATATATTCCATGTGAGTTAAAAAGTTCTTCAAAATTCTTGTTTTTAAATTCTCCACCATGATCACTTCTGACTTTAACTATTTTACAATTTTTCTCATTTTGTACTTGAGTGCAGAAGGAAGCAAACACAGAATGTGACTCATTCTTGTGTTTTAAGAATTTCACCCATGTCCAACGACTGTAATCATCAACGGTGACTAGTCCGTATTTCTTACCATTGATGGAGGCAGTTTTCACTGGTCCAAAAAGATCAATGTGAAGAAGTTCCAATGGTCTAGAGGTGGAAACAATATTCTTTGCTTTGAAAGAAGTTTTTGAAAACTTGCCTTTCTGACATGCTTCACAAAGAGCATCTGAAGAATACTTCAGATTTGGCAAGCCTCTGATAAGTCCTAGTTTGTTCAGCTGAGATATTCTTTTCAAGCTGACATGACCAAGACGTCTGTGCTAGACCCATTGCTCTTCATTTACAGAAAGAAGACATTTTACATTTTGACGTTTTAAATCTGATAATTTAATTTTGTAAGTATTGTTCTTCCTCTTTCCGTTGAACAGGACAGATCCATCCTTTTGACTAACAGCCTTACAGGACGTTTGATTGAAAATTAAATCATAACCATTGTCATTGAGCTGACTAATTGACAATAGATTATGCATTAAACCTTCAACTAACAGAACATTATTAATGGAGGAAAACTTACCATTTCCAGCAGTTCCAGAGCCAATGATTCTTCCTTTCTGATTTCCTCCGAAACTGATGACACCTCCAGGCTTAAGTTTCAAGTCTTGGAACATATGCCTTTCTCCCGTCATGTGTCGCGGGCATCCACTGTCCAGGTACCATGACTGGTGTTTCAATGGTGCCATTAAGGATGTCTGCAACATAAATCATCTTATTCTTAGGTACCCATTTTGTGGGTCCTTTCACATTAGCTTTTCCAGAGGTTCTGACACCTTTGGACTTCCTTACATTAGAGTAATAGTGTGGAATTTGTGCATAGTGTTTAATTTTAGGAGTTTTCTTTAGTGTATGTGTTTGTGTAGTAATAGATTTTGAACCTTTTTGTTCAAAAAATTTCAAGATAGTGCCAGAGGGCACAAAATGTTTAGACAAATGTATTATCTTGATACTCTTAGTTTTATCATATGGTTGTGATGGTCCTGAGTATCCCAGACCTCTATTGCCATTCCTGCTGACTCCATAGATCATTGAAGCCATTTTACTTATGCTTTTTGTAAGGAAGTGTTGAAAGACTTTATCATATCTGACTACTTCATTGTTATTTATGTTGGAAGTGATTTCTTCTTCTAACTTAGAGACTTTATTTTTTAAAACAGCATTTGATTTTTCCAAGACAAATAATTTTTCATTTAATTCAGAGATGGTTTATTTGCTTTTAGTAAGATCTTCTAGAGGAACCACAGACGTCTTTTTCAGAGTTTTGTGTTTTCTTAGAAGGATTTGATATCTTTCCATAAGTTCAGATAATCCTATTTCAAGTTCAGAACGGGATAGGGAAGAAAGTACCTCTCTTTCGTTGTCAGAGTCTGATAGATATTCTTCTTATGAAACATCGTTGGTTTCTGCCATGAATGCCATGTTGACACGTTCTTCATCTAGATCATCCTCATATTCTGAATCATCCCAGGTTTCCATAAGACCCTTTTTGGCTTTTTTAGGTCTCTCCTCTTTCTTAAATTTTGGACAATCATTTTTTATATGTCTAGGTTCCTTGCATTCAAAACACGTAACATCTCTTCCATAATTTCTCCTTTGACCATATGTAGATTCAGATCTTCTTCTTGGTCCTCTGAACTTATTCTTTCTGTATTTCCATAATTGACTTATTTTCCTTGATATGAGAGATATATCATCTTCATCTGAATCTTCTTCAGATTCTTCCACTTCTTCTTCTGCCTGATACGCCTTTTTCTTCTCGGACTTGGCCTTTAGGGCAATGGATTTATTTTTCTTCTGAGGTTCATCTCCTTGAAACTCTATCTCATGACTTCTTAAAGAACTGATAAGCTCCTCAAGACTTATACTATTCAAATCCTTTGCCAGTTTCAAAGCAGTCACCATTGGTCTCCATTTGACAGGAAGACTTCTGATAATTTTCTTGACATGATCAGCAGTAGAATATCCTTTGTCCAGAACTCTGAGTCCTGCAACAAGCATTTGAAACCTTGAGAACATGGTTTCCATAGATTCATCATCTTCCATTTTGAAGACCTTATATTTTTGAATTAGTGCAAGAGCCTTCGTCTCCTTGACTTGAGCGTTGCCTTCGTGAGTTATATGAAGAGAGTCAAAAATAGACTTTGCAGTTTCTCTGTTTGTAATTTTTTCATATTCTGTATGTGAAATTGCATTTAACAGAATAGTTCTTGCTTTGTGATGATTCTTGTAATTTTTTCTTTGTATATCTGTAAATGCACTTCTTTCAATCTTTTTGCCTGTCGAATCTACAGGGTGACTGTAGCCATCAACTATCAGATCCCATAGATCTAAGTCAAATGACAAAAAGTAACTTTCAATTCTATCTTTCCAATAGTCAAATTTTTCCCCATCAAAGATAGGAGGTTTTACAGTATAAGAGTCTCTTTCATTCACAATAACACTTGACTCAGGTGTTGGTGTAGCCATTTTTTTTCATACTTGGATCAGTACTGAACACTATTAAGTGCTTGATAAAAATTCAACTTTTTTATCACCTCAGAACCGGGGCTCTGATGCCAATTGAAGGTGTGAAAAACACAAGAAGGGGGGGGGGGGGGGGGTTGAATTGGTTTTTCAAACTAAAATTGTTTCTTTAAAATAAATTCCTTTTATAAGACTCTTAACAATAATGACTTTTGTTGAGAACAAAGAGATGAACACGTTATGTTTATACTAGTTCACTTGAGAAATACTCAAGTTAATCTAGTCCACCCGCCAAGGTGATTTTGCCTCTCTCAATGAGGTCTTAATCCACTATTCAATCAAATCAGTACAACGCACTAGCCAAAATGCTGGTGACTAACACAACCTCTAAAACTCTCAAGTTTTTGACTTCTCAAGTAATACAACCTCACAGGTCTTACTCAAGGAACAACCTCTAAGACAACACGTCCTAGACTTCTCTAGAAATACAACCACACGATCTTTCTTAAGGAACACAAACCTAAGTTTGAATAAGTTACATTTATAGAAAAATGCTTCTTATACAAGCTGAAATATGTAAACCAGTTTTGACCAGAATGACTTAAGAAAGATTCCAGTTGGAAAGTATTTTTGCCGTTCGTTCGTTTGTATCTTTCTTCAAGTCTTTTCCTTCCTTTTATAGCCATGTAAAAAAGAGCCGTTGAAGTGTAATCATGATAGCTAACTAGGCTGGCGGCTAGAAGCGTGAGGACAAATAAAAACTTTTGCGTGCTGCGCGTCCTGTTTTGTTAGAATATCTTCATTTATACCGTTGCATTGTTACCAAGATATTTTCACATTGTATTGTGGTACAGTTGTACTATGTAGCTTTGTTTTCTTGGCTTCTCAACATCAGAGGCTTTTTACGAGCATGAGTAAGAAGGGAAAACATAGCTTGGTTCTTAAGATTATCAAGTCTTCGAATCCTCAGAGCAGCGCCTTCAGAGTCTTTAGCACTTGGTCTTCAGAAACTTGTTCGCTTGGTGCATTGTCTTCATATCTTCAGAGGCTTCTGATAGTATCTGGTTGAAGCATGAGTAGAGACTGTGGTTAGGTCTTCAAAACCTTGATCAGAGAGCATATGTATTCAGCATCTAGACTTCATTCAATCAGAACCTTTGTCTTTAGATCTTCAAAACTCATTCTCTTTTCCTTTTGTATCAGAGTCTTGTGAACTTCATATTAGCTTAAAATGAGTTATGCTTTTCAAGTGTATAGGAGGAGTATTTTCCTTTAAGCATTGTGTTCGCGTCAATTTACGGAAGCATAACCTGTTTGTTAAGTCCTCACAAATAACAAACATTAGTTGTACAAAATTGTTCATGCAGAAATACTCATTTGATATCATCAAAACTTAGAGATAATATTGCAGAACCAAATCTTGTTCTCACAATAAGAAGTTGTAGTGCTCAATAAGAAAGCTTTTAAGCAATATAGAACTAGTGTGCTTTATAATCTCTCAGAGATTTATTCTTTAGATAGTTTTGTATCAGAAAGCAAGGAGTTGTTGCTCATATCTTGCTAGGAACACTTAGGTGTTATTGTACTTCATTTGTGTAATCAGCTTGTAAGAAGCATACATAGTGCACAAGAAAATCCTTCTAAAAGGTGATGTTCCTTGAGCGGTCGAGTGAAGACCAGAATGCTTGAGATAACTAAGCGTGTTTCTAATAGCTTAGTGAATGATGTTCCTTGAGCGCTCGAGTGAAGACCAGGATGCTTGAGAGGGTCAGGTTTTTGTTGAACGACTTAGAGGTTGATTCCTTGAGAGGTGAGTGAAAGCAAGGATTCTCAAGAAGCCAATGGAAGGTATCCATTGTGTTTGTAATAGTTGATGATTATTGGATTAAGTCCTTGTGATAAGGAGAAATCACCTTGAGGGGTGGACTGGAGTAACTTTGTTAACTGTGAACCAGGATAAAAATAATTGTGTTCATTTATTTTTATTTACTTGTTAACGTCATTAATTTAATTCCGCAAAAGGGGACGAAATATGAAACCCAATTCAAACCCTTCTTTCTTGTATTTCTCAACCTTCACAATAACCATGATGGTGGGTTATTGTGCATGATGATGTTGCCGTTGTGGCATGCATAAATAGTCGCATTGCATACTTTTATGGACAATGGTCCGTTGTTGGTGAGCCTAAAATCCCATTGTGTGGATTGGGCCGGTAGCTGGTTCTCGAGGTGATGGATCAGTGAGTGGTTCTGATCCTAGGAGGTGGGGATCAGAATGGTGAACCTGAGTGTTCACGAAAATTGGTACCACTTGCATAAGCATTAAGTCAGGTTGTGAGTCTCATTGCATTATATATTAATTATGTCAGTATGTTGCTAATATATGGTATTGTTGTGATTAATTGGATTTGTTATCATGTGATTCAATGTTGGTTGGTGGATAATTAGTAATGATGTTGTTGGTTGATTAATATGAGATATTTAGTTGAATTGTTGTTGTGTTATCCTTATGCTTGGATAATCTGGTGCTGATGTTGGGTGATATTGCATGTGTTAACTTAATGCATACTGTTTATCATGCTTTCCTTTATATTATCATGATATCTCACCCCTTTTGTTTGAATGTTGCCTTCACGTGGATAACGTGCAGGTGATCCGCAATGAAGGTGTGGATATTAGTAGAAAAGGTTACTCTCCTTTATGCTTTTGTCGAGTCGGTGTCTGCTCTGATATGTAACACTAAGGGTCAACGCTTGTTTTGTTTGTGTTGGGAGGGAACTATATGTATACCTCCATTGTCGGATAATTTATGTTGATGGAGATTGTTATGTGAATATCTCTTGTTGATAATTTCCTTATAACTACATTTCTTATAATTATGTTGGAAGAGTTTAACTATTCAGTTTGGATGTTTTCTGCTGCTTAAGAAAATGTTGAAGTTCAGACTTATGTTGTGTTCTTTAATTACTACATGTGTTGCATGGCGACATGTATGAGCATGTTGTTGTTGGATGTGACATCCTAATTGCATGATTTGTTTTTATTTTACTCTATTTTTAATTATAATTACGTGGTGGAAATTAGGGTCTTACATAGTGGTATCAGAGCAGATTGGTCCTTCCAGCCAGGTTGTTTAGTTATGATTGTTCCCTAGTATGTGACATGTGTGTGAAAATACGGTTGATGCTTGTTTTGTTTTCCATTTGTAGGTTGGGAATGAAACAAGTTGGGGAGAAGCTTGTGCTTCTCCAAGATGCTTCAAGTGTGGAGTGATGGCTCAGTGTGTCGTTTGACGCTATTATAGTTTGGTAAAGATGGTTTATGCCCCACCATGATTGTCGGCTATCTATTGACAAATTGAGGAACTGATCACCCTTAATCTCTTGTTGATAGTAGATGGAAACATGTCGGATGGAATGGACGCGTCTTGCCAGCTTAGATGGTGTGTACAATGGATTCTTTGGAGCTAAGCCAAGTGCCTACAGATTATTTTAATGAGTTGATGCAGATTCTCATATCTGAAGATGAGGCGGATTCGAGTTTCTTGTCTGTCAGGCAAGTTAGGATGTCTCTGAGGGAGAACGATCAGGTATTGTTGATGGTTGCTTCTCAGGGAATAGAGAGCAATGTGACAGCTAGAGAAATGCCAGTCTTATTTGATTCGAAACAAATTTTAAATATGATTTGAATCACGTGGAATTTGATTCGAATCACACTTTATCTTATCTGAATCAACTGGAAATTTTTTTCAAAATTTAGTTCCTTCTTCCATTCCACTTAATTTGCTCATTTGATTCAAATCCTATTTTTCTCTTAATTCGAATCTAATTAACTTTTTTCAACAATGTTGTATGCTTCATCTCAAGCACATATAAAACTTTTTTGTCATCATTTCTCACAAATCATCTATCATTCTAAACATATTTTTCAGTGTGATTTTTAGTGAAAAATCAATTTCCTCTATTTTAAGTGTTCAAAGTCTTGCTGCAAAATTCTTGCAATCACCAACTTCAATTCAATTCAGATCTTGATAACGAGAGTTTTGAGATTGATTGAAGGAGACGCATACTTGAAACTAATCGTTCTTGGGGATCTTGTTGAGATTTTTAGGTTGTTAGAAAGATTGAGGGATTATCAGTGGTGGTGACAAATTCCATTGAAAAGAAGTAGGTTCTTCTCTCCAGCATTGCCTTAATAATAGTTGTGTGGAAGGCTCCAGATAAGTCGAAGTTCTTCTCAGATCTTCAGATAATTTCACTGCTCAACAAATTAGTAGGATCAAGGGGCTGATTGCTACACACAAAGGATTATAGTAGAATTGGTGTTATTGGAAGATTCAAGAAACATTATCGAGTAAAGATTATGTAGAAGAGTTTGGCAAGTTTTTTATATACAAGTCGAGATTCAATTTAGGAGATTTATTTTCTCATTTGAATTGTGTGTTGGTGTTTGTATGAACTCTTGGAAATATTTTTCAAATAACAAGGAATTATGCATGTTCTAATGGGAAACCATTGAAGAGTGCACGTAAGCAAAGTGAGGATGAACGCCGAAGCACTATAAATCTCGGTGTCATATCTCTCTCTCTCTCTCTTACTCTTGCATTTAAATTCAAAGTGATTGTATGCTTAGGTTTTTCAATTTCGTCGTATTATATCATTTTTTCTTGATAGTGATTTATTACGTAAGCATTAGATTTTGTTGGATTTGGATAACTTGTGTACACTCCTCGTGACTACACAAATTGAATCAATTCATTCCAAGCATTTCATCATTATAACCTTTGATATTTGTGAAACAAATTGTGTTAGCTTGATCATATTCAACTGTATAATTTTTATTTTCGCATCAAACCTTCCGCTCGCAACTCAATTTTGAAAACATTATGATTTTGGAAAACGACGGTTGAATTTTTTTAATTTGGGTCTATTCACCCCCTCTAGACCATTTTTCTACTTCCATGTTCACACCTAACAATTGGCATCAAGAGTTGGTCTTTTGATTGTGTTTAATTGACATATAAAAGTTTGTGAACATGTCGGAAGATAAGGATCCTAAGGAAGCGTATAATAGAGCACCATATTTCGAAGGAAAAAATTATACATATTGGAAATCGATCATGTGTGTACACTTGTTATCAATTTACATAAATCGGTGGTGTGTCATCATCGAGGGACCATTCATTCTCAAGGGAGATGACGACGTTGTTAAACATCCAAAAGATTGGAATAATTATGAAACCAAAAAGGCTTCATATGATTTGAAAGCGAGGAACATAATTATTTCAACACTAAGTGCTAAAATGTTATATTGGATTTCACATCATACGAGTGCTAAAGGTATGTGGGATGCTCCCAAAACTCTCAATGAGGAAAAGGATGATGTCAAAGATTATAAAATTAATATGTTTATAGAGGAGTTTGAACTATTTTGAATGGAACCCGGAAAATCTGTTGATTCTATGCAAACTAGATTCCTCCATTTAATCAACAAAATGCAATACTTGGGTAAAACTTTTTCCAACAAAGATTGTACTAACAAACTATTGAGATCCATGTGCAGGGAGTGGCAACCTAAAGTCATTGCAATAAAAGAATCAAATGATCTTAGTGTTTTGGACATTACAAAACTATTTGGGAAGTTAGTTGTGCATGAGAATGAGCTGAAACGAATCACCGATAGTAAAGTAAATTCAAAAAAGAAAGAGAAGGGGAAAGAATAGAAATGAGATCTTTCTTTGAAAGCTTCATCTTCTAAAGGGAAGAAGTAAACGGAAGAAAGTGACAACTTTGACGAAGAAGTTTCCAAAAATGAAGAAATGGGTTTATGCGTCAGATACTACAATAGATATCTTAAGAGAAAAAAGCTCATATGTACCGACAAGGGTTTAGTGAATTTCAGAAATACTCATCCACCAAAGAATGATCACAGGAAATAAGATGATGAGATTACGTGTAACATATGTGGTAAATTGGGACACTATATGACTACCTGTCCAAATCTCACCAAACATCATAAAAGCAAAGACAAGGCTTTCTACTAGACAAAGGGAAAATCTTCCAAAGGTCGTAGAGCCTACATCGTGCGGGAAGAAGAGGTTCCTCCGATTCCTGCTCTAATTCAGATAATGAGTGTGCCAACTTTTGCTTGATGGCACGAAAGAAAAGTGGAACTTCAAAGGTGTATAATTCAGATTCTGAAAATGAGTATACTTATAGTGAATTGTCTAATGCTTTCAATGACATGTATGTTAATTCCATTAAAGTGTTTACGAAAATTTCTCTCCAAAAAAAAAATCATTGATACACTTGAACATGAGATAAATAATCTTAATCGTGCTTTAGATTATTTAAAGGAAGCTCAAACATCTCTTATGGATGAGCGTTGTATTGTTTCAGATACTTTAGCTGGAAAGATAGAAGTTGCGGAATATGTTAAGTGTCCAATTTTAAATTTTGAAATTGAAACTCTTAAGGGATAATTAACACATGATGCCATACAATCTAATATTTTTTTCTAGTTCTTCAAGTGAAAGAGGGGGGTTTTTAAGAAAAATCTTCATGTCACTAGGAGAAATAGAAGGAGTGTTTCATATAAAGATATCTTCCATTATTGTGGAGATAAGGGTCACATTAGGCCTCTTTTTCATGTTAGGAACATTCAACTTCCCAATGGTAAAATGATACGGATTCCTAAATGCAACTCAACTAACCCTGAAGGAACCACTAGTTGGGGACCTAAATTACCTATTTTATTTCTCGCAGGAAAGCCTTACCTCCAAAAAAATATTGTGGTTTCTAGATAGTGGATGTTCAAGACACATGACGGGAGATGCTTAAATGCTCATCAAGTTTAATGAGAAGGAAAATGGTCACGCCACTTATGGAGACAATACGAAAGGTAAAATTCTTGGTGAAGGTGTTGTGGAAAATCCCATCCACAATTACCATTGGAAATGTGCTGTTAGTGAAAGGGCTTAAATACAACTTTCTAAGTATTAGTCAACTATGTGACAAAGGGTATTTGGTTGTTTTCGATACTCTTAGTTGTATAATTAAGCATAAGGCTAGTAAGGGCCTTGTGTTTAAGGGTTCTAGGATTGAAAATGTCTATATGATTGATATAGATGATGTCTCAATGCATGGGACTAAGTGTTTAGTAGCTAAGAATGAAGATTTTTGGTTATGGCATAGACGCTTTAAGCCATGTGCATTTTGAATTGCTGAATAAGATAGCATCCAAAAATCTAGTAGTTGGTATTCCTAAAATAAAGTTTTCAAAAGACAAATTATGTGATGCTTGCCAAATGGGAAAGCAAACAAGAGTTTCCTTTAAACCGAATAAGGTTATTTCGAAATCAACACCTCTTGAGCTTCCCCATTTATACTTGTTTGGCCCTTCACGAATAAGAAGTCTAGGTGGAAACTATTACGGATTTGTGACTGTTGACGACTACTCTAGATTTATGTGGACGTTTTTCTTAGCCCATAAGGATGAAACTTTTAAAGCTTTTGTTGACTTTGCTAAGGTTGTTCAAAATGTTTTTGGTTTTAAAATAATCACTCTCCGTAGTGATCATGGTGGGGAATTCGTTGACCATCATTTTCAAAACTTTTGCACCAAAAATGGTATTGCTCATAATTTCTCATGTCCGAGAACTCTGTAACAAAATGGTGTTATGGAGAGGAAAATCATGTTTGGGAAGAACTAGTCTGAACTATGATAAATGAGATAAGCCTACCTAAGTATTTTTGGGCGGTTGCGATTAACACCGCATGCCACATCTTAAACAGAGTAATCATAAGGTTTATCCTAGAGAAGACACCCTATGAGATAATTAAGGGTATAAAACCTAATATTTCATATTTTTGAGTTTTTGGTTGCAAATGCTTTATTGAATAACGGAAAAGACAACCTTGGCAAATTCGATAGAAAATCTTATGAAGGTATTTTCTTAGGGTACTCATCTACGAGTACAACTTATAGGGTTTACAATCACATAACTTCTTATATAGAGGAGTCAATTCATGTTGCTTTTGATGAGTCCTCACCCAAAAAGTCAGAGAAGGGTATTTGTTCTGATGTTTCAAGTATAATAACAGAAAGATTGATTGAAAATGAATGTTCAAAAGAGGATCCTGATCCGAAAATAAAGGATAAATACATTATGGAAGATAAAGAGGAAAGCTTACATAAGGATTACAAATAAGATACCTCAAAACAATTGCCTCAAGATTGGAAAATTGCAAATGAAGAGGTATACGTCTCACAACCTATGGTTTTTGAGGATAACGATAATCATAATGATGTTTTTAAGCTAAAAAGAGACCTATATGGTCTAAAACAAGATCCTAGAGCTTGGTATGAGAGATTGAGTGGATTTTTTTATTAAACAATGATTCAATTGTGGGCAAGTTGACACCACTTTGTTTATAAGATATAAGGAAAAGCATATTCTCGTAGTTCAAATGTAACGGCATGTATAATATATATCTAGAATAATACCATACAAGAGTTATTATCTGGTACTGACACCAATCATAAGTGCCTATTGGCATAATTTACATATACTTGACCAATTATTTAACATAAAAGACAACCTATGGTACAAGATATGGAAATTTCCAAAACAATAAAAACTAAGATCTAAGTATAATATCCTTCATTGTACGAGATACACAATACACAATGCACAGCGGAATAAGCATAGTCTAAGCTTCTCTTGAAACATCCACGCATATCTCCACTTGTAAACTAAACCTGCAAATAATACATGAAAAACAACAATAATAATGGGGTGAGATAATAATCTTAGTGTGTTCCCCTATCTTATGGGTTCACTCGGCTCTACAAGGTTCTAGCCAACTCCAATCTCAAGTCAAAAGGGAAAGAGATAAGACTTGAGTTCACACAATTTGCAGTGTATGGAAACATGCCTCATGAGTTCACCAACTCATTCTATCATTAGCTCAGAAACCATACCAAGGCATCCCCTTTTCCCGTCCTCTCCTACGTCTAGGAATTTCGGCACGGGTCATGGATCCTTGTATCATACTTCGACTTTAATAAGCATTTCAATCTCCTATATGGGACTCTAACCAACTTGGTTGCACATATGAGACTCTAACCCACTTGGTTAAACATATGGGACTCTAACTCACTTGGTTGAACATATGGGACTCTAACCCATTCGTTTGGATGCGAAGTATCGGTGCCTTCATCCCAATCTTACCCTATCAGAGTATCATGACTTAGAATGGCACAAATAAGAGTTCTTTCTGACTACGTGATAAAATAACACAATCGTGATTGTATTCGAAAATCACAAGGTGACCATATTCACCTTAGGCACAAAATAACACCACATGTTCCATACAATGCATCTCTCTCATACTATGGTAACCATTCATCCATGACACACACCTAGGTATCATATGGCATGAATGTCACCTTCTAGTGTTATCCAAATCATGCTTGTAACCTAGTTATCTTTCTAATCCATTGGCTTAGTTACAAGCCTAAGTTTCCTCACTCTTCTTTATAGTGTTTTAATCATGTTATCACACAATCACATTCAAACAATATACATATATGGCATAACATAATTTCACACATGAGGCATATATAATAACACATCATATTAAATATAATCAATCATAGTAGTCTATAACACATTAGGGCAATATAAGCCACTATCATCCTCTACCAAGCATTCTTGGTTAAATCATGGTATTACATCACCATTTAATATCCATTGGGATTATCTTCCCAATTCGCATGGATCTCACACTCATCCAATCCATAACATTTCTCATGTTATCAATTTCATGCCATTCAATCAAGCACACCTATATGTAACTTTAGGCATTATGCTCATCATAAACAAATCATGATACAATGGGATATGCACAAGGAACAACTAATCAAGTGAATAAACAAAAGAAACAAAACCTGCCAGACTCGATGTGCGAGCTCTGGGCGAGGTTTCGCCTACACTTCACTGTGTGAGGTCTGAGCGAAGTAGGGGAAATTCATGGCAGTGGCAAAAACCCTCAGTGCTCTCTGTGCGAGCTCTAGCGGGCAATATGATGAGTTGCTTCAGGAATTACGCAGTAGAAGATTTCATGATGATGAGCGTGATAACCTATTATACACCATGTATTAACAACAACAAGAGATAATGAGCTACATGCAACATATGCAAGCATCGCAAGCTCAAATGAACATTCATATGCAAGTGATGCGAGAACCCCAAGCAAACATGTGCATCATACAATAGCAGCTCTAGCATATTTAGATATCTCAAAATACCCGACACCGAAGCAAAAGTGATCAGCAAAGACAGAGACAACAAGGGAAGGATCAGAGCGGAGTTGGTTGTGGTCGCCCGCAATAGCAAATTTACAGGTTCTTTCTTTCCTTTTTCAACCTTTCATCAAAACATTGAGGACAATGTTTGGTTTAAGCGTGGGGAAGTTAGGAACTTTACTCATTTTATTTTATCGCTTTCTAGTTAGATTCATCTTTCTTTCATTTATTTCATGTTGTTAGGGATTTCTAGTTTAATTGTTAGTCGAGTCGTTGCATGTGTTGTCGAGTCTTTATGTGTGGTTTTATGTTGTTAATTGATTTTCCCCTTTCTTGAGCCATAACAAAAAAATGTTGACTCTGAAATTCGATGCACTTTTTGAAAGTTTTAGGCTATAGATGAAGATTAGGATAGATTGTGGAGATTTGGGAAAAATACACAAAATCGATATCGTTTTAATACCTTAAGTCTCCCGATTATGGAGATCAATTTGAGTACTTGTTATACCATAGCCTTAGGTCCTCACCCTTTATTAGTCCTTAAGTAGTTTATTGAGCAGTCAGCACCATCCCAAACACACACTAAGTAGGAAGCTGATGCAAATAAGTGTATGATCTCAGAATTAAAAAGAAAGTTAAAAAAAGAAAAAAAATATGAATAAAAAGAAGTTTTCTTTCTAAGTTAGTTGATCCTCACCCGATCACTTAGCCTAACAATGCAAATTCTTTCATCTGATGATGCTTACGCTTATGTGCGAGAAAAAGAAAAAAATTAAGGTCATAAACACTAACATCTATCCTACCACTAGTGTGTAAGGATAACGAGCTTAATGTGATTGCGCCAGAATGAAAAAGGAAGAAAGAGGGATAAGTGAATTAGGCCTAGCTATAATGACATGATTCAGATTGGTTTGTATAGGAGGGAGGCTTAAGACCGCCCAATCGCGGAATTGTGTTCCTATGATATCCTTAGTGTGTAAACGAGTACCTATCGAAACAATCTTAGCCAGAGTGGAGTTTGTAGCCTAGAATGAGTATCCGTATGCATTTTTTTCATGATTCTTGATATTACCTACTGCAAAGTTTTACAAAGATTTTTCATATGTGTAGCAGTTTACTTGAGGACAAGCAAAGGTTTGAGTCAATAGCACGACGGTGTGAGACTTGACCGGATAGTAAAAACCAGGCATTAATCCTAAATACAGCGAGAGCACTTTAGGCATCAATTAGACTTATTTATTTCTCAAAAAATACTTATCGATTCAAATGGGCGAACGAGAGCAAAATATCATGGTCTGGGGGTATAGCTTTAATCAATAGCGCGAGAGTGTAAGATAAAGGTTTTAAAATCGGTATTTCCTACCAAATGTAATTTAACATTAAACCGACGCCAATGAATTACAGAGTCCCTGAGGTACAATGGGATCCACATTTCAGTCTCTCTATTCGGTTATATTTCCTAAATATTAATTTAGTTCTACTTCTAGTTTTAGTTTCCCCAAATCCAGATTTCATTAGCCTTAGCTTTACATAGCAGCAATAGATAACGATAGGTTGACATTGGTCTCTGTGGGTTCGACAATCTTTTATAATACTTCGATATTTCTGTGCACTTGCGGACGCATCAATGCATACCTTGATTTACAAGTTTGATCACTTTATTGTTAATGGTTGAATGTTTGTGTTGCATGTCTATTTGCATTATTTTGCTTGTGACATGTCTATCTTTGTTGTATTTGTGATAATGGTTGCTGTATATACTTCTTATGTGTTTAGCTCTCATGTTCTTTGGAATTATTTGTTAGTGGTTGTTTTCTTGGTTTTAGACGCATTTCAAACTATCTCTTTTTGATGTTGTCAAAGGGGGAGAAGTTGTAATGAGTCTAGAATTGTTTTATACATTTTTATGATGTGAGTAGTTTGTGCAATGTTCCAGGGGGAGCATACATGTTATACTCAAAGGTTGACTCAATTCCAAGTGAAAGCTTGCCAAGCATAAAAAAAGGGGGAGATTGTAGTTGCATGCCCCTATTTCACTCAGGGGGCTTCTATATCCAGTTATTTTGTTGCTTGTCTTATCGCTTTCATCTTTGATTTTAATTCAATTCGTTGAGTTTCCTTAATAATTGCATTTCTCGAAATCTAGTTTGATTTGATTCATTTTTAGCATGCATAAAACTTTGGTTAGATTTGATCTTGTTAGTGGAATGAAATCATTTTGTGTTTTGGTTAAACTTTGACTTAAAAAAGTAAAATCTCAAAATGCTTTTGAAAATTTGAAATTTGAGATTTTGTAAGATTGATTCGAATCATTTAGTTTTACACTGAATATTTGATCCTGATCAAATTGGACAGAAGTGAAACTCAGTCATTTGATTCTGATCAAATTTTACACTTGTTCCTGTTCATTTTCCTAGGGAAATTTTCTGTTGGATTTGATTTGAATCAATATTTGTACATGATTCCAATCAATTTCATTTTTTAAAATTTCTCGTCAAATCTTTTCCATTTGATTTGAATCAAATTTTAAACATGATTTGAATCATGTGGCATTTTATTCGAATCACACTTTGTCTAATCTCAATTGACTAATAATTATTTTCAAATATTTGTTATTTCTTCCATTTCATTTTCTCATTTGATTCAAATCATATTTTTCTCTTGATTCAAATCTAACTAACTCTTTTCAACCGTTCTATGTGTTTCATCTCAAGCACATATAAATCCTATTTGTCATCATTTCTCACAAATCATTTAGCATTCTGAACATATTTTTCAGTGTGTTTTTTTATGGAAACAATTTGCTCTATTTTGAGTGTTCAAAGTCTTGCTAAGAAATTCTTACAATCTTCAACTTTAATTTAGTTCGGATCTTGATAACGACAGTTTTGAGATTGATTAAAGTAGGCGCGTACTTAAAACTAATCATTCTTGGAGACCTTGTTGTGTTTTTCAGGTTGTTAGCAAGCTTGAGGGATTGTCAATGGTGGTGACAAATTTCATTGAAAAGAAGTAGTTTTTTTCTCTCCACCATTTCCTTAATAGAAACTGTGTGGAAGGCTACAGATAAGGCGGGGTTCTTATCAAATCTTTGGACAATTTCTCTGCTCAAGGAATCAGTACGATCAAGGGGTTGATTGCTGCATACGAAGGCTTGAAGCAGAATTGGTGTTATTGGAATATTCAAGAAACGTATTCGAGTATAGATTACATAAAAGAGTTTAGAAATTTTGTTGTATACAAGTTAACATCCAAATCAGGAGATTTATTTTCTAAGATGTATTGTGGATTGGTGATTGTATGAACCCTTGGAAATATTTGTCAAATAACAAGGAACTGTGCAGGTTCCAATGGGAAACCATTGAAGAGTGCACATAGGCAAAGGGAGGACGAACACTGAAGCACTATAAATCTCGGTGTTCTCTCTCTCTCTCTCTCTCTCTCTCTCTCTCTCACACACACACACACACTCTCTCTTGAATTTAAATTCATAGTGATTTCATGCATAGGTTTTTCAATTTTGTCATATTATATTGTTTGTTCTTGATAGCGATTTATTACGTAAGCATTAGGTTTTGTTGGAATTGGATAACTTGTTAAGCAAGATTGCTGATTAATAATTTGAAAACGAATTGAATTTAGAACTCCACGAACTGAATCATTGTGTACACTCCATGTAACTACACAAATTGAATCAATTCATACCAAGCATTTCATCATTATAACCTTTGATATTTATGAAACAAATTGTGTTAGCTTGATCATATTCAACTGTATAATTTTCATTTTCACATCAAACCTTCCGCTCGCAATTCAATTTTGAAAACACTCTAATTTTTTAAAATAACAGTTGAATTTTTTAATTTGGGTCTATTCACCCCCTCTTTAGATCGTTTTTCTACTTCCATATTCACACCCAACATGATACACATACTTCCACTTCAACACGTTTTCTTCATAATGGAAATGAACTTTTTCCATGGGAGCAACATGGATATTAGAAGGGATCTTCTTCCCATCAACAATCTTTCTATTCTTCTTGATTGGACTTACCACAGTGTTGTTGAAAATGTCGTCCACATCTTCTTCAACAATCTTCACAGCATAAGCAACCTTTCTTTTGGGGGTTGCTTTCTTCTTACCAACTGGCCTATCAGTCAATGCCACACTTTTCTTCTTTTTCCTATAGACTTCTTTCTTTTTATTCGTCCTCTTAGCCTTGGTTGGATTGGATGCCTTTTTGGTGGCAGTTTTCTTTGGCTTAAGGGCAACTTTCTTCTTTTCTGCCTTCTTTTTGTTTTTCTTTACAGACTTTTTGGTGGTAACAAAATTAAACGGGACTACAACAATATGAGCCTCAACATATTCATGAACATGGTTATCTTCACATACATAATTACCAGGGTTATCTTCATGGTTGTTAGTAACAGTGTTCTAACCATCATGTTCAACATTGTTTTCAGGGATCTCAACATCATTATCCTTCTGAGTTAGAGACTCTGTCTCCAACATGTTAGACTAGTTATCCGACACATCTTTATCAATATCTTGTTCTTCAAGATTATTTTCCTAGGTATCATCAATATCAATCACTCAGGCTTCATCCTCTACAGGGACCTCCATTTCAGTATTAGTCACTTCCTCAATCTATTCCTCTTCATCTACAACTTTATCATTCTCAGATTTTTCATTATCAAGATTTAAATAAAAGGCTTAAATAATGTTTTCGTCCCTGTAAGTTAGCGAGTTTTTTGTTTTCGTCCCTGAATCTTTTTTTTTTCGGTTTTAGTCCCTATATCTTACTTTTTGTTGGTGTTTAGTCCCTAAAGCCAAAATCCGTAGGAAAATCCGAAGGTTTCCTTCGGATTTTCCTTAAAACCAAAATCCGCAGGAAACCTCTGTAGGGACTAACCACCAACAAAAAGTAAGATATAGGGACTAAAACCCAAAAAAAAAAGATTCAGGGACGAAAACCAAAAACTCGCCAACTTACAGGGACGAAAACATTAGTTAAGCCTAAATAAAAATATTTTTCAGCCTCAGTTTGCAGTTTATCAACATCAGTGTTGACTGAATCATTAGCAACATTACCTTGCCCTCAGTCTCCATGTGATTGTCATTCAGAATATCATCTATGAAAGTGTCTACAACAAGAATATTGATGACAGGAACTTCTACGGGATTTTCACTCAAAATATTTTAATACTATCTTTCCTATGGGGCTTATCACATGCATGAATGGATTTTAGGGTTTGGGTCGAGTTCTTAGAATCGACATCTTTATTTTTGGAAACATCACCAATAATCTTTGACACATTCTCAACAACATTTTCATCATTCTCTTTAGAATGCTTTGTTTTTAAAACATTACTTTGAATGTCAACTAGAACAATCATCTAAATCGGCCTAACGTCAAGAACATCCTTAGTAGGTTGATTTATAGAGTTAGACATATTTTCATGGACATCCTTGAATTTAGAGGTTTTACTTCCATCAACGTTTCCTTTCCTATTAAGATCAGACATGGTTAATGGTACCTTTGAAGATCGATCATTATTTTCCTTATCTTCTTCTTTTTGACCTCTTTAGGTGGTTCCATGGGAGGATGCCATCCAACTGGAACATCGACCTTCCCTCCTAGAACAACTCCTTTCATCTTCACTTCTTGCACGATGATCACCAGTTTGGATTCCACTGTAGGTTTCTTGGATTTCTTCGTGGATTTATTATCTTATTTAAAATTATTGGTTCATTGTCTGGTTCCAACCATGATTGAAGATTTTTTGCATGGAAGGTGATAAGATAATCTTAGGGTTACAGAAGAGTGGCCTGGGAGAAGTTCAGAGAAGATGAAATAGTTTTGAAAACACTTGAGGCGCGTAACGTAAAAGTGTAAAGTAATTTTAATACCAACCATATGACGAAAACTAATGGTCAAGACAAAAGAGGGCGCATGTGCCTTGGTCGTGAAGGCTATGACAGAGAAAATAAAGGCACGATAATTCTCATGCCATCTCAGCATTAATTTCTATATATTCTCAAAAATGCATAAACCTAAGGAATTTCTTAATTTTTCAAACTATGTAGCGTCCAATGCCTTTGAAAATATGTATGCAAGTTGGTTTTCTGTTACAACATGTTTCAGGGTGATAACTTTTTCTTCAACCAGCTCTATAATTAAATGATGACATATGTCAATGTGTTTAGTACGATTGTGTTGAACATGATTTTTAGAGATGTTTATCACACCCATGTTGTCACAATATAATGTCATAACATCTTGTTTGACATTGTACTCTCCCAACATTTGTTTCATCTACAATGATTGTGTACAACTTTTGCCTATTGCAATATACTCAACTTCGGCCGTAGATAGAGATACATAACTTTGATTATTGCTAAACCAAGAAATAATATTGTTTCCTAGAAAGAAACATCCACCAGAAGTACTTTTTTTATCTTCAGCATTGTCTGCCCAATCAGTATCACAATAGCCAACAAGAATGGTGTTTGTGTCATGAGAGTATAAAATACCATAGTCACGCGTTCCATTACATATTTGATTATTCTCTTAACCTGAGTAAGATGACTCACTCTTGGCTTGGCTTGGTAACTAGCACATACCCCTATTGAAAAAGGTAATATTAGGGTGATTGGCTGTGAGATATAGAATACTACTAATCATGCTTCTATAGAGGATTTGATCCACGTCGACTCCTTTATCATCTTTAGTTAGCTTCATGTGAGTTGCAGCTGGTGTACACTTGAGTCTTGCACTCTCAAGGCGAAGCTTCTTCACAATGTTCTTATCATATTTATGACATAAATATACATTATTTCATTTGTTTCACTTGAAAACCAATAAAATAGGTGAGTTCTCCTACTCAGCTCATTTCAAATTTTGACTGCATTTGATGAATCAAATGTTCCACCATCTTCTTTGACATTCCTCCCAACATGATATCATCCACATAAATTTGAGCAATCATCACCTTACCTTCTTATTTCTTGACAAACAAAGTTTTATCAATACCACATCAGTTATAACCATTAGCAGTGAGGACTTTAATGAGGCTTTCATACCAAACTCTTGGAGCTTGTTTTAGCCCATATAAAGCTTTCTTCAGCTTGTAAACATGATGTGGCGCACTAAAATAAATGATTCCTTCAGGTTGCTCAACATAAACCTCTTCATTCAAAAAATTGTTCAGGAAAGCACTTTTGACATTCATTTGGTACAACTTGAATTTAAGAAGATATGATATTCCCAACAGTGGACTGATAGATTCAATACATACAATTAGAGCAAATGTCTCATCAAAGTTGATACCTTCTATTTGGGTGTATCCTTGATCTACTAAATGTGCTTTGTTCCAAGTCACGTTTCCATTTTCATCTGACTTGTTCTTTTAAATTCACTTGGTTCCTATGATGTTGACTGAATCAGGTTTGGGAACCAACTCCCACACTTTGTTTCTTTCAAATTGAACAATTTCCTCTTACATGGAATTGATCAAATATTCATTAATTAACATTTCTTTAACAACATTCTTGGGTTCAACCTTTGAGATAAAACACATGTTAGCAATCACATCTTTGGATTTGGTGATAATTCCTTCATTGAGATTCCCAATCACTTTTTCTATAGGACGATACTTCTGAATTATAACAGAAGGACTTTTGTTTGTAGAAACATTTTCCTCATCTTCATTTGAGTTGTCAACTACATAATCTTGCATGTTGTAATTACATTTTCTTGGCACATCAGGCTTCACATTTTGCTTATTTTTTTGCATGTAGTCTTATCTATTGTCTCAATTTGAGGAGCATCATTTATCACCACATTGATGAATTCAATGATGGTATTTGTGTGATTGTTATACACATGATATTCCCTGTTGTTAACTGAATATCCCAAGGAAATTCCTTTATACACTTGGAAGTATTTGACATTAGGCTTTCTTCCTTTCCATAACTCTTAGTGAGTAAATTTGGTGCTAGGATGGATGGTTACTCTATTATGAATATGGCATGATGTGTTCATTGTTTAATCTTATAAGTAATAAGGTAAATTCTTTACAAGAAACATGACTTTGGCCATCACTTGAAGAGTTCTATTCTTGCATTCAACCACTCCATTTTGTTGTGGAGTAATTAGTGCAAAGAACTCATGATAAATACCTTCTAAAGAGCATAATTTTGAAAAAAAACTAGAGTTTTCAAATTCCCTTCCATGATCATTTCGTATTCTAACAATCTTGTCAACCTCCTTTCCTTTCTTACACTGGAGATATTGACATAACCTTTCAAATGTGGTAAATGTGTTTGATTTTTCTCTAAGAAATTCAACAAAGTGTACCTTGAGTAATCATCAACACACACAAAAACATACCTCTTTCCACCCAAGCTTTAAACTTGCATGGGTACCATGAGATCCATGTGAAGTAACTCCAAGACTTTTTATGTGGTAAGATGTTGTAGCTTCTTATGAGGCATCTTGATTTGTTTTCCTATATGCCAGTCTCCATAAATTCTTCCTTCTTCAATATTGAGGTTAGGAAGGCCATTGTTGGCATTTTTGAAGATAATCTTTCTCATGCTTCTGAGATTTAGATGCCTAAGTTTTTTGTGCCACGACTTGGTTTCACCCTCTTTAGTGATCAGATGGAATGAAGGTTGGTTATTTGATTGAGATCTCCACATGTAGAATTTATCAGAAGACCTTGTACCTTTCATGATTTCCTTCTGACTTTATTTTTATGACAATACATTTAGAATGATCAAAGTTGACACAACTGACTGATACTAATGAGATTAGCAGTCAAACCTTCAACTAGAAGAACATCATCTAAATTTGGGAGGCCTGGATAAACCAATTTCCTTTTTACCACTATCTTTCCTTTAGCATCATCACCAAAGGTAATATAACTGTTAGTATAGGGTTTTACCTCTTTCAAATAGTTCTTCTCTCTTATCATGTGTCTAGAATAACCATTATCAAAGTACCAGTCTTCACGAGAGGGTGCTCTTAGATAGGTGTGAGTAATATAATTCTTAGCTGCCTCATCAACTTTCAAGACTTGTTGGATAAGATCATTTCTAGATGTATGCTTGGTTGACAAATTTTTATAGGAATAGTAAGGTCTACCATGCATTTTGTAACAAAAGAGTCAAATATGCCCATACTTACTACATTAGTGGCATCTCCAAAAGGTTTTCTGAAGGCACTTATGTGTTGGTAATAATATCGAGCAGGTTATTTTGACATGTAGTGTGTCATCAGGAACTTAATTTTCTATTTAGGAGGAGCAAATTTATTTTCTTCATTCATAGAACTGTAATCAAAACCAATACCATTCATGTCTCTAGCCACTTTTCCTACATCGAGGATTTCATCAAGAATTTCAGTTCCATGGTTTAACATGTGAACTGACTTAGTCATACTGTCAAGCTTATAGTTCAGAAGTGTTACTTCTTCCTTCAAGTCAACAATGATTTTGGTGAGATTAGCTTTCTCTAGAAGTAAGATAGTTGTTTGAGACTTTTGTTTCTCACTAGACATGCATTCTTCTTTCCATTTGACATACAACAGTCTATAGGATCCAACAACATCTTCATAAATAGATTCACCATCATTTTGATAATTTATTTACTAATCTAAGAGAGCAGTGAAAACAATTACACTGTTAGCATTTTCCTCACCATGCTCATCTTCAGATTCTTCATTTGAAATGGTGTCAGTGTATCCCTTCTTTTGCTTTCGAAGGAAGTTGGTACACTATGACTGAATGTGTCCAAATCTTTCACATTCACGACATTATATTCCATTGCCTTTGATCAGATTGTCTCCTTCATTGTTCTTGCGCTAGGAGTTGAAGCCTCTCGAGTTTTCAGGAACATTGTCAATGAAATTTATCATGACATTTTTCCTTGATCTTTTGTCAAGTCTCCTCATAACTTTTCCTTAACCTTTTGCTAGTAATGAAATAGAGTTAGACATGTGATCATCAGTATCTTCTTCTTCTTGCTCCTTATCATCTTCCATATCAGCTTTGAAAGCAACATCTTTGCTTTTCTTTTCAAGTTTTTCATTGATCACCATTTCAAAAGTTAGCATTGAGCTAATAAGTTCATCCACTTTGATAGAACTGATGTCCTTAGCTTCGTCTATAGTAGTAACTTTCATATCAAACCTCTTAGGAAAAGATATATGAATCTTTCTCGTAGGCTTTTCATCATACATTTTTTCACCAAGGAAAAAGAGCAGTTGGCTATGTCACGAACACGACCATATAAATCAACAATGGTTTCATCTTTTTTCATTCTCAGGTTCTCAAACTTGCTGGTGAGAAGCTGAAGTCTTAACATAAAAAATTTTGAGGTACCTTCATGCGCAATTTTGAGAATCTCACATGCTTTTTTGGCTTCAGTACACATGTTGATGAGACAAAATACATTTTTGTCAACTATATTGAATATGGCGTTGAGAGCACGGGAACTTCCATTAGATTCATCATCTTTATCTTTGGACCAGTTGATAAGTGGTTTTCATAGCGTTATTTCTAATCATTTTCACTTAGCATTTCATTTCATTTTGATCATTTTACTTCAATTTACCATCTTTTACACTTTGTTTGTCTGTTCTTACTATTTTTAGGACCTAATGAGCATCAGAGAAAAAGGGATCGAAAACAAGCAAAATAAGGATAAAAGTCAATAGTTAAATTTTCCCCATACAAAATCCAATGGGATGCTACGTCCACCTGTAGCATCTGCTACGGGCCGTAGCAGCAAGGGCGTTTAGGGTTTCCAAGATTACATCCCTAGTACATTGACCAAGGGCCTGCTATGGCCACCCGTAGCAGCAACTATGAGTTGTAGCAGAAGGGCGAGGCTGATCTCTTTTCTTTCATTTTTTAGTTTCATCCTCAATGATTGTGGCTCTTAGGAATTATTTGATTTGATCTAATTCTGATGTAATGACCATTGAACCAAAGATTTTATCCTAGTTTTAGTTTTTTTTCTATAAAACTCACAGTTGGTTATGAGTTTAGGATCGCATTTTCATTCTACAAAACTTTATACGTATTTTCTAATCCATCTGTACCTAAGTCTTCTTTGGAACAATTTGTATCAAAGCTATAAATTCAGGTTTACATTTATTTTTCATATTCAACTGTTTGTCTATTTTCAATTGTATTATTATGAATTCAATTATGAGCATCGGATTGGTTTTGTCTACCCTCACCATTAATGAGTAATCCATTAAGGACTAGGGGTTATGGGGATCATCTTATAACCTTTTGTATGATCTATCACATGTCAATTACGAGAGGATCCGCCTAAACTTATTTTATTACCTGAGTTCATACATCCCAACTCTTGTACGAAAGTAAAGTGTTCTCAAGTATGGATCGTAGTCCGAAAGGATATGTGTCAATACCAAAGCACATGTTTTTTAACAGATAAGTCCAATACAATGAAAACACTTGGACGAATTTGAGAAAATTTTATAGCGGAGCAAAAGTAGCGAATTGTTGATGAATAATCTGGTTGTGGGAAAGTAGACGAATTATTCGTCATATATAGGGCAATGCACTGGCAAAAGCATGTATTGCCCACATTTATCTATTTTTTTATAAATTATGAGGAATTATCGTAATAGAAATGACTTAGACTGTAATAATGTGTTAGAGTGAGAACCATAACACTATCTCATGTTTGCCTCAATTGGGATTTAAGTGATTTTACAAATAAGTTATTTTCATTTAAATGTTTTTTCATTTAAGTTGTTTTTACCAAAACTTATATTATTGATTTCTCTAGATACATATTGTCATACCCCAAATTTTGACCCTAAGTCTTCACATCATTGTGCAAATCATCACCACAATATGGATGTACTTTCATACCTCACTACTTTTTTAAAAAATTGTTGAGTATTCACTTTAACTAAAGATTAGGGTTTTTGAGCCCTCTCAGAGCATTCAACCAAATGATCAATCAAGAATTGACATGATCTTCAACTTATCAAGCTTCTCAATCATTCATGAAGGTCAAGATATCCTCAACACCAAGAATCAAGCACAAGATTGCATCATTTCTAGTTGATCAAGCCTCAAGATAATCAGTGTCACCAAATTAGGGTTTTGGTCGACCCAGGCCTCCAAAGAGAAATTTTCATCTGGGCATGAGCCATTACTTCAATATATGATTCAATAAGCTCAAAAGAACCTCATGAGTCCATTCATAAGTTCAAAATAGCCTCAGGGGATGCATCTATCAAAAATCAGGAATTAGGGTTTTGACCTAATTCAGTCCCTAAGTTGACTTTTGGAGCAAGGCATGGTCTAAAAATTCAAGATATGCTTTAAGGACCTCAAATACATCATATTAATCCATTCACAAGATTGGATTGAATCAAAGAACTTGATTCATAAGCAATACAAGGATTCAAATTCACCTGGACCTCAAACTAGGGTTTCTGAGAAAAAGTCAACCATACTTTTGACTTTTGAACAAATCATAATCTCAAACCCTGGGACATGATTCAAGACACTCAAAAATACCTTTAGAATCCATCCATTAGGTTCAATTTAGCCCAAATACTTGATTT
Source organism: Lathyrus tuberosus (assembly GCA_022829125.1). NCBI lineage: Eukaryota > Viridiplantae > Streptophyta > Magnoliopsida > Fabales > Fabaceae > Lathyrus > Lathyrus tuberosus. The sequence continues at coordinate 2,731,022 of JALAZF010000613.1, forward strand.
CATAAAGGATCACAAAGTTCAAGTTTCATCTAAGATAAAAAGTCAACTGTGATCAAAACCAAGTTTGACTTTTGGAATTTTTTGGCAAACATGGCCTCTTTAAGTCAAGAACAATGTTAAATTGTGATTTGGATCATGATCAATCAAGAAAAGTGAGGTTACTTGCAAAAAGGGCAACCTTGAGAAACTTAAAATTTCACTAAGTTATGGAAGGAACATGGTTTTTACCCAACTTTGCAAGGCCATAACTTCTGATCCAGGCAACCATTTTTCCCATCCAAAGCTCAAATGATAGATCTTCTTACATACAACAAGATTGTGAAGTAGAAGTACCCCCAAAAATGCATAGATTTTGAGATATAAAGCATTAAAGTTAGGGTTTCATGAGATTTTGAACTTTGACACTTAGAATTTTTTAGGCAGAATCTGCCTCATGTTTTGTCTAACTTCGGAGGCATTTTCCATCATTATCCAAGATGAATCAAGACCAAATGTAAATATCAAAGTTGAAGTATGATATACAAGCTTTCCAAAGAGTACAAGAACATCCATTGATTCAACTTGAGCAAGAAGTTATGAACCTCACAACATGCCTTGACACAAACTGGTTTTTGACAGCATATGGTTACATAACTTGCATCCCACGATTTTGAGTCTAAATTTTGATGACTATGCAAGATTGATCCTCATCTAATTCAACAAGAATCTTATTCAACCATGAGGAACCTACAAACTTGGGCCCTAAGTCAAGAATCATATCCTTTGGCATGTGAGAATCATGATGACAAGCTACGGAACTTAAGTTTTAGCAAGTTACATTAATGTGATGCATTGAATTGGTATGAAACAAGCACAAACCAGCCAAGACTCAGTCCAAAGCCATGAGTGTTAAAACCTGCAAAAATTAAATTAAGTCAAGATATAGCTATGCTAAAGGAGACTTATAGTACCTTAGACTTCAAGTCATGCTACATGACAAAATCTATTGGACAATAGCATGCTCCCTCATCCATTCATTATTCCTCCCAAAACAAACTTCTCCTCCTATAAATAGGAGCCATTTCTGATTGTTTAAAACACCCCAAAACATCACAACACATGTTTTCTCTCATTTCACTCTTCACTTCAAAATTCCAAAACCTTAAGAGGTGAGAATCGAATTTTCAAATAGAGAGCAATTCAATCCAAACCAATGATGCAAACGCCTCACATACATCATATATGAATGATCCAAACACTTAAACAATATCTGTAACATCAAATTCATCAAGATCACATCTTTCTCAAAGCCAGTTGCAGTTGGATTCGAGCCAAACAATCCAGAAGGTTTCAACTTGTTCTAAGCATCTCAACATAATCCTTGAGGTCCAAGGAAGTTGTTAGGATCATCATTTCACATCTGTAACACCTACAATTGAGGATTCAAATTCCTCTTGTACAGGTAAGCCTGAACTTCTCAAACTCCATGAATCATGCATCATAACTGTTGTTTCAAGTTACCAGCATGTTCATAGAATGTTAACCCTCAATCAATTGCTATTTATCTTGCGTGTATGGGATTTCATATAGTTTTTGCATTTTTTAAGGTTCATATGATTATAACATGATATCTTGTGATACACTTAAAATAAATGAAATAAAAAAGAAGCGTTCAATTCCTTGTTAAAAAACACACAACTTTGGTGTTTACATCGTGGCAAATGGTTGCATATTGAGAGAGATGGCATAGGTTTTGCAAAATCAAAAGTTGGCTCGAGGAAAAAGATGAAGTCTGGCGCGGAATTTGAATTTGCCATGCATTTTTTATATATTATGTGTTGGTTTGGTTTAGTTATCACCAACACACGCTGGCTCAGTTGGCAAAGGTGTGTTTTGTGAGTTGAAGGGAGTGGACGTGGGTTCAAACACCACCCATGTCATTTTTGCCATTTTCCCTCTTTTTCATTATATTTTAATATTTTTCTTAATTGTTTTCAATAATTAATTTCTATATTCAATTTTATTTATTTTCAAATGATTTTTTAAACAAATATCACTCACATATTTAAATATTTTATTCACCAAAAAAATCACAAAAATAATTTTTATTTGATATATTTTTAATATATTAAAAATATTATTTTAAATGTTTTAAAATGATTTCTTTTCTTGATTTTTTTAACCAAAATGATTTTAAATATTCATGTGGATAAAATACTTTTTTTCATAAACCCTAATCATTGTTTATAACATGATTAATGATTTTATTTGATAAATTATACATATTTTATTAATTTTCCTTTGAAAAATATCTTAAAAAATGAAATTAAGGTTTTGTTTTGATTCAATCTTTCAAAACTTCATTTCAACACTGGGCTTTTATTAGAGTGTAAGACCCAACCCTCTTTGTAAATAAACCACTTCATGGGCCTATGCTATAGTATAAGTCCCATCGCGCTTTTCAAAATCACGGTGCGATCATTGTTTTAAATAACTCTCTGGGCCCCTGTTAAGAGTGTAAGTTTCATCCCTTTGTACATAAACTTTGTTTTTAAATAAACATCTTAGGCCTCTAATAGAGTGTAAGTCTCATCCTTTGTACATAAATAAACCTTCTTCATGGGCCTCTACTATAGTATAAGTCCCTCCTCTCAGTGTTCAAAATCACTGTTGTTTTACAAATAATCACTTGGGCCTCTAATAGAGTGTAAGACCCAACACCCTTCTTGTAAATAGAAAATCTTTTAGCCTCATTCATCTTGGGCTTTGTACAGGATACAAATAATCATCTGGGCCTCTGATAGAGTGTAATACCCAACACCTCCTTTTGTAAATAGAAAATCTTTTAGCCTCATTCATTATGGGCTTTGTACAGGATACAAACAATCATCTGGGCCTCTATTTAGAGTGTAAGACCCAACACCTTTGCTTTTCTATTACTTGAGATCAAGTCATCTTCAAAGTCAAAACTTTCTTCAATTTCTTCAAACACTAATCCAATCTTGAAGAAAACATCTAATCAATCACAATACACTTGGGCTTCTATCCAGAGAATAAGACCCGCCACCTTTCTCATTTCAATTTACACTTGTTTATATACTTGTTCATATGTTTGTATATACACTTGTACATATCTTATTAAGTTCCTCTTAGCATTTAAATTATCCTCAGTTTATACTAGTTTAAACAATAGGATCCTTTTAATCAGTATAACTTAGTTCAAATAACTAGTTCCCCTTGTACAAAGGAATACAGTCAGCCTCCTCTTGGGCTTTGTTCAATTTATTCAACCTTGAAATAGTTTAGTAAAGAGAGGATTATTTCCCGGTGAAACATCTTATTTAACTCCTTTAACTCTGGAACAGTTCAATTAAGAAAGGATTATTTCCCGGTGAAACCTTTCTTGAACTCTTCCTAGACTTGGAAAGTCTCAATAGTTAGCCTCCTCTTGGGCTTCATAGAAGGACCCACTGGATTTTTAGAAGGATCCCTTGCCTACTCCTAGGATTCATACAAGGACCCTCAGGCTTCCTAAAAGCATATGATAGATCCTAGTCATCTTTATCAATACACCAGTCCCCAGGAGAGTCAAAACCTCTAAGGCATTCAAACTCATCCTTTAAGGCTCTTTTGATCCTCAACAAGGTTTGACGTTCATCTTTAAAATCCCCGTCCAGGATCAGATTACACTCAACAAATCCCCAAAAAAATCAAAGCCCTGTTGGCATCTATTAATTCAACTCTTTTCTAATATCCAGCAAGAGTTATTTTCCCTTTTGATTTTGATTCCTCAAAACAAGTTTAGACCCTCTCTTGGAATTAAAATCCCTCAGCACAGAGTCAGTCGTAACTTAAATTCCCTCTACCTCCTCTTAGTCTTCATATAATGATTTTCCTAGTCGGCCTCAATCTTGGACTTTGTACAAGAGAGATATCTTACTCCCCCAGTTGAGTAAGTTTTCAACTTTTTCAGCTTCAACCTTGGGCTTTGATCAAGGCACAAAATCGATCATCCCCACAGATGAAACCATGAGTCCTCTCTGCAGGAGGATATTTCCTCTATACATCACATTTCAAAAACAAACAATTTAAAACCCCTTTTTCCAGATAATTGATGTAAGTGGGACACTTGTTGATTCAAAATCCAAGCTGCAGTCCCTCATTTATCATGGCTAAAATTTCTCTTTCATCTAAGTGATGTAAGTGGCAAACCTCTGGATTCTACACATCCAAGTCAATGTCCCCCTCTTAGCATGAAAAGGTTCATAAAGGAAAAGTGGAATTGCTCTACACTGAGTTAAAGCTTCTTCCTTCATGACATCTGAAATCTCCTATAAAGGAAGATGTCGCATTGTTGGATTCCACACATCCCAGTTAAAGCAACTTCCCTTATAAATCAATCCTTCAATGTTTGTGATGAATAGGAAAGATGTCTCCCTTTGGAGATAACAAATTCTCTCTCAGTCAAACCTTTAGCTTAAATCTTGGGCTTTAAACAAGACACAAATAAACTTTTAGCTTCAATCTTGGGCTTTGAACAAGACATAAATACTCTTTTAGCTTCAATCTTGGGCTTTAAACAAGACACAAATACTCTTTTAGCTTCAATCTTGGGCTTTAAACAAAACACAAATACTCTTTTAGCTTCAATCTTGGGCTTTGAACAAGACACCAAACCATTTTCTCCCATAGATATAAGAGGAACTATGAACGCTCTGATTTCCCCAAGTCTTTTTACGGGAATACGTAGGCATAAGATTGCGAAATCTTAGCAAGCACACTAATAAAAAATCTTAGGTCCAGTACCTTCCCAAAAATAATAGAAAACCCTAAAACAACAAAAACATCTCCTCAACCTTCATAGAGGAGAAACATTCCCTATTCAACAGCAAATGGATTTAAGCAACTAAGCAATTCAACCGTAGAAACATATGCAAATAACAGTTCCTATAGATTACTATAGATACTTTGGGTGTTAACAACTTCCCTTTGCATAACCAACCCCCCTGATCCCCGATCTCTTCGCATTTGTTAAGGAAAACATTTGCATGCAGAGTTAGTTTAAGATATCTTCCCATTCCTTTTAAGCTTCATAGGATAAATATAGAAATCAGAAAGTATCACTAAATGCGGTAGTGGTCGCGTCACAAAAATTGAGCTACAAAAAAATGGCGACTCTGCTGGGGACTTTTATCTTTTTCTAGGAGGGTTAAGCCTTACATTGCATATTTTTGCTGTTTTATTTGCTTTCTCATTTGATATCATTTACTATTCTCCATCATACTATCTGCTTATCTGCCATATTTGTTTAAATTACTGTTATCTGGGAATGTGATTAACACACATGTGGTGAATAAAAAAGTCCTTAGTGGGCTTGAGAGCATATTTTAAGATAGGAGGTGGCAGACTCAAGAAAGCCTATAGGGAGTGAATCCCGACCAGGCTAACTTGAAAGTCCACCAAATCAGTAGAGGTACCCTTTTGGAATTATTGATGTTAAACGAGCAAGTCGTGAAAACATTACTTTTTCCACTGGGCACCCGTGAAACTGAGGATTAGTAAACACTTAACCTTGGCCATTTTTAGGACGTAGTACAATAGTTGATACGCGATACTACACTCAAATGAGATTCATTTTAAGGATATTACAGCTCTCATGAGTCATCCGGTTTGCTGGTAATATTCTTAAGAGGGGTCAATGATTTTGGGAACCTTGTTAGAACCCATTCTACAGGTACAAAAAGAATCTCTAGTACCTACCTTTGGGATGGGTAGACCCATGGCTTCATGCTTGTGACGATAAACCCTTAAACTTATGTTTTCATATATTTGTGTTTGTTGCATTCATGCACTCATGCATTCATCAAAAATTTTAAAAAAAAAATTTCTAAACTTTTTTTAAAAGAACTAAAAAACGGGGTGTTGCAAATATCAGAAACCGCGTTATGGATTTTGGTAGAAGAAAAACTCAGAAGTACACCTTCAGAAATCCAAAACTTGAAGACCTGAGAAGATTGGGAAGGTTAATTACTAATCCAAAAGCTTTTAGAGCTAAGTACGGAGGACTTTTGTCTCTTTTAAAAGTAAATATGGTCGAAGGAGTCCTATCTACATTGGTTCAGTTCTATGATCTGGTGTACCACTGCTTCACGTTTCCAGATTATAAGCTCACACCAACATTGGAAGAATACTCCCACTTGATTGATTTATCCATCACTGATCAGGATCCATTCTCTGGACTGGAAGAAATCCCTAAAGATCAAATCATTTCAAGAGTCACCTCTTTGGAAATATCAGATATCAAAACCCACATGACCACCAAGGGAGGAATTCAAGGTCTACCAGCTAGGTTTCTGTTGGAAAAAGCCATATACTTTGCTAGTGTAAGAAACATAGTTGCTTTTGAGGATAACTTTGTTCTACTCACTTATGGATTATTCCTTTTCCCTAACATTGACAATTTCGTCGATGATAACGCAAAATTATACTGTATATTTGACTTGATTCGCATGCATTTCAGTACCATTTTTTGTTTATTTTTATCTTGTTATGCCGGTATTTCTGCTTTTATTTCAGATACATCCAATCACAAAGCTCACATACGAAAAAGGACAAGAAATGGCAAAGAAACAAAGAAAATAGGAAGAATAAAAGAAAAGAGCAGGTTGGCAGGTTTTTGAAGCTGTGGCCCTCGCCACATGCTTTACACCCATGGCCCTCGCCACAGCCCTGTGGCCCTCGCCATAGCCCTGTGGCCCTCGCCACAGGCTTTAATAGTGTGACCCTCGCCACAGGCCAAAACAGTTTTACACGCTGGTTCCTATTTTCCTCCACGAAGCGAATTTCTCCTGGATTCTCTCCACACCCTGTCTTTCTCGTTCAACCCAACCATCCTAAGTCCACGCCAACTATCAGATTTTCAAGGGAAGAATTTGAGTATAAATTGGAGTTTTCATCTTCAGTTAAAGGGGAAGTTTTATGCGCGGAAGCGCTGTTCATAGTTTTAGGAAGAAATTACATTGTAAAAGTGGTAGTTTCCTCACATTGAGGAACTACTACACAATTAGTATTAGGCCTATAATTTGTGTAACGCTTGGACCAAAGCTTGCCGCCATTAATAAAAGTTATTTCAGTTCCGCATTTATTCCAAGACCCGTAATTTATTTCTGGCTTTTACAGGTTTTTATCGCATTATTTATTATTATCGTTTTTGTACCCTTTAATTAATTATCATGTTGTTTTCAATTGAAATTATCATGTTTAGTTTGTTTATGTTTAATTCCATGTCCTGCTAAATCGTTTAGAGTCCGGTATCCGACGGACCTCGGTAATTAAATTAGTGTTAACTTAGAATAAATTATGTTTTGGTCTTTGTTTCCAAATTTAATTTAAATAGCCTTGTCACGAGAGTGAGAGGTTATATAACACTTTTTAGTCACGAGAGTGAGAAGCAAGTAAAGGTTAGAGTCGGCACTGCGAGAGCGTGGGGATCGAACCAGATAGTGGGAACGGGGCATTGATTCTAAAAACAGCGAGAGCGCTTTAGGTATCGATTAGGATCTAATTGGTTTTCAAAATACATTTTCTAATTAAATCGGGCGAGTGAGAGCAAAATCCTGTGGTTAGGAGATGTGGCTTTAGTCAATAGCGTGAGAGTGTGAGGCAGAGTCTTTAGATCAATATTTTCTACGGAACATACGTAAATTAACGCCAACCAATTACAGAGTGCCTGAGGTACACGGAATCCACATTTCGGTCTCTCTTTTCTGTTATATTTTCTTAGTTTTATTTTAGTGCTAGTCTTAGTTTCCCTTTTTCCAAATATCATTAGCCTTAGCTTTACAAAGCGACGATTGATTACGGTAGGTTTACATTGGTCTCTGTGGGTTCGACAATCTTTTATATTACTTCGATAAATCTGTGCACTTACGGACACATCAAGTTTTTGGCGTCGTTGCCGGGGACCATCAGTCAATATTGTTATTCCGTTGTTGCACCGTATAGACTAAGGCACTCTTATCTCTATAACTATGTATCACCCAAATTTTCTCTATGATAACCACTCACAATATCTCAAGGAACAACATCCAAATTACCTCTACGATTACCACTCCCAGTATTTGGAGGAACCGTACAACTGTCAAAATTTTGAGGAGCCACACCCAAATTTTCTCTATGATTACCACTCCCAATATTTTGAGGAACCGCAAGAGTCTGTCAATTCCAACCTCGAAACATTAATGGAGGATTTCATTGAAACAACAACTAATTCTAGGTTAGAATCTATGATGGAGCACTTTGTGGAGACACAAACTCTCCAGAATGAAGAGCTTAGAAGACAACATCTCAATACTTATTAAACCCTTAGGCAGATAAACACTATGGTCGAGTCCCTCACGACTCACACTGAGGCATTGGAGACTCAAATCTCCCTGCTTTCACACACGCCTATAGGAACCTCCCCTGAGGAGCATATGGATGTTGTAACAACCATTAATGAAAAACAAATCGAGAATCCTGAGGAGAGTTCTGGTGAGAAGAGATTAGAGATTGCGGAAAATTCATCGACACCATCCGAAAGGGAGGTTGTCGAAAAGGTAGCGAAGGAAGCAACTAATGACGTTCCTCCTCCATATACCCCACCAATTCCTTTCTCTCAAAGGTTTGTGGAAGCTAAGGTAGAATCCCAATCCAAAACGTACGCGGAGGTATTGGAAAATATCCAAACCGAAGCATCTTTGTTGAGGTCACGCATAAAAAGAGAAAATTCGAGGACCATGAAACTAGGGATATCATTACTGTTAAGAGGGTAAGGTTAAACTTTGAGGTGATGGATGAAATAACTAAGCCCAAACTTGAAAAGCTAATACTTAGGATAAATCCAGAACCACCACCACAAGTTCAAAAGAACGAACCACCCCACTGAAGAAAGAAAAGAAAAGGTGAGGGATATGTGAGATGGCTTGATAAATGGCCATGGAAACCGAATGTTAACACTCCTAGCCGTCGAGCTATCGACGTTAAACAAAGCCCTGCGTGAGAGAAAACCCACGAGATTTTAATTTAATGTTTTACTTTTATTGTTTGTGTTTGCAGAAAATAAAGAATGGTATCACTTGTCACGTCTCAGCTACATTTAGGCGAACGATCTCTGGATGACAATCTTGGAGATGAGTTGGTGCCCACGGACATTCCTACAAATGTCGCTGCTGGTGGTGACACCAATGATGAGTATGATATGAGAGAGTATATCTCTCTAGTTCATAACTCACCTCCTCCTTGTCCTTTCGCATGGTCAGGTTCCACCTGCACACACCGCACCGTATTTTTCTAACATTTTTTGCAGGTACTTCCTTCAGAAACAGGTAGTATGATGAGCGGCTTCAGTAAAGCAAAGTTTCAGCAAATTCAGATAACTCGTAGTCCAAGACACCGGAGTAGAAGTGGCCAGCGAAGACAGGGACAACATGGGAAGAATTAGAGTGAATTTGGTCGTGGCATTCATACAGGTTCTATCTTTCCTTTTTCCACCTTTTATCAAAACATTGAGGACAATGTTTGGTTTAAGCGTGGGGGAGGAACTTTATCACTTTATTTTACCGCCTTCTAGGTAGATTTTCATTATTAATTTCATTTCCCCTGTTTTGTGTCAATCAAGTCGAATGCAAGTGTTGTCAAGTCTTTTTACGTGATCTTCGTTATTTATTTGATTTCCCTATTTTCTTGAGCCATACCGAAAAAAAAGGGTGAATAAATTTTTGAAATTTTTGGAACAAACAGAGGATAGGTTACAAAGACTTGGGAAAGTTCCTAAAAAGATCGGTATCGTCTTAACACCGTAGGTCTCTTGAATATAAGAATCAATTTGCATAATCATTATTCGAAATCCTTGAATTCTCATTTCTGAAGTAGTCTTTAGTAGTTTATTTTAGCAGTCAGCACCATCTTGGTTACCGCTAAGCGAATGAACTGATGCAAATAAGTGATTGATCCCATGAAAAGAAAGAAAAAGAAAAAGAAAAAAAAGGGAATAAGTAATGAAAAGAGAATCCTCCTTCTAACTCAGGTAACCCTCACCAGGTTATTTAGCCCAAACGGCGAAGGAATCTTTGAAATTATGCTTGTGCGTCTGTACTGAAAAAGATATTGTATTTAGGCACAAAATTGGGATCAAAATCACCAACAGGTTTGTTCACCATGCGAGTACAAAATAACGGGCTTAATGTTATTGCACCTGAATGAAAAAGATGAAAAATTGAGATGAGTAAGTTTGTCTTGAGCATAATAATATGATGCGGATCGGTAAGTATAGGAAAGAGACCTATGATCGCAAAAATGCGAAGTGTGTTGTTACGATAGCCTTAGTTTTTGAATTAGTACCTATCAATGTGGCCTTGTTCGAAGTAAAGTCCATGAGCTTAGTCATTATAAGAATCACTATTTCTTTCTGTTTTCACAGTCTTGCTTGAGGACAAGCAAAGATTCAAGTTTAGGGGAGTTTGATAACGCAAAATTATACTGTATATTTGACTTGATTCGCATGCATTTCAGTACCCTTTTTTGTTTATTTTTATCTTGTTATGCCGGTATTTCTGCTTTTATTTCAGATACATCCAATCAGAAAGCTCACATGCGAAAAAGGACAAGAAATGGCAAAGAAACAAAGAAAATAGGAAGAATAAAAGAAAAGAGCAGGTTGTGAGGTTTTTGAAGTTGTGGCCTCGCCACTTGCTTTACACCCATGGCCCTCGCCACATCCCTGTGGCCCTCGCCACAGGCTTTAATAGTGTGACCCTCTCCACTGTCCAAAATAGTTTTACACGCTGGTTCCTATTTTCCTCCACGAAGCAAATTTCTCTTGGATTCTCTCCACACCCCGTCTTTCTCGTTTAACCCAACCATCCTAAGTCCACGCCAACTATCAGATTTTCAAGGGAAGAATTTGAGTATAAATTGGAGTTTTCATCTTCAGTTAAAGGGGGAAGTTTTATGCGCGGAAGCGCTGTTCATAGTTTTAGGCAGAAATTACATTGTAAAAGTGGTAGTTTCCTCACATTGAGGAACTAATACACAATTAGTATTAGGCCTATAATTTGTGTAACGCTTGGACCAAAGCTTGCCGCCATTAATAAAAGTTATTTCAGTTCCGCATTTATTCCAAGACCCGTAATTTATTTCTGGATTTTACAGGTTTTTATCGCATTATTTGTTATTATCGTTTTTGTACCCTTTAATTAATTATCATGTTGTTTTCAATTGAAATTATCATGTTTAGTTTGTTTATGTTTAATTCCATGTCCTGCTAAATCGTTTAGAGTCCGGTATGTGAGGACCGTCGTTCCGACGAACCTCGGTAATTAAATTAGCGTTAACTTAGAATAAATTATGTTTTGGTCTTTGTTTCCAAGTTTAATTTAAATAGCCTTGTCATGAGAGTGAGAGGTTATATAACACTGTTTAGTCACGAGAGTGATAAGCAAGTAAAGGTTAGAGCCGGTACTGCGAGAGCGTGGGGATCGGACCAGATAGTGGGAACGGGGCATTGATTCTAAAAACAGCGAGAGCGCTTTAGGTATCGATTAGGATCTAATTGATTTTCAAAATACGTTTTCTAATTAAATCGGGCGAGCAAGAGCAAAATCCTGTGGTTAGGAGATGTGGCTTTAGTCAATAGCGCGAGAGTGTGAGGCGGAGTCTTTAGATCAATATTTTTTACGGAACATACGTAAATTAACGCCAACCAATTACAAAGTGCCTGCGGTACACGGAATCCACATTCCGGTCTCTCTTTTCTGTTATATTTTCTTAGTTTTATTTTAGTGCTAGTCTTAGTTTCCCTTTTTCCTAATATCATTAGCCTTAGCTTTACAAAGCGACGATTGATTACGGTAGGTTGACATTGATCTCTGTGGGTTCGACAATCTTTTATATTACTTCGATAAATCCGTGCACTTGCGGACGCATCAAGTTTTTGGCGTCGTTGCCGGGGACCAACAGTCAATATTGTTATTCCGTTGTTGCACCGTATAGACTAAGGCACTCTTATCTCTATAACTATGTATCACCCCAATTTTCTCTATGATAACCACTCACAATATCTCGAGGAACAACATCCAAATTACCTCTACGATTACCACTCCCAGTATTTGGAGGAACCGTACCACTCCCAAAATTTTGAGGAGCCACACCTAAATTTTCTCTATGATTACCACTCCCAATATTTTGAGGAACCGCAAGAGTCTGTCAATTCAAACCTCGAAACATTAATGGAGGATTTCATTGAAACAACAACTAATTCTAGGTTAGAATCTATGATGGAGCACTTTGTGGAGACACAAACTCTCCAGAATGAAGAGCTTAGAAGACAACATCTCAATACTTATGAAACCCTTAGGCAGATAAACACTATGGTCGAGTCCCTCGCGACTCACACTGAGGCATTGGAGACTCAAATTTGACTGCTTGCACAGACGCCTATAGGACCCTCCCCTGAGGAGCATGTGGATGTTGTAACAACCATTAATGAAAAACAAATCGAGAATCCCGAGGAGAGTGATAATGAGGTTGAGGAGAGTTCTGGTGAGAATAGAGTAGAGATTGAGGAAAATCCATCGACACCATCCGAATGGGAGGTTGTCGAAGAGGTAGCGAAGAAAGCACCTAATGTCGTTCCTCCTCCATATACCCCACCAATTCCTTTCTCGCAAAGGTTTGTGGAAGCTAAGGTATAATCCCAATCTAAAACGTATGCAGAGGTATTGGAAAATATCAAAACCGATGTATCTTTGTTTGAGCTCACGCATAAAAACAGAAAATTCGAGGACCATGAAACTAGGGATATCATTACTGTTAAGAGGGTAAGGTTAAACTTTGAGGTGATGGATGAAATAACTAAGCCCAAACTTGAAAAGTTAATACTTAGGATAGATCCAGAACCACCACCACAAGTTCAAAAGAATGAACCACCCCACAGAAGAAAGAAAAGAAAAGGTGAGGGATATGTGAGATAGCTTGATAAATGGCCATGGAAACCGAAGATTAACACTCCTAGCCGTCGAGCTATCGACGTTAAACAAAGCCCTGCGTGGGAGGAAACCCACGAGATTTTTATTTAATGTTTTCCTTTTATTGTTTGTGTTTGCAGAAAATAAAGAATGGTATCGCTTGTTACGTCTCAGCTACATTTAGGCGAACGATCTCTGGATGACAATCTTGGAGATGAGTTGGTGCCCACGGACATTCCTACAAATGTCGCTGCTGGTGGTGACACCGATGATGAGTATGATATGAGAGAGCATATCTCTCTAGTTCGTAACTCACCTCCTCCTTGTCCTTTCGCATGGTCAGGTTCCACCTGCACACACCGCACCGTATTTTTCTAACATTTTTTGCAGGTACTTCCTTCGGAAACAGGTAGTATGATGAGCGGCTTCAGTAAAGCGAAGTTTCAGCAAATTCAGATAACTCGTAGTCCAAGACGCTGGAGTAGAAGTGGCCAGCGAAGACAGGGACAACATGGGAAGAATCAGAGCGAATTTGGTCGTGGCATTCATACAGGTTCTATCTTTCCTTTTTCCACCTTTTAACAAAACATTGAGGACAATGTTTGGTTTAACCGTGGGGGAGGAACTTTATCACTTTATTTTACCGCTTTCTAGGTAGATTTTCATTATTAATTTCATTTCCTCTGTTTTGTGTCAATCAAGTCGAATGCATGTGTTGTCAAGTCTTTTTACGTGATCTTCGTTATTTATTTGATTTCCCCATTTTCTTGAGCCATACCGAAAAAAAAAGGGTGAATAAATTTTTGAAATTTTTGGAACAAACAGAGGATAGGTTACAAAGACTTGGGAAAGTTCCTAAAAAGATCGATATCGTCTTAACACCGTAGGTCTCTTGAATATAAGAATCAATTTGCATAATTATTATTCGAAAGCCTTGAATTCTCATTTCTGAAGTAGTCTTTAGTAGTTTATTGTAGCAGTCAGCACCATCTTGGTTACCGCTAAGCGAATGAACTGATGCAAATAAGTGATTGATCCAGTAAAAAGAAAGAAAAAGAAAAAAAAAAGGAATAAGTAATGAAAAGAGAATCCGCCTTCTAAGTCAGGTAACCCCACAAGGTTATTTAGCCCAAACGGCGGAGGAATCTTTGAAATTGTGCTTGTGCGTCTGTACTGAAAAAGATATTGTATTTAGGAACAAAGTTGGGATCAAAATCACCAACAGGTTTGTTCACCATGCAAGTACAAAATAACGGGTTTAATGTTATTACACCTGAATGAAAAAGATGAAAAATTGAGATGAGTAAGCTTGGCTTGAGCATAATAATATGATGCGGATCGGTAAGTATAGGAAAGAGACCTATGATCGCAAAAATGCGAAGTGTGTTGTTACGGTAGCCTTAGTTTTTGAATTAGTACCTATAAATGTGGCCTTGTCCGAAGTAAAGTCCATGAGCTTAGTCATTATAAGAATCACTATTTCTTTCTGTTTTCACAGTCTTGCTTGAGGACAAGCAAAGATTCAAGTTTAGGGGAGTTTGATAACGCAAAATTATATTGTATATTTGACTTGATTCGCATGCATTTTAGTACCATTTTTTGTTTATTTTTATCTTGTTATGCAGGTATTTCTGCTTTTATTTCAGATAAATCCAATCACAAAGCTCACATGTGAAAAAGAACAAGAAATGGCAAAGAAACGAAGAAAATAGGAAGAATAAAAGAAAAGAGCAGGTTGGCAGGTTTTTGAAGCTGTGGCCCTCGCCACAGGCTTTACACCCATGGCCCTCGCCACAGCCCTGTGGTCCTTGCCACAAGCTTTAATAGTGTGACCCTCGCCACAGGCCAAAACAGTTTTACACACTGGTTCCTATTTTCCTCCACGAAGCGAATTTCTCCCGAATTCTCTCCACACCCTGTCTTTCTCGTTCAACCCAACCATCCTAAGTCCACGCCAACTATCAGATTTTCAAGGGAAGAATTTGAGTATAAATTGGAGTTTTCGTCTTCAGTTAAAGGGGGAAGTTTTATGCGCGGAAGCGCTGTTCATAGTTTTTGACAGAAATTACATTGTAAAAGTGGTAGTTTCCTCACATTGAGGAACTACTACACAATTAGTATTAGGCCTATAATTTGTGTAATGCTTGGACCAAAGCTTGCCGCCATTGATAAAAGTTATTTCAGTTCCGCATTTATTCCAAGACCCGTAATTTATTTCTGGCTTTTACAGGTTTTTATTGCATTATTTGTTATTATCGTTTTTGTACCCTTTAATTAATTATCATGTTGTTTTCAAATGAAATTATCATGTTTACCTTGTCCTGCTAAACTGTTTAGTCACGAGAGTGAGGAGCAAGTAAAGGTTAGAGCCGGCACTGCGAGAGCGTGGGGATCGAACCAGATAGTGGGAACAGGGCATTGATTCTAAAAACAGCGAGAGCGTTTTAGGTATCGATTAGGATCTAATTAATTTTCAAAATACGTTTTCTAATTAAAACGGGGGAGCGAGAGCAAAATCCTGTGGTTAGGAGATGTGGCTTTAGACAATAGCGCAGAGTGTGAGGAGGAGTCTTTAGATCAATATTTTTTACGGAACATACGTAAATTAACGCCAACCAATTACAGAGTGCCTGAGGTACACGGAATCCACATTCCGGTCTCTCTTTTCTGTTATATTTTCTTAGTTTTATTTTAGTCCTAGTCTTAGTTTCCCTTTTTCCAAATATCATTAGCCTTAGCTTTACAAAGCGACGATTGATTACGGTAGGTTGACATTGGTCTCTGTGGGTTCGACAATCTTTTATATTACTTTGATAAATCCGTGCACTTGCAGACGTATCAGTCGACATAAATGCTATCAAGATATTCTTAATTGGGAACCCAGACCCAAATTTGGTGGCAGATGCTTACCATTCAGTGCATCTAAGGAATTTGTACAACGGGGGGAGGGGGTGATTACATGTTGTGTACCATTACTCTACAAATGGTTTATTTCCCACTTACCCAAATTTGCTGCTTTTTGGGATCTCAAAAGTGGTATGCGATGGTCGCATACCCGATGAAGGATATACCTTACAGCATTCATCTAGAAGGTCTTTTCTTCAAGGAAGGAGAATTTGACAGAGCACTCAAGGAGGAAATTGTACATGCATGGCATCATGTTCATAAGAAAGGAAGAAAATCTCTAGAAAAACTAAACTGCATCTCCGTAGAGCTTTACCTCCAACGGATACAAACTAGGCCCATCAAGTTAAAAATGCCTTACCCTCATTAGGAAGTATTTCCCTTAAAAAAATCTATCCTCTACTTCATGAGTGAAATAGAGAAACTGCAGGTCGCTTTTAACAAAACTCAACGTGAAAAGAACTCTTGGAAAAACAAATATCAAATTGTCAGCTTGGAATGCACAAAGATTTAAGAGTTACTAAAGGAGAAAGATGCTCTGATTGAAATACTAAAGCAGCATGCTATAGAAAGTCAAGAGGAATTGAGGAGTTTGCTCTCTCCTTTCACATGGCAAAGGATCATCGACCCGACAATGGTTGAGGAGACCCGATCAAAGAAGAGAAAAGGGGATCAGCAACCAGCATTCGGACCTTTGTCAGAAATTTCTTAGGATCCATAATCCAAGTTTTCCTTCTTGCACTTTGTAAAATAATGTACTTTTCCCTGTAAGATATTGTAATTCTTTGAATTCAATAAAAGGTTTCCACCGCTGTATGATATTTGCAACACAATTGTTAAAAGTTCTTTTGAAAACAAAAACATCATTCTCATTCTTTCCATATCATTCATCATTCTTGCATTACACATCTTTGTCATAAAGTCTCACGCATGTGTTACACTTTAGAGTCAAATTGTCTCATTCGTACAATAATCAGGCCAATCGGCAAAAGAAAATGGTTGATCTTAAGGAGGAAAATAGAGAGCTAAGAGAGGAAGTTAACACTCTGAAGGAAAGTCTGGAAAGACTCAACAACATGATTGAATCCCTGGCAACAGCTCGGGATCAACCACCTCAAAAGACTGTAATCTCAGAAATTGTGTCTGCACCAACGTTTGAGATACCCGTCAATCTTCCGCAGTACAACATGCCTAAAGGTTTTCCCTGGGGCATTCCTTTCAATTTCATACCTGAGGGATATATACCACCAATCACTGAAGACCTAGGGGCCACTGCCGGAACCTCCAGACCTGAAGGTTACAAACTTCAGGTGAACGAAGATGCAAGGACTACGACAGAGACTCCTGTACCTGAAGGTTACAAACTTCAGGTCACCGAAGCGCCAAGAGTTACTGGAGTAATGTCTATACCATAACCTGTGATACATATTATCCCAGAGGAACAGATCCTTCATGCCACCTCTGGCAAAGATGAAGAAGTGTATGAAAGAATAAACGAATTCCAATAATGGTTCTTGGAAATACAGAAAGAAATACATGTCATTCACGGACAGGACTTATTTGGCAAACATGGACCTATGTTTGGTCTCAAACGTCAAAATATCGCACAAGTTTAAAGTGCCCGACTTTGAGAAGTACAAAGGTAACTCTTGCCTTCAAAGTCACTTTGAAATTCTGGTACAGATGTGTGATGTCTTTGTGCAATGTCACAACATCGCAATTTGCTGAACAAGGCAATAATGGAGACAGTAAATAACACACTGAATTGTTCACCCAGTTCGGTTCAACCAACCTACATCTGGGGGCATACCAAGCCAGGAAGGAAGTCCACTATTAGTAGTATCAAATTACAGACTCAACATACCAGTTGATAATCTACCTAATTTAATCACTACCCAATGACCCTTCTACCTAAGTCCTCCCTAGGTAAGAGACTCCATCGCACTTCCAATCATCACAATGATGTCTAGCAGTCGACTACACCGCCACTGCATCAACATCTTGATTACCAACAACTGTTCAAACATAAAAGACACCCTTTCATGGCACACTTTGGAGTTGCTTCAAAGCTTCCTCCAAGAACAATATCAAACTCATTACCTACAGGTTTCTGAGTTACACACAGTGACCATCTCACAACCCGAGTGGTTCACTTAGACAAAGTCCTAATGATCTACATCTTGGACCCGCACCTCTTCTAGGTTACAAGCATTCTATTTATAATACAATCCCCACTAGATTTGGGCCTTCAAACATATCAAATCTTCTATAACAAATCTGCAACAGATCCTGCTTCTAAATAGATCTTCAATCATATCTTCAATTAAATCTTCAATAATTAACCCTGAATATTTTCCATATCTTTATGCATTAGTAACAAACTGATCTTCATAACTGAATGCAACAGAATATATCTCTCCCTTGATCTTCGCCTGCAATCTCTAATTGTAATTAGCAGAATATCTCATTCACACCAGAAACACGTGCAGCCCTAAACATATTACAGCCTGATGTTTTAATGTTCTGGTATAGTGATGTTAAGACATCGCATGTGACATCACTCTTCAACACTTTAACTCTTCAACCATAAACCAGAAAGTTAGCTAAGACATACCTATACTGTTAGAAGCTCATGTTGTAACATCAACCAAGACAACACATTGTTTTAACAAAATTTCAGCCAATTACAAGAACTTACAATCTCCCCCTTTGGCTAATTTTGGCTAAAACATATATATAAGCATTACAACTCAGATTACAGCAGTAATTACAACTCTATACTACTGTTAGTAGTTATCAGTAGCCACTGAACCTAACAGTAACCATCAGTAGCTACAATGAGCAGCAATCCTGGAGAAACATCTTCTAGGGAATATTTGAATGATGTTAAGACATCATATCTGACAACTTCTTTTGGCAGCACAGCCCACCACAATCACTTCAGGCAGCACATCAGGAGGAAGAAGTAGAAAGTCCCAAAGTTATGCACTCAAATTAAAGATATCTGGTGTACATGAGGAAGAAGATTTTAGACACTCCCCCTTAATACAACACATTTCTTTTTCCTTTCAACTCAGACCCGGATTCATTGTGGAAGACTCCCCCATAAAAGCAGTGTTTGTCTAGTCACCAAAGACCAATGGTGGCATGAGAGAATTTTGCACACCTTCTTTGATCAGACCCCCTGGTCAATCTGTGGCATAACATGACACGTTGAGAAGTTCCATTCTGCCAGCCCAGGTAACTCAGAACACAAGTCACAACTGTTATCATAACTCAGGACACAAGTCACAAAGACTCAACATCAACTCAAGGATGTACCATCCTCTTCTGCTGCATCAGGAACTGCAAACTCCAGGCATAACAACTGCGCAAACCATTTAGACCATCTCTCTCCTTTCTTCCCCTTTTTAGCCACAAATTGGCAAAGGAAACCCTCACAAAACCAGACCAAAAAAGTGCTTACCCAAACACAAATAAAAGCCATAAGACTTATGAGATAAGAACACTCACTAGCTGAAGGAGAACAAACTAACCCCTATAAATAGCTGACCAGTAACTTAGAAATTAACGAGCCTTGAATATGTCAATGTTCTTGGTCAAACAAACGTTATTTTAGGTATCACAAACTGCATTCAAATTCAATGCCTACCTTCCAAAAACTGCCTTGACTGCCTTAAATATTTCACAACTGAATCTTACCATAAATTAGGCCAATAACGTTCCATGCACAGTCGAAGCCACGTGTTTCACTTTATCCTAACACCACCGTCCAAAATACCACCCTGTTTGGCTCAAGCAAAACATGTCCTATATCATGTTCTGACATCTCTTCAGACATTGCCTGCTGGCTCATTAACCCAAGACTCTACAAACACATCTTCTTATCTAACGGGTATAGATGCAACTTCTCACAACTTCTTCTAGATTGCTTCCAACCATCAGCCAAGTACACCACTTTTGCTTTTCAGACCTCTATTGTAAAGGCACTATCTTCACACAGCTATGACAGGTCCCATCATCACACTGCACAAGCTTGATCAGTACACATGCTGCAACAGGCTATAGTAATCAGTCTTACACTCAATGCCCTTTATGATATCCCACCAATAATACCACATTCCTCATGGGGATTTTAGATACAAGATATGCCAAGTCCAATAAACAAAGGCCCATTTTATTGGAAATTTCTCACACAAGATAAACACCCTTCTGTCCTTACATTCATCGGCTCCTAATGAAGTCTTCAACATGACAGTAGCCATGTATTTCCAGAACTACTTATCATCAAGATTAGAATCTGCCCATTCTAATCCACACTATGTCAGAACTGCCACTTCAGACTATAATGCTGCTTCTTCAAACTCCATAAGTATGGTACATACCCAACCATAATGTTGTAACAACATGTAGGACATCAGCACAAGACAACAGACCATCCCACTTAACTAGACAAGACCTAGCCTCATCCTACTAGGACCACTTCCACCCAGGCACCAAGCACGAAGTTCTGGTAACCAATATGTTAAGAAAAGCAGGTTCCCATACCAAAGACTACTCTGACTGGTCAGGCGATACAAACAATTCCATATTATCCATTATAAACACCAAACCTCCTTGCTCCTATCAGTACACCAAGAAAGGAAACATGAGTCAGTCTAACAAGAATGCGTCAAAGAGACACATGCAAGTGGACAAGAAGCCAGATCCTCAGAAGTTGAAGGACATAACACTGTCCAAAGCTGGAGCATCTTCTGGAGCAACAAGAACACGCAAGACATCAGAAACCAGGATGAAGACTATCAAGAAAAACTAAGTGCAGCTTCAAGCATATGATGATGAATGGGATGAAGATTGGAAGACTTTTCTTGATTCGGGGGGTTGGGATAATTTTTAGACACTTTGTTAGATGTTTTTACTAATCTTGTAAGCTTTCATCAATGCAATAAATTTCTGTTTTACTTCTGTTCCATTTACACAACTGTACAAGACACTAAATCCTCATGTAAACAACTTTTCAATTTACTTTAAACTAAGTGCCAACACCAAAAAGCTCCCATAATATCATTCTCCCCCTATCAAGGATAACCAGTGCACCTTTGCAAGAAGAACACCTTCCATCAACACAAACCCCTACTGAGTTCTTCCAGAAATTGCATAGAAACGCACATTCTCCACAAACAAAGTTGTCCTTCAGACTCCTCCTCAGAAGCATGTGCACATATGATTCAAACAATTAGCTCCACATGGGTAGAACCATTTATGTCCACACCAACATGCCATCCAACAGCCTAATGTCATAACATGTTATCATTCAACCAATCTTCATAATCTTGATCAGCATATATACCTTTGCAGCCAAAATCCATAGACAAGTATTCCCCCTGTCATGGTTAACTAATGCTCTAGATGAGGATGAACAATAGAGCACTTCCAATCAAACAATACCTGGACTACATTTTCCATCCAAGGCAGACCTTCTACTTCATCATTCTCCCGTATGCTCCTTAGGCATAATGTAGGTACCACACTTCTGAACCAGAGCATAATCATCCTTCACCAAGGATTTCCAACCAGACAATGTCCCAATACATGTTAGAACATCTACCACCTACCAAGACATCATCACCATGATTCTTGATATGCTCCAACATTGCGTCCTCAGCTTGAGCAAGGAGAGCTTTAGAGACACATAGAGAAATAAATTCTCATCCACCACGTCCATCCAAAGCCTAGAACTTCTGCCACAAGCTCCAAGAGTGTTTGGATACTACTGCATAATCACCAATCAACTCCACCAGTTGATTACCTCCAAGATGCTTTACTCAGTCACATAAAGTAGATTCTCAAGCCAACTGCAGTCCTGCACTTTAACCTTAGACAAATACATAGTCTCCCGTCAATGTATATTGAAAGCACATCCTCAAAAGCAGATAAATACTCAACTTCACACCACCGCCATCTGCTGGTTCTTCTACAAAACAAACCATCATGACAACCACTCATACCACAAAAGATCAGTGTCTTGATCTTTTACTCTGCCCTAAAAAAAACTGAAATGATGTTTCAACATCATATCTCTTAATCATATTAATCCACGCATCTCTCTTGTAGGGAACACACAAGAGCATATCAGCATCTGATCAACTTCCAACAAAACTGCAGTAACTTTCACACTCTTCCAGAAGCTTCTTTTTATAAGCACAAGGTTCAGATCTCCTGTCTAATCAAAGAGTAATTACTGCCATCCTTCTGCATACCATTCATAACCCTGAAGGAGCTTATGCAAATATTACTTGACCACCGGCTGAAATACCCTGCTACTGCACACAAACTCTTTTTCCTTTCTCTTCAACCAGCTCCTGCTGAAATGCTTACTGAACAGCATCTCAAAAATTGTTCAACTTCACAACTTCAGTGATCCTTCTAAGCAGCTACACTCCAATAGGTCTTGACTTAGTATTTACCATAAACTGCTAATGTGAAGCACGATGTCGAGACATTAGAATTGACATATTAAGCTCAGCTTCTTTCTTGATGAAATCACAAATAAGCTTAAGAGTTGACTGATCAAGATCTTCACTCCCGCGTGAAAACTTTGACAGTGATACTCTTTTGCTTTGGCTTTACCTTCTTCTTTCACCATCACAGTAAAGACTGGTCTTCTACTTCTGATCCTTCCAGCCACAAGGCCAATGCAAACCCCAATTCCAATTGACCAAAGGCTGATTGACCTATTAGGCTCAGCTTCTTTCTTGATGAATCCTCTTACAGCCCAGATGCCTCCTCTTCCAAGTCAGGAGTAGGATCCAAACAGATGTGATCAACACATTTGTTTAGCCCCCCAAGCATCTGTTATGTCACAATCTGCTGGTTGGAGACCTCTTTTCAATAAGCTCATATAAGAGTTCGTTTGGGATGAATCACAAGTAACTTTGGCAACTCTAAGCTAGTTGAAGATGTCCTCAAGTATCACCACACCATGTGATACATCTTCAGAATGTTGCAGCCTTACCACAAAACTACCAGGAACTTTCCATCAGATATATATATGCAGCGGACCATACACCAGAAAACTCCTCTACAGCCTTCAGGCAAAACATAGTAACCCTTGCCCAAACACTCCAAGTACACTAGGTCATTATAGGTTTGAAAATAAGTCAAACCACACAACAACTTATCACCAATGCTACAGGCCTTCATTCTACACTGACTATTTTCCTTGCTCATGAACCAGAAAGTATCTTCCCTAGATCTCATCCAGAAACAGACAGGATATAACACCCCCAATCTATACCCCCAAAGTAATAAAGCAGTAAAAGAAAATTCAAAATTTCGTCAGAGTATATTTAAATTATCATGGCATAGACCGAGGGGTCACATCAAATTGAAAACAATACATACAACACCTACTCATAACGATATGCAACAGTGGGGTAGCAATCAACAGAGGAACTCAGTTCCTTACACCCACATTTCAGAATTTAGAATAAAAGCGGAAAATCTAAAACTGAATAACATACATATATATATCACATGAAAAGTTTGTCATACATCAAGTTGTACATGCACAAGCCAAAAGATATATATACAGAATACACAATAATCACTAACGGTCTCCCTAACTACCCGGTGTCACATATCAGAGCCGACCGACAAAAGAATGAAGACGCAAAGCTTCACAAAAATACCTCCAGCAACTCTAATCTGCAATGCCTCATAGAGCATTATAAAACAGCAGAAGGGTGAGAAAAACAACCATAATATAATTGCATATAATTATATATATAACATGAAAATACACACATGTATACGTTTCTCACCACAACTCACGCCATAAATCATACACAAGGCATTACAAGACATAATACATATTTCCATCACCAACACATATCCATATATCACTTTACCCACACACCCACACATAATCAACCATAAATGATTTATGCAAATGCAAGAGACCGACGCAACGACTCTATGCATATGCACATGCGGTACCGACTTCCATTGTTTCTCATCACTAGTTCACTCAGGAACTCTGCTGGAATCATCGCTCGTTATATCACTATAACTCCCCGTCGGGCATACGATGTTCCCCGTCGCTCACACCTCTTTGTATAAGGCACACGACGTTTATGGATCGCTCACACCTCTTTGTATAAGGCACACGACCCGATCGCTCACACCCCACACGGGCACACGATCGTCTATAATCATCGCTCACACCTCTTTGTATAAGGCACACGACGTTATAGCGAATTCCCTCTGGAATCCAAATCGTCACTCAGGACGTTTCAACAATGCATATCATGATGCTTGGCATACAATGACTCATGACATTTAATATGCACAGATGAATACATTCATTTACATCGACAAAATCACACTTTGCACTTATGCCCAAAACAATGCATTTAATTTCCTTACGGCCACAAATCATCACAACACCATCTAATCACACACATTTACATCATACAACAGCACCTTGCACGATACACATCAATTACGTACAAGTATAACGACAAAAGTCGACAACCGATACTATTCCCGATTTTTCGACATAATTAAATCGGCTAACAATTTCACAATCATCATAATAAGAAAGTACAGCTCGATAGCTTCACAACGATACCAAGAATATAAAAATCGGATAAACGGATCAAAAGTTACGAACGAAAACGAAAACGATATTTTGAAAAGTCACATTTTGCAATTGTCCTGTCCATACGCGTATTGCCATGAGCCATACGCGTATGAGCAGAGACTCATTTTTCCCAAAGTTCAAGTGTAAATGTTCGTACGCGTAATGCCCAAGCCCGTACGCGTAATGACCTACAATGCTACGCGTATCATACGCAAATGGGCAGATGGCCGAGAAAACAAGCAACACATACGCGTATTGGCCCTAAAACGTGCCTCCCATACGCGTATTGCCAAGGTCCATACGCGTATGAACATGCCCCATACGCGTATGACCTGGAAATCTCAGAAAAATTCTTCTGCATAATTGTTCATACGGGTTCCATCCAAAAACAACCTAAATCTTGCCTACACACCAAAAAATTGTCAATACAATGCATTTGAATATGTATCTATCATGTACTACCAAGAATTAACACTTAACACATAAATTTCAACACATTTAATCAATGTCTAAGCAATTTTACCAAAAATGGGTTTACTAAAATATTTCCCATTCAATCCAACAAACATCACAAATATACATACATAATCATATACAAGTATACAATAATTGAGTTTCACACCCTTACCCGATTAAATCGATTCTAGAAGTTGATTTCTCTTTGATTTTCCAAGTTTTCCACTATTTCTCTTCTTCTTCTTCTCTTTTCTCTCCTTTTTCTTTCTTCTCCCTTTCTTTCTTTCTATTTTTCCCTCTTCTATTTTTTTCTATTTTTCTTACTTAATCAAAAATATCCTAAAATGACCAAAATACCCCCACACTCCAATGTCTCGCAAACGATCCCAAAACCCGATAAAATATCTCAACATTGAAAAATAACATATTTTCAGATAAAAGTAAAAAATAAAATAAAATATTAATAAAATAATCAAACGACTCGATTAAATAAAACTCACACAAAACTGGGTCGTTACAACTCTCCCCCGCTTAGAAATTTTCGTCCTCGAAAATATTACCTGAGATGAACAACTCTGGATACGACTCCCGCATCCGACTCTCCAACTCCCAAGTCAAATTGCCCTCAGCAGCGCCTCCCCACGCCACTTTCACAAGTGCAATATCCTTGCCCCTCAACCGCTTCACCTCGCGATCCAAAACCCTAACTGGTACTGCCTCGACCGTAAGGTTCTCTCTTACCTCCACCTCATCCATCGGAATCACATGTGACGGATCTGGAACATACTTCCGAAGCTGTGAAACATGAAACACATCATGCAAATTCGACAGATTCGGCGGCAACGCCACCCTATAAGCCACAACACCCACTCTCGCGGATATCTGGTAAGGACCAATAAACCGAGAAGTAAGTTTCTTAGATTTCAATGCATGACCCACACCTGTTACCGGCTTAACCCTCAAAAACACATGATCGCCCTCTTGGAACTCAAGATCTTTCCGTCTCTGATCATGATAACTCTTTTGTCTACTCTGAGAATCATTCATCTTCTCACGAATAAACTTCACTTTCTCCATCGTCTGTTGCACCAATTCTGGCCCAACCACCATTCTCTCACCAGATTCGTGCCAACACAAAGGTGTCTGACACCTTCGTCCATACAATGCTTCAAACGGTGCCATTCCAATACTAGAATGGAAAATGTTATTATACGTAAACTCAAACAAAGCAAGATAACTATCCCACGCACCACCTTGTTCCAAAACACAAGCCCTCAACAAATCCTCCAAAGATTGAATCGTCCTCTCCGTCTGACCATCCGTTTGCGGATGATAAGCCGAACTCAATCTCAACTTAGAACCCAAGGCCTTCTGTAAACTTTCCCAAAATCTCGAGGTAAATCTAGGATCTCGATCAGAAACAATACTCAATGGAACCCCATGCAACTTCACAATCACACTGATGTAAATCTCAGCTAACCGCTCCAAAGTAAAACTGATGTCAATCGGAATAAAATGAGCCGATTTAGTCAGCCTATCAACAACCACCCAAATAGCATTATGCCCTCGTTGAGTATTCGGTAACCCTGTTACAAAATCCATCGAAATGCTATCCCATTTCCACTCAGGAATATCCAACGGTTGTAACAAACCACTAGGCCTCAGATGTTCCACCTTCGATTTCTGACAAGTCAAACATGCATAAACAAACTGAGCCACATCTCTTTTCAATCCAGACCACCAGAAAATCTTCTTCAAATCCTGATACATCTTATTCGCTCCCGGATGTATACTCAAATTACTCCGGTGTCCTTCCTCCAAAATCATCTTTTTCAACTCCACATCATCAGGAATACAAATCCTACCTCGGAATCTCAAAACACCATTAATATCTACTTGGAAATCATTATTCGCATCTTTTCCTCCAACCAACATCAAATCCACAAATTTCACATCTAACTTCTGTTTCTCACAAACAGTTGTCAAAAAATCATTAGTAATCGTTAGCATACCAAGCCTAACGCTATCCGACGTCACTTCACAAACCAAACTCAAGTCTCTAAACGATTCCAAAAGTTCCCACTCTTTAACCATTAAAGCGGACATATGTAATGATTTACGGCTCAATGCATCGGCTACCACATTAGCTTTACCAGGATGGTAGTTCAAGCCAAAGTCATAGTCCTTCAAGAATTCCAACCATCTACGTTGCCTCATATTAAGCTCTTTCTGATCAAACAAATATTTCAAACTTTTATGATCACTAAAGACTTCAAACCTTGCACCGTAGAGATAATGCCTCCAAATCTTCAACACAAAAACCACAGCCGCTAACTCTAGATCATGAGTAGGATAATTTTTCTCATGAACTCTCAATTGCCTTGAAGCATACGCCACGACCTTACCTCCTTGCATCAGAACACCACCTAGACCAATCAAAGAAGCATCACAATAAACCACAAATGGTTCATTAGGATTCGGCAAAATCAAAATTGGAGCTGTCGTCAATCTTTTCTTCAGCTCATTAAAACTTTCCTCGCACCGAATATCCCAAATGAACGCTTGCCCTTTACAAGTCAACTGGGTCAAAGGAAGTGCTAGCTTCGAAAAACCCTCAATAAACCTTCGATAATAACCAGCCAACCCCAAAAAGCTTCAAATTTCAGTAACGGATCTCGGAGCCTCCCATTGTAGAACTGCTTCTACTTTAGATGGATCCACAGCAATACCATTACCTGAAATTACGTGTCCAAGAAAACTCACTTCCGACAACCAGAATTCACACTTTGACAATTTGGCAAAAAGCTTCCTCTCCTTCAAAACCTGCAAAACAATACGCAAATGTTCTGCATGCTCCTCCCGAGACTTAGAATAAATTAAGATATCATCAATAAACACCACCACAAATCGATCAAGATGCTCATGAAAAATACGATTCATGTATTCCATAAACACACCTGGCGCATTAGAAACCCCGAACGACATCACAGAATATTCATAATGACCGTATCGTGTCCTAAAAGCCGTCTTCTGAATATCTTCCTCCTTTACCCTAATCTGATGATACCCTGATCTCAAATAAATCTTACTGAACACACAAGCACCAACCAACTGATCCATCAGGTCATTAATCCTTGGAAGAGGATACTTATTCTTGATCGTCACCTTATTCAACTGGCGATAATCAATACATAATCGCATACTGTCATCCTTCTTTTTCACCAATAAAACTGGAGCACCCCAAGGCGACACACTAGGTCTTACAAACCTCTTCTCCAACAACTCATTCAACTATTTCTTTAACTCCACCAACTCAGATGCCGACATACGATAAGGTGCCATAGAAACAGGTCTAGTACCAGGAACTAGATCTATAGAAAACTCCACCTCTCTCTCTGGAGGCACATCTGAAATATCCTCAGGAAACACTTCCGGAAATTCACACACAACAGGAAACACATCAAGTGAAACTTGACTATCCACAGTTAAAGATGTAAACAAACCAAACAACTGAGCTTCCTCCGCCAAAAGTTTCTTAAACTCTTTGGTAGATAAGAAACTCGAGTCTTCGTCTTCCTCAAGAGAAGGAAACCTTACTAGCTTATGATAACAATCAATGTGAACCCTATTGAATTGCAACCAATTCATACCAAGAACCACATCTAAACCCTCCAACGGTAAACGCACCAAATCCATCTCAAAGTCTTTACCATAAATGGTCAAAGGACATCTTAGACAAACCAAGGACGTAGTTACTGACCCCATTGCTGGAGTATCAATAACCATTTCACCACCCATCAAAGACAACACAAGATTCAAACGCTTCGCGCACTCAGACGAAATAACGAATGAGTCGCTCCCATATCAATAATAGCAATCAAAGGAGTACTATTAATAAAACAAGTACCTCTGATCAGACGATCTGCACTCGAAGTCTGAGATCCCGATAATGCAAACACTTTCCCACTAGCTGGAGCTTGCTTCGGTTTCGGACACTTCGTACTAACATGTCCCAGCTCACCACAATTAAAGCACTTCACCACGTTCTTCTTACAATCAGCTGCAATGTGTCCTATACCTCCACAGTTAGAACACTTCCTAAAATCTTTCCTGCACTCAAACTGACTATGCCCCACTTCACCACACCTATAACATCTCATAGGACCAGACATTCCTCCTCCACTTGACCTTTTCTCAAAATTCCATCTTTGTTTACCTTTGTCAGCTGGTGTCACATACGGACCACCACGGAACTGTTGTTTCCCTTTCCTCTCGCTCACACTCTTGTAATGAGTAGAACGAGCCTTACTGTCTTCTTCATAAATTCTACAGCAATCTATCAAATCAGAAAACCTCCAAATCCTCTGATATCCAATTGCCTGCTTTATCTCATGACGCAAGCCATTCTCAAACTTCACACACTTAGAGAATTCAGCAGTAGCTTCCGCATAATGAGGATAAAACTGCACAAGTTCCACAAACTTAGCAGTATAATCAACTACAGACATGTTACCTTGTTTAAGTTCCAAGAACTCAATCTCCTTCTTTCCTCTCACATCTTCAGGAAAATACCTCCTCAAGAACTCCCGGCTAAAAACTTCCCAAGTAATTTCTTCCTCTTCTGCAGTTTCCAACCCACGTCGAGTACTAACCCACCAGTCATCAGCTTCTTCCAATAACATGTGAGTACCCAGTCTCACCTTCTGGTCTTCATCACAATCCATCACTCGGAAAATCCTTTCAATCTCTTTCAGCCAAATCTGTGCACCATCCGGATCATATCTTCCTTTGAAGACAGGCGGTTTGTTTTTCCTGAACTCATCATTACCAGCAGCATGAGGTGCACCCTGCACAGCACGAGCCATAGCTTGCATAGCCGCAGCCAAAGCAGCATCATTCCTACCAGCCATATTCTGTTCATTTCCAATAACAGAAACTATGGTTAAACAAACAACTCATCCAACCACAACGACCAACAAGGACTGACACAATTGACACGGACTGACACAAACTGGCTCTGATACCACTTAATATAACACCCCCAATCTATACCCCCAAAGTAATAAAGTAGTAAAAGAAAATTCAAAATTTCGTCAGAGTATATTTAAATTATCATGGGATAGACCGAGGGGTCACATCAAATTGAAAACAATACATATAACACCTGCTCATAAAGATATGCAACAGTGGGGTAGCAATCAACAGAGGAACTTAGTTCCTTACACCCACATTTCAGAATTTAGAATAAAAGCGGAAAATCTAAAACTGAATAACATACATATATATATCACATGAAAAGTTTGTCATACATCAAGCTGTACATGCACAAGCCAAAAGATATATATACAGAATACACAATAATCACTAACGGTCTCCCTAACTACCCGGTGTCACATATCAGAGCCGACCGACAAAAGAATGAAGACGCAAAGCTTCACAAAAATACCTCCAGCAACTCTAATCTGCAATGCCTCATAGAGCATTATAAAACAGCAGAAGGGTGAGAAAAACAACCATAATATAATTGCATACAATTATATATATAACATGAAAATACACACATGTATACGTTTCTCACCACAACTCACGCCATAAATCATACACAAGGCATTACAAGACATAATACATATTTCCATCACCAACACATATCCATATATCACTTTACCCATACACCCACACATAATCAACCATAAATGATTTATACAAATGCAAGAGACCGACGCAACGACTCTATGCATATGCACATGCGGTACCGACTTCCATTGTTTCTCATCACTAGTTCACTCAGGAACTCTGCTGGAATCATCGCTCGTTATATCACTATAACTCCCCGCCGGGCATACGATGTTCCCCGTCGCTCACACCTCTTTGTATAAGGCACACGACGTTTATGGATCGCTCACACCTCTTTGTATAAGGCACACGACCCGATCGCTCACACCCCACACGGGCACACGATCGTCTATAATCACCGCTCACACCTCTTTGTATAAGGCACACGACGTTATAGCGAATTCCCTCTGGAATCCAAACCGTCACTCAGGACGTTTCAACAATGCATATCATGATGCTTGGCATACAATGACTCATGACATTTAATATGCACAGATGAATACATTCATTTACATCGACAAAATCACACTTTGCACTTATGCCCAAAACAATGCATTTAATTTCCTTACGGCCACAAATCATCACAACACCATCTAATCACACACATTTACATCATACAACAGCACCTTGCACGATACACATCAATTACGTACAAGTATAACGACAAAAGTCGACAACCGATACTATTCCTGATTTTTCGACATAATTAAATCGGCTAACAATTTCACAATCATCATAATAAGAAAGTACAGCTCGATAGCTTCACAACGATACCAAGAATGTAAAAATCGGATAAACGGATCAAAAGTTACGAACGAAAACGAAAACGATATTTTGAAAAGTCACATTTTGCAATTGTCCTGTCCATACGCGTATTGCCATGAGCCATACGCGTATGAGCAGAGACTCATTTTTCCCAAAGTTCACGTGTAAATGTTCGTACGCGTAATGCCCAAGCCCGTACGCGTAATGACCTACAATGCTACGCGTATCATACGCAAATGGGCAGATGGCCGAGAAAACAAGCAACACATACGCGTATTGGCCCTAAAACGTGCCTCCCATACGCGTATTGCCAAGGTCCATACGCGTATGAACATGCCCCATACGCGTATGACCTGGAAATCTCAGAAAAATTCTTCTGCATAATTGTTCATACGGGTTCCATCCAAAAACAACCCAAATCTTGCCTACACACCAGAAAATTGCCAATACAATGCATTTGAATATGTATCTATCATGTACTACCAAGAATTAACACTTAACACATAAATTTCAACACATTTAATCAATGTCTAAGCAATTTTACCAAAAATGGGTTTACTAAAATATTTCCCATTCAATCCAACAAACATCACAAATATACATACATAATCATATACAAGTATACAATAATTGAGTTTCACACCCTTACCCGATTAAATCGATTCTAGAAGTTGATTTCTCTTTGATTTTCCAAGTTTTCCACTATTTCTCTTCTTCTTCTCTTTTCTCTCCTTTTTCTTTCTTCTCCCTTTCTTTCTTTCTATTTTTCCCTCTTCTATTTTTTTCTATTTTTCTTACTTAATAAAAAATATCCTAAAATGACCAAAATACCCCCACACTCCAATGTCTCGCAAATGATCCCAAAACCCGATAAAATATCTCAACATTGAAAAATAACATATTTTCAGATAAAAGTCAAAAATAAAATAAAATATTAATAAAATAATCAAACGACTCGATTAAATAAAACTCACACAAAATTGGGTCGTTACACAGGATGCCTGCTCTGATACCAATTGAAATTCTGGTACAGATGTTGATGTCTTTGTGCAATGTCACAACATCGCAATCTGCTGAACAAGGCAATAATGGAGATAGTAAATAACACATTGAATTGTTCACCCAGTTCGGTTCAACTAACCTACATCTGGGGGCATACCAAGCCAGGAAGGAAGTCCACTATTAGTAGTATCAAATTACATACTCAATAGACCAGTTGACAATCTACCTAATTTAATCACTACCCAATGACCCTTCTACCTAAGTCCTCCCTAGGTAAGAGACTCCATCTCACTTCCAATCATCACAATGATGTCTAGCAGTCGACTACACTGCCACTGCATCAACAGCTTGATTACCAACAACTGTTCAAGCATAAAAGACACCCTTTCATGACACACTTTGGAGTTGCTTCAAACCTTCCTCCAAGAACAATATCAAACTCATTACCTACAGGTTTCTGAGTTACACACAGTGACCATCTCACAACCCGAGTGGTTCACTTAGACAAAGTCCTAATGATCTACATCTTGGACCCGTACCTCTTCTAGGTTACAAGCATTCTATTTATAATACAATCTCCACTGGATTTGGGCCTTCAAACATATCAAATCTTCTATAACAAATCTGCAACAGATCCTGCTTCTAAATAGATCTTCAATCATATCTTCAATTAAATCTTCAATAATTAACCCTGAATATTTTCCATATCTTTATGCATTAGTAAGAAACTGATCTTCATAACTGAATGCAACAGAATATATCTCTCCCTTGATCTTCGCCTGCAATCTCTGATTGTAATTAGCAGAATATCTCATTCACACCAGAAACACGTGCAGCCCTAAACACATTACAGTCTGATGTTTTAATGTTCTGGTATAGTGATGTTAAGACATCGCATGTGACATCACTCTTCAGCACTTTAACTCTTCAACCATAAACCAGAAAGTTAGCTAAGACATACCTATACTGTTAGAAGCTCATGTTGTAACATCAACGAAGACAACACATTATTTTGACAAAATTTCAGCCAATTACAAGAACTTACACACTTGATAATGTACGCTCGAAAGATGTCTACCCAGACAGAAAACCAACAGTTAATAATCCACTACTTTCAAGACAGTTTAATCGATGTCGCGTTCAAATGGTACATGGGATTAAACCGTACCAAGATCAGTACCTTCAGAGATCTTGGGGCAGCTTTTGTTCAGTAGTATAAGTACAATTTGGATATGGCACCCGACAGAGATTAACTTAGAGCTATGTCCCAAAAGGATAAAGAAACCTTCCGGAAGTACGCTCAAAGATGGCGTAAAATCGCCGCCCAGATTTGTCCTCCTCTTAAGGAGAAAGTAATGACGAAAATATTCTTGAAAACATTAAGCTCAGTTTATTATGACTGAATGGTCGCCAGAGTGCCTAGTGATTTTACCGAGATGGTAAACATGGGGGTACGCCTTGAAGAAGCAGTCCGAGAAGGTCAATTGGTTAAGGACACAGAACCATCCAGTAGTAGTAAAAGATACGGGAGTGTTTTCCAAAAGAAGAAAGAACATGATATCAGTAATATCTCGCAGATTAAGCAAAGGCGAAAGTACCAACCTCGACAGGTAGCAACGGTATCTCCTATTGTCAGTCCCGCGCCGATCCCAGCATATCAACCACATGTTGCTCAGAGATAGCCAAATCAACAACTGATCAGTAAAAGCATCAACAACCTATTCAGCAGGCTTGCCCGCAATACAATAACAACAATCATTTTCCACGATCGCCAGGGTTTTACCCCATACCAATGTTATATGCATAACTATTCCCACTTTTGCTAGCCAAGGGGCACGTCCAAACCAGGACTCCTCTCACAGTGCTGGACAATCCCTATTATTGGTTCAAAGCTGATCAATCTTGCCCTTATCACCAAGGAGGATCGGGGCATAACATTGAGAACTGCCTCAGCTTCAAATTTGACGTACAAAGGCTCGTGAAAAATGAAGCTTTATCTTTCAAAGATACGAATCAGAATGTTCAAACGAACTCATTGCCACAACATGAAAAAGCTTCAGTAAACTTGGTAGATGAAGGATCCGGCAACAGTAATCAAATTCACGTTGTACGCCTGCTAGGAACAAATCTGGTAAAAATGCATTTCTGGCAAAGCGGGTATGGCCATGTGCCATCTCACAACTATCATCAATGCGACATTTGTTCCAAGAACAATCAAGGGTGCATCATTATACAAGCAGCTCTTCAAGAATAGATGGATCTAGGCTGGATCCAAGATCATAGGATTCATGGAATAAATATGGCCTATAAACATCCAAACATTGTTCAAAATCATGACATCCGTGCAATGAATGTCAATCTGGTGGCAATGCATTCAAGACAAAGCCAATACCACAATTTGTCACTGCACGACTACAACACTTGCTCAATTTGTTCAAAAGATAATCAAGAATGTTCTTTTGTATAAGAAGCCCTTCAGCGTCAAATGGATCTAGGATGGATCCAAGACTATCATGGAAGGAATAATCACCAGGTCAACATGGTTCAGATTTTTGACATTCGTTTAATGAATGCCAGCTTGGTAGAATTACATGCCAAGCAAGTCAGGCTCGGTTATCTGTCGGCCCATAATTAGCAGGAATGTAAAGATTGCTCAGAAAAAAATCAAGGAAGCTTAATTGTACAAAGAACTCTTCAACATTTGTTGGGCCATTTGTTGAAAGCGCACATCAAGTTAGCATAACAAATAGAAATCCGGACAGATACCAAAGCTATGACATCCGCTTGTTGGAAACATATTTGGTAAAGATGCACTGCATACAGAGTGGATACGGCCGGGTGCCGCCTCACAATTATGAACGCTATCGAATATATTTAGAAAATAGCTAAGGGTGCTACATAGTGCGCGCAGCTCTCCAGAATCAAGTGGACCAAGGGGAAACCCAACTATGCTTAAATTCAAATTCCATCAATATGGTGCAAGGTTGCCCAAGGCAGCACGCAGTTTACGACATTAAAAACATTGAAACGTCATTGGTCAAATTTCACAAATACCTGTACGGACTTGATTATTTTGGTCCGAATCACCGCGATCATTTGACTTGTAGAAAATGTCGCAAAAGTCGTCATGGTGGCCTCCTTGTCCAAAATGAGATTCAAGAGTTGTTGAACAAAAGAACCATCACAGTTTTCAATGAAAGAAAACCTGTTAATTATGGAATTAACGAGGATGTTTTCACCATAATCCCTCTGCTCGATGAACCAGAGCACTTGGAGATCCCTTTCGACAATGGAAAAATTTCTAACATTCCCGAGTTGGAACCAATTAAGGTTACTTTTGACAACTGAAAGACCGAAATAACCCCTTTAGTTATCTACTTGCCAGGCCCAGTGCCCTACAAGTCATAGAAAGTTATTATATATAAGTACGGTACAACCATAATAGAAGATGGAAAAGAAATTCCGCAGGTATCCGTTGTCAGTATTGCTGATATCTGTCGAGTCACCCGAAGCGGTCGAATCTTCAACCGAGGAGTTGGAGAACCTACAAAAGAAAGGGAACCTCAAGCTGAAGTTCTTAATCAACAAATTGGTCAATCCAGTAACATAGAACCTGTGAAAAATAACGATGAAATGTTAAAACTCATCCAGAGAAGTGAATGCAACATTGTGGATCAACTATTACAAACTTCTTCTCGGATATTCGTGTTATCTCTCCTGCTCAGTTCAGAAGCTCACAGAGAAGCTCTACAAAGGGTCTTGGAACAAGCCTTTGTAGAACAAGATGTAACAGTGGGTCAGTTTGACAGCATTATTTCCAACATCACTTCCTACAACAATTTGGGTTTCAGTGATGAAGAACTTCCAGAGGAAGGCAAGAATCATAACATGACACTCAATATCACAGTCAATTGCAAGGATGATTCTTTAACCAGCATACTGGTAGACATTAGTTCATCCTTGAACGTCATGCCAAGGTCAACTCTAGTACGACTATCTTTTCAAGGTACTCCGATAAGAGGCAGTGAAATCATAGTCAAAGCTTTTGACAGATCCAAGAAGACAGTTATCGACACAGTCGACCTTCCCATAACCATTGGTTCCCACATTTTCCAAGTCACTTTCCAAGTCATGGACATCCGAGCAGCATACAGTTGTTTATTGGGACGACCTTGGATACATAAAGCAGGGGCAGTCACTTCGACACTTCACCAAAAGCTGAAGTTTGTCAAGAACGACAAGTTGGTCATAGTATGTGGAGAACAAACTTTAGTCGTGAGCAACCTATCACCATTCTCGTATTTAAAGCCAGAAGAAGTCGTTGGAACTCAATTTCAAGCACTCTCTGTGACCAATGAGAATCATCAAGAAAAAAGAACGTCAATTTCCTTGTACAAAGATGCTCTCCAAATAATAGGGAGCAGTGACATAAAAGGATGGAGACAAGTTGTGATTCCTGTTGATAATAAGACAAGAAAAGGTCTTGGTTTTTCTCCAGCACTTACCAAGACTACAAAAAAAGGATGAAAGCTTTCGTCCCATTCAAGATTTCTTCCACAGTGGAGGGTTCCTCCACCCAATTTCTCAGGAAGTCCACGCCATTGAGGAGAATAATTCTTTTGATACAGATGAAGAGTGGAAATCCTATTTCAATGATGAAGGATATATATCTCAGGAAGAAACATACATGCCATTTTGCTCTCCGAAGCAAAGTCCCAGATATATACCAAGATCAAATGTCAAAATGATCTATGGAGATTGCGATCCTGAGGGATACCGTGCTCCACCCAACTCATTGGAAAAAGATACTCTGATGAAAGACAACTTCGATTACAACTCATATGATCCCATGAATGATTTGCCCATTTAGGAGCCTTACATAGAAGATTCAGGGCAAAAGAGTCAGCCAGAGAATGCATATATACTGAATGACCTTGAGAAAAATCCACCAGTTCTCCCAGAGTCGTGGAAACCTTACTAGGAAAATTATGAAAATGTCAAACATCATGTTGATGAAGTTGCAAGAATTGCAGGACAATAATTCATCAACTTTGCATTTCCTGAGGTCAATGCCATTAAAGAAGATGATTCATCTATCCCCTCAGAAACTTGGGATACCTTGGGGCAGCCAAGCGGCAAGTACGACTTTCTAATGAAGTACACTGCTTCCAGAAGCTCTCGTATCAGATATGAAGACATCCAGCCAATACGATGGGGAGATCCTCTTGAAAATGAAAATACTATTGAAGATACAACAAAAGAGTCCTCTTATGATAACTCTGCATGGGAAGAAGACTCTAATGATCCAACTCCGCCAGAAATCAGTGTCATTACTTAAGACAATCCTGGAAGAAAAATATCAGACTTTGTGATCCACAGAGGAGTTCGTTGCAATTGGGTCGCAGTCGATGTCCCAAATATCGTTCATAAATCAAAGTAATTGCCGCGTCTTTGTTTTGACCTTTCACTTTGTCTGGGTGAAAATGATGTTTTATATGGTTTGCTTTTCTGTAAATGTCCCTCTTTACTTCGCCCAGAGCGAAAGAGTTATGTTTTATAGGGTTTGTGTTTCAAGAATCGACAAATCATAAATAAGAATGTCATTCTGAATTCCTGCATTTATTGCTATTTTCACTTTTTCGCTTTTCCAGAAAATGGTAATCCTAAAAAACAACCCAAAATAAAAATAAGCGTTTTTCAAAATACACTGCACACACTTTTGCATTCTCTCTGTCTTCTCTAAAAAGGAATCATCATGTTATGCATATTACTTGTTTTAAACCCCATTGAAATATATGATCCAATGCCTTCTCCCAACTTTGAGTTCCCTGTATTTGAAGCCGAAGAAGAAGGAGATGAAGAAATTCCAAATGAGATCTCTCGATTACTAAAAAAAATGAGGAGAAATCCATTCAACCTTACAAAGAACCGTTGGAAACGGTGAATTTGGGTTCAGAAGAGGAGAGAAAAGAAGTTAAAATTGGGGCACTACTCCATCTAACTGTCAAAGAAGGCTTGATAGAGCTGCTCAAAGAATTTTCAGATGTGTTTGCTTGGTCCTACCAAGACATGCCAGGGTTGGATACCAACATCGTGGAACATCACTTACCACTGAAACTAGAATGTCCTCTGGTCAAGCAAAAATTGAGAAGGACTCACCCAGATATGGCCATCAAAATTAAGGAAGAAGTGCAGAAACAGTTTGACGCAAATTTCCTTGCCACCTCAGAATATCCTCAATGGCTAGCCAACATAGTACCAGTTCCTAAAAAAGACTGAAAATTCAGAATATGTATAGACTACAGGGATTTGATCCTTAACTCAAAAGTTGCTTCTATTCCCATTATGCATCCTTCGTACTCAACGATGTTATTGGTGCAGTAAAAGCAATTTTTTGCAGTGAAAGGCATGTGATAGTTCTTGGGAGACATCAACACTACTCTGATACAATGACCTATAGCATTAGAGGCACCATCGAACATAAGAGTCCATCACTCATCTGGTTTGAGTCTTTCATCGTCACATATGACCTTTTCATTGTTCATGGCTATAATATCTTCATCAGGGAAATCAAACCTCATAGGTTGATAATCTTCCACTAGTTTATGGGCAAGATGATCTGCCAACACACTACCCTTGATGGCCTTTTGTGTAATATATTAGATGTCATATTATGATAAAATTATTTGCCAACCGGTGATTTTTCTTATGAGAGTTGGTTTCTCGAAAACGTATTTGATTGGATCCATCTTGGATATCAGCCACGTTGTCTGGTTTAACATGTATTGGCGGAGGCGTCGAGCAGTTCATGCAAGAGCACATCAAGTCTTCTCGAGCAATGAGTATATGGTCCCACAGTCTTTAAACTTTTTTCTTTCATAGTAGATAACACGTTCCTTCCTACCTATTTCATCTTGTTGTCCTAGCATGCAACCCATAGATTCATCAAGTACCATTAAGTATATGATAAGAGGTATTCCCTGAATATGGGGTATCAAGATTGATGGTTCTTGCAAATATTCTTTTACTTTCTCAAATGTTGTATAGCAATTATCATTTCACTCGATAACTTGATCTTTGCGTAGCAGTTTGAAAATTGGCTTACATGTTGCTGTGAGATTTGATATGAATCTAGCGACGTAGTTCAATCCCCCCAAGAATCCACTCCCTATTTTTCAGTTTTGGGCGTAGACATACTCTAGATGGATTTGACTTTGTCAGGATCAACATCGATTCCTTATTGAATTAAAATGAATCCCAAGAATTTACCAGATTAGACCCTAAAGATCACTCGGTAGCTTGATCTTTGCATATTAGTTTGAAAATTGGTTTGCATGTTGTTGTGAGGTGTGATATGAATCTAGCAATGTATTTCGATCTCCCCAAGAAGCAACAAACCTATTTTTTAGTTTTGGACGTAGGCATATTCTTAATGGCTCTGACTTTGTTTGGATCAATATCAATTCCTCATTGACTTACGATGAATCCCAGGAAATTACCAGATTTGACCCTAAATATGCACTTGTTGGGGTTAAGCCTCGGTCTGAATTTCCTTAATCGAGCAAATAACTTTGCAAATTGATGACGTGATTGTCTTTCATGTGGGATTTTGCAATCATATCATCAACGTATACTTCAATCTCTTTATGAATCATATCATGAAAGAGAGTTACCATCAGTCATTGATATATTGCCCCAGTGTTCTTCAAACTAAAAGGCATCACCTTGTAGCAGAAGGTTCCCCAAAGAGTGATAAATGGGGTCTTCTCGATGTCTTTCGGGGCTATTTTAATTTGGTTATACCCTGAGAAACCTCCCATGAAATAGAATACCGAGAACTAAGCAGTATTACCCACTAGTACATCACTATGGGGTAAGAGATATCATCTTTTCAGCTTGCTCTGTTTAAGTCTCGGTAATCAACATACATTCGGACTTTTCCATCCTTCTTTGGTACCGATACAATGTTGACAACCCATTGTGGGCACTTTTCTACGACTAAGAAGCCTGCATCGAATTACTTTCTAACCACTTCTCTTATCTTGAGAGCCATATCTGGTCAAGTTCTACTAAGCTTCTGCTTGACTGGTGGGCATTCTTATCAAAGGGGAAGTTTGTACACAACTAAGTCTATATCCAACCCAGGCATATCTTGGTATGACCAGGTGAACACATCCACGTACTCATGAAAAAGTTCGATTAGCTTCATCTTTTTAGTGTCTTACAAGGCGACACTTATCTTGACTTCCTTATTTTTTTCCTCAGTTTCAAGGTTAATAATCTCCAAGGTTTCCTGGTGCGGTTGACTGATCTTTGATTCCTGCTTGAGTAGCCTGGCTAACTCTCTAATGAGTTCATAGTCTTCCTCGCCATCATCTTCGACTTGGTTAATTGGACAATCAAAGTTATATGGGACCATAGAAGCATTGCTATTAATGGTCTCAATGGTGATTATACTTGTTATGGTTATGCATTTTTTTAAAGAGAGAAAGTTAAAGTACGTAAAACATTGCAATTTAAAAGAAAATGCGAAAAGAGAATGAAATTCTGGTATCAGATATGAGATCTCGAATGAGATGTGTTACAACACTAATATCTGAACTGTTATCAACTTAAGAACAAGGTAATAAACACAGTAAGAAAACAGTAAAAAAACACAAGCAATTATTAACGCAGTTCGGTGCAACTCACCTACGTCTGGGGGCTACCAAGCCAGGAAGGAAATTCACTAAAACATAATTAGTTTGAAGATTCTCACCAAACAACCTCTGGTTTACAATCTTCTCATCTAATCTCTACCCGTGCAATTTCTATCTAAGACTCTTCTAGATATGAGACACATATCACTTCCCTTCAATCACACAACAGTGATAAGACTTCTAACAATGAACAATAGAAGACACACTTCCAAAGACACAAAATTCACTCTTGCTTAAAAGCTCATGAGTGATTCACAATTACAAATCAATAAACTCAGTCCAGTTCAAGCATCTAGGTGATGAATGAATGGCTCACAAATACCAAAAGCACATAAAACTAAAACCCTAATACTTAAGCAATGCACCCGTCTCAACCTTAGCTTCTTAAACTCTAATTAGGGTTAGAAAATCTTTATATAGAAACACTTCGCATGGGCTTGTGCATTAAGAAAAAAACCAACTCATATCTGATCAAATTAAATCAAATAAAACTCCAAATCTTCTCAATATTTTCTACATGAAAATAGAACAAACGATTCCAAAATAACTCCACAAATTATGCACCATAAACTCTTTTGTTTAAAGAAAATCTCCACCTTGATTTGCGCCAGTAATATCTCTCACCAGAATAGAACAAAAGATTGCTACTAAATAGAAACAAACAAATCACATCATTCTGAATAAAATGTTGTTCAGTTCTGTAATAACATGTTAGAACATCAGTCTTGACATCCTGTACTTGAACCCTGCACAACCTGAATAAACAACCTGCAAAGATGTTTAACCCACATGTCAAGACATCTTGCACAACATATAGCTGCAACAACATGTTTTGGCAAAAATGCAGCCAACACAGAACTAACAAAGAAAAAGATCAATTGAATGCAAACATGTCTTTTATTGGTAATAACCAATGATTAAAAAAATGGGGGCCCTACAATGCTTTCCACTATGCCTTGGG
Organism: Lathyrus tuberosus; assembly: GCA_022829125.1. Taxonomy (NCBI): domain Eukaryota; kingdom Viridiplantae; phylum Streptophyta; class Magnoliopsida; order Fabales; family Fabaceae; genus Lathyrus; species Lathyrus tuberosus. The sequence continues at coordinate 2,773,049 of JALAZF010000613.1, forward strand.
CATATCATAGGGTTTAGAAAAAAATAGTAAATTACTTTTCAATTGGAAAGACATCTGGGATTTCAACAGACTTCTAGTTTCTGAGCTCTTCCCCTGGCGTACCCAATCTGGCATCACTTTGTTGTAGGCTACCTCGTCTACCATGGCTATCTGGCCTCCAAAGATGTGACCAATGCTTGTGAACGTTTTTTCCATGTGAAGGACTTGTCCCTTGCCAGCTTGAAAATCCCTTTTGCTTAAAGATGGTTGGTATCCCAACCCAAACCTATCTTTCTTCTCTGGACGTTTTAGGACTTTTCCCTAGCCCTTAGTATTTATAGCCTCAACAATGGCCTTGACTCATTTCAAAGAGACCATTGATGGTTCATATTTGTGGTGTTCTGCCACTGACTGGATTGCTACAACGCTTGCCACTCTTAGAGCTTGGAAGGGAGTCTCCATCATTTCTTCATCGACGTCAATGTAGCAAAAGAAAAACTGATGGCTTACCAAGATTTCTTCCTGTCCACCCACTACAATCATTTTTTTCCTAGTGATAAACTTTAGCTTCTAGTGGAGCGTCGACGTAACTTCCCCTGCAACATAAATCAAAGGCCTTCCAAGTAGGCAGATGTACACTGGATGAATGTCCATCACTTAGAACGTGATGGATAAAGTTTGTGGGCCAATTCTTATGGTAGGGTCCACTTCTCCAATAATAGCTCATCGGGAGCCATAAAAAACTTTTACAATTAGAGCATTAGGCTTCATAGCAACTCCTTCTAAGGTCAGCTTCATCAAGATGGTCTTTAGCATAACATTTGATGAAGATATTGTATACACCAATACCCCTTATAAGATCACATCTAAACACTTCATTGAAATGTGTAGACCTATGTTGTGTGTTCTCCCTTCCGATGGTAATTCATTACCGCTGAAGTCGAGGCAACTTCCAGCTGCGATGTTAGCAACAACACCATCAAAATGATCTACATTAATATCCTTAGTCACATGGGAAACACCCAGGACTTTCATCAACGACTCTTGGTGAGCCTCTGAGCTTAGTAGTAGGGATAATATTGAGATTTTGGAGGGAGTGTGATTCAGCTGGTCCACCACTCGGTAGTCACTTTTCTTGATAATTTATAGGAACTCCTTGGTTTCTTTTTAAGAAGCAGCTGCCTTGGGAGAGGATATCCCTTTTGGAGATTCATCTAGTAATTTATTTTCCCTTGGCAGGCCAAGGGTTCAGCATTTCTAGGAGTAGAAGCAAATACTCGACCACTGTGGGTCATTCCTTCAGGACCAACAATCGTTGTGACATTTGGCTCGTTAATGATCTGCGGTCTGCTTTATTGCCCTTGCCTATATACTTTGGGCTCGTACCTCCAAGGTACAACTTGAGTGTTATCACAGGGAAACGTAGCATGAACTTGAATTACCAAGGGAGTGATTAGTATCTGAACCTCAACTAGTGGATAAGGGATCTCCAGTATAGCTACCTCTTCATTGTATTTGAGTAGGCACATAATTTAAATAGTTCTTTATTCAACTAATTATTGTATATATCTTTTCAACCTATCACAGGTTCCTGGATCAGAGATACAATCCTCGCACTTATCATAGCTTGTTGGGATCAAACCATGTTTCAACAGCTGTTGTGCTATAACCAACATAGGTGTCTGGATCTCTTCCACCATTGTGACCACTTCTTGACTATTAGATTCCTCGACCGCATCAATTGACAGGCCCATATGCCTCGGCATGGGATTAATCTTAACGTTTAGGATAGTAAGTGTAAATGTGATTGCCTTAAAATCAATTAAATCTTGCACCTTGTGCTTATGTGATTTACAATTATCTACCGTATGCCCTGGGGCGCCCATATGATAGTCACACTTGGCGTTAACATCATAACCAGGTGGGAATGAAGCATATATTGGCCTCAACTCCTTCAGTGTTACCAATCCCTCCTTGAGCAAATATGGGGGAACTTGATTATACGACATCGATAACAGGTCAAACTGTTATTCATGCCTCCTGATTTTCTGTTGATTATATTGACGTTATTGCGGAGCATGTTATGGGTGCTGATATTGCTGTTATTGATACTGGGAGGGTACAATGACCGTAACCTTATGATATGGTAATAGGAGAGAATAATGAGATTTTTTTTGCTCGAATCCCCCATTATAGAATTTTCCCCTTCTTTCTTTTTATGAAAGTTAGAATAAGGTTTCTTTACCCCACTCGAGGCGCCAACAACACCTGGAAACTTGTCATTCTTCGTATTACTCTTAATTATCTCGCCAAAGATGATGATGTCGGAGAAAACTGAAGAGAGACTTCCAACCATTTTATCGAGATATTGGAGTTGTATCATTGCCATAAACATGTCCACTAGCTCCCTGTCAACGAGAGGTGGTTGGAATCTGGCAGCGAACTCCCTCCAATATTGCACATATTCTTTAAATGACTCAATAATCCTCTGTGACATGTCCTACAAAGCCATGTCAGTGTTATATCGGTAGTGCGTAAGGAATGCCTCAACAAGGTTCCTCAAGTATTAGACATAGTTCCTATCAAGCTGCATGTACCATTCAAAATACGCCCCACTGAGGCTGTCTTGAAAATAGTGGATTAGTAGTTTGTCATCATCAACATATGCAACCATCTTATGGCAGTAGGCCCTTAGACGGTCTTCATGCAACTAACCCCTTTGTACTTTTCGAAGTTTGGAACCTTGAATTTTTGTGGGATGACTAAACCTGTTACCAAGCACATGTTAACAACATCAATTCATGGAGAAGTTTTGGAAGATATGACTTCTCATGCTTCCAAGTTTGAGGAGCTTGAGACCACTATTAAAAAAAGGATATTTCATTTTCAAATATACTGAGGACGCTACAACGTCTAGTGTTGCAAAAAACGACCTTGCAAGGATGTTATTGTAGACACTATCACAAGGGATCACGAAAAAATTCACATTTATGATTCTTTCATATTTCCCTTCTTTGAAAGAGTCTATCAGGTCGATAGTTCCACGTGGAAGAGTGGAGGAATCATTAAGCACTAACAGATTTCTGTCTGCATACGACTTCAAATCTTGACCGTGTAACTCTAATATCATGAATATTCCAATGTACATCAGATTGTAGAAGCTCCCATCATCAATGATGATTCCTAATATTGAATGTTTTGTTATGGCCGCGGTTACTACTAGTGGAAATGTCACATTAGGAGTCCTATCTACTTTATCATTGTCTTAAAACTCTAAGATAAGTATATCTTCTTCCTACCTTTCGTTTGTCATTGGCAAGTTAAAAGAGCTTCTTAGTGGTGATTTTTTCTAGGTGAAACGATGAAATAAAGCCTTTGTGGGATAAAATAAGCTTCTAGTACGACGGATAGGGGGTGGACCTACAATGTTAACACTCAAACGCTTAAGTCAATGAATGAGAAATAAATGAGTAGAGTAAGTTATGGCCAAAACATACCTTGGGTCTAGCATGAGATCCTTTATACATGAAGGATGGTTAGAGATCCCTTTAATTTCTAACATGGAGCATGAAGAACCGTTAAATGATATCCAACGATGAATAATCATTTATGATGTCGGTCGAGTACGTGCCTTCCGATAATGAGTGCAAGAGATTTTATTTTTTCACCCCCACCTTGACCTGACATCTCAACACATTTTTATAATGACAAAAATACCCTTCGCATTATTTACCTTTCAAAATTTCACATTTTGTAAAAAAAGTTCACTCTGTAAAACTGAATAAAATAAAAAATTTGGTAGTTATTTAGAAATATTAGGTATGAAGCTTTTTGCAAGAGGGGAAATTGATACATTTTTACTGGAATTTTAAAAATCCGATGAGTTTTTACCATAGTTTATAAATCCAGTATTTTGTTGTATTTTTACCAGATTTTTTTAAAAATATGGCATTTTGTTGCAGATTTACTGGATTTTTTTTTGGAAAAATCGGGCATTTTCTAGGTTGGGGTTTGTGTTCGTATCGGAGGTTTCAAAAAGTTTAGTATATTTCTACCAGATATTTCAAAATATATGAGAAACATTGAAAGTAGCAGATTTTTTGAAAAATACGATATTCCTGATTTTTCTCATAAACAAAAAAAATTGGTATTTCAGTATTTCATTTGTACAGTCCAGATCCTGATGGCCCCCTACAGATCTTACATAGTTTTTCACCAATGACACTGTATGTTTGACTTACATGTTTAATTTTTAACTTGTTGAAAATTTAATAGGCTTAAGATATTTCTAACATTGATAATTTATTATGTATATGTTGTAAATAACATATATTTCTCTCCCGAGTTAACGTTTTGACATGAGCATAGTTTGTTGGTAAACAACATTGTATTATTGTTGCTACTATTCGTTGTGATATCACAGATGGGATCAAAGGAAGAAAAGATAAATTTATTATGAGTTGTGAGAAAGGAACCTTAACATCTCATTATTCCCATTAGTGATAGCTCAATGCATATCTTCAAGTAAACAAAATTATTGCAGTTGGCTTAGTTTACATCAGTAATTGGATTCAGGTGAAGTTGAAACACAATTGTGTTTTACCTCCCGTCTTAGACCGACAGAGACATAACTATAGTGAAGTTTCAAGAGCATGGGAATCAACATACGTGAGACGTATTAGGCACTGGTAAGAAGAAGCTAGGAAGTCGACATAATTTGTTTTGTATTGATATTGTAGCACTTTGGCATTATATGTATATATTTTAACAGATATAATTTGTTAAAAAATGTCAAAAAATTATGTTTTTTCTAAATCTCACAACTGCCTACCGGAATTTTCAAATTTTCCAAAAAAGATGGTTTGTATCATATTTTTCAAAATATCTGGTATACTGCACCAAATTTCTCAAAAATTCAGTATATATGCTCAAGATTTTTTAAATGCCTGATATTTCTTACACAATTTTGTAGAATCCTATGACTTTTTACCGACAATTTCTAACATGTCCAGTAATTCTTCATAATTTTGCAAAATATCCGGTACTTTTTAAAAAGTTCCAGTATTTCTTAATCCAAACAAAAAAATAGGCAAAAAATTCGGTACTTCAACAAAAAATATGAGAATTGCATATACTTTTAAAAGATCCTATTTTTTTTAATAAGAGGATAAGTATAACTGCAACCCTCATGAGAGGGTGTCAGGTCAAAGTGGGAGTGGTATGATAAAATCTCTGAGTGTATGTACCTTCAAAACTTTATGATTTTGGATCGATGATTATGCCTCTTTGTTATTGGGCCTCTGCCTATAACATATTTGATAATATTATTTGGAAAATTCTAATTTCATTCTATGGGGTGGAAAAATACCCTAAAAATCTGAAAAATGCCCCTTAATTTTCAGAGATGTATCTCCAGACACACCCTTTGCATCTTTGAATGACACGTCAAATTAGCGTCACCCCATGTAAAAACAAAATTTTGTTCGGGAGATGTTTCTTCAAACATATCAATGCAATTTATTATTTATTGTGCATTCCAATGGAGTTTTCATATATGCATTTCCGGTTTGAAGCGGCAAATTGAAAACTTGTCACCTTTGCATGTCAGTCATTTTTGAAAATATTAAACATGATTTTAATAAAATAGCCACCTGCATGATCAGACCCATACCCATTTTATCTAAGAGCCCTTTTCAAAAACCCTTCAATTCTTAATCAAGATTTTCACTTCAAAACTTCATTCTTGTGTTACATTACATCAAAAGGAGCAAAAGAAGCGAAATTCAAGTTAAATCATTTATTTCAAGCCTCATTGTTCACACTAATTTGTTTTGAAACCGAAAAAATTTACGTTTAATCCGAAAATGCATTTCCGGAAATGCCATCTATTTTTATTTTCTAGCTCTCTGTTTTTAGTTTTAGCTATTTTTGAGTATTTTATGTTATTCTTTTCATTATATATGGTGCACCCCGATATTTTCACCAAACTTATCGTGTCTCCGGATTCCAAACATGTTGTTGTGAATAAGGTAGATGTTGGCAAACAATTTAAAAATGAACAAGAGATTGAATTTCGTGATCACACGCTTCAATGGATACGTATGGAGGTATCCAAATTGGGGTTTGATGCTGTAATCAGAATGGCCGATAATGGTTCAGATAGAACAGGTGCATCTGTAATAATGACATGTGAGAGAAGTGGGAAGTATATACCTCCTATCCAGAATTTTAAACAAAATGACACCGGTTCAATAAAATGTGAGTGTCCCTTTAAGTTGCGTGGTTATCTGTTGGCAAATAACAAATTGAGATTTAATGTGATATGTGGTTTACTTAACCATGGCTTGTGTGAAAAATTAATCGGTCATCCAATTGCATGTCGCCTCAAGCCGGAAAAGAAGAAATGTGTTTTAGGTATGACATTGAATTTGGTGCAACCGAAAAACATACCTGCAACTTTGAAACGAGACATGGAAATATCGTAAATATTAGCCAAGTCTACAATATCCATTACCAAAATAACAAGGCATTAAGGGAAGATAAAACTGAAATGCAACAACTCTTGAAACTTTTGGATGATAACAGATATGTATTTAGGTATCGAACGTGCGATGATGGAGTAACCGTTAAAGATATATATTGGAATCATCCTGATTCCATCAATGTTGAACGAATCGTCAATGTTAAGGGTGATGTAACTGCAATTTTCGAGATGTTTCTGCTTTGCTCGGTAAAGGAAAAGAGAATTACACACTTGGGTGAATTTCAAATCCGCGACACTTTGTTCAAGTTTATTTGAAACCGAGATGTCATAAATATATATATATATATATATATATATATATATATATATATATATATATATATATATATATATATATATATGTTCTGGACTGGGCAGGGCTTCCTGCCCTTAAGGACCAGGCCCAATCCAACATAATTGGTGAACAGGCCCAATAGGCACAATATAGCCGTTGGGCAGAAAGTAACCGTTGGGAGTGTCCCCCTCACGCGCAGAGTAGTTCACGCGACCAACCGCCTCCCCGGATATCACGGAAACAGTTAGTCCAAGTCAGAAGGTCACGCGCCTTGCCCTCCATCTGGCAATCCCTCATTGGTCGATCAGGCGCTTTGCTCGCCAGAAATCCATCTATAAATACCCCCTCACTTGAGAGGGGCAGGTATCACAAATCATATACTTGACATCTCTTACTTGCTTTTCCCCTTTTTGACCAAACACTTACTTTCGCATCGGAGTACCTTGCAGGTACCACCACCCCTTTTTCCTCTCCTACGAGCATCAACTCTTGCCCTACACAAAGGCCACGACGATCTCCTTCTGGTCCTCTCCGATCAGTGGCGCCGTCTGTGGGAAACCAGCCTCCCCGTCTTTAACCAAGATTCTCTCTTGCTTAACAAAGACCAAAGCTTCATCTTTTCAAATCCCAGATCGACATGGCTTTCATCAAGAACGATGTTCACCAAGACTCTGTGGCCCCTGCGGCCAATAACAACAACGACCACGCTTTCGTCGGGCATATCCCACAGGAAAGTGACCAACGAGACGGAAGACCTGCTTCCCCGAAACCCGACGAACCAAAGCCACGGGCACCAGCCGTAAAGCTCACCTTCGAGCCCATCCCGGTCCCCCAGGATGCTGATCCGAGCACCGCAGCGCTCATCGCTTCTCTCAACAACTCGAACCTCCTAATCCTCCAGCAGAGGGAGAAGCTCAATTCTCTCGAGCATATCCTTCAGGAACGCCTTGCATCAGAAAAACTGATGAGTCTTTCCCCGCGTCCACGGACTCCCTCAAAGCGAAGACGGGATAGCCTCTCCCCAGAGAGGAAACATTCAAGATCGAGGAACCCTACCCTGATCTAGCACGACAACGCTATCAGTCTCCCCCGCGAAGATCCAGGCACTCCCCCGTTTCCAAGAGGTCTCGACACACGGATAAGTACGATCACCGTCGCACCTGCGGACGTTCTCCGCGCCGAAGTCGAAGCCGCAAGCACAGTCGTTCCCTTTCGCTCTCTCCTAGTTCCAGCAGTGACGATGACGTTCACGGTCCGTTCACAAGAGACATCCTCGACACTCGAATTCCCCGCGGATTAGAGAAACCACCCGCGTTGACAACCTACGACGGGACGACTGGTCCCCGCGAGCATATCGAAAATATAGAAGCTATGCTCCAATATCACGGTGTCTCTGGGGCTATCAGATGCAAAATGTTCCCCATCACCTTGAGAAAGAGAGCGATGACATGGTTTAAATGACTTCCTCGCGGATCCATCTCTTCGTGGAGGGTGTTAAAGAGCCAGTTTGCCCGCCATTTCACTGCTTCCCAACGACATCCTAAGTCGGAGGCTACACTGGAGGCCATTATCCAAGGCAGGGATGAATCCCTGTGGGCATACATTGAAAGATTCAACAAGGAAGCGGTGGAAGTCCGAACAACGGATCACATGAAGAAGTACCTCCTCGAAAAGGGACTCCGGCCCAAAAGCGATTTCCGTAAGGCATTAGGGATCGAAGCTTCCCGGACACTGACAGAACTTCTTTGTAAAGCTGAGGACTACATCCATTACGAGGAAAAAGAAGCCGCATTCCATGCCCGGGACTTAATAGATCGCGAAGCACCCCGGGCATCAAAAAAAGACGAGCCAGAATCATCCCGGCAAGGGAAGGAGAAAAGGCACGATGAGCGTCCTCGCGAAAGCAAAGGGCCAGCTGGCCAGTTTACGGAGTACACCGTACTCACGACCTCGCGAGAGCGCAGTCTCTCCGCCTGCATCAACACAGAATTTAAACAAGAGGGTGTCAGGTTCCCTAAACCGACCACATCCAAAGGAAACGTCGACAAAAGCAAATACTGTCGTTTCCATCGTAGTCACAGCCACGTGACAGAAGATTGCGTGCACCTTAAGGACGCAATAGAGATCCTCATCAAAGAGGGTCACCTGAAGCAATACGTGAAGAAGGGAGAGTCCTCCTGACGAGACACATCTGATCCGAAGAAAGAAGCAAAATCAGCCCAATCCAGTCCTCCCCCGTAGGTCGCAATGGCCATGAGCCGACCAGAGGACTTCTTCGTTCCTGACCACCTCGACCCGACTTCCCAGGCATTCATCCACGGCACCTGGGAAGCCTTTCCTACGACCATGGTCATCTCATGTGGGGGGTACCACGAGCTTACGATAGGGTCCATCAAACAAAAGTTTGAACAGCTGATAGACAGTAGCCCCGAGCAGTTGTACACGATCGAAAAGGGTAAAGGGCGTTCGCAGCCGATCACGTTTTATCGAGAAGAACTCCCCGGAGGATCACCAAACTCCCATATACCTCTGTTGATCAGGGCCAAATTATCCTCTACCGATGTTCGGAGAATCCTGGTCGACCAGGGCAGTTCCGTGGACATCATGTATTCCAACCTGTTCCGCGCGTTGAAACTGAATAAGTCCAACCTCTCACCATACGTGGGATCGGATCTCCAAGGATTCAACGGGGCAACAACCCGACCTTGGGGTTACGTGGAGATACCAGTCACGTTTGGCGAGGAAGAGGTATCTCGGACAATTAAAATGCAGTTCTTAGTCATTGATTGCCCGTCGCTTTATCAGTGCATCCTCGGCAGACCAGCTCTTGCCGAACTCGTTGCTGTCCCCTCTACGGTCCACCTCAAGCTCAAGTACTATACTGAGAAAGGACACGTCGCAACTCTGCATGGTGACATCGAGGCTGCTCGCAGATGCTTTGAGGCCGCAACAAAAGGATAGAATCAGATCGCGACGACGGCAAAATCGGCAAAGCGCCCAAGAGAAGGTGAAGTTCCAGCTGAAGGTGGCCAGCCAGACAAAAAGCCCACCCTTCACGTGCATACCATCGACCTCGACAACAGGCTTCCTGAAGATGGAAGAGAAGATTGTGACGAAGACAAAAAATCAGGAGTAACAAGCTCCCCGTCTCCTGCACTTATGCGACCTGTCCCAGATGGGGAATTCGAGATCACCACCTTCAACAATAACCCCAACAGGGGAGTGAAGATAGGCGTTGGTCTCCCCGAAGAGGTAAAGAAGGAGTTGAAGAAATGCCTTGATGACAACGTCGACCTGTTCGCCTGGAGTGTGGCGGATATGCCCGGCCTTGATCCAGAAACTGCATGTCACCACTTAACAATCAATCCAGCTGCTCGCGCCATTGCCCAACGAAGAAGAAAGCAATCCGAGGAAAAGGCACAGGCTGCCGAAAAACTTGTACAAGACCTCTTAGAGGCAAAATTTATTTCCGAGGCCAGGTATACGACCTAGCTCTCAAACATTGTACTTGTAAAGAAAAGTAATGGAAAATGGCGCATGTGCATTGATTACACCGATCTCAAACGGGCTTGCCCGAAAGACGCTTATCCGCTACCGAGCATAGATAAACTCGTAGATAATTCTGCAGGTTTCAAGCTCTTGTCCTTCATGGATGCTTATTCGGGATACAACCAAATCCCAATGGCAGACGAGGACAAGAGGTACACGACATTCATGACCTCCTCGGGGAACTAGTACTACAACGTAATGCCCTTTGGACTAAAGAATGTCGGGGCCACGTACCAGCGCATGATGAACAAAGTCTTCCGATCAGAAATCGGGGACATGCTCGAAGTATATATGGATGATATGATCGTGAAATCCCAAGAGGAATTCGACCATACCACCCACTTACGAAAGGTGTTCGACCAAGCTTGAAAATGTAAAATGCGTTTCAATCCAGAAAAATGCACCTTCGGCGTACGAGTAGGAAAATTCCTCGGGTTTTACCTCACTGAAAGAGGAATAGAAGCAAACCCAGATAAATGCCGAGCACTCGTGGAGTTCCCCACTCCGCGGTCAAAGAAGGCGATACAGACCCTCAACGGGATGCTCGCGTCCCTTGCCCGCTTCGTGAGCAAATCCGCCCAGCACGCCCTGCCCTTCTTCAAATTACTCCGGAAGGAAGCAAATTTTGAGTGGACGGACGAATGCGAGCAGGCCCTTTCCCATTTCAAACAAGCTTTGTCCGAACCACCAGTATTGTCCCGACCAGACCGCGGGGAAACCATATACCTGTACCTCTCCGTGGCCAACGAAGCAGTAAGTGCGACACTTATTCGCGAGACGACTGACGGGCAGAAACCCATCTATTTCACCAGTAAAGCCTTGCAGGGACCCGATGTCAGGTACACGCAAATAGAACGAGTGGCCCTTGCTCTTATAGTTGCCGCGAGGAGACTCAGATATTACTTCCTGGAGCACACTATCATCGTCAGAACCGACCAGCCTATTAGGCAGCTGTTAAGCCGGCCAGATATGGCGGGCAGGATGCTAAAATGGTCCCTTGAACTGGCCGAGTTCGACATTCACTATGAGGGGAGGAAAACCCTCAAGGCACAGGTTCTGGCCGACTTCGTGGCAGAAATGACTCCGGAACTATCCCCTCCAGGAGGGACACAGAGGTGGATCGTCTACGTGGATGACGCATCGAGCCCCTCGGGCAGCGGAGCAGGAATTATCCTCGAGAACGAGGAATGGACCCTGATCAAAGTATCCCTGGTCCTCTCCTTCAAAACATCCAACAATCAAGCCGAGTATGAAGCCTTCCTCGCAGGTTTACGACTGGCCAAAGACGTCGGCGCGAGAGAAATAAAAATTTGCACCAATTCCCAGCTCGTAGCGTCCCAAGTACGGGGAGAGTTTCAAGTAAAGAACGACCAACTAGCCGAATACTTGGCAATGGTAAAAGAAAAAATGGCGGAGTTTGAAGCATGAGAAGTTCGCCGTGGCCTTTCGCCTGGTGGGGGATGGACATCCTAGGCCCCTTTACAATGGAATCTTATCAAAATAAATTCCTAATTGTGGTCGTCGACTATTTTACAAAGCGGATTGAAGCTGAAGCGCTCGCCAAGATCATAACCTTCAACATATTGCATTTCTACAAGAGGAACGTCCTCGCCAGATTCGGGGTACCCTAGGCCCTCGTAACCGACAACGGAACCTAATTCACAGACAGAAAATTTCAAGACTTCGTCGCCAAATTGGGAACAAAACAACACTTTACTTCGGTCGAGCATCCCCAGACCAACGGGCAAGCGGAGGCCGCGAACAGAGTAATCCTACGCGGATTGAAGCGGAGGCTAGGCGAGGCCAAGAAAAGGTGGGTCGAGGAGCTCCACAGCGTCCTCTGGGTGTACAGAACAACACCCAACTCTACCACCGGGGAAACCCCTTTTCGACTAGCGTATGGAACAGAGGCGGTAATATCGGTGGAGATAAAGGAACCCTCCAGAAGGACAGAAGCTCCCCTCGACGAAGAAATGAACGATGAGGCTCTACGCGAGGAGCTCGATCTGGTCGAAGATATAAGATCAAGGGCTGCCCTCCGCGAGGCCGCATTAAAGCAACAAATAACGTTGCGACATGACGCCAGAGTCATAAAGCGCGACTTCCCCGTAGGCAGTCTGGTCCTGCGCAGAAAACAGAAGGATTCGCGCGAAGGGAAACTGGTAGCAAACTGGGAAGGACCTTATAGGGTCAAGTCCAAAACGGGCACATGAGCATATTACTTAGAAACATTGGACGAAAAACAACTTGCTCGACCATGGAATGTTGAAAAACTCAAGCAGTACTACAGCTAAGTCCTTAACCACGAGGATAGACAAATTGCCGACGTAATCACCCAAAACGGGAAGAGTTGCGCGTTCATCGTATCATGCCCTGGTGAAGCATGACACGCATTACAACTCCGGCCAGCTTCTGCTCGTTGTACGAGCAGATCCTGCGCACAACGAGGATACCTCAACCGAGCTCTGCCGTTGCCGCACCATTCAGGCAGGACACCTAGCTCGCGATGGGAATAGTCCAAGCCTATGAGATTAGTACCTCAAACGAAGTCCTAGCCTCATCATGGGCAAAACCACTTCGCCCTCCTCGGCAGGTTTCACAACTCGCTGAACACACACATATAAACAAACAGAGCAAACGCCCAAGAAAAAACACTACAAATTCCAAGTATATTAAAATACCGGTCATCACCGGGTAAGGTTACAAACACAAAAAGGGCATAACCCCTACAAATTCATATAAAAGGGCAGCACCCATACAAAATAATAAGGGCACGCTGGCCCACAAAACATGATAAAAACAAAGTCTTATTCAGCGACTTCACTCTCCTCTTCGGCAGGAATGACCTGACCGTCCACCACCTTGTTGAATAAACCCATCCCATCCGTCGTGAGCTGTCATCCTAAAAAAAATCTCAATAAAGGTACAAGGCTCTGCGGCGTATATAGGTGAATCCATGGAAGGGCATCATTGACTAGTTATCCAAATAGGATTTTAGACCGCGACTGGCTCGCTCCGCCCCCTTCTTAGTCAATGGGGCAGCAGGTTCGGGATCTACTAAAAAAGAGAGAATCCACTTGAGATAACCACGCCTCTGCTAGGCAGCGTGTGGAATGGCCAAGAGTGGACCTTTTTGGATATATAATCCAAGTGGAGAGTGGAGTTACGGGAACAGCCGTCTGATGGAAAACTACTTTCACGTTCGGTTCAGAGAGCACTTTATTTTTCGTCGAGAATTCTCAAGCTAAAAGTCTAGTCGTATTTATTACTTATTCTTTCTTCTTCCGCCATACCCAAGAGTCATTCACTCCCTAAAGAGATTTGAGAAGAGTCACTAAGATAAGAGTTGTTATAGGATTTAACGAAAATAGGTTTATAGTAAGTGTGCCGCTAATTGGCATATCTCTTTGTTATAGAGACCTTCCTTGCCCTGCTTAGGGCTATGTGATAGCACCCAAAGGGACCTATTCTATTTGAACAAGACCACATAAACATGTCAGAGTTGAGGGCCACCATCTGCTCTTTTACAGCACTAAAACCGAACTCAGCTGCTTTCAGGTTGTCCTTGCCAAGGAGTCTAATCCTCCCGATCAAGTCAGCCCGCGACTTCAGGGACTTCTCGTCGTCATTCTCGTCCTGAACAGCTGAAGTCAAGCCTTCCAATTCAGCGATCCTCGCCTGCAAACTCGCCTTCTCCTCGTCAGCCTTGAGCGCAGCTAACTTCAGCTGGGTCACCTCCATCTGAAGCAACACTTTGGCCTCCTCGTGACCTTCAAACTGGTTTAAATCATTGTACAACTTGTTATTTTCCGTCTCCAGCTCGACAATTCTATTCTTGGACGTCACGAGGCTCGCCCGAGTAGCAGCTTCATCATCGACAAGGACAAGGGTTGCTTCAAGCACCCTAAACATGCCCGCAGCATCCTGGCACAACTGTTTTCTCCTCGCTTTGGAATTGGCATTTAGAATAGCCACGACTTCAGAATCGTGAACATCTATGGACTCCCCTTCAGCAAACAAATCTCGGCGCGAATAGCAGGCGGGTAGGACAAGATGACCGGCACCAGAACCTCCCGGACCAGCGGCCACAGAAGTCCCCGCTACATCTCTCTTCCTTTTATGGGAGGTGTCCGAGGTCTGCGGCGTTGAGGCTCTCTCCGGGACGGGGGTAGGACCAGCGGCAAAATTCTCCAGAACTGTCTGCTTAGGCACCCCGACCTTGGCACCTGTGGTCGTCTTCTTGTGAACCTTCGCCGCCTGGGACCTCATCAAACGCTCCTGCATGTCGGCCATCATACCTGCGAACACACATAACAAGTCAGGACCAAGAATTCAAAAAAATAAAATCAAACAGTGGAGCATACCAAGCAAGGTCATCGCATCATCGTCATTATCACACTCGAGGAGAGCCCTGATATTAATATATTTAGCTGATCGGACAGGCTCCCCATCATCCCCGACCATCTCTTTCCCATCCCGATCAACTACGAAGGGCGGGGAAAAACTTTCCACGTAAGCATGGAGGATCCTGTATGAATCCTTGTCCGTCGGGCATAGCTGCTCGTGCTTCACCAGGAACTGATCCGTTCTGTGCTTAAAGTGGGTATAGACCCATTCCAAAGGAAATATGGAGACGACACCATCCCTCTCCCAACCATTCACTACCATCTTCTCAATGGTCGAGATAGTCCTCTTTGCCTCTTCGGTAATAGGCTTCACGATCAGAAACCTATCCTTGAAGTTGCGAATTGAATCAGAATACGGCTAGAACAGCCTACTGTTGTTTAAACGAAACCCAACTTTGTTTCGTCCCCGCTGTGCTCCTTTGGATTTGGAAAAGGCAGAAGAAAAGATCTGTGGTCGTGCCGATATTAAGGTAATGGCACACTAGCTCAAAAGTCCGGATGAAAGCCAAGGCATTGGGGTGGAGCTGAGACGGGCACAAGGCCAGATGGGTGAACAGGGAGACTTGAAAGTCGGTAAAAGGGAGACGCATCTTGGCCTCCGTAAAAGCGAACTCGTACATAGGAAAATGCAATCCTGGGTACGAGGAGCAAATTCTATCATACTCCCCGGGGCGAATTGCTTTCCACGTCCGAGGAGCGTCATCTACACGTCTCTCAAACAAGTCAAAATCTCGTATCTCCTCTGCAGAGAAAGTTGATCGGAACGATAGAGGCTCATGTGCGAGCCAGTCAAGGTCCCCTCCTGCGACCTTGATATTTAAATAGTCAGCGGGCACACTGGGCCCCTCTTGTGTATCTTGCGTGTCGGGCACAACATCATCCTGGGGTTAAGCCATTTTCACCTGAAAAGCAGAAGAAGAGAAGTGAATTTGACATCCAAGATCAAATCCACCCTTCCACCACTAATCAAGTGAAAGGGCGTTGATGAAGTCGAGGACAACCGCGAGCCCTTATAAATTACCTACCAATCATCAGGAAAGGTCTCCACCACCAGAACTCGCAGATATACATACGAGGACGCACACTCACCTCAAAATCACATTAAAGTTCCGAACAGGCCTAGTGCCCGACTACAAACAAAATCCTACACTTAACCAGATTCTACAAGGATCTACGCTAACAATTTCTACAAAAATCCTGAAATTCATCATGTTCTTCATGTTCTTCGTGAATTTTCCAGAAATTCATGTGTTCATCGAAGAACACATGAAGTTCAACCGGAAAATTCATAAACTCACCGGAGAATCCATGAACAACACCCGAAAAACTGAAGAAAAATACAGAAAAGGAAGAACCGACTTACAGGAAGAAGAAGTTGACGGAGAAGAGGAGGATCAACGGTGGCGAAGAGGAACTCCGGCGAAGGACTAGTTGCAGAGCAAATAAGAGCAAGGAGTGAGAATTTGTGAGAATTGTGAAAATAAAACCTTCCCCCACCCTTTTATAACCATTTGATCGTGGGGAATCGTGAAGGTCATCATAGCCTATGCGGCCCTAGGACTGACAAAAGCCTTAAATACTCACCACGTGTCACAAAAACTCTTCGCCTGGCTTATTGCAGAAAATACACCCAAGTCCTTGGCTCCCACGAGCAAGTCTCCTCGTCAAAACGAACGCATCTGTGCAGGGCTGCTCGCTGAAAAGCATCAATTTCTGGGAGCACGCTACAAACCTTGGTCGACATTCAGCGTAATCATCTAACGACCACACCTGGTCGGGGCACGAATGGAACACTCCACGCGAGCAACCACTTCCCCGACAGTACGGTCGTAGTCACAGCTGTCTAAAGTCATTACTCTCCAGCAGAGCAACGACTTGGGGGGCTCCTGTTCTGGACCGGGCAGGGCTTCCTGCCCTTAAGGACCAGGCCCAATCCAACATAATTGGCGAACAGGCCCAATAGGCACAATATAGCCGTTGGGCACAATATAGCCGTTGGACAGAAAGTAACCGTTGGGAGTGTCCCCCTCACGCGCAGAGTAATTCACGCGACCAACTGCCTCCCCGGATATCACGGAAACAGTTAGTCCAAGTCAGAAGGCCACGCGCCTTGCCCTCCATCTGGCAATCCCTCATTGGTCGATCAGGTGCTTTGCTCGCCAGAAATCCATCTATAAATACCCCCTCACTTGAGAGGGGCAGGTATCACAAATCATATACTTGACATCTCTTACTTGCTTTTCCCCTTTTTGACCAAACACTTACTTTGGCATCGGAGTACCTTGCAGGTACCTCCACCCCTTTTTCCTCTCCTACGAGCATCAACTCTTGCCCTACACGAAGGTCGCGACGATCTCCTTCTGGTCCTCTCCGATCAATATATATATATATATATATATATATATATATATATACACACACACACACACACACACACACACACACACACACACACACACGACGATTTTTCTTACTAAGTTCGGTGATGTAGTTAGAGTATTTAATTAAGTCAGTCTATAAGGTCCCAACAAGGACACTCGATTTATGCCTTGACTAATAAGATTGAAGGTGCAAACAATTGATGAAACCATATAATTTCAAAGGATTTAAGAATTAAGTTAGTCTACTTATATAATAACGTATATCCAGAAATAAATGAAAATGGGAAATAAATTGCACCGCAATTTTTTTGAATGGTAAAATCAATCATGTTAAAACCACATTCATTGATCTATGAGACACAACATTGTTATGCACGAGTCTTTAGACTCTATGTAAAAGATTATTGTCTCTAATGCTAGGAAACCAAAAAGTGTCAAAGACAAATGGTATGAACGCGTGTTGATTGTTGGAACACTCTTTCTCATATTTGACCACTTTAATTGAAACGACTTTGAGAACTGTATGTCCCATAGTAAAACCTCCATTCTTACGTCCCAGCCAAATCCACACATGCATGTTTTCCTCCTATCCATTCACCATTCCTTATTTTATGTCATCACTTAAAATTTTATTTTGCCAATCTACAACTTACTGATTTTTCTATTTTTGTGCTTCTGCTAAAATATGTATTTAAAAGTAGCCCAAAAACATTTAGAGTATTTCAAACATTCGATCAGTGTTTTAAAAACCGGACCGGTCATCAAACCGGTGAGGGTACTGGTTCACTGGTTTATCGGTCGAACCACTGGGTCATCGGTCGAACCGCATGACCAAACCGGATTAAACCGGATAACTCGGTTGAATAAACCTGTCATTATAATAGGTATAAAACCGGTAAAACCGGTCGAACCGGATGATTCAGTTTCTAAAAACTATAACTAGCACTTAAATTTTTTTAAAAGATCATATCATAACTTCACAGGTTCATAATTTAAATTCAAATTTTAAAAGAGTCTAATTATAAATTTTAAACAGAGTCTAAATTAAACAGAGTCTAATTTAAATTCATAGTTTTAATGTTAATAAAAAAAAAGTTTTAATGTTAATAATTAAAACAATACAAATATTAACATTATTTTAAATAATAAATTTTCCAAGTCTATATATATATATATAATTGAAATCAGTTAAGTCTAAAATTATATTATATTTAGTTTCTTAATTTGTGTTCTTAAATTTCTATACAAATATTTGTATGATGATTTTTCAATCAATATAAATACAAAATAGTAAAAATAGTTTTGTAGATATTACAAAACTTAATTTGTGTATCACTTAAATTAAATGAGTGATTACTATTATTCTTGAAGAAAAGTTCCTATGTATTTGAATTAAAAAAATTAAAAAAAAAAATTAAAAAAAAAAAAAAAAAATTAAAAAAAAAAAATAATAATAATTTTTTTTTTTAAATAAGAAGTTGAACCGCCGGTTCGCCGGTTTTCTCGGTTTTCCCGGTTCTCACCGGTTCTCACCGGTTCAACGACATGGCCGATCCAACAAGCGAACCCGGCCGATTACCTGGCCGGTTCCCGGTCCAACCGGTCCGACCGGCCGGTCCGGTCTGGTTTTTAAAACTATGCATTCGATAATGTTTTTATTTAATTAAAAAAATCAGATATTTTTACCTATCTCTCGTAAATATTGGCAGCATTTGGGTTACTTTCGTCCCAACACTCTTCATTCCGACATAGCTAGCCTTCACACACTTCACAACACATTCTCTCTCAGACACATTTCTCTCCTTTACATCTCCACCTGCGCACTCTCTCTCAATCAGATTAGGGTTTCTTCTAGGGTTAGGGTTTCACCTTCTAATGCATCAAAACCCCTAATTCCAATCTACGTCCAACAATGTACAACTCTATCAACGTGTCCGACCAGATCAAGAACAACGAAGACGGCGAAAATCACATCCATTACGATTCTCACACCCTCGAAGACGGTTCCGGCGATGGAGAAGGACCAATCCAAGATGTTTCCATCGAAGACGTTTACGTTTCCGGTGATGGAAACCACGCTGACATGTCAATTCAACGATTCGATGATTCTAGCCAGCTCACGCTTTCGTTTCGTGGTCAAGTGTATGTCTTCGATTCTGTTACCCCTGAAAAGGTTCGTTTTTTCCCCTTTTCCTTTTCCCTCTTTTCACTAAAAATTTACCTTCAATTTTAGGGGAATTTTAAGATTCAAGTTTTGTGTTACAGGTTCAATCGGTTTTGTTACTGTTAGGAGGATGTGAACTATCATCGGGTTCCCAATGTTTGGACTCATCGCCCCTGAATCAGAGAGTATAGATATAAGTTTTAATATTATTATATATTAGATTAGATATTGTTGCTGTAGAATCTCAATCCCAAACTAAAGTTACTGACAAATGTTTTTTTTTTTTTCATTTAAATTATTTTGGTATTGGTGTAGAGTGGTACTGAATTTCCTACAAGATGTAGTCAGCCACAGCGAGCAGCATCCTTGATTAGGTTTCGTCAGAAAAGGAAAGAGCGGAACTTTGATAAGAAAGTTAGATATGAAGTGCGTCAAGAAGTTGCACTAAGGTCTGGATCTGATTGCGTAAGCCTAGTTGTTTTCTAGTTAAAACTTATTGTGTTATTAGATTTTACTCTAGTGTATGACATAATTAAAGGGACATTTCTAGTGTATGACATAATTAAAGGGACATTTCTGACTTGGTTGCTATGAATTAAATGAAAACTTTACTCCTTCCATCCTGGGAGGAGTATTACATTTGCCCCTACAAAATGTCCCAAGATTGTAGAAGGATTCAATCCTAATTTGATGAATAATTTAGTTATGCTATGCTGACATATTAATGGTAATGGATAATTTCCAAAGGATATTGTTGAATCTTGGTGTAATGAATGAATACTCGTTATTCTTTTGCATTTCATTTCTTTGTATGTTTTGGGATCTTGTAATTCACTCTTTGAAGTTATTTTTTTGGCTGAAATAGATGTACTCTCGATGGGCATATTCTAAAAGCACTTCGCTCGTATTTCTTTTGATGAGTGATATGCATGAAGTTACTTTTCGAAATCTTAAGATAGAAAAGATTTTCGTTTCTAGCTATTTTTCTTGTGTACATGTAAATCTGATATTTTTCTTGTGTATACATGTATGTGAATATGATATGACAGGCACGTTAGATTTTAAACATAAGGTGTAGAAGCGGCAAGATAAATTAAATAAACATATATTTATACATTTAAAACATTGAACACTGATGCCTCACCGCACAGTGAGCCTCTTTGCTCCCAATTGCTGGTGTTGGAGCATTTCACTGTTATGGATGAGTCCTGCAAACAGCTCTTGGTGACTGAAGTGCATGACACTCCTTCCCTCTGATTTGCACCATTCTGTCTGTTTTCACCATACACTGCCCTCTCAACTTTTGTAGTTTTTTTTTTTTCTTTTCTTTCTTCCAAGTAAACTGCTGATCAAAGAGGAAAAACCTATTTTTTACGTTACTGTCTTTTTTGTTAATGGCAATTGAAATTGCTGTCCTTCCTTTATGGGTAATAGTCCGTATTTTCCTTTCATTTAAATACTAATACCTGTTAGATTTTCAATATGGTCAACTTTTTCATCAGAGAATTGATGAAAGCATTTGCATTTTTGTTTATTGAAACTTCTTTCACTGTTGATTTGTTTCGAAGTCCAGTGGGTTTAAAGCCATCAGGATTGTTAATTAGGTGTGCTACAAGTATTTGCAGTAGTTTCATTGCTGCTGCTGTATTTTCTGTAGCAGCCATTCTACACCGTTTACTATCTCACATATAGCATTTTTTGGGGTATAACACTCCAAGCTCTGTTTTGTATCTATCTTTAACCACTTTATATTTTTATTACTATGTTTCAAAAATATTGACCATAATAAGTTCAAAGACAACAAACATTAGTGCTTGCGTGTTTTCCATTCCTCCTGACATCTGCAAAACTTTAATTGAATACAGAGTGACTTCAAGTATAATTCATACTATAATAGTTTACTCAATCAGTAAGCTGGATGCTTGATATATCAGCCAATTATATTTAGGGGTGGCAAAATGGTCCCGGCCCGCTGGGCATGCCCATTTGCCTGCATTTTTTCGCGGGCTCAGTCAAGGTTTTAGACTCACGCTCTCTACTATGCCCGCCCTGCTTTTTGCGGGCGCAAGCAATAATGGGCATGAAGTTTTGCAACTTTTAGGCTTCAGGGGTGCAGAGTCTACCCCGCCTTCATCTTTTTTACGGAGCGAGCCAAGGTTTTAGGTCGGCATCCTCTATTATGTCCGCCCCGCCCCATCCCGTTTTTGCAGGCTTTTACGGGGTAGGCATAACCGTTTTCCACCCCTACTTATATTGCTAGCATGCTTTAGTGATAGGTTATATTTCAAACTCTGAAACTTGGTTCTATGGCATCTTCATTAAACACACCCTTTATGTTTGGTGTATTTTGTGAAAACTCAACACACTAGTCTCATGTATTGATTACTCTTTTAAAAGTTCATTGACTTCTTTAATGATATACCAATCATTAACAGTATTCTAAAAGACTGTTGCCAATGTTCCTCTTTATTGGGATGTGCTAGTTTGGATTGTATTGACAAATGGCTTGGTGCCTCGGTATTTGTTCATAATTTGTTTTCAACTTTATTTGCACTGTACCTATTTCTTTTCTATTTTTTAATGCAGGATGCAACGTAGTAAGGGCCAATTTACATCAGCTAAGAAACAAGATGGAACTAATAACTGGGGATCTGATCCAGAGTCAGGGCAAGATGTGGTTCAATCTGAAACTGCGTAAGTTTTTGACTGAATATGGGTTTGGTGGTGCTGTTTTAGATGCGACATTGGATGTTTTACCATCTCCTTGATTTGCTTGGTTGTACAGATGCACGCACTGTGGAATCAGTTCAAGATCCACCCCTATGATGCGAAGGGGGCCATCTGGCCCAAGGACACTTTGCAATGCTTGTGGTCTTTTTTGGGCAAATAGAGTAAGTATTAATCATCCATATCTTTTGTTTTAGGTGGGAATCCTCTTGTTCATGTTCATCTATCTAGAGCAGTTGAAATTGAAAATAGATAAACTTTTTCCTCCATGTCTCTCTCTCTCTCGTGTTATGGGTCAGACCCTTGGTCTTGGATCTCACTTTACTTTGCTATTAAAGATTGGCTTGTTCACCTGCAGCGTGGACAGATTATTTTTCATACCAGATGACTTTGATGTAGAAGTGAGTGTTATATCAGCTAGATGTTAGTCGCATAGCTCTCATTTTAAGCGGAGGCTCTCCCCTTCTAGTCAACTGTTTTTTCATTTTATTCGAAATGCAAAACAGATATGTGAGTTGTTGGCTGAGAGTTGGTTTCATTTTGAGAAAACGTTGAATGCTTACATGTTCGTTAATTTCTACACAATCATCATTGCAAACTCTTGCAAGTTTTTATGTCTAATATTTGCTCTTGCTATTTTTGATCATCAAAATCTTTGGATGTCCATTTTGTTGATATTGATTTCATTGCACTTGTGAACTATTTTCTTCATGAGTGGCAAATATTTGTTTAAACTCGTTTGCCTCCCATTTCAAAGCACATCAAAGGAGGTGCATCTGTATTCTTGCAAGCATTAAATTCAAATTTATCCAACTTTGAGTCTAATGGTTCTAATTGTAGAGCCACCAGTAGTTGTGCATTCTGACAATGAAATTTTGCAGGGTACCTTGAGGGATCTATCTACTTCTAGGAGAAACCACGAACAGCACACTCTTCCGCCACCTGAGCAGGTATAATGTCATTCACTAGATTGGATATTGTTTAATTGTGTTTTGGGGAGTACAGCAGTCACATTTTGAAAATGGAATTCTGCAGAGTACTTTGAGGGACCTTTCTAATTCTAAGAGAAACCACGAACCCCTCACTCTTCCACCACCCGAGCAGGTATGTTTCTATTGACTACAATGAGTTAATGTTTGCTCTTAGTGGTAGTAAATGCATCCTTTTACCTCTTATATACACTTGATGATGACCAGGTCAGCGAGGTTAATGACTTGAACTGTGAGACTGCTCTTCCTGCGCCTACTGATTCTGTTGATGATAAAACAGCTTTGACATCTGATCAATGAGTTTTCCAGTCCCAGAAAATGACAGTCAATGACTCTGCGCTCCCGGGTTTATTGTAATTCCACTCGATTCGACTGATAGAATGTACAGCTCTAGAGAGGCTCTCGTCAACACAGAAGGTCGATTTAAGATGTGCTCTCGGAATA
The DNA here is from genome assembly GCA_022829125.1 of Lathyrus tuberosus. Taxonomy (NCBI): domain Eukaryota; kingdom Viridiplantae; phylum Streptophyta; class Magnoliopsida; order Fabales; family Fabaceae; genus Lathyrus; species Lathyrus tuberosus. The sequence continues at coordinate 2,796,506 of JALAZF010000613.1, forward strand.
GTCGTACTAGCTGTTTATTTATGAATGTATAAAGTGGAATTAGAATGATGAAGATTTGTTTTCATTGGGTGGACGCTAGTTTTAGTTTGATATTTAAATTAATGTAAAAATGTGCCCAACAGTATGCAATAGTTCCGATGGAATATTTTTCCTCTTCCCATTTAAAGAAGGCTGGCTAGCCATGTGCCAAAAGGATATTTTTAGTCCTCCGTTTTATCTGATAATGGAGTTTGAGATCTGCTCCATTTAGTCTCCCCTCCATTTACTCTTGTTCAATTTATAGATGTTGGGCACGTGGAAAAAAACAAATCAACGGATCTGATTTAAAGTATACAAGTAAATGAGTAAAAAATACTAATTTACTGTTCCTATTCTCCGTCAAAAATATCCCCTCTTCTCCTAAATTTTCTGATCAGTGAATTCTTGATTTTGTGGAAATATGAAGTGACTAATTTCTTTTGCATAAATTTAAGAAGGGCAGCTGGATTGTGTCTATGTTCTTGGTCCTGCAATTTTTCTTTAACTCTTTTGAAAAAAGGGGTTTTCAAATTTTTGCAAAGTGATAAAAAAATTCTCAAATCCTTTACGAAAAACACATTATGCAATTTTCTCATAAACAATCTTGGACATCAATTTTTCTCAAAATCTTTATAATTCATGACAATAATTTTCCAAAAAACATTGCAATTTTTCCAAGCAATTTTTTTTTCCATTTTTTTTCGAATCATTAACAGCAGCAGTTTCAAATGAAATTTACAATGAGTTAAAAAGAAAGCAAGACAGAAATAAAGAAGATGAAGATGGAATTTACAATGAGTTAAAAAGAAAGCAAGACAGAAATAAAGAAGATGAAGAAATGTCAGACCGCCATGATTTGTTTTGGACGGAGTAATCATAGTTTCACAGTGGAGTTATTCATAGATACAATGAATAGGAACACTGGACAAATCAAGAACCGGAGCAGATCCAGATCCAGACTCATGATAGTGTGGTACTCTCATTAATGACATGGTCCTTGGGTAACATTAGTGAGTAGAAAAAAAATATTGTGGTTATTAATTTTAAGTTTAAATGCACATTTTTAATCAAAATTAATTTAGTTTTTTATTAAATGGATTTTGATATCTCTCTGTTTTACTTGGCCTATGATGTTTTGATATCTTTTTAATGCTCGGTTCTCGGAAAAACTTTTGAAGAGTTGGAGAATGGGGGCGGTATTTTGATCTCTTTCTTGGTATTGATGATCAGTTATGAGGGCGGTATTTTTTGTCAGTTTCTCATTTATGAGGTTATTTTTTATAGTTATGAGGGTGATATTTTTTGTCAGTTTCCATTTATGAAGTTATTTTTTTTGTAGTTATGAATTTCAATTGTCTTTCATCGCTTTTGAGTCTTTTGTTGTCATTTATTGTTGGATCTTTTGCAATTTTATCTATCATCTTGCTATTTTGTACCAGTTTCTCATTTATGATGTCATTTATGCCGCTTCGCTTTTGAGTCTTTTGTTGCCAAATCTACTTTTGGATTTTTTGTGTGTGCAAATTTACCCTTTATCTTTGTATTTTGTGTCAGTTCCTCATTTATGATGCTATTTTTTGCAACTATGAATGTCAAATGCCTTTCACTGTTTTTGAATCTTTTGCTGTCAAATCTACTATTAAATCTCTTGCAAAATTACCATTCATCTTGGTATTTTGTGTAAGTTTCTCATTTCTGATGTTATTTTTTGCAACTATGAATTTCAACTGCCTTTCAGTGTTTTTGAGTCTTTTGTTGTGAAATCTACTATTGATCTCTTGCAAATTTACCCTTCATCTTGGTATTTTGTGTCGATTTTTCATTTATGATGTTATTTTTGAAACTATGACTTTCAATTGCCCTTCACCGCTTTTCAGTCTTTTGCTGCCAAATCTACTATTGGATCTCTTGTAAATTTACCCTTCCTCTTGGTATTTTGTATCAATTTCTCATTTATGATGTTATTTTTTGCAACTATGAATTTCAACTGCTTTTCACCGTTTTTGAGTCTTTTGTTGTCAAATTTACTATTGAATCTCTTGCAACTATGAATATATTATAACCTATTCAGAATAATGCATTAACACAAAGCTTCTCACCTCATGTGAGATTATTTTCTCCATAGCCAAAAATACCACCAAACAAGGTCTTTTGGCATCTCAGGCAATCCTTAACCACTAGAAAAATACAAAGGCCTCTGGTTTCCATACTAGCTTAGGAGTACCACACACTCACGTACTTTTTAACAAGTAAAAAGTAAAATAATCTTATCCATGAACAAAGTTAACACATTCTTTATGGATACAATAATTTACTCACCACATTGTGCTTTTTGTTGGCATAAAAATTCTACAAACGTTTTTCTCCAACATACTCTCTTGTGAATGTGCAAAATGATAAACTTTCCACATTTATTCATACCCAAAAATCATCCATATTATGGCATAATTAGAATCACACTTCTATCTTATACACTTTATTCATGGAGAAAGTTGGATGTAACCCAAATCATCAAACTTTCTAGGGATACATTCTTTATCCCACAACACTAAATGCACTTTTGAACTAAACTCATAGTCCCTTCAAATAAAATTTCTATATATCCTATTAAAATCCACACAAATGATGCCATATAAAAGAGTAGAATGTGTAACATAGATAGGGTGTGTCTGGATTACCAATTTGGCAAATGTAAGTCTTCTCCAAGAATAAATTATATTACATTTCCTTTAATTATTTGTCGATGCACTATATCAATGAAAAAATGGAATGAATGATCCCTGATACTCTTGTGAATGAGCAACATAATAGCACTACCAAATTTATTATTATCCAAATATTATCCCTCTTATGGCATAATTGACATCCCCATTTTATCATAGACATTTAATTCATAGAACAAGTTGGTTGCATCCCAAATAATTATGCTTTTATAGTGATGCATACTTTCTTCCACACCACTGAATGCACTTTCGAACTAAGCTTATAGTTTCATAAAATAAAATTTATATGTATTTTTTTAAAAGTCAAACTCAATATAGATGTAGCCAGATAATAGAATAGATTGTATACCATAATTAGTGTGTGCCTTGATTGTCGATTTGGCAAGTATAAGTCTTCATGCAAAGAAAATTATTTTAGATGTTCATTGATTAGTTGTTGATCCACCTTTATTCTTACCCCAATATCATCATTCTTGTGGAATAATAAACATACCTCTTTTATCATAATAACTTAATTCATATAACAAGTTAGTTGTAGGCATAAATCATTACAAATTCTAATGAAACATACTTTCTCTCAGACACTTAATGCACTTTTGATCTAAGTTTATAGTCCCCTTAAATAAAATTCTAATATTTTCTAATTCAACTTATATGCTGCCAAACTACAAAGTAGACTATGTAAAATATGTAAAGTGTGTATGTAATACTGAAATGGCAAGTGTAAGTCTTCTCAATGAGGAAAGAATTTTATATTTCCATTGATTCGTCGATGGTCCATCTTATCAATGAAAAATTGAAATTACTTCTGGTTGATTCTCTTGTGAATAGTGGTATAATAAAGTTTACATGTTTAATCTTACCCTAATATCATCCCTTATATTGAATAATTGGAATCTCATTTTTATCTTATACACAAATTCATATAACAAGTTGGTTGTAGACTAAATCATTATGCTTTCTATGAATGCATACTTTCTCCAACAACACATGCACTTTGAACTAAGCTTATATTCTCGTCAAATAAAATTCATGTATTTCTTTTTTGTATTATTAAAATCAATATGTATGTTGCCATAACTTTTGGTAAACTACATTACATAACTAGCGTGTGCCTTGATTACCAATTTGGCAAGTGTAAGTATTCTCGAAAAGGAAAGTATTTTGGATTTCCACTTAGTAATTGATAATCCATCATATTAATAGTAAATAGGAATGAATGCTTATTGGTTATATTGTGAATGAGAGACATAATAAAGTTTCCACATTAATACTTATCCAAATATTATCCCTTTTGTGTTATAATTAGCATACCACTTTTATCATAATCACTTAATTGATTTAATGGAGGCATACCCTTTCCCACAATAACTAATGAACTTCTGAACTAATCTTATATTCTCCACAAATAAAAGTCATAGTATATCCTATAAAATTCCATACAAATGCTTCTATATAACAAATTAGGACGTATCACATAGCTAAGGTGTGCTTTGATTACCTGTTTGGCAAGTGATTAGTCATTGATGCACCATATCAGTTAAAAGTTGCTGGTTGATTTTCTTGTGAATGAATGACATAAAAGAGTTTCAACATTTATTCTTACCCAAATATCATCCATCTTATGGTAGAATTGGCAACCCACTTTTATCATCGACAATAAATTTATAGAATGAGTTGGTTGTAACCCAAATCATTAGGCTTATTAGGTATGCGTACTTTCTCCACTACGCCAAAAATGTTTAGCAGCACCACAAAGACTAGACTTCAGACAACGCTTTTAAAAAACGCTGCTAAAAGCTAAACTAAGGCAACCCTTAAAAAAGCGCTGCTAAAGGTCCTGCATAAGCCATACCTTAGACAACACTTTAGGAAAGCGCTGCTAAAGGCTCAAGGTATACCATACTTTAGGCAGCGCTTTAGGAAAACGCTGCTAAAGGCCCAATTCACTACACCCCTTAAAAAGCGATTTTCCCAGAAAGCGCTGCTAAAGCTGCAGCCTACGAAAGCGCTTTCTAAAAGCGTTGCTAAAGGTGCTTTAGTTAGTATAAACTAAAACGCAGAATTCACCAGTAACTAATCATTTCCACAGTTTAACCCTAACATTTCTACTTTCACTCTCACGACTCTCTCCACCGTCATTGTTCTCAACCGCTGCTCCCTCCACCGTCACTTTTCGCGTCGTCTCCGCCACCGCCATTACTCCTCTACCGTGAATACTTGCTTCTCCCACCACTGTAACAGTTCTGACTGTGTTTGTTTGCTTCTCCCGCCGCCGTCACTGCTCCGACCGTTTGGGCAAGGTATTTTTCATTTCCATTTCTTGTTTCCCATTTCATTTTGTTTCTTGTTTTTGTTAGCATTTGTTTTGGTTTCTTGATTTTGTTCTTGTTTTGTGGCCAAAGAATAGTGTTGTTGTTGTGGTTGTTAGCATTTGATTATGTTTCTTAATTTTGTTCTTGTTTTGTGGCCAAATAATAGTGTTGTTGTTGTGGTTGTTAGCATTTGATTTTGTTTCTTGATTTTGTTCTTGTTTCGCGGCCAAATAATATTGTTGTTGTTGTGGTTGTTAGCATTTGATTTTGAAATTGTTGTTGTAGTAAGGTTGAAGATGATGAATAGTGATATTTGGTGAACTTATTTTGAGAATTGGTGTTAATTTTGTAAATTTGATATTGAATGTTAGTGATGAATTCTTGGAATTAATTGATGATAATGACATTGTTGACGAATAATTTTTAGTGATTACTTTGTTAATTGTTAAGGTTGAAGATGATGAATATTGATGAAATTAATTATTAATTGTTGAGGTTGAAGTTGTTATTGAGTTTAAATGTGGAATTGATAATCTTGGTGATTGATTTATGATCGAATTGATGATTCTTTGTTGAGGTTGAAGATGATTAATTTGTTAATTGTTGCGACCTACTAAATTTGTCTTGTTATATTTGGTATACACCATCAGTTACTAACTTAGTTAGTTTGATATAGGGGTTACCTGAGAAAAGTGATATTCGGATCGTTTTCAAGAATCTTACACTTTGTGGTTAAGTCCAGAAGTTGCTGACGTCTATACAGGTACTTATAATTAGTTGTTCTTTTGTGTTTGTTTAGCTTATTTAGGAAAACCATGGATCGAAAATGGATGTCTTCCAATCGATTGTCAAAAGAATACGAGACCGGGGTATCAGAATTCGTTAAGTTTGCGGTTGAACAAGCCAAAGACCCCAGTCGAATCACATGTCCTTGCTTAGGTTGCTGTTATGGTCGTCGGATTGACACAGTTCAGTTGGAATCGCATTTAATGAGGCATGGAATTGATCGAAGTTATACATGTTGGATATTACATGGTGAGGGTAACGAGAATGCTGAACCGGGGGATAATACGACCTATGCTTCAAACGACAATGGCACAGATACACACGATTGTGATCGAGTCAAAGAGATTGCAGAAGCACTTGAAGAAGATCTTCAGGATTGTCCCAAAATGTTTGAGAGGTTGGTAAGCGATGCAGAGAAACCGTTGTATAAAGGTTGCACTAAATTCACAAGATTGTCTGCGGTATTAAAGTTGTACAACTTAAAGGCGGGCAATGGAGGGTCGGATAAAAGTTTCACAGAGTTATTAGCCCTTATGAAAGATATGCTTCCGGAGGATAATGTTCTTCCCAATCGAACCTATGAGGCCAAAAAAATGTTGTGCTCTATTGGCATGAGTTATGATAAAATACATGTTTGTCCAAATGATTGCATTTTCTTTCGGAATAAATATGCATCGTTAAATGAGTGCCCTAAATGCGGTGTCTCTCGATATAAGAAAAAAATGTCTCCAGTAAAAATCTTATGGTATTTTCCTATAATTACGAGATTTAGACGCATGTTTCGTAGTGAAACCGATGCAAGACACTTGACTTGGCATGCAGATGAAAGAATTATAGATGGAAAGTTTCGGCACCCGGCAGATTCACCACAGTGGATGAAAATTGATAATGATTATCCTGATTTTGGAGAAGAAGCAAGAAACCTTCGCTTGGCATTATCTACTGATGGAATGAACCCACATGGTCTTCAAAGTATCTCACATACCACATGGCCTGTGATTATTATGATTTATAACCTACCTCCATGGCTATTTATGAAGCGTAAGTACATGATGTTATCTATGTTAATCTCCGGGCCTAAACAACCAGGGAATGACATAGATGTATACTTGACACCTTTAATAGAATACTTAAAGATTTTGTGGGAGAACGGTGTGGAGATTTATGATGGATATAGGAAAGAAAGTTTCAATTTGATGGTGCTGTTGTTTGGCACAATTAATGATTTTCCAGCATACGGAAATCTATCAGGGTATAGCATTAAAGGTCAATGCGTGTATCCTATTTGTGAAGAAAACACATATTGGACGCGTTTGGAATTTTGTCAGAAGAATGTCATTCGCGGTCATCATAGATTTTTAAATTCTAATCATCACTACCGTAGATGGAGAAAAGCATTCAATGGAAATCCAGAACAAGGTAGAGCTCCACCTACATTGACAGGTGACCAAATTTTTGAAAAGGTGAAAGATGTAACTACTCAGTTTGGAAAGCCTTTTGCACATACGCTTGACAAACGTGGGTGGAAGAAGAGGTTTTTTTTTTAATTGCCATATTAGAAGTCGTTGTATGTAAGACATTTTCTTGATGTTATGCATATTGAAAAAAATGTATTTGAAAGTGTTATTGGTACTTTACTCAATATACAAGGAAAGTCGAAGGATGGCCTTAAAGCAAGAAAGGACTTGGTGGCGATGGAAATAAGAAATGAATTAGGACCCATGAAGAAAGGAAAACGAACATATCTACCACCTGCTGCTTATACTCTATCTAGAAAGGAGAAAAAGATGTTGTGTAAGTTTCTGAGTGATGTTAAAGTTCCAGAAGGATACTCTTCAGATATTAGAAGACTTATGTCTATGAAAGACCTTAAGTTAAAGAGTTTGAAGACACATGATTGCCATGTTATAATGGAACATTTTCTACCAATAGGTATACGTTCTATTTTGCTAGAAAAAGTAAGAAACACAATAACTAAATTGTGTTTTTTCTTGAGCTTGAAATGTTTTTTCCTCCCTTATTTTTTGACATAATGGTACATCTAGTTGTTCATCTTGTGAAAGAGACACAATTGTGTGAACCAGCTTATATGAGATGGATGTACCCTGTTGAACGGTATATGAAAATATTAAAAGGGTATGTGAAAAATCGAAGTCGACCAGAGGGTTGTATTGTTGAACAATACATTGTTGAAGAAGCGATTGAGTTTTGTACTGAATATTTGTCCAAAGTTCAATCCATTGGACTCCTCAAATCTCATATTGTTGAAAAAAAAGAAGGAAAAAATTTAATTGGAAATAAAATTGTGACCGTATCAAGGGCTCAACGGGAGCAAGTGTATTTGTATGTTCTGCATAATGACAATGAGGTTGAGCCGTATGTTGAAATGTACAAGGATTTTCTCCTAGGTTTAAATCCGAATAGAAATGAAAATTGGATAGTACGAGAGCATAATCGAAGTTTCATACCATGGTTTAAGGATCATATTTATTCAAAGTTTTATGTAGATCCCGCTTCAATAGCAGAAAGGTTGAGATGTTTAGCATATGGTCCAAGTTCGCATGTGCTTTCTTATAGCGCATACGCAATTAATGGATACACATTTTATACCAAAGAACAAGATTATAAAAGTACAATGCAAAATAGTGGTGTCACCTTGGTAGCTGAATCAATGCACATTTCAAGTGTGAAGGACTTAAACCCCAAATATGCAAATATGTCATATTTTGGGGCTATCGAGCGCATTTGGGTTTTTTATTATGAGAAGTTTCAAATTCCTATCTTTGGTTGCAAGTGGGTTGAAAATAATAGTGGCATACGAATGGATAAGTCAGGATTTTTGCAAGTGGATCTTAATAGGGTGGGGTACAAAGATGAGCCTTTTATTCTAGCCTCTCAAGCTAGACAAGTGTTCTATGTCACTGATGTCGCTCCCGGGATTTTCATCCAAGTACAAACGCGAAAGTGGCACGGAAACAGAGTCACCAGCAATGTGTATTTATCCCAATAGAGGGAAAGAAAACATCGCATAAACCTGAGAGAAGGAAAGAGCATGGTCTTGCGACCAAGAGAACTGGGTTCGGGAGTCGGTTACGCGAAGGGCAGGTATTAGCACCCCCACGCATCCATCGTACCCGATGGGATCCACGCTTGCTTGTCTCGATCAAAGGGTGTAAGGAAAGGATACTGGAAAAGGAATGGAAAGAGAATGAGAAACAAATGTAGGGAAAATAAAAGAAGTGCTCGAATGGGCCCTACCCCACTGCCTACGTATCTCATCGGGAACATGAGAATCAGAGCGACGTAGTTCCCCTCACTAGGGATGGATTGTTTGTGTTTTTTAAGGAACGACTAACATTCTAGCTCAGGTGTTGCAGGCTCGCTGGTCCGAGTGCGTTACCATCTTGCAAGAGAACGAGAAGAAGCACGTTCGTACGTTGAGAATGAGTGAGATGAGAAAAGAATTCCCGAAGGAAAGACGTCATTGTTTGTTTTTTGTCTTTTAAGAAAGAAGTGTTTTGATTATTTTATGTTTTGTAACATGTATTGTATTTAAGTCCCTCATGTAGGATCGAATGCCTCGCATATCGACCCAAGACGGGACGTATGCTAAACATTCCAAGAAAATGAAAGAAGACCCCACACCTCCTTGTTTCCATATGAAAGGCCTAAATACAATAGGTGTTATGCCTTTATTAAGTGTTTTTTACTTTTGTTTGAAGATGAGAGAAGAGAGACTCAAAAGGAGGAGTAAAGGTGAAAATCTAATGAGGGAGACTAATACTCAATCCTAATGTTAGCATGTTTGGTGATCCTATGGTTAAGTGAGGTAAGTCTACCTATGTCAGTATGCATGGATTGCTATCCTAATGTCTCTCCTACCTCCGCCTTAATCCAAAATTAAGTGGAGCGAGGAATCCTAAGGGATCATGTCATCAGACAAGTAAACACAGGATGAATCAATCACAAAATAAAATAATAGCAACGAAAGAGTACACAGTGTCAGTTAACAATAATATCACACAATCACAATAAGAAAAAGGGAGCTTTAGCCAAGGGGTCATATCAACCGAGGCAAACAAGCTAGCTGTGGGAAATAGGGGCGCTCACCCAAAGGTATCGAGAACCCTGGAGAGCAGAATAAAAAGGGGAAAAGGTGAGTCAGATCACATAAGCATCAGCATCGGTCAATGCGAGCTAAAGACAAAGCGTGGGGGTTGGTTACGAACCCCATCTTCCACTTGACCGACTCAATAACAGGAGTAGGTGATGTTCAAAGCTTCAATCATGTAATGAGAGCTAAGAACGACTCAACTAGAATAACGGGGGTTGATTGCGAACCCTAACTTCCGTCAATTTCCTTCTTGGAGGTCTTACCAAGGGAAATGGGAATGGGATGCCTCATAGAGGTCTTCAGGCACAATATTAAACAATCACAAACAGAGCCTCCTTTGAGGACTTCCATCATTGCCGGCTAAGTGGCACGAACTCCCAATCCTACTTCTCATGGCATCAAAAGGAAAAAATGCGGAATTAGTAAAAGAGAAGAGAAGTAATACCGAACGGATATCATTCTGTAGCAACGTAAGCAGAGTATTAGCAAACCGACAAACTTCTAATAACCTAGCACCAATGAACAAAAATGTTAGAAAGCGAAACGGATCCGTGAAAGATACGGAACCAAATGCTCTTCACCCTGCATGAATAAAACAATAAAACAAGGCAATAAGCCATAAACAGCAGCAACAACAGCGCTCCAGCACCTGCATAGCTATAAAAAACAGCAACGAGCAAAAACAGCCTATAACAGCTACTATTTCTAGAACAAGACAGGTATGTATGCAGCCAGACAGAACAACCACATTCTACAGCACACTTCGCTCACAACAGCTATGTATGTAGCAGCAACTTCTACTTCATTCAATTAACTAAGTCAAGTGAGAAACACTACAAAACAAACTCAAAGATTAGTCAAAGTTCAAATGGAAATAACCAAAGTGAGCAACTAAGATCAAAAGGAAATGTCAATAAGAAGTAATTGAAATCAATACTAACATGTAAACAACACTTAGTCGAAAACTAACATGCAACAAATATTAAGGACTATTAACAAAGTTATCAAATTGAAACTATTAAGAAGATTAGTCAAAGTTAGCATTAAAATCTAAATACATTCTATGTTAGAACAAAATCAAACCAAACTATGTCAACATCAATTAGTTCAAAGTTCTAATTCTAAAACTAGTCAGTGGACAATTAAGGCAAGAACAATTAGTGAACTAATAGGTCAAGAATCAATTAGCGCAATTAAGCAAAACAATTAGTAAACCCTTAGGCAAAACAATTAACAAGCAATTAAGCTAAAAACGATTAGTGCCCTTAATAAAAAACAATTAAGAAATGATTAAACCAAAAATCCATTAATTCAATTAAGCAAAGCAATTCCTCAAACCGAAAATAATTCGAACTAATCTAATCAAGGTTAATATCGAAGTAAAAATAAAAGAATGAGAATTAGAATCTATTTCTAATTACCAAGGTTAGCATTAATCCGCCAACTACCAAAGTTAAAAATAAAAAACGAAATTAGAATCTAAACCTACAGAATTAAATCTAATTTCAAGAATTAAATTCTAATCTTAAGGTTAAGAACTAGTTGAGTTCTAAAGAACCTAAATGAAATTATTTTAACTAAAAAGCAATTAACCAGGGGTGTAGAATTGATAAGGGCGTGTGAACCAGACGCATGGCTTTGGGATACCGAGCCCAAAAGTCTTTTCCTCATGAAATAAGCAAAGGGAGGGTGCGCTGTATTAACGTTGGAGGTGTGAAGATGAAAAGGCTAGGGTGTATAGCATTTCCATGGACTAATAGCCTTAAGTCCGGTCCACCTTCATGGATCAAATACTATACAAAATGCAGAAACCCTAGATTCACACATTATCCCTACCACCAAGCGTTCTCTACACCGTCGCCGTCTCCAAGCTCTCCCTCGACTTCCACATCAACCTATCCTTCATCCAAATCATTCCTCCCTAGCCTCCATCATCTTCTCAATTCCGAACTCCATCCGACGAAAACCTTCTTCTCGTCTTTCACACTAACTCCGGCGACAAAACGTTCCTTCCTCTTCGCCGGCCGATCTCACACAAGCACCTCACCACAACGGCACACCAAACTCTCTCTAATCTCGAATTCTTAACGATCTCTCAAAGATCATGAATCGAATTAAGTTGCAAACACGGTCTAACAAAGGAATCACGCAAGGGCATTTAAACTGATGCGAACGAGAATATTTACCTGGAATCGGAGCCTCTTCAGGTGTGCGTTTGAATCTTTGTTTTCTTCACTTTCATTGAACCTCTTTCCTTGTTCTTCTTCGTCTTTTTTTATTTCATCTTCTGAATCCCGATTGTTGCGGAATCCTTCGCGTGGCAAGTGTCGCAGTTCGTTGAATCTTGTTATTGAAGTGCGAACTACGGTTGCGGAGATTATTGAAGCTTGTATTATTGCTGAATACGATTGCTTTGGATTTCATTGCAGGGACTGTGAATTGAAGAATGATGAAGAAAAGTCAATACTGAAGAAATTGGAGATGGAGAATCAAAAGGAGTCTTGGTGAATTGGTGAAGCTGATCTGATTTGGAGCAGTTGCGAGCTTCTTGATTTCAGCCGGTTGTGAATCGATGAAGATGATGTGAACGAATCGGAATCCTCAGAACTTCTCAGGTAAATCACTCGAACTCGCAGCTCTTTTCTTCTTCTTCTTCTCCGAATACGCTACAACCGGTTGCGGAATCGCGTTCTTGAATCTGCTTCTGCTTGCTGTTGAGTTGATGTCGAATCGAACCGTTATCACAATCCTAATCTTTGACACTATGATTAAATTGCAGGTTGCGGATTCGATGGACATCGAAGAAGACTTGGTGACGGTAGGTTGAGATTGACGATGATGATTAGAGAATCTCCTTGCAGAAATTGAAATTGGAGATTGATTGTTGTGGAATATCGTCAATTGTTGAAGCTGGTGATTTGATGAAGATAAGCATTGAAAATGAAGTGGAGATTGGAAGATGATCGATGGTGAAGATGAATCCGAGAAGAGAGAGTTGGTTATGGTGAAGACGAAGAGAGATTTAAGATTGTGCTATCGTTCTCCGATGCCAAATTCAGAGAGCAAAATTTGTTAGAATCTATTAGAGTTTGTTAGAGATTTCTGTTAGAAGTTTGTTGAAGAAAATGTTAGTTCTGCTAGAAAAATGGAGCTGTGAAATTCTGATTTGTGAAATTCTATAGTAATTTTGAATGTTCTGGTGTTGTTTTTGAATTGAGTTAAGACTTTCTGTACATAACTCTGTAACTGTTTTTTTTGCTGTTAGACATTTATGGCGAAAGATAATTGGATTTCTATTAGCGAATGGTTAATGAAAAATATTATGCAGTGAATTATGTGAAGCTCATGGCATGATGGCTTGAAAGATAATGGATTTAGATTGGATATGGATATTGGACATGAAAGAGTAATTAGAAATATGGATATTAAAAATGATGTGGATTTAGGAATTGGATTTTAAATGAGCAAACAAGATGTTTAGAAATGGATATCAAAAGTGAATTATGGTTTGTGATATGAGATGGATAAATTGGTTTAAAATGAAAATGGATTTTGAGATTAAAAGTGAAATGGATAAAAATGCTTTTATTTAAGAAAATGGACTAAAATGGATATCTATATAAAAATTGGATTCCAAAACTTGGCAATTGTTTGAAAATAAAAAAGGTTTAATTTGGACAAGGATTCAATTTGGTTTAGAATGGGTGATTGGTATTGGAGATTGGTAACGAATTAATGGATACTAAAAAGTGAATTAAAGTTTCAACAAATGGATATGGTTTATGGACTTTGGAATTTGGAGAAATAGTTATTAGATCCAAGAGTGAATTGAAGATGGACTTTAAATGGATGTGGGTTTTTTATTTTGAATAAGGATGATGAAATTGGGTAATTGGATGAAATTGAGTTTAGGAAAAGGTGATTAAATGGATAATGACGGACATAAAATGGATTATGGATAAAAACCAATCTTGACTCTTTCACCCATGCTACTGAAATAAAACATCTGAATCAAACATCCTCTGCATTTCTGACCAATGGAAACCTGACTTTTTGAACCTACACCTCAGATAGCCCACTGTTTGTTGATCTGAGGACTTCCACCCACAACAACTTGACCGCTTGAGAAATAACCACTTTGAATGCACACTGATAATCTTCTGAATATGGAAATCTCAAACCAAAGGAAGATGCCTTGATCACATGTCCTTATGCAATATGCAATGCAATGCTTAATGTTTTATTTTTCTATGCTTGAATGCAATGCAATAAAATGAAAGCTCATGCTAAATGATATGAAGAATGAGAGGGCAAATTTTGGGGTATTACAACTGATCCGACAAGTACGAAATGGTGCGGAAGGAGATATTTCAAGAGGAATAACAATTATGAAAGGAATAATTCGTGCTAGAGACAATGGAATAAAATAAGACGTTCATTGGAATGAAACATGTCAACTAATTGAGCCTAATGGTGCAATGTTGACAAGTTACATTGGTGCACTTGTCCGTTCACAAGTTCCTATTACTTGTGACAATTGGAGAAATCCACAGTTGAAACCCGCCAAAGATAAAATATGGAGTGAGATACAGGTACTATATGTGATGTTATTTGTTATTTTTGACGATTATATCTTTAAATTAATTATACTAACACACTTTATGTATATTTTTTTGTAGAGATCTTTTAACATTGGTGACGACCGGCAAAAATATTGTCTTCAATTAGCCGGAAAAAGACTTAGAGGGTTTCGAGCATTTTTAACCAACAAGTTTCTTAAGGATGACTAAGGAAACTTTGTTGAAGCAGAACGTCCGAAGAAGTATGCAGACTTGATTGCACCTGAAGAATGGGACACTTTTGTCGCCAAACGAAGAGCTCAAGAATTCCACGTAATCTTAATTTAATTTATCATGAACATTGTATTATATTCATGTAATTATTACATGTGTTCTGATATGACTTAAAATTGTTTATGCAGATTGTGAGTGACGTAAATCGTCAAAGAGCCTCAAAACCCGCGTATTCATACAAGAAATGACGTTTGGGATATGCACGCTTGGAACAAAAAATAGTAAGTATATATAATTGCTATGATATTTTTATGTTATTATTCATCTTAATACTTGACTTAATGTGTAGCTTGAAGAGGAGAAAATTGAAGAAACATCTCTTCCGGAGCATGTTTTGTGGAAGGCTGCCCGTGTGGGAAAGGATGGAGTTGTTACTGAAGGTGTTCAACAAGTTTTTGAACAATGTGTAAGTATAACATTATTTGTTTAATTAAATAAAAAGTTCTTGTTTATCTAAAATATTTATGCTTAACTCTAATATTGAATTTCAGGAGACTCTATCTCAGTTCTTAACTCTCATGAAAGACCAGGATTGTAGGAGCATACTGAGTCGAGTATTAAATGTTTCTGAGTATTCTGGTCGCGTGAGGGGTAAGGGATTTGGAGTCACTCCATCTGCCTTGTATAAGCGTCCAAAGACCAAAAATACTAGCAATAGAGAGGTGATGGAAACATTGGAAGAATTGAGAGCTCAAGTTCGTGAACTGCAACAGAATAAAGAAAGATATATGTCGGAAAGGCGCGGTTCAAAATTTAAAGATAATAATGACAAAGATAGTATCAATTTTCAACAAAAAATTCCGGAGGTAATTATACTTATTAAATTAGCACAATTTTTTATATTGATATATATGCATAATAACAATTTCATATTATTATTTTTTGTTTAGGGCATTTCACCTTGTCAGCTATATTTATCAGCACCGATATATCGCATGGTTGGCAAGGGAAAAATGCATAACACTTCGGGAGACGTACTTCACCATAGACCGTTCCCTGCTGGATTTTTGAAGGTTTCGATTGATATTGCTTTAGAGCGGGATGCGTTACTACCTATACTTGACGACGTTTCAGATGTAACATTGGTGGGGGACGCAATATGGTCGTATGTTGCATGGCCGTCAAACCTCATTGTCATAGATGACTCGGTATGTTGAAAACCATTATTAAACTTTTAGTTTTCAAATGTTTTACTTGCATATAAGTTATGTTATGCTTACTTTTACGTACATTTTATTTACATTGTATTGTTAGACTCCTACAAAATCCAAATCAAAAGATAAAGGGATTGTGCGGCAAACCGAGTCAGTTGCATAAAAAAAAGGTACATTGATATATATGCATTGAAAATGTTAATTCTATGATCTGAATTCAAAAGCTTCATGATTTTATACTTTATGACTTATATAATTTTCAGATTCCTACACAAGAGGTGCAACAAGGGAGCAAGAACAAGAAGCCAGAATTAGCCAAGCCAAAAAAAGCTTCTATTCCTCGATTTTGGTTGTGCCTTGAAACAATTGTAGGCACAACGAATTTGATGGAAGGTGGTATCCGTGAAATACCAATGGAAGAAGGTATTTTTGGGTTTGCCTATTCAGAAACAATTGCTAAAGAAGACTTGGATCAGATTTTTCAGCATGCTGAATTAGGTATCGGTGTTACGAAGTCATACATCAGGTAATCTATCGATTTTATTTAATTAATTGATCAATTTATTTACTCATTTAAATGAATATTCGAATGTTGATTATGTTTTTATTTCAGGTTCTTGTATGAAAAATTAATGCTCCCGCGTCAATTGATAGAAAGATTCTCTTTCTTGTCTCCCAGCTATGTCAACGCAAATCTAATCGATCGAACTGCAAATGCGGTCAGAGATCACTTAGTAGATGCATTTATGTCCAACAAAGATACAGAGAAGTTGTATCTTTTACCGTATAATATTGGCAATGAGTTAGATTTTCATTCTAACTTCCTTTATTATAATCTTTCACATTTTTACGTTGTGTATAACATTTCCATCTAAACTTTTGATTTATTTTACAGTGGACACTGGTTGCTGCTTACGATTAATCCGATAAAAGAAATAGTATATCTGAATTCGCTAGATGGTGATCAAATAAAATACCCGAAGATGAAGAAGATGATTGATACGCAAGTGATGCGATTGTTCTAAATATTCGCGTGTGTATTTATTTATTTATGTGAGATTGTTCTAAATATTCGTTTACATTATGATAAAGCCATACAAATATTTCGATCACAACGACAAGCTCGAGTACCAAAGAGCAAAGCAAACTACATTACATGGATAAGAGTGAAGGTATATTTTCACATTTGTTATTATAATAGTGATGCTACTTGATAACACAAGTTAAACTATATATCATGATACATATGCATACTTTTTTTCTATGTGTAGTGTCCTCGACAGTGTAATGGTATAGATTGTGGTTATTTTGTATTGAGATTCATGAAAGAGATTATTCATTTGGAACAAATAGAGATTCCAATCATGGTATGAATTTATAAGTTATGATTTATTTTAAGACTTATTATCGGATATTTCATCTAATTAATTACTTTTAACTAAATCATGCATATTTTGTTATATTATGTAGTACTTTGATGAATTCAAGTGTGCCACCTACACGGAAGATAAATTGGAAGAAATAAAGGAGGAATGGTGTCAATACATGGTTGGAATGAGAATTATATGAGGTATATTATTGTTTTCTTTTTTTTTTGTGTTAGGTTTATGGAAGATGTTGTATAGTTTTAGAAATTGTTGAATAGTTTTGGAAGTTGATGTATAGGTGATGGAAATAATGTATAAGGTTTAGAATTGGTGCATCTTTAGGATGTTTGGTGTAATTAGTTTTGGAAGTTGTTATTAGAATTTTGGATGTCTACTTGGATGTATGAAATTTGTATTGAGTTATATATATAATGGTTATTTTGGTGTATGAGGTTTGTGTTGAAATATATATAATGGTTATTACGGTTTATGTGTTGAATTATAATGGTATACAAGGCCTATGTGTTGAATTATAATGGTATAAAAGGTCATGTGTTGAAATAAAGGTTTGTGTTGAATTATACAAGTTTATTATACAGGTTTGTGTTAAAAAAGAGGACTTATGAAAACAATACACAGTAGACAGCGCTTTAGCAAATAAAACGCTCCAAAATATTTGATTTTTAAAAAAATGCTTTTAAAAACCACTTTTATAAAAGACAACGCTTTTAAAAAACACTTTTATAAAAGACAACGCTTATACAAGTTTATTATATATAATTGATTTTTAAATGAATTACGGATTTAGCAAGTGTAAGTGTTATTGTAAAGGAAAGTTTTTTAAATTTCCACTTATAGTCGTTGACGCATCATATCAATGACAAGTTGGAATGAATGCTTGTTGATTCTCTTGTGAATAATTGTCATAATAAGTTTTTCACATTAATTCTTACCCAAAAAGCATCTCTTATATGACATAATTGGCAACTCATCTTTTATCATATACACTTTATTCATAGAGCGAATTAGTTGTAACCCAAATCATTAAATTTTTTAAAGATGCATACATTTTCCCACAATAAAAAATTCATTTTTAAACTAAGCTCATAGTCCCTTCAACTAAAATACATGTATTTTATATCAAATTCAGCACAAATATTACTCCTTTCGTCGCAAATCATAAGACGTTTTGGAGAAAAAATTTGTCCTAAATTATAAATCATTTTGCAAAATATTGTAGAATTACGTTTGTTTTTCCAAAATTATCCTTGTGTATTCTCTTTTTTCTTTTTGTCTTTACCATACATTGTAATAAAATAAATCAGTCAGACTTTTCAAGAGAACTAACGTGTGAATATTGATTTTCAGATTATCTCTCTTTCCAACATTAATTTGCGTAAATGAAATTCAGATCAAATTAATTCAAAGTGAATTTTATATCAAATTGATATCAAATCAATTCATATCAAATTGATATCAAACTAATTCATATCAATATAATGATTCAAAATTAATTCATTTTCCTTATTAACATTTGATATATAATGTCTATAATAATATCCAATATTATATATACAATAATATATCCAATCCAAAAGATTTTGTCAAGAACATTTAAAGGATGTGCAGTTATATAAAACCGTAAAATATTTAGCTACTTTATTTACCAATATGTTGAGAGACATCTTCACTCAAATATGTATCAAATGGTTGCACATTTAAATCATATACAAATTATTCTGCTCAGGGACGGATCCATACATTATATATTAGTGTGAATAAATATAAAAAAATGTATGAACTAAATTATATTCATAATAAGAAATAATATTGTTAATGAAGTATATTTACAATAAAAATCGTCTATTATCAATTTCTTGAAAATGAGCTAAAATAACATCATTGTTAATCGTTCTAAAAACATCTTTCTATAAAAATTACAAGACAACCTTGTAGTCATTGATCACTCATTTTATAACATAGCTGACTCTTCACAAATTTTATAGTTGAAAAAACACATTCCACGCTTGCAATTGCTACTGGTAAGACTAAAGTCAACTTCAAAAGCTTATAAACCATATCAAATGCGTTGTACTTATTTGTTTCCACAAGTTTTGCATAAAGATTTGAAAGTCCTTTTAAATTGACAAATTTTGACTCATATCAAACATTTTTAAGATAATTATGAAGCTAATGTCGCAACACCACTTTCGGCACATCTATAAAATCATTTGGATAAAGTTATTCATATTATAAAGAGAAGAATAAAATCAATTGATTTTTTTTAACAAATTGGAGTTTTAGGGTTCAGCCCAAAAAAGAGAAAAGAATAAGGAAAAAATAAAATACTCATTTTATCTTTGATTTTCAATCACCCATAATTAAATACGATCGAACCATGTGAATAAATTAAAATAAAAAATGAAGAATTAATCAATATAAGAGTAAGAAACAAGCGTGAGAAATGGTGAGATTTGAGAGAAAAAGAAAAAGAAGTTACTCTAAAGAAAGAGAAAAATGAAAGGAAGAATTGCTATGAGAAAGAAATAAAAGTGAATCGGTAATATTTTTTTTAATAATTATTCAAATATTTTTATTATTAACTATATATATATATATATATATATATATATATATATATATATATATATATATATATATATATAATTTAAAAAAATTGAAAAACTAGTGTGGCTATAGCCACACCATGCCACAATGTAGCTCCGCTCGTAGTTCTGCTGATGATATTAATGGAAAATTTAAAATGATGTTGAGATCAATCTCTTATACTGTATTGATGTTTAAATAGGATAAATGCTAAACTTCATTTGTATTTTGCGGCTGTACATTACCATTATCAATTTCTTAACGAGGGTTTTTATTGTTTGAATATATATGACAAAATGAAGCTTCATGATTTGAAGTCATTTTGTGGTGTATATAATTTATTTAGTTTAAAATTCTAGATTTATAATAAAAAGAACGTACAATCAAAACTATTAAAAAAATACTTGGAGGGAAACTTGAAAAATTAATCTAACAAATTGGAGGGATTTTTTTTATGAATTATTGTAAATTTTGTTTTGTAAAATTCTTATGAGAGATTGAGACTTGGATAGAGTACGTAGTACTCCAAATCAAGTTCCATTATCATTTTACTGGATATATGCGTTCTCCAATAAAGAGATAGAAAATGGAAATAATGAGTGTGTGCTAAAATGATTGATGTTTTTAATATTTTTTTTAACTTTCTAACAAAGATTTAAAATATTTAAATGGTTTGTCAATGGTAAAAGAGGATTTTTTTAGAATCTTGACAAAATTTAGAAAAGTTGGAGATTTCTTAATTTGCGTAAAAGTGTCAAAGTGACTTATACTTTGGGACAAAGAGAATATTAAACAATATGGTAGATTGCATAATATGGATATTATGTGTGTGAATTACCAATTTGGCATGTGTGAGTATTCTCGCAAAGGAAAGTATATTCGATTTTCATTGATTAGTTGTATATTCATAATATCAATGATAAATTAGATAGAAAGCTTATTAATTCTCTTGTGCATGAGTGACATTATAGAGTTTCCACATTTATTCTTACCAAAATGTCATCTCTCATATGGCATAATTAACATACCACTTTTACCATGGATATTTGTTTCATAGAACAAGTTGGCTGTAACCCAAAATCATTAAGCTTTATAGAGAAGTGCACATCCGAAAATATTTCTGATCTGCAGATCCGGAAAACAGCAGAACTTAATTTAAAAAAAAACCGGTTTTGTTGCTTGGTCGCATATGTTAATATATCGTCGCAAGTTAATATACATTTGACAACATCAATATATAAAATAAAATTATATATATATATATATAAAATAAACCTCTGTAAAAATACAGTGCATACATCTAATATAAATAGAATACATCAAACAAAAAACTACTGCGTATGGCGAAGGATGTCTCCTAGCTCCCCTGCTCCTCTGCCCCTACCCGCCATCCTGGATCGATGTCTGCGGTACTGAAGTGCCCCCCGAGCGATCGCAATAATCCTGTCCACGATAAGTCTGGCACCAGAGCCCTCAGGGAGGTGACCGTCTGCAATGGCCTGCTGTGCTATCTGCTCTATCTGACGACAACATGGTAGGACATCCTGAGTGTGGTCCAGCTGAGATTGTCGCTCCTCTAATATCTCCTGATGAGCAGGTCTGGGTGGTGATCCCTCAGCAGTGGGCACCATGCATGGGTGTGAGACGGTGTAGAACCACACGATGTATCCGGCAGCAACACTCCAGTCTCTCTCCGCTCTGGTCGCCCGAGCCTCTTTCGGTACCAAGTGGGACTGGAAGTCAGCATATATGTCATCTATCTGCCTGTGGGTCAAGCCTAGAAGAGTAGACTCATGAGGCATCCTGGGGATCGTCTATGTGTAACCGAACTGACGCAAGACGCGCTCCGACAGGTATCGAGCAGTAACGGTCGAACTGCATGCCAACCATCCTGAGAACAAACAAACCTCATCGAACGGGCGCGTCATACGGTGAGCGGCATAGGTGTCATACAAAACATCCTCAGCAGCCATCCGATCAAAATACATTCTATAGGGGTCCGACACCTGGTTCCCTCTGAGCAGGACAAATGCAACAACACGTGGCATATCCTTAGTGTACCCGTCGACACCCCCCCAACCAGTAATGTTGGGAAAGTGCTGTAAAATCCACGCCTGAAATGAAAAACATAACGTACAGCTGCCAGCCACAGTCCTGGATGTCCAGAGGCAACCATCAGAGAGCCTAACATAGGTGTATGCCAGCGCAGCCGCCCTCCAGTTGTACGTATGGATCTCTGTCTGATCCAAAAGGTACCTGAGGTAGACGACATCAACATAATAGGCGCTGGTGTTCACAAACACATGCGTTCCGAGAAAAAACAAGTAGTAGCATCTCAGGGCACGCTGCCTGTGGATCTCCACCTCTGCTGCATCCCCTCTTGCCTGTCGTGCCTCGTCAAGCTCCTCACCAAATCTGCGCATCAGAAAGGAGAACCAGACGTGTGCGCCCCTCAACTGGGTCACCTCCGCAAGTGCCTCATCTGGGCTAGCCCCAAGCTCTGCAATCAGCATCTCCTCCGCGTCCACATTTGACATCCTACCGCGACGGAGAAGGGTACCCGTGATCGGTAGATGTAAAAGGCAAGAGATGTCGTCGAGGGTGATCGTGATCTCGCCGTACGGTAGATGGAATGAGGATGTCTCAGGGTGCCATCTCTCAACAAAGACCATCAGCATACCGTACAGGATCTGGGAATACCCAATCCTAGACAGGCCTCCAAGACCAGACGTAGCAAGTGCAGACGTGAACCACTGATCCCCTGTCAGCATCTCAAGCATGTCTATAACCTTGCCCCCATGGTTATAGAACTTCTGGGACTCATTCTCCTGAAAAATTCCAAATAAAACAATGTTACAAATGAACATATTTTCAACGAAAACAATTCTATAAATAAACGAGAAAGGTTACCTGTCCTAGCCAGATATATCTGGCAGTATGCTCAGAGTACCCCACGAGTAGGGACATATCAGACGGTCCCCCGGGGTAACCGCCCAACTCATCAAAATCGTCATCTCCGTCACCACCCTCACGTGCTGGGTGATCACCCTCAGGAACAGGCACATGTATAGGAGCAGCTGATGGAGCTGGAGTCTCCCGACGACGTCTGCGTGCGGGCTGGGACCCTGATGCACCAACAGTAGAAGCCCGACGCCTCCGAGATGTAGAATCGGCGGCTGATAGGGGAGTGGCCTGAACTTGTGATGTGGAAGGCTGTGGTGTAGGATGTCCCTCAGCTGTAGGGGATACCCCAACTCCCTCTGCGCCGGAAGCCTCGGCTGTAGACTGCGTCCGTTCACGTCGGACAGACGCGTGCTGAGCTGTCCGTCCATGTATGATATGATCGTCTCTGCCAACCATCTAATCTGTAAAACATAATAAATAAATTAGATTTTTTTTTTAAATAATTAAACAAAAAAAAATCGTATTCCGGATCTGCACATCCGGAAGGACACATAATTTGTAACGTTGGGAATTTTCGGATGTGCACATCCGGAAACACTCAGAATACTAAACGTTGAAAGCATTCCGAATCTGCACATCCGGTACGTTTTTTGAAGTTTAAAAATGACAGCCATGGCCACTGTAACATGTAAACGGGCATTTTAATGCCCTGATCGTCCGTTTGAAGCAGTAAAAAAGATCAACATTGTCTCTAACCTATGTTTTTCATACAACCTAACAATTTCTACACCTAAATGTCTACTCTAAATCGATTACTCGAAAATAACTCAGAAACTCTAAAATTTGAAAACTTGCCGATTAAAATGAGATACTGAGGATTTGGAGTGTCTTGATCGTTGTAGAAGTTGCTCTGCGCCAAACTCTAGTGGAAAAAATCGAGATTTGTGGGATTGAAAATTTGAGAGTTTGAGAGAGTTTGGAAAATGGAAAATTGAAGAATGAGGGGGAGGAAGAAGGTCTGACGCGAATTAATAAGAAATCCTTTCGGAAGTGCACATCAGAATTGTTTCCGGATATGCATATCAGGAACAACTCTGCGTCTTTTAAAAATTTGGTGCGTCCGGATGTGCACATCCGGAATCAGGGGGCAAAAAAATAATTTCACGTGGTGCCTAAGAAACTTGGGTGGTGCATTAAGAAACCCTCTTTTTTTATGGCAGACTTAGGTTTTAAGACCTCATCCTCAACCATATATGTCTCGTGCTGCTTTTTTTTTTCCGACCTTTTGAGAGACGGGTCTAAACGGGACGGACATGTCCGTTTGCCACCCCTAATTTATTCTACCTAAATATCACCACTTATATTGTATAATTGACATCCCACTTTTATCATAAACACTTAATTCATCAAGAACCTCATTCTTAAAAAAAAACACTCATATTAGGCGATTATAGATAATGAAATGCAGTTAAGAATAACATCTATAAACTCCATTTTAACCTGTCATAAACTTTTTTCATATCAATTTTGATAACCATCCACCAATTTCCTGCCTTTCTATTTTCATAAGATAAATGACTTTCTAACCATAATGTCTTCTCTATTATTTCAACCAAAATAAAACCCCTTTAACATAAACTAACAAAATTACTCATTACCATTCGCAACATAACATTTACTAAAAATTTGATAATAATATTATAAGAAATATTACGAAAATTAATTAATCAAATTTTTTTTATAGAACCGTGTAACTCAATATTAGAGATTAGTCTCTAGCATTTTTCAAAAGTTTATTTTCTCCAATCTTTAATATTATCCTCTCATTAACTAACATTATGATCATTAATCACCAAATTATGTTAATAGTGAGTTTTAGCATTTCTTTCTCTGAGAATAAAATACATTTCTTTCTCATGCATGAACAGCAAAGAACCGTAAAAAACATTAACGGTAAATAAACATTTCTGTCTCGTGCACGAACAACAAGGAACCGTAAAAAAGAGTAGAGAAACAAAATAGATTCACGACACGCTGACGCCGTCAGTCAAAATTTCACTATCTTTTCTCGAGTGCCTTCCCTTACTCGTTACTCCACCGATCTTCATTTTTCTCTATAACAAACTTCTCGAACTTCCCCAATTTCATTTCAGAGTTTGATCTACGTTTCGCTCTTCCAAATTAGGGTTTCTACTACTCTCCTACAGAGACAACCAAGCGGCGAAGCTGATGGCGGAACCACCTCTCCCGTTCGAGGATCATGCAATTCCGGCTGTCGACGACGACGACGACTACACTGGTGGCGATGATACTATGGATGAATTGGACGAGGAGACGCATGCCAATTCAGTGAACGCTTCAGCTAGTGCGAATCACGACGGCGTCGTTTTGCCTGTAACCCGTACTGGTGAGCTCACTCTTTCTTTTGAGGGTGAGGTTTACGTCTTTCCCGCTGTCACACATCAGAAGGTAATTATTGTTCATCACTTCTCAGTTTAGCTTGTTGTTTTGTTAGCATAATTCTTAACAATCACTCTGATATTGATAATTAAGTGACACACACAACTGTCAAAGTTGTAGTTGTATGACTAGGAATCAGATCTCTTGCAATTGCAAAGTAATGTTGCTTACAATATACTATCTACAATGTGTGAGTCCAACTTGTCTTTTGACCTGTCATGGTAGGGGTTTTATAACATCGGTTTGTCGTTGTAAATTTATTCAAATTTCTGATCACTAATAGCAGA
Organism: Lathyrus tuberosus; assembly: GCA_022829125.1. Lineage (NCBI taxonomy): Eukaryota > Viridiplantae > Streptophyta > Magnoliopsida > Fabales > Fabaceae > Lathyrus > Lathyrus tuberosus. The sequence goes on from JALAZF010000613.1 coordinate 2,822,094, forward strand.
TTGATAGAATGAAAGAAAAAAACCTATGTAGCATGTGGAACATAATTACAATGAAGTCCCATATTTAATTTTGACATTTACTTTTGATTTGTCAAAAGGACAATGATTGAAGGATTTGCTATTGAGGAATGCTTGCTGATAAAATTTTACATTGCAGGTTCAAGCTGTTTTGCTGCTTTTGGGAGGACGTGATACGCGGGCGGGCATGCCTACAAATGAACTTCCATTTGATCAAAGTTATAGGGTAAAACACATATTGACTTAACAAGGGCATTTTATAACTTGTATTGTATTTTTTATGCTTGCTCTGTGCATTGGATCTTGCAATCTCTAGGGCATGAGTGATATTACAAGGCGTCCGAATCTTTCCCGAAGAATAGCCTCCTTAGTCAGGTTCCGTGAAAAACGCAAGGAAAGATGTTTTGACAAGAAAATTAGATACACCGTGAGAAAAGAGGTGGCAGAAAGGTAAATGAAATTTTGTATTTTGCCCTATTACCCCAAAAAGCAAATAACTTATTTCAAGATCTACAATTTATACACTAGAAAATATCTTAGCTTTAATAAAACATGGTTGTCTTAAACTCTACCCATGCTCTTCAATAATTGTAATAAATCTCTGAGTTATTTTATAAATAAATTATTTATATGATTTTTATCCTGGCCAAAATGTCTACTCCGTCACTTTTGTGCAGTCACATCTAAATGATATACCATGTAATACTGTGATTACAAATATTGAGTTTTGATTTGCATCCTACTTGAGAATATATATTTTTTAATAGAGCTTATAAAAGGAAGTTTGTTGGGAGTTGGGACACACAATTTGTTTAATCCATAAAAAGATCAAGAAAATGACATCTGTTCATTATAAACTCTAGAATTATGCTCCAGTGGTAAGTGGTTAAGCTCTACTGGTAAAAAGGTTTTCCAGATTAACTGGACAAACCTATTACTCAAATGGAGAAACTGTTATCAAACAACTGCCTTGTCTTGTTACTGTAAAAGTTTACGTCTGTTACATTGTTTACAATTATAGAAATATTTCAATACAAAATACTTGAACCCAAAAGACTTTTGTCTACCCAATCAACTTTTACCTCACTAGGGCATAGATTAATCTACTTGATTAGTCTATATCAAAAACCAAATTTAAAACAAACTGAATTTTCTTTGCACTTGACCAAGCAGTCTTACAAAAAGGATAGTATTTTATTATTTACAAACATTTAAACCCTAAACCTTTTCACGGATTAGTATAGTTGAGATCTTAAAAATATTAACGATTTCAAATAGATTTACTACATAAAAAACTATAATGTATGCTGCAACTGAACTTGATTGTCATATAGAATTATGAATGGAAAAGGTTTCATGTTGGGTCTGAATAAATTTTGTTTTTATATTGAATTATCACATTCACACTATGAAATCTTATACCTGACTTAATACTGGGTAGAGGCAGAGCAGTTAGGAGATTTCTTAACAACTAAAGTGAGGAGGGAGAGACATAATTATTCATTGTTGTTGATAGTAGCTTAATGCATTTTGATGTTTTGAAGTTTGATAATATTACTCCCTCCTTTTTAGGTTTTCTTTGATTTTAAATTGTTTTTGAAGTTTATGTGTTCATTTTTACTTATAACTTTGCTTCTCTTTTATTTCTTGCTAGGATGCATCGAGAGAAGGGACAGTTTGCATCTGTGAAGCCAAGCCCTGGTTCCTCTAACTGGTATTCTGCACAGGGTGCTGGTCAAGATGGCACTCCTAATCCTGAAACTCTGTGAGTTTTAAACATAATGATTCTTTTGTGGGGGAGAAAGATTTGTGAATGCACATAGTTTTATTCAAATCCTTCTGTTCTTGTCTTATAGGCGTAGATGCAAACATTGTGGAGTCAATGAAAATAATACTCCTGCAATGCGTCGCGGACCAGATGGACCAAGAACTTTATGTAATGCATGTGGGCTCATGTGGGCCAACAAGGTTAGTCATTTTACTAACAAGTATGGTTATGATGAAATGCTTGTCTCAACTTTTGTACTGTTCGAAGTACAAACAACAGCAACACAATTCTTTTCCAGTAGCTGGAGTTGGTTGCATATGGTCTGATGATGCTTTTGTGTTAGTCCAAAAAAAAAAACAAGGCTTTTCAGATTTGTCATTTATATTGAAATAAAATAATTAATATTTGATGCGCAATACTTTTTTCTTCTATATATTTTGAATTTCTTTCTTTATCTTCTACTACTATTCTGTCAAATTCTATAAAATCTTTACATTCATTATCTTTCACAGTGCCATGTAATTGTTTACTCTTGAGAGTTGTTAAGAGTTGCACTTTGTACAATATATGGCCTGATTGAACATATGTTTATAAGTGGAGACAATTCTCACTTTATAAGTTGATTTTGAAAGGTTGAGTTACACTCAACCCGAATTCTAAGATGGTATTAGAACCAAGATCTATTAAGCCAACATATGCTTATAAGTTGGGATAATCCTCACTTTACAAGTCGGTTTTGTAAGGTTGAGTTAGGCCTGTTGACAATGTTGTCAAATTGCGGTCATGCCACCGGCGGATTGCGGTTGCGGAAATTCAATCTCTTAGGGATATAATGCAACAACATCATTTTTATATTTTAGTAGATGTAACAGAGGATACACCATTCTTTTCTTCAACCCACACATTTGGTTCTACAAAGATGCTACCACTTCTCAGGTGATAGCTACTCCTATTTTTGAGTCAGTTGTCTCTACTCACAATTCTCAACAGTCACAAGGTAACCCTGAGTTTCGCCGCCATGCTATTATTTATGAGTGTCGACGTGTTGAACATTCAGAAACAAACAACTCTTATTGATTCTAGTGATTCGGCTCCAAAGACTACTACTGTACTACTATTACAACTAATTCTAATGATTCTGCAACAATTCCAATCTCTTCTACTGACGTGATTCCACCTGAGCCTTTTGTTGACTTACCTATTGATCTTCATAAAGATAAAAGGTCTACTTCTAATCCTAATCCTATTTGCAACTTTTTGAGTTACCACCTATTGTCTCCCTCCTACTTTGCCTTTGTTTTTGCTCTATCATTTGTCTCAATTCCTAAGATGACTCATGAAGCATTATCTCATGAAAACAAACCATGATTGATGAAATGATAGTTGTAGAATCTAACGATACCTGGGAGTTTGTTCCACCTCCTCCTGACAAATCTATTGTTGGTTGTATGTGAGTGTTTAATGTCAAAATGGGACCTAATGGACAGGTTGATCAATTAAAGGCTCGATTAGTGGCAAAAGGCTATACTTAGGTCTATGGTCAAGATTACAACGATACCTTCTCACCAGTTGCGAAGATGACGTCTATTCGCCTCTTTATTTCTTAGCTATGACTATCATGAAACTTTGGCCCTTATTTCAATTGGACATCAAGAATGCTTTTTTGCATGGTGAGTTGGAGAAGAGATATATATGGAGCAACCTCCTGGGTTCGTTGCTCAGAAGCGGTGTAGTTTGGTATGCAAATTGCAAATGTCTTTATATGACTTGAAACTATCACCCTGGCATGGTTTGGTCAATTCAGCAAATTTTTACAGCAGTTCTGGATGACCTGTTGGGAATCAGATCTTTCTATCTTTCTTAAATGCTCATCATTAAATTAATATATCTATATTGTGATTCATGTTGATGACATCATGATTACAAATGATGATAGGGGAGGTATCAAAGCATTAAATCATCTATTTCAAAACTTTCAGACCAAAGATTTGGGTCCTCTATGTTACTTTATCGGGATTAAGGTGACTCAATTGAAGTCAGGTATTGCTTATCACTTAGAGGAAGTATACTCTTGAGATTTTGGAGGAGACACGTCTTATAGATTTTAAACTAGTTTACACTCCTATGGATCCTAATGTAAAACTCCTTCCTGACAAGGAGGAGCCATATTTTGATCCTGCTAGATACCGAAGCCTGGTGAGAATTGATTTATCTCTCACTCTAACCATACCTGACATATCTTTTCCAGTTAGTGTCGTATGTCAGTTTATTAACTCTCCTTATGACAATCACTGAAATGCAGTTGTTCGAAGTCTTAAGTACGTCAAAAGAAATGCAGTTGTTAGAAGTCTTAAGTACATCAAAAGAGCATATGAAAAGACTTGTTTTCATTGATAGGGCCCGCATTAGTAATGTCGGGTATTCAAATTTCGATTGAGCAGGAGATGCGAGTGATTGACAAGCTACTTTTGGTTATTGCATTTTTTTGGGTGGAAATCTGATTCATGGAAAAGCAAAAACCAAAATGCTGTTGCCCGATCAAGTACAGAAGTTGAGTATCGAGCTATGTCTAATGCTACATGCGAACTTGTTTGGTTGAGACATTTTATGCAAGAATTCCATTTTTGTGAGGTTTGTCAAATGGAACTCGTGTGTGATAATCAATCAACTTTACGCGCTCTCCTCCAATGCAGTTTTTACGAGAGAACAAAGTATATGGAATTCAATTGTCATTTTATTAGAGAAAATACTCTCTCTGGAGTCATCAGAATCTCCTCTGTCAATTCTAGGATCATCTTGCCTATATTTTTACTAAATCTCTTCGAAGCCCTCAGATAACTTTCCCTAAAGAGGAGTGTTAAAATATTGATATTTATTAATTGATTTGATAGTATCTTTGGGAATTGTGATAGGATTGCATTCCTATTTAGATTATATCTCTCTTGTATATAAATAGTTGTTTTTAACCTTTTCAACAGCATAAGGCCCAACCCCAAATTCTAAAATTTTCCGTTGGGACAAATGGCGCCACTGGTATGGGAGCTTCCTGGAGCTTTATGGTTAAGGCCCTTGCGTCTTAGCAGTGGCAAATTAGATGCCGTATTCAGACCAGATGTTATGTTGGTCGCATTATATACGCTTCCTTTTTACTTTGCAAATATATTCCTCGTTTCTAAGCCTGTTTCTTAACTCTGACAGGGGACACTCAGAGATCTCAGTAAGGGTGGAAGAAGTCTTTCTGTTGAGCAAAGTGGTCTGGTATGTAAATTGGAGCATTTACTGTTTTATTGATACTTATTTCCTGTTTGTAAGCCAATTGCAAAAGCTAAGTTGGATATGCTATGCAAACATTTTAATAATCAGTTTGAAATCTAATGGTTTTGGTGATGGATTCATTATAAACTGTTGGGTTTGCTGTAGCTTACTCTGAGTGCTTTTGGATAGAAAAGGAAACATAATATTATATTGGTGATGGGAAAATAAAATTTAATAGAGAATAGAGATAAGGGAGGAGAATACAAGTTGGAAGGGGATATGATAAGTATCTTAGGTTCTTAGTTGCAAGTCAAGTTATTGACGTGCTAACTAACTGCAGTTCAATCACTCTCATTTAATACCGCAATTCTGACATGTATTTACAATTTTAACTCATATTTTCAAATAATATGTTTGTAACCACATTAAATGCCTTTTATCAACATTTTAAATTAAACTTCTGTGAAAATGGAACAAATAAACAAATTGCATGTTTATGCTTTTGATTATCACGAAGAGAAGGAAACACTTCAGATTAACATCAAAAATAAATTTCTTGTAGTTCTTTATGGAAGATTTTATTATTAATCATTCTAACTAAGTTTAGTATAAGACTTGAGTTTAAATTATTTCTAATCTTAATTCATTGTTGAACAGCCTTACCTGAAAGTCTTTGGGGCTCAAATTGTTAGATCAGTTTAATTATATCATAGTACTTAAACACCCTATCAACTTGAATGAAATTTGCAGGATCGTCCTATTGATGTCAAGCCTACTAATCTTGAAGGGGAATTGTCTGTCATCAGAAATGAACAAGTAAAACTCTTTCACATATTGCAAATTCATTCTCAGATCTGCAATTTTAGTTCTATTTGCATAAAACTTTAATGGCGTCTTCAGGGTATTTCTAAAGATCATCCTTCCAAGGCCATTGCTGCTGAAAGTTTGAATAATGACGCATTTAATCCAAGTGATGAGGTAGTTTTAATTTTTTTCTTTCTTTCTCTCTTTCTTTCTTTATTCTCTTGATTCAATTTGGGGTGTTCAGGCACCTTTTATTGGGTATTGACAAAACCAAAACTTCTATGAATTGTTTATAATACTTGCCAAATGGGTATTTGTTCAGGAATTACCTGTATCTGCAGAACACTTAGCAAGCACACTGCCATCAGTGATTGATCATTCATCGGAAAATGATGATGAGCAGGTATTCCTATCAAGTAGCTTGTTTTATAATGTTTATCTAAATGTCTCGTATTCACAACTCACACAACTATATCGGTGCTCCATCCCCGTTCAAGTAGCCCCAGTTGAACTTTGCCAATGAAACTTGAAATGGAGCTTCTGGTATATTTGTAAATGCAAGAGTTGTGCAGATAATTTTCTTTAAGATGCATTTGAGTTGCTTCTTACATGAGGCTCATTTGACCTACAGGAACCCCTGGCCGAGCTTTCTAATCCTTCAGATACAGGAATGTCCAATCCTTCAGATACAGATATTGACATTCCTGGAAACTTTGATCCTGGAAACTTTGATTAGAAAGTACTAAGTAATTCATTATGTGGGTGTTTTAGACAAAGGTCCATTTGTAGGATATTCTTCATGTAGATATGGGATGCAGCTCTAGAAACAGTGATATGAGACAATTTGGACAGTTGGGTTATGTTAGTCTTACTGTATGTAACAGCCAAGTGAAGTGGTAATCCTACCAAACCAGCCTGACATCAATTATTCTGCAATGTTGATGCTGGTAGAAGTGTCAAATATTGTTTGTGTAAAAATTATTTGACTATCTTTTTCAAGTGTTTGGGCTGTGTTAATAAAATGATGTCTGACTTCGATGATTTCATTGGATATCAATTCAATGGTGTGCTAGTGCCAACATTTGCTGAAGTTTCCAAACTTGTGCTGCTGAAGAGAAGAACATTCGGATACTTCTTACAAATAGGCATGTTTCAAACAGTTGTAAAATGTACATGTACATATATAAATAAACACTAGCTTGTTTTCTTTTCTTCCTTTCTCTGTTTTATCCATACAAGTTATCTTTGTCATTAAGTTACCTCAAAAAGATAACGTTGTTACATGCTACATTTTTTTGGGTGAAAGCAAGGGGCTAGAGCTGTCAAAAAAGCCTAACATGAAAAGTCCAATTAATTAGCCTCTTAACTCCTTATTTTTAGCCCTTTAATGAATGAGAATTTTATTAGTCTCATATTTTTAGTCCCCTAATAATAGTTTATAGAAGCACAATGTTTTTGAAAATTTGTTTGCAACAGAAGATTTTATTTAATTTTTATCAAAATCTGTATTTTTTTGAAAATAAAAAATCATTTAAAGAAAAACTATAAATATATTTTAATAAAAAATATTGTTGAAATTTTATTTCAATATTTTTTCTGAAATAAAGAAGATTTTATTTTATTTTTTTTCTGAAAAAAAAAATAGTTTTTTTACATTATTTTTTTTTTCTTTGTAAAATGTAGTTGGATTTTCTCCCAACAAGCGTTGTTTAACGTCAAAAGCTTGACACCAATTACCTTGCAATTTACCTCACGATGTTTAATTTTAACCTTGACTTCTTTGTCCATGTCTACGAACATCCTCACAGTTTTTATAAAAGGTCTTCTTCCTAAGATTGGAGGTATTTATTGGTCTGCCTTGACATCTAGTATTACAAAGTCTATAGAAAATGAGTGGTCTTAAACTTGCATTAGCATATTGTTGAATTTACTCAAAAGAGTCCTGCATGATTTGTCTGCCATCTACAATATTGATGTAGGTGACTATTCACAGATACTGATCTTACTGGATCAGACAAAGATCACCAGTCAGTAATACGTCGTGAGCTCATGTATTCGTCGGTGGTGGTGAAGAAGAGAGGGGTGTACCTGCAAGGTACTTCGATGCTAAAGTCAGAGACGGAGTAGAAAGAGCAAATACAGAGAAAATGTGTAGAGAATAGAATACCTGACCCTCTAGTGAAATAGGGTATTTATAATGTACCCCTAGCGCATGGCCAACGGTTACTTTGCATTAGGTTGAATCGCAACCTATTCTGAATCAACCATCATCATAACCACTACATCACCAACCATAAATATTTGTACCACTTCTTAAACTACTCCCACTTCCCCCAAACATGTTGATATGGAAATCCACCATTCTAACTCTGACTTTTCCACACCACCTCTAGTCAACTTTCCAACACCTAAAACTCGTGCCTTTCCATAAGACACACCAACTCCACCCCACCAACCTATCATTGATGAACCTGTCTTTGATGAGCTCATGGAACGAAGCAGAAATAATGGACCTTTTACCACTTATTATTTAGACCTTACCATTAATGTTTCCTCTGATACTGAGATTCATTCTGAACCTAACCCTAACCTTGAGTATTTTGATGATTCAGTTAGACAATTCGAATAAGAGGTTGAAGTCATTGTACTCCCAGAAAGGAACTCCCACCCTTATTCTGCTATAACTTCTGTTCAAATAAACATTCGTCCTACACCCTTGGATGAATTGTTTACTAAATTTGAAGACGAGGCTGCTAGAAGACTTGACGCTCTCATTGAGGCTTGCAATGATAATTCAAATATCTCTGAAGTGTGTGCTTTGATAAACAACATCAAAAGATGGATAAAAGTCAGCTCTGAAGAACTGGAGTTTGCTTGGATGAAGAAAACTAAGAGGAACTTCCATGCCAGACTCTCTGATATTGTTGAACCTCTACTTCAAAAGGTTCCTCCTACTCTTTTGCTTCCTGCTCCAAAAGTGATTCCTCCTCCGTATCCAGTTCAGACTACTTTGGTTGCTTCTGAGACTACTCTTGAAGCTGGAAGTGACTTTGACGTCAATAAGACTTTGGTTTTTGAGGAATACATTTTGAAGACCTTGGAGCATCTGACGGCTGAGAACTCTGAAGTGAAGGAAAGGACATCAAAGATAGAAGGGCTGCTTAGAGAGATCTTACCAAGATTACCTAAACCCTCATAAACCTTAGTTTTAAAATTTTGTGTTGTCTTTGTTTTCTTTCTTTTCATTTCTGTATCGGCATTATCTTTTGATGAAATGAAGTTTATTTTGTATTTCTTTTCTTTTTGAATGATGACAAAGGGGGAGAAAGAATGACTGATTTTGATATATTAATTCCATTCTGAAACCCAAACATATTTCTAATTGTCTTCTGACTTGGTAATAATTTTGAGAACTTTGAGAAAGTTCATCATTTTAACCAAGTGTTTCAGGTTCTAAGGTACTAACCTAACTTAGATCACAAGGATTAAACTTATATTTAGGAACCAAGTGGTTATTGAACAAAGGTCAACTAGGCTGAAACTAGTTATGATTACAACCAGACATAAATTATTCGACCAGACTATGAAGCCAGTCATCTGAAAGCTCTGGCAAATCATGCTCTATGACAAGGCTGATAACCGGACTTTCTGACACTCAAGCAAGCACTCTGAATGAAATAATTTTGTACCAAGTTGTTGCATCATGGGAAGTTACTTCACCCATTATAACCAAGCTTCTGCCTTATGGGAAGATAGTAACCAGGTTTCTGCCTGATGGGAAAGTAGTAACAATCAGGCTTCTACCTTATGGGAAGTTACATCTTTCATGCTGTTTGAAATTTTTATATGTGTTAAGATTATTTTAAGTCTTAAATTCAGGGGGATCTTGCAAACCTAACTCTGATATTCTAAGATGAAAAATAGTTTTTAACAGTATAATATTCAGGGGGAGATTACAAACCTCACTCTGATATTTTTATGTGATTAAACCTAGTAAAACTTGTTCATCAAAATACATGATTTTGTCATCAATAAAAAGGGGAAGATTGTTAGAGCAATATTTGATTATGTATCTGGCCTTTAGTTTTGATGATAACAATGCATTGTTTCTTAGAGAACAATTTGTACACCAATGGTTTTGTCTAGTGTGTAGTTTTTGCTAAATAGGTTCTGACTCTGAAGCTTTGACGTATGACGTCATTAGACTCTGGAATCAACACACTTTGACTCTGAAGAGATACAAATGTTTTACAAGATGTTGTCAAGTTCTAGAAAGCTCTTAAATAACTCTTCTGAAGAATGTTTGTGTTAAAACTTCTGACTCTAACTCTGATTGAAGAGCCTCTGAAGGATTGTATGCCTTCAAGATTCTGCGCTCAAGTTCTGAAGATTCTGAAGAACAAGATCTAAAGACACTGAAGATTAGGTTCTGAGGAACTGTGTCAAGACTATGAAGACCAAGGTTCTGAAGATTCTCTCAATTTGTCTTTTGATCCTTCTAAGCATGCTTCAAAGTCATTTTATCAGAAGCCTCTGAAGATTAGAAGATAAGATCAAAAGGTTTTGCGCCAAGAAAATAGTACATAGTACAAGATCACCCCTTCCTCCATTACCCTGATTTTTTGGGCTAAGGACACTACTATTGTACCATTTTGCCTCCTATATGCAAAATGTTATGAAAGGAGACAATTGCTATCTATTATTCCAATTATTCCCTCCAACTGATCTTTTAACTGTCTATATAAAGAAGACTTGGAAGATTGGAAGAAGCTGCTCATGCATGCTAAACGCTCACGCTATTGAACATACACACGTTTTGCTGAAGTAAATTTTTTCTGTGTATATTTTTTGTAAACACATATAGAGTTTTTGCTCATTATTGTGTGAGATATTGTTTATATTAATCTTGTGTTAATCTGGTTTCTTAGGAGCATTCTTTGTGAAAGCACCTGTTGTTTGACTACATTTTGGCTATAACATTCTGACGATATAATTAAAGAATCTGTAAAAGAAAAAGATGTCGAAGGAGATGTCCCAGCATGGTGACTCGACATCCTGACTGATTTATTAAGTTAGCAGGTTTTAATCTGTTGCAAGAGTGGATCAAGGAATCACATGAGAAAAGATTGAAAACCCAAGACAACAGAAGACTATATAAGGAGATTTAGACCTAGGGTTAAAATACATTGTACTTTTGTATCACTTATAGCTTTGTAACCTAGTTCTCTTGTGTGGAATAAGGGTTTAGGGTTTGAGAGTCGTTGGCTCTCTTAGGAGTTGTAAGTCTCCACTATGTATTATGGGATGCAGGGTGGAAGGCATAGGTACAAGGATACAACCAGAAACCTGTAGGTAATGGTTGTTGTATTGTTCTTGGACGAAGCTTTGAAGCAAGTCCAAGATAACTTGGAGGTCAAGAAACCGCGACAGTTCTGTATTGGCAGAAAATAGAGATCTAACGAGTTGTGATTAGGATGTGAGTGGGGTATCTCATATCAGGGTTCTAAACGTTTGAGTTTAACATTGGTAAAGATGTTCATTGGGTAGACGTTAGGTATAAAGTTGTAAACGGGGGAGTTTAGCTTTGTAACAGTTTTAGAGATAGTGAAATCTTCATCCTGGATTGGTATCCCCCATATATAGGTGATTTGCACCAAACTGGGTTAACACATACTGTCTTATTTAACATTCTGCAATTTACAATTTTGTTATTGTTCTTGACTGATATGTTGGATCAGATGCCGTGACATCTGTGAGTGTGCCGTTTTGATATTCAAGGTATCAGTCTGCTATTGCACCTCTGAGTTTAAATGATTATATAGCACAATGTCTTGACATGTGTTAGGACATCTGCTGTTTGCATATGCTTGAATTCCAAGTGGCTAGTTCTCTGGGTTGAGAATGGAAGTATACCCTTCTTTGGTGGATGAGAGTTTATTTCTCTCTTGGTTTCTGAAGTTTTCTTTGTTCAAGCTGGTGGCGCAGTTATGTGTGAAGATCTTCATTGTGGATTACTATGTTGATAGTAAGTCCAGTGGTGGAGCATATCAAGAACCATGGTGTGTGGTGTCTATGATGTGTGGAAGATGTCCTAACTGATGGTAGAACATCTTTGGGTTAGTTATCCTTGGTGAAGGATTTCAGGTTCTGTGAGGAACTGGTTACTTGCATCGTGTCTAAGAAGTATCTACATTGTCATACGGGAGAATGATGGAGTAGAAGAACTATCTTGGAAGTCGGATGTAAGTGTCTTGGAAGACTGTGGATCACGGGTTGATTACATGAAGGTCTGGTTTCTAATGCGTTCAGAAGTGGATATTCACCATAAATCAGAAGTATTCCAGGTTATCATACGGGAGCATGATGAAGGAATGAATGTCTTGGATTGCGGGGTGTCTATCTCTATTGTTGGCTGGGTAAAGTCAGTGGAAAATCTTGCGAAGGGGATGTTGCCCCTGGCTGGAAGTCATGCTAGTAGTGGATCAGTGTAACAGCTGTGAAGTTCTGGAGCATGCATACGATAGCTGACATCGTTATAACAAACTAATGGGCCATCTGCGTCTCTTTGAGGAATGTGAAGCATTCTGATTTAATTGGTTTGTGCCTCAAGCAGCTGGAGGTCTATACATGAGAATTCAAGAGGAGTTCGTGTGATGTATAGATGGTTGCAGGATGGGGGGATCAATGGGATTTGATCTCAAGCCAAGAGTTTGTTATGGTTGGTATACATTTCCTCACGGGTAGCATGATGGTGATCATGTGTGAGTGATTATTGTTTCTTGTCAGAGGAAGCAATAAGAGAGTTAATGATTGTATTCAGCTGGTAAGTTGAACTGAGGGTGCGCTCTTGAAGACATGAAGATGCATCTTATGTTTTCCATTCATTAGCTTGGGTGTTCTGTGGAGGAGTACTTAAGATAAATTACTACGAGGATGCAGTTGAAGTTCCAGTTTGCATTTGTGCGTCAAGCAAGCTGAGATGTCAAGGAAGATGTTTTGACATTTGTATTGTTGCAAGTTGTGGGAGACTTGGCGGTGCAAGTTAAATGGTTCTTATTGGATGCTTAAGAATCATTGATTGAGTCTGGGAGAATTTATTTTTCTCTGTAGACTGGGATCATAAATTTGTGAAGAAGTCTCTGTAATGTCAAATCAGAAGAAGAATCTGGAAAGAATAGACAATGTCTGACATGATGTCAGGACATTGTTATAAAACATGTCTGCATGTAATGGGTTCTTTGGTCGGCGGTCTCAAAAGAAGAAATTGTCAAAGTAGTCTTGGTCAAAGCGCTAATAGTGGAGTTATTACCTTCGATTAATGATCCTTGAATTGACTAGCATTTTTTTAAGGTTCGTTAATTCTAAGGAAATGGCTCGGCTATAAATAGGATTAATTTGTTCTTCTTCCTCTCAATACTCTCTCTGGGTTGGTGACAGATGGAGTTCTTCAAAATCTGGGTATGTTGTGTCTGGGTTTGGAGCTGTCTTAGTCACTTTTGCCAAGTTTTGGCTAAAAAGGGGGAGAATGGTTTTCTGATGATGTCTGAGTTTGGGTACATTCCTGCAGTTGTTTTGCAAGAATGTTGGTTAAGATTTTCTGACATCTTAACAATCTTATTCTGTCTTGTGTCTTGTGATATGAGTTGTGAAGCAGGTTGTGTCTTGTGACCTGAGTTACACATTCTATGCCCTCAGTGTTACGAAGCCTACAACTGCTGTTTCTTTTCTGGAGGAGTCTTCTGTTTTCTCAACCCTTTCAGACTTTCTTTCTGGATCTCTCTTGGAAGGAAGGGAAATGTGTTGAGGGGGAGACTCTCTCAGACCTTAGCTCCAATCAATTCTCAAGATGAGTCTTGATATAGGAGTCTTGTTGGCAGCAGCAAGCAGAAGAAAATGTTTTAGCCAAAATTTGTCAAAAGGGGAAGATTGAAAGCACCTGTTGTTTGACTACATTTTGGCTATAACATTCTGATGATACAATTGAAGAATCTGCAGAAGAAAAAGATGTCGAAGGAGATGTCCCAGCATGGTGACTCGACATCCTGACTGACTTATTAAGTTAACAGGTTTTAATCTGTTGCAAGAGTGGATCAAGGAATCACAGGAGAAAAGATTGAAAGCCCAAGACAACAGAAGACTATATAAGGAGATTTTGACCTAGGGTTAAAATACATTGTACTTTTGTATCACTTATAACTTTGTAACCTAGTTCTCTTGTGTGGAATAAGGGTTTAGGGTTTGAGAGTCGTTGGCTCTCTTAGGAGTTGTAAGTCTCCACTCTGTATTATGGGGTGCAGGGTGGAAGGCATAGGTACATGGATATAACCAGAAATCGGTAGGTAATGGTTGTTGTATTGTTCTTGGATGAAGCTTTGAAGCAAGTCCAAGATAACTTGGAGGTCAAGAAACCGCGACAGTTCTGTATTGGCAGAAGACATAGATTTAACGAGTTGTGATTAGGATGTGAGTGGGGTATCTCATATCAGGGTTCTAAACGTTTGAGTTTAACCTTGGTAAAGATGTTCATTGGGTAGATGTTTGGTATAAAGTTGTAAACAGGGGAGTTTAGCTTTGTAACAGTTCTACAGATAGTGAAATCTTTATCCTGGATTGGTATCCCCCAGATGTAGGTGATTTGCACTGAACTGGGTTAACACTTACTGTCTTATTTAACATTCTGCAATTTACAGTTTTCTTATTGTTCTTGACTGACATGTTGGATCAGATGTCGTGACATCTGTGAGTGTGCAGTTCTGATATTTAAGGTATCAGTCTGTTGTTGCGCCTCTGAGTTTAAATGATTATGTAGCACAATGTCTTGACATGTGATAGGACATCTGCTATCTGCATAGGCCAGAATTTCACTTTGTAACACACAACTTGTAAGTCTCGATATTGTTTGAGTGATTTCCTTGAATGACTAGGTTTTAGTCAGATAAACTCAAGAAGACAAATACAGTTTGTCTTTGTGGTGTTTGTAATCAGTTTCGGTTATAGTGAATTAAGTCCTTGTTGAGAAGGAAAAATCACCTTGGTAGGGTGGACTGTAGGTAGCTTCGTTAATAGCGAACCAATATAAAAATAACTTTGTTATTTTTATTGTTCATGTTATTGCTTGATTGAGTTGGTTTTGAAAAACAGTTGTTTTTAGAAATCCAATTCAAACCCCCATTTCTTGTGTTTCTTGCCACCTTTAATGTGGTTGAATGAAAACAATGGTGGAACTGATGGTGCGATGGGGGAGTACAATTGTGGTGGTTTTACTACATTTCCAGTGGTTTAGTGGTTGTTGTTTTAACAGCGGTGCAGAGAGGTGTTTCGTGTGGAGGTGTGACTTGGTTGTGAAGTGTATTTGAAGGGTGGATGGCCAGCAATGATGGAACTTTAATGGTGGTGTTGATGGCGGTAACAGAGCTGAGGCGGATGAGGGAGTTATGGAGGTAGCAAGAGTTAATGATGACATGAAACTTGCAATGATAAATGGTGTTTAAGGTTATGTTGGTGATAGAGATGAATGTGAGTTGGACAGAAAGGGTAGTGATTGAAGCGGCGCGAAAAATACCTGAGTGCATCGCACGCTCGATAATACAACATAGTCGCCATCGAACTTTATTTATTCCAAAAGGAAAGGAAAAAATCGATAAAACCCAAGATAAAGAGAAACGGGTAAGGGAGTCGATTATGCGAGGGGATGGTATTAGCATCCCTCACATTCGTCGTACTCGACGGGAACCATTTTGAATGTTCTTTGTGTAGATGGGTATTACTATATAAAGGTTACTTGCTAAAGGGGAAAAAGGGGTTTATAATTAGGGTACTCGCGGAGGATTGGGGTTCTTGTGCCTACGTATCCTCATAGTGAAATGAGGAAATCAGAGCTCCGTAGTTCTGAGAACTTAGGGGAAAAAAGGGGGGAGGGGGGAAGAAGGTTGAAAGCGAAGGAAGGTTGGAAGAAGATTGTGGAAAAAGGGTGCTCGCCAAGATCTTGCAATCTTATGCCTATGTATCCTCATGGTGCAATGAGGAAGTCAGAGCTTCGTAGTTCATAGAACTAAGGATAAACAAGTGGTGTTATAACCAAGGGAAGGAAAGAAAGAGTTGATTGGATTGCAAAGAGCTTGCTTGATTTGAAAAAGTGTTGTGAATTGAGGAAAAATCTATCTAAGCCTGAGACTAACAAGATAGACATGAAATGAGCAAAGGGTTGGCTAAAGCATGGGACTAACATGGCAACCACGAGGGGGAGAAATGGGGGCTTGCTAAAGCATGAGACTAACATGGCAAGAGAGGAATGACGTTTGCCTAAGCATGGGTCTAACAAGGCAGACTTACGGGGGAAGAAAATGATTCTCCAACGCATAAGACTAACATGGCAAAAAGGTGTTTGTCTAGGCGTGAGACTAACAAGATAGACTTGGAAGAAGGGTTTTCGAAAGCATGAGACTAACATGGCAAACAAGGAAGAAAGCTTGCCACAACATGAGACTAATAATGGCAAGAAAGAGAATGTCTGTCTAAGCATGGGACTAACAAGACATATTCTGAAGGGGAAAGGGGGTTTTCCAAGGCATGAGACTAATATGGCGAACGAGAATGGGTCTTGCCAAAGCATGAGACTAACATGATAAGAGGGAGAGGTTCTGACTGATAGATGGGTGCTTTACCATGAGGTGCTTAACCCAAGGAGATATGGAGGCCAAAGGAGATTGTTTGGTCTAAAGAGAAGAGTTTTTGTTGATGTGTTGAAGAATGAAAGGTTTGAATGTTGCCCTAAGGCGGGAAAATGTATTTGATTTGTTGAGATTGATTTTAAAGATACGTTCAACTATGTAGGGATCTGTTAGAAAATTGATGTAGGATTATGAATGATTTTTTGGAAGTGCGTTTGAAATATGCTAGAGTTGGTGTAGGTATGCAATTAGCAATGCTTAATTGGTTAAGTCCTGTTAAGAGAAAATTGGTTGCTGAATTTGGTTGTGATGTGAATGGGTTAGATTACATTTGAATCATTTGTGAAAGGATTTGACTGTGAAATACCACAAATTTCTAGCTCTGTTATGTAATACCAGTCTATTATGCTATGAGTTTGATGGTTAGAATTTATCTAGTGTATGTCACTGTGTTCGTACGGAGTAAATGTTAGGAATTGAATGGTTAGCATTGGTTAGAAAGAATGCTAGTTAGAACTATCAGAATGTGAACTGTTGTGCAATCAATTAGGCTATTTTGAAATGTTGTTAGGAATTCAATGTACCTACTGTCGACTAAATGAAAGCTTGGATCTTACTGAATTTTGTTGGAAGTTGCTCGGTGATTTGGCTTGCTATGTTTAGACTGTTGCTATGTGTTATGAGTATAATTGATTTGATTTGTTTATGCAGGCTGCTTTAGCAACATGAAGGTTCAAAGACAAAGTGCACAAACCAAGGCTTGCTTGCACATGAAGCAACATGGATGGAAGGTCAAATGAGGAGATGAGACTATGAAAACTCAAAACAGTGAAGGTTTAGGTTTAGGCTTAGAAAAATAGGTGAGTTGACTTTGGTCAAGGTTGACCAAAAGTCAGCAGTTGACCAAAGTCAACTATTGGTCAAAGTTGTTATTATTTTGTAATTTCTTGTATGGAATGATGTAAATATGAATTGCATGAACATTTGTATCAATGGTTCCTTTATTTCAAATGAAAAGAACTTTGATTTTCAAATAATCTATTTTTCCTACCACATTTCCATATTTAAATCATGTGCCATGTGGACTTATGCAATTTGTGAATGCACTTAATGAAACAAGAATCAAGAATCAATGAAATATGAAATGCCTCATGAACTTATGAAATTTGGATAAATGGACTAGGAATATACTATGCACCATGAACTGTGAATACACAATTGAATCAAGACCCAAATGGATTATCAAACAAATAAATATGTAATGGTCAAGAAATGATTGAGCTTAATAGAATACATCAAAGAATGATGGTATGATGCATATCACAATGACCATATAACTCATTTTTCTAAATTAAAGCCTCAAGTACAAGATCAAACCATATTGACAAATGTCAGACATAAACAATTAGGGTTTTGAGCCAACCACGAGATCCAAGTTCAGGTCCCCTAATCAAAGGTCACAAGCCAAGAAATGAGGTCTTTCAATCATGTCCCAAACCAAATGGCCTATAAGATCATGAATCAACAATTAGGGTTCCATGCATAATTGAACACCACAATGCAATCTACACGAGCCAAAGTCTCAAGCACCAAGAATTAGGGTTTATGGCCTTGGTTGAGCACACCTTGAGATACACTTGAGAAAACACTAGCTTTTCATCAAGTACAACCAACCACACCTTGAATCCATGATGCCCGTCCTCATTTTTTAATATGCCAATGCATATGGTGAAATGAGTGATGAATTAATAAAGATAAGTGCAGATGACTGCAACCATAGGCCATATAGGAAATGAAAAAAAGTTGGGGCAAATTTTGGGGTATGACAATGATATTTTAAGAGGGTGAGATTTTTTTGTTTGAAAGAGATGTCGTGAGGGAGGCGATGAAGAAGGTGAGATGAAAAAAAAATGAAATCTCCTTAAAGAAACTCTAACTTTTTTTAAAAAATAAAATTTGAAATGTGATAAAGACAGATAGTCGACGCTTAGTGGTTGGTCTGTTCTCAATTTCTATATATATATATATATATATATATATATATATATATATATATTGGTCATGCTAATACACACCCATGTAGGTGTGCATTAGCAACATACACCTTAGTGTATTTTTGTGTGGGGTGTAACGCCCCAGTTTTTGTTAGTTTTATTTAACCGAGTCGATTTAATTATTTCTATTATTATATATTATTTTTTCATCGTTGCTATGTTTTATCGCGTTTTGGGAACGTTTGCGAGATATTTGAGTATAGGGGTATTTTGGTCATTTCACTTTATTTTTTCTTAAGTTAGTAAAAATAGAAATAGAAAGAGAGAAAAATAGAGAGAAAGAAAAAGAGAAGAAGGAAAAGGGAAAGAAAAGAGAAAGAAAGAAGAAAAGAGAGAAAAACTTGGAAAGGAAGAAAATCAATCAACCGACTTTTCAAACACGATTAATGTTTTCAGGTTCCTTATTGTTGGTACATGTTAGATATATGTTGTTGTGTTATCTATTGGCAATTTTCTGGTGTTTAGGTGAAAATTGGAGTGGGTTTTGAGTGAATTTCGCAGAAAAATTCTGGGTTTCCTCTGCCGTTACGCGTATCAGGCATGTCCATACGCGTATTGGCTTGGGCAATACGCGTATGGGAGGCGCAAAATGAGGCAATACCCGTAAGGAATTCCATTTTTATCGGCCATCTGCTGAAACGCGTAATGGTACGCGTATGAGGCTGGGCAATACGCGTATGGCTCAGGGCAATATGCGTATGGCCAGCAGCAGTGTAAAATGTTGTGTTTTTGTGATTCCTTTTCTTTATACTTCCGTAACTTGTGTTCCGATTATCCGTTTTGAACATACTTGGTATCGTTGGAAAGATAATAAAATGTACTTTCTTATTAAAATGGTTTTGAGATTGTTGGCCGATTTAATTATGTTGGGAATTTGAAATAGTGTCGTTTTGTCGACTTTCACCGTTTTAATTGTGTGTAATTGATGTGTATCATGCAATGTACTGTTGATATGGATATCGTATGACTTGTGTGCTGGTTGTGTGGTGAAAATGCATGTGATAAAATTTTGTGATGATGGTTTGTGGCCTAAGGGCAAGAAAATGCAATGTGTTGTATTTGAGGATATATGCATGATTATGGATGTGCATGTGTGCATTTGAATGTCATGAGTCATTGTATGCCAAGCATCATGATATGTGTTCTGGACTGGGCCGAGGTCTGATCCTCAGTCGAGCAGGACCAACCCACACGTCCTGGGATGGCCCAACAAGGGCCTTTTAGCGCGACCAATGTCGGGCACTTGCCCCCTTCTCCATGTTGTCGGGCACACGCATTGCATGGAGCGTCGGGCAGGGTGTTAGGCCTCCCCGGGCTCGTTCCTCCTCGACACTCAGGTGCTCCTCCCTGCGAGGAGCCATCTCCTTCTCGCACAAGAGTCCTCCCCGCGAGGACACGTCTCTCCCCAACACACAAGACTCCTCCCCCGCGAGGACACGTTCTCATGTAACCGCCCACTCCCGATGGAATCGGTATGCCCTAATTCCGGAGATCTAGGAGCGGTTACCCCAGGGAGAAGACCACGTGCTGGTATTCACTACGCCACGTAATCCCTGGCAGTTACTTGGATTGGGCCTGACGATCCAGCCCAGTGCTAGTGACCGTTGGCCCCGCGCTGGGGGCTCTCTATAAATACTCTCTCACTTGAGAGGGTCAGGTTACACACACTTCCTTACTCTAACCTTGTGCTTGCTATTATTCTCTGACCATTACCTTACTTGAGCGTCAAAGTACCTTGTAGGTACACCCCCCCCCCCCCCGGCCGTCTTTCAACCTCACCGGAGCTGAAGTCCAGACGACATTGTTGGCCACCAGAAACAGTCTGATCCAGGTACGATCAGTGGCGCCGTCTGTGGGAACCCTTTGCTTCCCTATTTTTCCTTCGTTAAACCAAAGCAATCCTCTCATTCATCACCAGCATGTCCAATTCGTCTGCTACCAAAGCTCTGGAAACCGTCCTCGCACAACTCGAGAACGGAAACCACCACGAGGATGCCGCTATCCTCAACGGCGATGAAGGCGACGTAAGAGACGGGCATACTGCCTCCCCGGACTCCCAAGACGTGGCTTACAATGCCACCCACCAAGACGATCAGCAAGCCATCTTCCAGTCAGTTGCTCCTCTGCCCAATGCAGATTCGAGCACCGTGGCCTTATTTGCCCTTATCAATCAGACCAATCAGCTGATCGTACACCAGAACACCAGAATCGAAGCACTGGAGCAAGGGCGAGCACGGCGATCTTCCCTGCGAAGACACTGTCGTCTACCGTCACCTCGCCATTCTCCTTCCCTGCGAAGGACCCCTTCCGAAGGATCTCGGACCTTCTCGTCGGTGCGCGGGGGCCATCGGCCACGCCTGGAGCACCCCTAGCCAACGATCTCCCAGAAGTGTCATCGCTCCCCGCCTCGGAAGGAACCCAGGCCCTTCGCAACTACCAAGAAGTCCAAACCCACTGAGGAGGCACCGAGGAACCGTCTGAGGAACTCCCCTCCACGACATCATCGATCCTCGTCGGGGTCCCCGGCCAAAAGCGACGACGACGACCAGAGGACCCCTCTGTCGTGGGAAATCATGAACGCCCCAATTCCTACGGGCATGGAGAAACCCCCACCGCTGGGGACCTACGACGGTCTGGCCGACCCCGACGATCACGTCAAGAGTTTCGAAGCAATGCTCGACTTCCGAAACGTCAGAGGAGCCATCAGGTGCAGGCTTTTCCCCACCACCTTGCGGAAGGGTGCAATGACTTTGTACAAGGGTTTGGAACCTGGGTCGATCACATCCTAGAAGCAGCTAAGACAACGGTTCACCAAACACTTTACTGCGTCTCGCCGACACCCGAAGACGGAGGCTGCCCTAGAAAGCATCTTCCAAGGGAAGAACAAATCTCTTCGGAACTACATCGAGAGATTCAATAGAGAAGCCGTCGAGGTCCATACGACCGACGACATGAAGAAGTATCTGATCATCCATGGACTATGTTTTGGATCTGATTTTGCCAAGTCCGTGGGTCTCCGCAGACCCTGCCGTCTCGAGGACCTCCTTCAACGAGCTCAGTCATATATCGAGCTCGAGGAGTCCGAGGCAGCGCAGATCGCTCTTGAGTCGAGGCGCAAAGAACGCCCCCGCGGCCACAAAGATGAAGACTCTCCTCCCCGACGAGGAGGAGAAAGAAAGAAAGAAAATCGCCCCCGTGAGCCTCGTGAACCGCGCGGACCATCTGACCGATTCACAGAGTACACCCCGCTCAACGCCCCGCGCACGCGTATCCTCTCCGAGTGCCAGAACTCCGAATTTATGAAAGGAGGAGTCCGCTTTCCGAAGCCCACTGCCCCCAAATCAAACGTTGACAAGTCAAAATATTGCAGGTTCCACCGTAGCCACGGGCATGTCACCGAAGACTGCATCCATCTCAAAGATGCAATTGAAATTCTGATCAAGGAATGGCATTTAAAGAAGTATGCCCAGAAGAATGATGCTCCTCGCCCCAGCTCCCGGGAAGCCCAGAACGTCGAGGAGGAGACACCTCCTCCCGACGAGAGTCAGCTTCAGGTCGCCCTCAGCGTCACCCGACCCGAGGACTTCTTCGTCCCCGTAATCATTGAGGGCAAAGAAGCAATTTGCAACATGTGGGCGACCTTCCCCCACGAGGACCCCGTCTCTGCCCGTAACACCTGGGAAGGCTTCCCCAAAATAATGGTCATCTCTGGGGGTGGTTACGAAAAGCTGTCTGTCGGCTCGATCAAACGGAAATTTGATGAACTGGAGTCTGCAACATCGGCGAAGACCACTACTCTCGAGAAGGTGTAAGGGAGATCAAACCCCATCACTTTCTACCTCGAAGAGCTCCCCGACGGAGCGCCCAACGCCACTATCCCCCTCCTGGTCAGGGCCCAGATGGCGAATTTTGATGTTCGAAGGATCCTCGTCGACCAGGGGAGTTCGGTCGACATCATGTATGCCCATCTGTTCGGGACCCTTTAGCTCGACGAGAGACATCTGACCCCGTACTTTGGTTCAGATCTGCAGGGATTCAACGGAACCACCACCAGACCATGGGGTTATGTTTAGTTGATGGTCACGTTCGGGGCCGAAGACACTGCCCGGCAGGTAAAGATCCGCTTCCTGGTGGTCGAGTGTCCATCCCTCTGCAACTGCATCCTCGGGAGGACCACCCTGGCCGAACTCACCGCAGTGCCGTCAACGGTCCACCTCAAGATGAAGTACTACACCACCAGGGGACGTGTAGTTATGATGCACGGGGACATAGACGCGGCCAGAAGGTGCTTCGACGTTGCGATCAAAGACATGAGCTCCATCGGCACCAAGCCCAAGACTGAAACAAAGCCATCCACGGACGTCGTGCAGAGACCTCTCCCGCCCGTCAACGCGGTCGACCTCGACAGCAGGTTCATGGACGAGCACGGAGAGGACAGAGCAGAGGACCTCGACCCCCAGGCGAAAAACAACGGGCGGCCTCTCCACCCAACGCGCCCCATCCCCGACTGAGACTTTGAGCTCGTTGCCCTAGGGGACGACCCAAACCGCAACGTGAAGATTGACACCGGGATCCCCGACCTGGCGAAGGAGCAGCTAAAGGCATACCTCTGGGAGAACGCTGATCTATTCGCGTGGAGCGCCTCCGAGATGCCTGGCCTTGACCACGACGTGGCTTGCCATCAGGTCGCAGTAGATCCGGCCTCTAGGGCCATAGCTCAACGTAGGCGTAAGCAGTCCCCCGAAAAAGCGGAGGCTGTTGAAAAAGCTGTAAAAGACCTCTTAGAGGCAAATTTTATTTCAGAGGCTAGGTACACAACCTGGCTGTCCAATGTTGTACTTGTTAAAAAGAATAATGGAAAATGGAGGATGTGCGTTGATTATACTGATCTTAACCGGGCTTGCCCGAAAGACTGCTATCCCTTGCCTAACATCGACCAACTGGTCGATAATTCTGCAGGTTACAAACTATTATCCTTCATGGACGCTTACTCAGGATACAACCAAATTCCCATGGACAAGGTCGACAAACAGCACATGACTTTCATGACCACGTCGGGCAACTACTATTACAACGTAATGCCCTTCGGTCTGAAGAACGCCGGTGCGACCTACCAATGGATGATGAATAAGGTTTTCTATGATGAAATCGACAACATACTCGAGGTCTACATGGACGACATGATCGTCAAATCAGCGAAAGAAGTCGACCACGCTGCGCATCTCAAGAAGGTGTTCGACACGACGAGGAAATGTCGCATGAGGTTCAACCCCGACAAATGCACCTTCGGCGTTCGGGCAGGTAAGTTTCTCGGCTTTTACCACACAGAGCGAGGAATCGAAGCCAACCTCGACAAGTGTAGGGCCTTTTTCTTGATCCCTACTCCGGACTCGAAGAAGTCGATACAATCGTTGAACGGGATGCTCACCGCTTTCTCCCGTTTCGTCGCCAAGTCTGCACAGTACGCACTCCTATTTTTCAAACTTCTTCGACAAAAGGCAGAGTTCGAGTGGAGCGAAGAATGTGAGCAGGCGCTCGTCCACTTAAAACAAGTCCTATCACAACCCCTGGTCCTCTCACGACCTGAGAGCGGGGAGACACTCTTCTTGTATCTTGCAATCACGAGTGAAGCACTCAGCGTCGTCCTCATTCGGGAAACCCTGGACGGGCAGAAGCCAATTTACTTCACGAGCAAAGCCCTCCAAGGCCACGAGCTCAGATATCAACAGATAGAGAAAGTCGCCCTGGGCCTCGTTACCGCAGCCAGGAGGCTACACCACTACTTCCTCGCCCACACCGTCGTCGTAAGGACCGAACAGCCTATAAGGCAGCTCCTCGGACGACCGGACATGGCGGGGAGGATGCTCAGGTGGTCGCTTGAGCTCGCCGAGTTTGACATCCAATACGAAGGGAGGAAACCCCTGAAGGCTCAGGTATTGGCCGACTTTGTAGCGGAGATGACCGTCCCGAAACCTTCGACCAACGGATCCCAGAAATGGACGATCTATGTCGACGAAGCATCCAGCCCGAAGGGAAGCGGGGCAGGCATCATCCTCGAAAACGAGGAAGGTATCCTGATCGAGGTATCCCTCGAACTATCCTTCCCGACATAGAAAAACCAAGCCGAATATGAGGCCTTCCTAGCAGGACTTCGGCTGGCCGAGGACCTCGGCGCCAAGGAGGTCAAACTCTTCACCGACTCCCAGCTCGTGGCCTCGCAAGTCCGAGGAGAGTACCAAGCCAAGAACGACAGCCTCGTAGAATACCTGGCCTTGGTGAAAGAAAAGATGAAAAAGTTCACCTCCACGGAGGTAACTCACATCTCCCGTGAGCACAATGCCCGAGCAGATGTCTTGTCCAAATTGGCGAGCACAAAGAAGAAAGGCGGGAACAAATATGTCATACAAGAAGTGCTTTCCCGCCCGAGCATCGACAAACCCGCTATAGTTTCGGACATAAACACCATTGGTGACAGCAATTGCTGGATAACCCCTGTATACGAGTACCTCATGACGGGTAAACTGCCCGAAGATCCCAAAGAAGCAGGAATGGTCAAGAGGCGGGCGTGCTCGTACAGTATAGTCGAGGATAAGTTATACCGGCGAGGGTTCTCTATTCCCCTCCTCAGATGTGTCGAGGAGACCAAGGTCCCCGGCATACTCCAGGAGATCCATGAGGGAATCAATGCGCAGCACCTCGGCGGGCGATCGTTTGCCCGTAAGGCGCTTCGAGCAGGGTATTACTGGCCCACCATGCAACAGGACGCCAAGGAACACGTTAAGAAGTGCGACAGATGCCAATGACACGGGGACATGTACCTTGCTCCTCCCAACGAGCTCAATACACTGTCCTCCCCATGGCCGTTTGCGTGGTGGGCAATGGACATCCTCGGACCTTTCGTCCAGGGGTCATATCAAAACAAATACCTCATCGTCGGGGTGGATTACTTCACGAAGTGGATTAAGGCGGAAGCCTTGGCCAAAATCACGGCCTTTAACATACTACGTTTTTACAAAAGAAACATCCTCACCCGATTCGGTGTGCCCCAAGCTATTGTCACCGACAACAGAACACAGTTCACCGACAGGAACTTCCAAGACTTCGTCACAAAACTAGGCACGAAACAACACTTCACGTCGGTCGAGCACCCTCAAACGAACGGATAGGCTGAGGCGGCGAATAGACTGATCCTCTGAGGGTTAAGGCGTCGTCTAGGCGACGCCAAACAACGGTGGGTTGAGGAGTTACACAGCGTCCTCTGGGCCTACCGGACGACCCCACACTCCACAACCGGGGAGACCCCCTTCCGTCTGACCTACGGAACTGAAGCGGTGATCCTCGTGGAGATCAGGGAACCCTCGAGGAGGACAGAAGCCCCCCTCGATGGGGACGCGAATGACGAAGCCTTAAGGGAAGAGCTCGATTTTGTCGAGGAGACACGTTCGGGCGCTTCTCTCCGAGAAGCTTCACTTAAGCAGAAAATAACACTACGTTATAACGACAAAGTTATCAAACTTGATTTTCAGGTGGGCACCCTCTTCTTACGAAGGAACCAGAAAGACTCGCGAGAAGGCAAACTCGTCGCGAACTGGGAGGGCTCGTACCGCGTCTGCGCGAAAACGGGGACAGGAGCCTACTTCCTCAAAAATCTGCACGGGGAGGAACTTGCTCGACCATGGAACGCTGAGAAGCTCAAACAATACTACAGTTAAGCACTGCCCGTGACTCACTAGCACCGCGGTTACGGGGATGCACTAAGGTATGAGCGTGACACCCCTATACAGAACACGATGATCAGAGACCGCGTTGTGTGTGCACGAGGACCTTTGATCCGATGGGGATACCTCGATCGAGCTCCGCCGTCATTGTACCGATTAGGCAGAACACCCAGCTCGCGATGGGAAGTTCACGCCACGAAGATAAGACCTCGATCGAGCTCTTAGCCTCGTTGAAGGTCGGAATACGCCTCCGACCACCCGACCGGCTCTCCACGCGGTCGGAGACTATCAAGGTCGAGCAAATCCCAAAGTCTTTAATACTTAGACAAAAAACAAAGTATAGCAAATGCATTAACATCACACACAATTAAAACCATGCAAACAACACTAGCATATAAACAAAAGTACATTAAAACGGGCAGAAGCCCAGCGTACAAATATTACAAACAAGTGTCAAAAAGCCCCTGGCACACAGGCCGGGCACAAATCATTACAAATCATTACAAATAAAAATGGCTCGCGGGCCGAACAAAATGGGGAAGAAAATCCTACTCAGCGACGGTCCCTTCAGGCTGCTCGGGATCGTGGACCTCGTCGACTCGCATCGGCTGCACAATCTGATCGTCGACCACCTCGTAGTCGGGGTCGATCCCCTCGGTCGAAAGGTCAGGGTTGAGGATTCGAAGATGCTCCACGACGTTCTTGAAACCTATACCAGCTACCGCGAGATTGTCTTCCTCGTCTTCCCAGAACTTCGCTATCAGCGCTGCCCGCGAAGTCAGCAACCTGTCCTCCTCGGTTTCCTCCTCAGCTGGGCGGACAGCCTCCTCCAACTCGGCGTTCCTCGCCAAGAGACGATCCCTATCCTCTTCAATGCCGACGAGACGTCTCCGCTTCTCCTCGGCACTCTTCAACTTTTCCTCCAATTTCTGTTGAAGCTCAACTTGGGCCTGGTTCTGGCTTTTGCAGTCAGTCATCTCCTTGCCCACCTTCTCCATTTCGGCCGAGATGGATTGGAAACTTTCTCATAACTTTTCAGCTCGCCTGTGGGGCATGCCTCATCGTTCAGAACTAATGCAGCCGCACAGACCCGCATCACGGCGGACACATCATCCACTAGTGCCCTCCTCCGAGAGACCTTGTTGATGCCCAAGATGGCCTGAGGTCCGGGGGTACCCACGCACAAGGAGTTGTTCCCCGTGAAAAAGTTAGGCCTCGAGTGACAAGGCGGGAGCACAAACTTTACAGCAGGAGGACTCTCGTTCTCAGTAAGATCGACGTCTACTGTATCTGAAACCCGCCGCCTCTTCGAGGACTCCTGAGAGCTGGGAGAATCACTGTCCTGGTGGGAGCCAGAGGAACCCCCGACAGTCTGAGGAAGATCGGGGATCTGTGCCCGGAGCTGCTCGACACGACTCTTGCCCCCTTTCTTCGCAGCACGGGTAGCCTTCAGCTTTTTGAAGCGCTCCTCAGCATTCGACATCTTTCCTGCAAAAAGAAAATAAACATGTCAGTGATCCGGAGGTCAATATATGAAGAAAAAGCAAGTCGAAGAGGATGGCACCACCTAGCATCTCGAGAGCATCCTCGTCAGAGAACGTCTAGAGGATGGCCCTTGTATTGATCAGACGATGTTTCGTCAACACTTGCCCCTATTAAAACTGTTGATGAACGCGACTATCTGCTCATAGGCCAAGCGATCCCCCTCGTCTTGACGGCTAGGCCTGACTTTGTAGCTGTCTGTTCCGTACTTGAAGTGTTCTTCGGTGCAAAACAACGGAAACCTGGGCACGAGGGCCTCCTCTCGCCGCCCATCTACCTCCTCGACATCCCGACGGTACACTGTGTTTACGGCCTCAAGTGTGACCGGCCTCACGAGGTAGTACCGGTACTTGAAGTCTCGCACGGAGTCCAGGTAAGTGTGAAACAGGTTGTTCACCTGTTTGAAGGACACCCAACCGTGCCTACCGTCGACGGCCTGTCGCTGGAGGTGGAAATGCAGAAAAACAAGGGCACGGTCGCCCTGATCTGCAGATATTTGCACACTAGCTCGAAGACCC
The DNA here is from genome assembly GCA_022829125.1 of Lathyrus tuberosus. Taxonomy (NCBI): domain Eukaryota; kingdom Viridiplantae; phylum Streptophyta; class Magnoliopsida; order Fabales; family Fabaceae; genus Lathyrus; species Lathyrus tuberosus. The sequence continues at coordinate 2,850,441 of JALAZF010000613.1, forward strand.
TAATGAAAGCAAGAGAGTTGGGGTGGAGCTGGGAAGGGGCCAAATGCAGCCAGGTAAATATGGCCTGCTGGAAATTTGTGAAAGGAAGACGCCACCCCACCTCGTCGAACATAAACTCATAGATGGGAAACCGCATCCCGCTGTACGTCGAGCAGATCCGATGATGTGCCTTTGGCCATAATACGTTCCATGACTTCGACGAGCCCACCAGACGGTGCTTGACGGTGCAGAAGATGTCGTCCTCGTCCCCATCGACGAACAGAGACATCATGTTTACGGCCTCCTTGCAGACCCATTTGTCGGGCGATCTCTCCCCACCACTGGTTGTCTCTGCCATAGGGGAATCAGGCCCGTCGTAAGTATCTAGAGATCCCTCGTCCACGGGCAACACGCCCATTTACCTGAAAAGCAGAAGGAAATGGTGAATTAGATGACCCGTATCAAATCCACCCCTCCACCACTGATCAAGTGAAAGGGCGAGGAGGGAACGTCAAGGAACACGAACCCGCGACCATCCTCAATTTCGCGAGGAGCGAGGTTGGGCGGGGCCCCAAGATATTCGACCCATGTTCCCGAGACAAACTTCGGTTCCCCGGGGATCCCATTCTTATTCCCCGGGACATTCAACAAACGAACTGAGAAACGTTCATCTCATGACCCCGGGATATTCTTCATGTCCTCGGGGATTTCATCATCCCTCCCCGCGAGATTCAACGACTAAACTATGAAATTTCTCCGTTTTCGCCAGATATTTCATGAATTCCATGGGAACTTCACCGGTTCACCATAAGATTCACCCTATAAATGCATACGAAAGGAGGAAAAAGAAGAAAGAAACTTACTTGAAATATGCTTTTTGGGTTTCCGGCACGGCGATCGTCAGTGGAAAACGGCGAAGAACGGTGGAAGGCAGCGACGGAAGAACGGAGAAGAAGAGAGAGAGAGTCTGAGAGGAAAAGAGCAAATGATGCGAATGAAATGAGGTGAGGCCTATTTATAGGATTCTCACGGAATTTGAAGAGTTTAGACTACTAGAGTACACTACCCTAGCCTAGCCGCCTTAGGCAATGATGGCGTCTGACACGTGGCGTACATGCGACCGTTCGCTCCCCAACACGCGCGTCTCTCCATTTGCTCTGACACCAAAGATCAAACTTCTCGCATCCCCGACGAGTCGACCATCTGCAAGCTACCACGCTGGAGTCTGCCCCCGCTGCTCTCTCCCCGCCGATATGGCCAGGGAATCTCAGACAAGTTCCCCTCCTCGCGGCCACGCGATCGATACTCCCCCGACATGCTTGATGACCCTTAAGTCATCACTCCGACACTTCGGAGCAACGAATTGGGGGGCCCCTGTTTTGGACTGGGCAGAGGTCTGCTCATCAGTCGAGCAGGCCCAACCCACACGTCCTGGGATGGCCTAACAAAGGCGTTTTAGCGCGACCAATGTCGGGCACTTGCCCCCTTCTCCACATTGTCGGGCACACGCATGGCATGGAGCATCGGGCAGGGTGCTAGGCCTCCCCGGGCTCGTTCCTCCTCGACACTCAGGTGCTCCTCCCTGTGAGGAGCCATCTCCTTCTCGCACAAGAGTCCTCCCCGTGAGGACACGTCTCTCCCCGACACACAAGACTCCTCCCCCGCGAGGACACGTTCTCATGTAATCGCCCACTCCCGATGGAATCGGTCTGCCCTAATTCCGGAGATCTAGGAGCGGTTACCCCAGGGCGAAGACCACGTGCTGGTCTTCACTATGCCATGTAAGCCCTGGCAGTTACTTGGATTGGGCCTGGCAATCCAGCCCAGTGCTAGTGACTGTTGGCCCCGCGCTGGGGGCTCTCTATAAATACCCTCTCACTTGAGAGGGCCAGGTTACACACACTTCCTTACTCTAACCTTGTGCTTGCTATTATTCTCTAACCATTACCTTACTTGAGCGTCGGAGTACCTTGCAGGTACACCCCTCCCCGGCCGTCTTTCAACCTCACCGGAGCTGAAGTCCAGACGATGTTGTTGGCCACCAGAAACTGTCTGATCCAGGTATGATCAATAAGCATTCTTGTGAAGTCGCGTGCCCTTGTGGGGTGTGAGTGACGAATCGATTCCAGAGGGAATCTGCTATAACATTGTGTGCCTTATACAAAGAGGACCTAAAGCGATGATTATAGACGATCGTGTGCCTTATACAAAGAGGACCTAAAGCGATCGGATCGTGTGCCTTATACAAAGAGGACCTAAAGCGATCCATAAACGTTGTGTGCCTTATACAAAGAGGTGTGAGCGACGGGGAACATCGTTTGCCCGACAGGGAGTTACACTAAGTAACAAGCGATGGTTCCAATAGTTCCTGAATGAACTAGTGATGAGAATGATGGATGGATGGTACCGCATTTGCATGGAGTCGTTGTGTCGGTCTCTTTGCATTTGCATAAATCATGAATGGATTGATTATGTGTGGAAAATCCTGAATGGATTGATTATGTGTGGAAAATCATGAATGGATTGATTATGTGTGGGAAATTGTGAATTGATTGAGTATGTGTTGAGATTTATGTTTGAATTGGTGAATTGGTGTGCATATGTGATAAATGCATTGGTTGTGGATAATATATTTTATGCATAGACATATGCTATGTGATGTGGTGGTGTGTTTCTATATTCTATAACCTTGGTATGTCTTATGTGTGAATATGTGATTGAGTGGGTATAATTGACATATGCTATGTGTATTAGTATGTGATGCTTGGGGGTGAGAATGTTTTATATGTGTATTTTTGTGTTATTATATAATTGTTTGCAATTATATTATGATTGTGTTTCTCACCCTTCTATTGTGGTTTATTGCTCTATGAGGCAATTGCAGATTAGTAGTCTTTGAGGCTTTTGTGAAGATTAGTTCTCCATTCTTTGTTGGTCTGTCTGCTTTGATACGTAACACGGGAGTCGGGTAACGCTTTTGTTATATATGTATACATTTGTTGAATATATTTTGTATTACTTTTGTATGTGTATTTTGAAGTTATAAAACAATTTATTTTGTAAAACAAGTCCGTTATGGATCTTTCCTTTTATATGGAAAAAGTTTCCCTTTTACGTCTATTACATTTTGTGTTATGTATCAAATATTTGAGCAGGGATTGTGTTTTCTTTCCTTAATTGTGGCATCCTTGTTTTTGTCGGAAAAATAAATTTTTATTTACTCTGATTAAATTATGTATTATTTATTCGCGATGGGAATTGGGGTGTTACAATAGTGATATCAGAGCAGGTCGGTCCGTCCGGCCAAGTTGTTGAGTCAGTTGGTATGACAGTTGAATACTGTCGATGTTGTTTGTTCCTTAGTACGTGATATGTGTGTGAAACACTGTCAGTGCTTTCTGGTTTTCTAATCCTTTGTCTTCAGGTGTGAGAATGAGATAAGTGGGGGAGAAGCTGGTGCTTCTCCACGTTGCTTCAGGTGTGGAGCGTTGGCTCAGTGTGTTGTAAATTGCAAGATTGTAAGTGTTGTTTGGACAGTGTTGTTTCCGATTCCGGAGGGAATGCGGATGTAAGGTTTGTGTCAACTAAGGATTTATGCCTTAGGTAGTTTTGTGCACAGGATGTAAGGAATGATATTATAGTTTGGTGAAGATGGTGTATGCCCCATCATGATTATCGGCTGTCTATTGACAAATTGAGGAACTGATCACCCTTAATCTCTTGTTGATAGTAGACGGGAATTATGTTGGATGGAATAGACGTGTCTTTCAGGCTTTGATAGTGTGTGAAATGAATTGTTTGGAATTAAGAAAATGATTACGGATTGTTTTGTTGAGTCGATGAAGATTCTTATATCGGAAGATGAGACGGATTAGAGGTTTTGGTATGTTGGTCCAGTTGGGAAATCATTGAGAGAGAATGATTGGGTATTATTAATGGCTGCTTCTCAGAGAGTAGAAAGTGAACTTAAATTGGACGAAGGTGAATAGTTGAGGTTTATGTTTGCTAAGTAAGTAGAAAACTCTTAGGAGAGGGGACTAAGAGGTTGGTCTTGTTTGTGATGATAGTGCTCTGGAAATTGGCAGGAAGTCACAGTGATGGGCCGTCAGTTGTGCATGGTTTTTAGATGTGTTTTTGGATGAAACATTAGTGTGTCGACTTGAAGAGGTCCAACATGGTTGGTAAGGAAAAAGATGATAGCAGGAGGGTGCGTGTTAACTAGTGAGTAGTATGGAAACTTGCGGTTGTCTTCTGGATAGCTTGAGTTTTGAATTGTGATGAATCGCAAACGATTTGAAATTACTTGATGGTATTGAGACTATGGAAATCTTGAGAAAACCCTAGGTGTGGACGTAATATTGGTATTAAGAGTTCCTTTTGGGTTGGTTGTTGCTACATGTTGGGATTTACGGAATTTAGACTGTTAAGCGAAGAAATTGTGTATGGATTACTGACAGTTGAATAAGGTAACGATTGAGAACAAGTGTCCATATTCATGAGCAGATGAATGGAATGGTTTGGTTGAGTTTGAGTGAAATTGCAATTGTTTGGAATGTTTGATAAGAGTGGTGAATTATGTGAGTTGAGGCTTTGATCGATTTAATGTGACTGGTTATGTTGTTATCGTCAGGGATAGGCTGGTATTCACTCGGTTAAGCTTGTATGTAAGTAACCAGTTACCCAGTGAAAATTTTTGCAAAACCTTTAAGAATTATATCTTTTGGAATTCGGTTGGGCATGATAATGTACAGTGATGGTATTTGGTGTTAGTAATACGCCTGTAATGGTTATGGAGTAGATGAATCGTATCTTCCATATTTATTTGGATAAGTTTGTAGTGGTTTTGATTGAGGATATTCGGATCTGTTATAAACTCAGAGGAAGAACAGGTAGAATGTTTGAGAATTGAATTACAATTGTTGACAAGAGACGAAGTTTTATGCTAAATTATTCAAGTGAGAATTTTGGTTGAAAAGGGTTAGTTCTTGGATATGTTATTTCAGATGAGAGTATGGTTATGGATCCAGCGGAAGTAGATGCAGTTCTACAATGAGAGACTCCGAAGCTGGTTAAGGAGATTAGGAACTTTTGGACTTAGTTGGTTGTTACTACAGGTTATGGAAGACTTTGCCAAGTTAGTACTTCTGTTATCTCAGTTGACTTGCAAGAGGGTAAAGACGTGGCTTATGCTTTACGAAAATTGAGGATTCATGAAAGGATCTATACTATTTTGGATTTGGAATTGGTTGCGGTTGTATTGTGTTGGAATATTTTGAGGTATTATCTTTATGGTTCTAGGTTCGAAGTGTTTGGTAATCACAAGAGTTTAGAGTACTTGTTTGGTCTGAAGGAATAGAGTATGAGACAACGAGAATGGTTAGAATTCGTGACGAGTCATGAATTTGGCTTGGATTAGCCTTCGGGAAAAGTTAATGTCGTGCGTGATGAATTAAGTTGGAAGTTTTATACATGGTTGTTTTGATGGTCAGAGAATTAAAGTTATTTGAGCAGTTTAGAGACTTGTGTCTGGTGTGTGAGATAACACAGTAGAGAGTGAGGTTGGGTATATTAAAAGTGAACAGTGATTTTTGGAAAATATGAGAAAGAGTTAGACTTTGGACGTGAGATTGGTAGTTTTGATGGTTACGAGTAATCAGAGTGCGCAGCGGAAGCGAGATGTGGCACATTTTGTATTTGCATGTGTGACTTGTAAGAATTCATAGGTTGAACATTGGGAACATGTAGGAATGATGAGACCATTGGACGTTCCGAATGGAAGGTTTAAATATTATTCATGGGCTACTATATAGATGGATGTTTTGGTTACATGTTCGATTGGGGAATCTTGACATTGTTGCGATATTGTTGTATGACAAGAATGTTGGTATTGTGGGTAAGTAGAGGTTGTTGAAACGATGTTGGGTCGTGGAACTTATGTTCTTGTTTGTGTTGTTGCCTCGTTCCTATTGTGTTGGGTCGAGTGTGAGTAGCTAATTCTTTGTGGTGAATTAGAGAAGTGTTACCTACGGTGATGGTAACGATCTTGTTGTGTTTTGGTTCAAGAGTGAACCTGTGTGTGTTCGTAACTTGAGTATTCTTTGAGTCGTGAGTTAGTCGTCAAGTGCATTGTATGGGCTTTGCATCTTGTCGTTGTAGTTGTTGTGTCGTTGTTGTGGTTGCTGTTAGCAAGGTGGTTTGTCAGTTTGTGTTGTTCGTGGTGTGATTTTGGTTGGCATGTGGGTCAGTGAGTCGGATGCGAGAGTCGTATCCGGAGTTGTTCGTATCAGTATATTTTCGAGGACGAAAATTTCTAAGTGGGGGAGAGTTGTAACGCCCCAGTTTTTGTTAGTTTTATTTAATCGAGTCAATTTAATTATTTCTATTATTATATTATTTTATTTTTGATGTTTATTTGATAATATATTATTTTTTAATCGTTGTTATGTTTTATCGCGTTTTGGGAACGTTTGCGAGATATTTGAGTGTAGGGGTATTTTGGTCATTTCACTTTATTTTTTCTTAAGTTAGTAAAAATAGAAATAGAAAGAGAGAAAAATAGAGAGAAAGAAAAAGAGAAGAAGGAAAAGGGAAAGAAAAGAGAAAGAAAGAAGAAAAGAGAGAAAAACTTGGAAAGGAAGAAAATCAATCAACCGACTTTTCAAACACGATTAAATCGGGTAAGGGTGTGAAACTCGATTATCTTATACTTGTGTATGATTATGTATGTTTGTATTTGGTTGTTTTTGGATTGAAATTGGATGTAGAATAAAAACCATAATATGTTGAAATTGTTAGAATTCGATTAAATTGTGTCGGAAATCATGTTTTCAGGTTCCTTATTGTTGGTACATGTTAGATATATGTTGTTGTGTTATCTATTGGCAATTTTCTGTTGTTTAGGTGAAAATTGGAGTGGGTTTTGAGTGAACTTCGTAGAAAAAATTTGCAAAAAAATTCAGGGTTTCCTCTGCCGTTACGTGTATCAGGCATGTCCATACGCGTATTGGCTTGGGCAATACGCGTATGGGAGGCGCAAAATGAGGCAATACGCGTAAGGAATTCCATTTTTCTCGGCCATCTGCTGAAGCGCGTAATGGTACGCATATGAGGCTGGGAAATGCGCGTATGGCTCAGGGCAATATGCGTATGGCCAGCAGGGGTGTAAAATGTTATGTTTTCGCAATTCCTTTTCTTTATACTTCCGTAACTTGTGTTTCGATTATCCGTTTTGAACATACTTGGTATCATTGGAAAGCTAATAAAATGTACTTTCTTATTAAAATGGTTTTGAGATTATTGGCCGACTAAATTATGTCGGGAATTTGAAATAGTGTCGTTTTGTCGACTTTTACCGTTTTAATTGTGTGTAATTGATGTGTATCATGCAATGTGCTGTTGATATGGATATCGTATGACTTGTGTGCTGGTTGTGTGGTGAAAATGCATGTGATAAAATGTTGTGATGATGGTTTGTGGCCTAAGGGCAAGAAAATGCAATGTGTTGTATTTGAGGATATATGCATGATTATGGATGTGTATATGTGTGCATTTGAATGTCATGAGTCATTGTATGCCAAGCATCATGATATGCATTCTTGTGAAGTTGTGTGCCCTTGTGGGGTGTGAGTGACAAATCGATTCCAGAGGGAATCTGCTATAACATTGTGTGCCTTATACAAAGAGGACCTAAAGCGATGATTATAGACGATCGTGTGCCTTATACAAAGAGGACCTAAAGCGATCGGATTGTGTGCCTTATACAAAGAGGACCTAAAGCGATCCATAAACATCGTGTGCCTTATACAAAGAGGTGTGAGCGACGGGGAACATCGTTTGCCCGACGGGGAGTTACACTAAGTAACAAGCGATGGTTCCAATAGTTCTTGAGTGAACTAGTGATGAGAATGATGGATGGATAGTACCGCATTTGCATGGAGTCGTTGTGTCGGTCTCTTTGCATTTGCATAAATCATGAATGGATTGATTATGTGTGGAAAATCCTGAATGGATTGATTATGTGTGGAAAATCATGAATGGGTTGATTATGTGTGGGAAATTATGAATTGATTGAGTATGTGTTGAGATTTATGTTTGAATTGGTGAATTGGTGTGCATATGTGATAAATGCATTGGTTGTGGATAATATGTTTTATGCATAGACATATGCTATGTGATGTGGTGGTGTGTTTCCATATGCTATAACCTTGGTATATCTTATGTGTGAATATGTGATTGAGTGGGTATAATTGACATATGCTATGTGTATTAGTATGTGATGCTTGAGGTGAGAATGTTTTATATGTGCATTTTTGTGTTATTATATAATTGTATGCAATTATATTATGATTGTGTTTATCACCCTTCTGCTGTGGTTTGTTGCTCTATGAGGCAATTGCAGATTAGTAGTCTTGGAGGCTTTTGTGAAGATTAGTTCTCCATTCTTTGTCGGTCTGTCTGCTCTGATACGTAACACGGGAGTCGCGGAACGCTTTTGTTATATATGTATACATTTGTTGAATATATTTTGTATTACTTTTGTATGTGTATTTTGAAGTTATAAAACAATTTATTTTATAAAACAAGTCCGTTATGGATCTTTCCTTTTATATGGAAAAAGTTTCCCTTTTACGTCTATTCCATTTTGTGTTATGTATCAAATATTTGAGCAGGGATTGTGTTTTCTTTCCTTAATTGTGGCATCTTTGTTTCTGTCGGAAAAATAAATTTTTATTTACTCTGATTAAATTATGTATTATTTATTCGCGATGGGAATTGGGGTGTTACATGGGCCCCACCAATTTTAGATGGAACCCACATTAGAAAGATGAAGGAAAAAAAATAGAAAGAACTAAAATAAAATAATATCAAATTAATTTAAATAATCGAAATTGAATTTTGGATGGAACCCTAGCATTTCCGTATATATATATATATATATATATATATATATATGAGTGGATGCTAGGGTTATTAGATGATTAAAGTTTCAAAAATGTCTCTCTTCAAAGTTTTTATATTAAAAGAGTTTTAAAGAACTAAAATAAAATAATATCAAATTAATTTAAATAATCAAAATTGAATCGAGATAAGAACACATAAAATTCTATTTAATTAATTCGAACATTTAAACAAAACAAAAATAAAAGAACTCAAAATGAATAAAAATCAGGCGCAAAAATGCTTGAAAAATTAAATTGATTGCACCAAAATGATCAGCGCGAAATAAACCTCTCAGGAATATACATGTTTTGATCAAATTTTGAAATAAAAAAAATAATCAGTTAAAACACTCAGGCTGAGCAAAATGCAACTGAAAAAGTAGTCAAAAAAATAAAATGAGCACACCAGGTTTAACTCTGCAAATCGTAGATTAATAAAATCTATGTCTGCAAGCTCGATTTTGAAAATTTTCGCCCGCTAACTTTACTTACATTTGAAAAACAATTCAACTAACATGTTTGTATGTCAGAAAATTTACTCTGGTTGACATTTTAGGCACTATGCGATATGAAATGCATGTTATGCTATGCAGGTGAAACAAATGATATGATTCAAGTATCAACGTATTGAATGAGGGACAAAATTGGGGTATGGCACCGGGTGATTGCCAACTCAATAGCTTCATTCCTTTTGGTGGCACTAGGGTCATCAGAAGATGTTTACTGTAACAACCTTTTCTACCCCACAAATAATCACGGCAAAATACGCAAAATTATCAGAGTAAAATCACCTCTGAAGGGTGCACATTTCTCAATTAAATCAGAATAATACACTTTTGCTCCGTAAACAACGGGGTTTCCTCAATTAAATAAAAAAGCCTTCATATGGCAGCGGGACTCAATAATTCAAAGTTTAAAAAAGTTTTCAACAAAAGCCATTAAACAACAGCAGAACCACCATAACCACAATAGTAAAAAAGGTTTTTAAATAAACCATAATACTCAAATAACATCAAAGGAAACAACTCAATAAGTTTCGACTCAACGACCCAACCCGATGTTACACTATCAGAGCAAGACCCTCTACATCGACCAAAAGCAAATAACTTCAAATGTCCTCAAAGGAATCCACAGCTAAACCTGATCACCTGCATGTTACCTACGTGGAGGCAACATTCAAACAGGCAGGGTGAGTAATCACAATTCATAATAATCAATATAAAACAAGATATACATAAAATGACATTATCTTCATCATCAAAATCACAAACAACATCATAAAATACAACAATGTCAGTTGAATGCAAATGCACAAGAAGACTCATGCATGTGGTACCAATCGTCATAATCGATGGACACTAGGCCATCACCCCTCCAAAAATCCCCGTCAATAGGATCGATTCTGCATTGGAACCGGAGCACGTCATAATCACCTCATATCTGCACAATGGGAATAAAGTATCGTCACAGAGTATGCATATGAATGCATGATGCACAACATCAATAATCACCATCATCAAATAAACATCATTATGTGCATCATCATTCATCCATAAAAGTCATCACTTATATCATCATTCATCAAAACCTTATGTTATCATATCATCATATACTCGTCAAAACATCATGAATCATCATCGTCAAATCATCAATACACGCATCAAGATAGTCATGTAAAATCATCAATATACTCATGGTACTTCACATCGTCATTTTATCATCACATGAACACCTAATAATCATCAATAACATCATATCATCATTTAATCACGAAACATCACATATATAAATCTCTCACAACTCAGCAGTCATATCATATCGTCATTGATCCGGAGTATTCGAATGGGTCCACGCAAGCTGGTCGTCAGATGGCAAGGTGCTCGGATATATGCTGGTCGTCAGACGGGCGAGGTGTTCGGAATATTGATGAGGAGAAAAGGGGGTGTACCTGCAAGGCACTCCGACGCTCAAGTAAGAAAGGGTCAGAGAAAGGGGGCAAGTACAAAGTGTATTCTTAGGGTGAGAAAATGATACCTGACCCTCTCAAGCGAGAGGGTTTATATAGATCCCCCAGCGCGTGGCCAACGATCCTATTTTCGGGGCGAAATAACCGTTTTCCCCAAAGAATAGGTAACTTCCCAAACTAGCCATTATGTCGGGCAGGGTGCCAGAAACTAGCCGTTATGTCGGGCATAAACGCAGTTCCGGGCACCTGTCCCTTGCTGTTCGGGAAACGAGAAAGCCGTGCGTAACGGGTATAAAAGCCAGGGAGGACTTTGCGTTCCTTGCCCGATTGGAGGGGCAGAAATATCGTTTTTGCCCCTCTGTGGATTGGGCTTAGGCAATTTGGGCCGCTCTGGAGCAGAGGCGGATTGGGCCAATTCTAGCCATTGGTCCAGTCCAGAACAGGAGCCCCCCAAGTCGTTGTTCCCGAGCATAGGAGTGATGACTTAAGGACTGCTCGTCGCTCAGGGGAGCTAGCGCGGAGTCGTCGTTTGGAGACGAGGATGATTGTCTCGAGGTGCTATTCGTGGTCGAGACTACATTGCCCGTTATTCGGGGAGATAAAGCGTCAGACGGAATGGAAAACGTTGGGTTGCCACGTGTGCATCGAGCCCTGTGTAGCAGTTAATAGGTAATTATGGCTAGTGGGCAGTCATTATTGCCTACGGGCGCGTGTGTGCACGTGCCCCTCAGTATAAAAGGGGGGAGATTGTCCCATTTTGCACTTTTTCTCTTCTGATTTCTCTTCGCCTCTTCTGCGTTCTTGCCCGTCGTCGTCTTCAGAGCGACCGACCACCGTGTCAGGCTTCGAGCAGTCTCTTTCTTCTGCTCAGATTAAGTAAGTTTTCTGATTTCCAGCTTGTTTTACTTTCTTTTGTTGTTAGTGGTAGATTACATGCGGCTAGGGTTAGCTTTAGGTGACAACATAGGTAGATTTCTGGCGAGTGTTGGTGGTGGACGGTGGTTCTGCCCTTTTCCTGCTTCTAGCATCTCGTCGGAGTAGGTAGCGTGTTCGGTGAGCGTGGTGGTCCACGCCGTGGTTGCGAGTCGTGACCACCGTGTCTGATCATCTTCTGATGGAACGGTGAATTTTCCGGTCGAACGTTTCCAAATTCCGGTGGAGCTTCAAACGGAATCTGGGCACGAGTGCGGGGAGGTTCTTCGTAGGAAGATGGTATATCTCAGGCATCTCCTCGCGGGGAGGTTTTATGTTTGAAGTTAGGGCTTAGGCCAGGGACGTTGTCCTTAGCCTTTTGCGCCCTTTCACTTGACTTGGCAGTGGAAGGGTGGATTTGATTTCCTGTCGAATTCACTGTCTTTCTCTGCTTTTTTAGGTGATCGTAATGGAGACAGGGCCAGAGAGAGAGGTTATTTTATACACGTCTGAGGAGGAAATCGGCTCCGAGGAGAATAACAGCTCGACGACTTCGAGTTCGGCGGCATCGGGCTCCTCGAGCAGAGTCGAGGAGGAAGAAGAATTAGATGTTATGGAGGAAGATGTTGAAGGGTTCTGTCCGGAGGAGTGGGAGGTGGCCGACCCTTCCGATCATATTTCTACGTTTGCACGGTCTGCGGCGAACGCCTTTACAGAGATGGGTCCAGAGGGGGATTGGAACCTTGGACGAGCGGGTCTGTTCGGATTTCGGGGACCGCTTTACTATGTACGAGTATGCTTTCAAAGAGTTAGGGCTGAGGTTGCCTTTCACTGACTTTCAGCGGTCGGTATTCGAGCATCTGAAGCTGGCGCCCTCTCAACTCCACCCCAATTCACTGGCCTTTATACGGGCTTTTGAGTTAGTGTGCGAGCATCTCAACCTGGGAACTACTCTCCCTCTGTTTTTTGCGGTTTTCCATCTTCAACGGCAGCTGGCAGGGAAAAAGTACGGATGGGTTTCTCTGAAGCAGCCCAAAAAGTTATTCAAGCCGTTCTCGGAGTCAATCCGAACATTCAAGGGACGGTATTTCATCGTCGAGCCAGTGTCTGAGGCAGCCCAGGATAACACGTATGTCTGGGAGATAGAGGTTGATGAGGATGGAAAGGAGATACTCAACGAGGAGGGGAAGTATATCGGGGAGAGGGTGTATAAGTTCTCGATCCGCTGGGCACCTGACCATTTCTCCAAGAAGTCCGGCGCTTATGTTTTCGAACCGAGCGTGTTACGCGGGCAGGACGCCGTGTCCTACGAGAGGCTGGTGAACTGGGTCAACTCCTTTAGTCTTGCTAGCTGCTGGATGAGCAAGGGCAACCCTATCTTTGAGGAGGATGGGAGCCAGAGGGTTGAGCGCAGATTCATCAATGTTAAGGCACTGCTGGAGTGCAAGACTCCCGCGGATGCCGAGAAGCTACTCGGTAGTCTTAGTTGTTTAGACTTTGTTTGTGTTATTTCCTTTCCCCGTAACTAACGTGCTTATTTTCATTTGTGCAGGTGAGATGCCTCAAGCTCGCGATCGTGTGGTGAGGAACGCCATGGCGAGGGGTAAAGCTGGAGCGGCTCCCCCTAAGACCCAGACTGCCACTGGTACTCGTGCTCCTCCCCTTATTTAAACTGCCTCGGGGACCTCTTCTACTCCCTCTCCTAGTCCACGGGATTCTCCACTGCCTTTGACCGGGCAGGCGAAGCGTCCACGGATGTTAGATGCTGTGGATCGGACTCGGGCGCCTGAGAATGGGAAGTTTGAGCTCCCCCCGTGCATTCTTGACAGGAGATTTTTTGAGGGCAACACCCTGGTCGTTCCTCGGGCAGAATCTCTTAGCTTGGAGAGCATGGACCGGCCGAGCAAGAGGGCGCTGGTAGCCCAAGATGCTTCTGCCCTTGTGAGGATGCTGGAGATGGCGGCCGTTTATGCGGAAGGGGACACTGCGCTTAAGGCCGAACTTACTGCTGCCCGGGCTTCTGAGATGGCCTTAAAGGAGGAAGTCAATAGCGCTCACGAGGCTAGGAAGAAGGCCGAAGAGGAGACGGCCAAGTTGAAAGAGGAGGTCACCAAGCTGACGGCGGAGAAAAAGGTTGTCGAGGAGTTGAACAAAGAGTTGATGGCGGCCAGTGCCCCGGGTGCTGATGAACCGGATGAGATAAAAGTGTTGAAAACTAGGGCTGAACTGGTTGCCAGCATTCTGCAGGATGAGGATGACGGTATCGCCGTGGCAGTGGAGTCCTTCGAAAGTGTCGTGGCCCAGTTGCGGGTGGTGAACCCTGGGCTTGAGATTTCGACCGAGGGTATCCACTATCTTGCGCGAGTAGAGGATGGTCGCATCGTCTTGCCCGTAGGCCTTGTTCTCGATACCCCCGAGGTTCAGTCCGAGGACCAGCCCGCGGAGGAGCATGGACCTGAGCCCGCGTCGACCGAGCATGCGAAAGAATGAGGAGTTTTGTTATTTTGATGTTGTCGTATCTTGTCCGGCCTGCGCGCCGTTGATTTATTTGTAACTTTATTTTGATTTTGGGGGGGGGCGTGGCCCCCTTCTTATGTAATTCGCACAATCTTTGGCCCTTGTGGCCTTTTTCACTTCATGTCCGATTTATGTTATTTATACAATTTTTGTTTATATTGTTGTACTTTACATTAGTTGGGCATGTGTGACTGCCCGTCGAAGGGTGTGTCTGTTAACGGAGCTTTCTTTTGAGAGGTAGCTCGTCGTGTGGGAATTCTTCAGTGCAGAGAACTGGTCGAATAGCCGGGGAAGGTCCTGGTGAGGTTGCGGATCTCAGGTCGCGATCGAGGAATGAGGTCGCGGCGTGAACGTCCCATCGCGACCTGGGGTTCTGCCAATCATGGTACTTGGGCGAAGGCGGTGCTCGGTTGAGGACCGCCGACGAGCAGAGTTCTGGCTCATTTACTTTAGCGGGATTCTACTTTGTACGTATGCGTCATTTGTACCTGGACGAGCATGATGATCGTTAGGTGGTCCTTTGATGCGAGGAAGCCTATAGTTACTTTTGCTGTAGTATTGCTTAAGTTTTTTAGCGTTCCACGGTCGAGGGATTGCATCCCCGTTAAGGTTTTCGAGGAAGTATGCACCATTCCCCGTTCTGGCACGAACTCTGTATGGCCCTTCCCAGTTGGCTGCTAGTTTGCCTTCGCGAGAGTCCTTGTGGTTTCTTCGCAAGACAAGGCTGCCCACATCGAACTCTTGTCGTAAGACTTTGGCGTTGTGCCTGATTGCTATTTTTTGCTTAAGAGATGCTTCGCGGAGGGCTGCTCCTGTTCGAATTTCTTCGACGAGGTCGAGCTCCTCTCTTATTGCTTCGTCGTTCATTTCCTCGTCTAGGGGTGATTCGGTCCTCCTGGACGGTACGTGGATTTCAATAGGTAAAACAGCCTCCGTGCCATATGCTAAGCGGAAAGGTGTTTCCTCGGTGGTGGACTGAGGAGTGGTGTTGTACGCCCATAAGACGCTGTGGAGCTCCTCGACCCAGGCTTTCTTTGTTTCGTCCAGTCTTCCCTTGAGGCCACGCAGAATGACACGATTGGCCGCCTCTGCCTGCCCGTTGGTCTGGGGATATTCTACAGAAGCGAAATGTTGCTTTGTTCCGAGATGGGCGACAAAGTCTTGGAACTTCTTATCCGTGAATTGCGTCCCATTGTCCGTGACAATTGCTTGGGGAATCCCGAAACGGGCAAGGATATTCCGCTTGTAAAAGCACAGAATGTTAAGTGCTGTTATCTTTGCTAAGGCTTCTGCTTCTATCCATTTTGTGAAATAGTCTACGCCCACTATCAGGTATTTGTTTTGGCTGGATCCCGTCACGAAGGGTCCTAGGATGTCTAGGCCCCACCAGGCGAGACCATCTTATCCTTTCTTCTTTGTGGAAGCTATGACAGCCTTGGCAAGGAAAGATGGCAACATTCAAAGGACTTCAGCCACTGGAAATGTCATTTCACCTCAAGTGAACAATGTTGCTCAAGCTCAGCCTGTGCAGATTCCCGTTGAGGACTCTATTATACGCGAACATATCATTGTCCAAGATGGAAGTTCTTCTTCTCTTGATGCCATGGAATATCACCGTTTTGCATTCTCTGAGTCAAATCCCCAAGGGGCGGCCCCTGTGATGAAAACCAAGGATCCGCAAGATATTAAGCTTATGGAAAAGTGTCGAGTGCTGGAAGAGAAGATTAACGCCATAAAGGGTCGTGACACTTTGGATCTAAATGCTTCAAGCATGTGCTTGGTACCCAACCTTGTAATACCTCCAAAGTTCAACACACCGAGTTTTGAGAAGTATAAAGGGGATAGTTGTCCAAAGAAACATTTGGTGATGTATTGCAGAAGAATGACCTTGCATGTCCATGACGACAAACTCATGATTCATTGTTTCCAAGACAGTCTGAGTGGGGCATCACTGAGTTGGTATATGCATCTAGAGAGCAGCCACATCGAATCATGGACAGACTTAGCTAACGCCTTTGTGAAGCAGTACCAATACAATCTTGACATGGCTCCCAGTCACACGCAATTGCAAGGCTTATCTCAAGAGGACGACGAATCCTTCAGAGGATATGCTCAGAGATGGAGAGAGGTAGCTGCTCGTGTTCAACCACCAATCTTAGATAGAGAATTGGTTGATCTGTTCTTGAATACCTTGCAAGGCCCATACCTGGAAAAGATGGCTGGCACTGGTACATCAAACTTCTCTGACCTAGTAATAGCTGGAGAACGCCTCGAGTGCATCCTCAAGAGTGGAAAGATCCAAGGCTCCTTGAACATCCCAGTTAGCGAAAGTGAATCAGTTGTCAGTTCCCAAGAGGAAGAAGAGAAGGATGAAATTAACTCTATTTGGGAAGCTCCACATGGTCCATATCCTCCTGTCAATAGAGGTCCCCCTCATCAACAACATATTGCACAACAGCATGCTCCTCAACGTCGATGCTACTATAATAAAAAGCCAAAAAGGCATTTTGATCCATTGCCAATGCCATTCAGTCATATACTACCACGCTTGATCAGTAGTGGATTGATAGTGCCAAAGGACTTGGACCCTGTGATCCCTCCATACCCACCAGGCTTTGACGCCAATGCACGTTGTGGATACCATGCTGGCGCCATGGGGCATTCAACTGAGGATTGCAAACAGTTCAAAAATAAGGTCCAAGATTTGATTGAGTCGAAGCTGATCTCGTTTACACCTCAAGGTCTTTAAATTAATATCAATTCTTCATCTGGTCAGGCAGGTCCGTCATCCGCCCATGTTATGGAAGAAGTTGCTGAGAGCAGGTATGAAGAAGGCTACAATACTGGTCTTGATGAGCAAGAAAGCTAGCCTAACAATGAATCAAGAAAGAAGAGCCCAGTTCCTCAATGATGGAAATTTTAGATCATGTCATTTACTTTGCATTTGTAATTTCTTTTTTGTCAAAGGCTATTTGCTTCTAGACATTGTACTTTATTAATGGTATTATTAATGTAATGATCATGCATGTTTTGAACAAGTCCATTCGTATTCACTCATCTTTTCCCATTTATTGCAAAAAAAAATCAAAATCAAAAAAATATTTCTACACTTCACTTCCTTGATCACCTAGTTGCTTTTAGCAAAGATTGGAGGGAGGATGACGAAAACAAAATACCCATAATTGCAAACTGTATGCTTTCGGATAAAATCCCGCTGATGATGTACAAGCATTGTTTCAAATCCCCTAAACACTGGAGAGATAAGGAGTTAGTCCCTAGTCAACCACTTCGAGCCTAGAAGTAGGAGTTTCCTTCGGATTTCTAAACCCTTACGCTTAACCTGGGGCATGGGTAGTGTTCAGTTATCCTGATTACACATATTTTGAAGATGAAACCTCCTGTTATGGCTGTTGTTATTCAATGACCAAAGACTTGGCAGTCATAAGCCTTTCCGAAAAAAAAAGAGAAGAAAAAAGAGAGAAAAAAGCCCGCTAAGTCCACCACCCAAAGGCGCGACTTAGGCAAAAGTTAGGGATCAAAAAATGAATAAAGCAAAAGAGGCCCTCAAATCCTCGAGCAAAACAAAATAAATTCAGTGATCACCATCAAAAGGTTACTGACATCCATCCACAAAAATAAAATAAGGTGACTGTCATTTCACGAAAATCTTGAATCATCATCTTCACCGTCAAACTCTAGATGTGTGTGTCAATTTAACTGAACGTAGGACTGTAGAATCATCATGAAGAAGGGGTGGGTACCAAAATAAGTTTTGAGCCTAATATCCTTTGTTTCAATAACCGTGAACCAGACCACGTTACAACCCTTAAAAGACCTAATTGAGGCGGGGTTTATTCTGAAAGCATACAACAGCAATGTTGCGTAAACTGACTCCCCACAGATTTGCTAATCTTTAGCATTGGTGTCACTCTTCTTGCTATATCTTTCACACCAGTAAATCAGCACTACGTTTGGACTAATGGTCCACTTGTCACACATTTTCACATCATTTCAATAAATGACTTTTCAAAACTTGCATGAATGTCGCATTAAAATTACCATTTCTGAATGATCAATTTTAACTGCAAATTAGTACTTGACATTATGGAAATTCCAACCAAGAGAAATCAAAGAAGAACTTGAACATCTGTTGGTGCTGACATGAATCAAGACTTTCTCGTGACCTTGTGGATCTGGGGAAAGCTTTTCAAAGGCCAAGAATGGGAGCAGACCACTGCAAGATTCAGACACTGGGGCAAATCATCTCAGACTATGTCATGGCATAAACCTTTCCAGGAAGAACTCCTTCAGAGACCCTACGGGCTGGGGCAAACATTTTACGAAGGATCAAATTCCCTTCATACTTTCAAGTTGGTCAAGCTGACCATGCCATACACTAAGCTACCTTGGAGTTCAACAAGTGTCAAAAAGCCTTGGGGCAGAGCAAAAGCACAATCAACATGCATTGGATAAGTCGCTACGCTCACATAATCATCTGCAAGCCATCATGGCACATTAGCTAGAAGCGAGGTTTTCTCAAGAACAAGCATGCAACTTCTGCAAATGACCAAGCTTGGAGCACCAGAAGCATCCACATCTGTCTTCTTATCATCGCACCGTCAAATACCGAGTATCGGGAAGTCAAACCCTTTCACCAAAAGTCCAACCCTGCTTGGCAACCTACATAAAGCCCAACCTTCCTTGGCACCCTAAAACCAAAGCCCAACCTTCCTTGGCACCTTCATAAAACCAATCACCTGCTTGCATCCACATATGCATTGCATACATAACATAATCATTTCGTTCCTCAACCCCTGCGTTGATATTTTGTTTTGTTCTTGACCCCCGAGTCAATATCGTAATCATTTCCTTCCTTAACCCCTGCGTTGATACCTTAGTTTTGTTTTTGACCCCTGAGTCAATCTTGTCTTTATGTTCTTGACCCCCGAGTCGATATCATTGTCTTTGTTTCCTCAACCCCTGCGCTGATATCTTGTTTTTGTTTTTGACCCCTGAGTCAATCTTGTCTTTATTTTCTTGACCCCCGAGTCGATATCATCAATTTCCTTCCTCAACCCCTGGGTTGATATTTTGATTTGTTTTTGACCCCTGAGTCAATATTGTCTTTATTCTCTTGACCCCTGAGTCAATATCATAATCATTTCCTCCCTTAACCCCTGAGTTGATACCTTATTTTTGTTCTTGACCCCTGAGTCAATATTGTCTTCATCTTCTTGACCCCCGAGTAGATATCATTGTCTTTGTCTTCCTTAACCCCCGAGTTGGTATCTTGCTTTAGTTCTTGACCCCCGAGTCGATATTGTCTTTATCTTTCTGACCCCCGAGTCGGTTTTGTTGCCTTTACCTTTTTTTTTCAATCCCCGAGTTGATGACAGTTTATCTCTTTGTTTCTTCAACCCCCGAGTTGACTTGTTTTTTCAATTTTTGTTCAAGACCCCCGAGTCGATGGTATGTTTGTTAGTCTCAACCCCTGAGTTGATATACCATTATTCCCAGCAAAGTCTATACTCTCATATCCTCATGTCCCCAGCATTTTGCATACATTTCTGCATCATTAGCGTTATTTGTTCATTTCTCATTGCATCTCAAGCATATCATCATATCCCTCATAACCAACTACCTTGTCCCAATGACATATGCCTTTTTCAAGCCATCCCACAGATTCATCACCTTTCATTCCACTCCTTTTCCGGCTGAAAATTCCGGGTATTCTTATATTTAATCCCCTTGTACCTTGACTGTAAGAAAGCCTTTGCCACCCTCACCCTCAAGTTCAAGAAGATTAAATAGGGGCATCTGTCACACCCTCATTTTCACCCTAACCCTAGCCTTGCATATCATATCATCTATGCATTCCATTAACTCAGGATCATACATTGCATTGACATGGGATCAGTGGCCCTTTGAATCAGGGTTGCTATTTGCTTTGAGGTTCTTTCATGCAAGTTTGAAGCAAGGGTTAGATCTTACAGCATTGTGAGTATCTTTTTGTCAAAACGCATCCAGCTTCAAGGTTTTCCTGTGCCAAAATTCGTCAAGTATCAAGTTCAAGATTTCTCAAGAAGCATAAAGTGATTGAGGTTTCATCATGGTTCTAGTGGAGACCGAATAAATAGGGTTTTGTTTGCTGTCAACATCTAAGGTTGTTTTCTTCACCGGTGTGCACCTGAAGCATAGAGTTTAGGGTTGTTACTTCAGTTACAAGTTATCCAATGATCAGGAGTTATGTTCATGTTATCAGAGGTGTGTGAAAAATAGTGCAAGTCAGTTTGAACTAAAAATCAAGAGTGCATGGTCGTGTGTGAAAGTGTGGATAGAGGTGTAACATCAGTATTCCTAACTCCATAGTCCATATCCATTTCCCAAGCTATATCCATTTTAAATCCATATTCTAAAACAAATTTTTTGTAAATCCATTTCAACCATTTTGATAACCATTTCTTTTTATATCCATTTTCTAAACCAATTTACCAATCCATTTCTCCATTCATTTTAACCATATTTTAAACCATATTTTCAAATCCAATTCCAATTCATTTCATTATCCATTATCCTAATCCATTCCTAACCATTTTAATTCCATATCCATTTTTTAAATCCATTCTTCTAAATAATTCATATTTTTATTTACAAATCCATTATCACCAAAAATTCTACAAAATTACATGAGTCCATATCATTCTTCAAGCCCATTTACCATTGCAAAAAAATAATAAAGTCCATTATACTTCAAAAATCATTACAAAAAGGAGATTCCATTTTATAAAGGCAAACCATGAGTTTTCTTCATAGTACAAACTAGCCTACAACACAACGTGATACTACAGCCCACTTGATGCCAATCTCATCCAAGCCTTCACCACACAAAACTCCAAAAAAAAACTCTGCAAGAACCTGTACCATTGACCAAGGACAACAGCCAGCACGTTCTGCAATTTAACTGCTACAAAACACAACAAAACTATACACGCCACAACTCCAAGCCAAAAGCCATCTTCATCACAGCACTCCAATACACTAAACAACGTTCGGATATCACCCACACGCAAGCCACAAACATCCAAAACCATAAGCCAAAACTGTACGACCCACTTCACACAGCCATGCGCGACAAACATCCTGGCTCCTGCTGTGTTTCTGCTACCAACAACCAACAACAAGATCAGAGCCAGCAGCATTGAAAAAGACAGCACAAAAAAAATTCAAAATAAAGGAAGATGAAGAGAATCGAAACAGGGGGGAGAACATAAACATAAACTCTTTAAAAAACTCACCTTCAAACAACCGAGCCACTTCATAAACTTCAAACAAACCATTTCCTTTCTTTTGTCCACAGCAACATCATCACCGTATCCGTTTTCTTCCTCCTCACCCATCAAACCAAAACCACAACCATAACACTTCCCTCAACTCATCCACCTTCTGTAACATTCCGAAACACACACCCCAACCGTGGCAATAAACTCCAACCGTCGGCCTCCATTAACCTTACCATCTCAACTCACAACATAGTAACAACAACAACCCACAAAACCACCAAAAACCAAGAAAACCTTCAATCTAAATCAACTACACCCTCATTAGTCAAACCCAGAACACAATAGAAAAAGAGAAGAAGCGGAAAAGGAAGCAAACGGCGGAGACCGTCGAGCGAAAGGCAAAGTCTGCTAGGGTCGGTAAAATCCAAACGGAGAATCTGAAAAACCCATTCCCTTCACACAGTGCTCCGACGCCACAAGAATGCCTCCGCATACGAGACACTCTCTTAGCCCTACACGACATACCTCCAGAACTCGCTAAACACCGCAAATCGCAACAAATCAACAAACCGACTCAACAACAACTTCATCCCCAAATCGCAAAAACAACAATCATCCCAGAAAAACCAAAAAACGTAGAATCAGAGAGTGAGACGAGTAGAAGAAAGAGTTTGAACAACTGAAGCCTTCTTCGGAAACCACCATCCACCGCCGCTGCGAACAAGAAGGTTGAGGGCGGACGAGGGAGAGAGTGACGGATTCACGGAGAAGAGAAAAGAATGACTGTGAAACCTTTTTTTGAACGTCCCCTGTTTCGAAAATGATAAGTTTTGACCTTGGATTTTCAAATATTGATTTAAATGTCTCAGAATCTTCTTGAACTTTTCCTTGGTGAGTTGTGGTTGTTTGGATAAAGGTGGTCGGGCCCTAGATGTTATGGATTTGATCCGCCTGGCCCATGTAATTCACACCATTCCTAAATCGTTCTTCACACCTCTCTTTTTCTTTTCTTTTGTGTTTTGTTTTTCTAATTACCATTATTTTGTTAAGATTCCTTGTTAAATAACATTGCTAATAATTTTGTTAATATTGTTTTATTTTTATCTATAGTATTTATATTATTTAGTTACTTTCAATTGTTAATATTTGATTTTAAATAGTTTTTCTTTATTATTTACTTTAGGAATTTGTTTTAATAATTTGGCATTGATGTCTTTGATTTATGATTTTATGATTATTCCGTTTTACGTGGTATTTTCATTCCTACTTTGGGCCAATGATATAACAAAAATCATGATTAGTTGATTTCCTTCAATCGATTCAAAATCTTGATCAATATGAGGCCGTTTTCTTTTCGATTTCATTTCGGTTTCTATTTCATTTCTCATTTTCATTCTCTTCTAAAGTCAAAAAACCTTGGTCTAGTACCAAGTGCTCATTTTCAAAAACTTCTCTTTATATTGAACTAAAAAGAGAGGATTGAGTAAAGACTTCTTCCTCTTCGAGTATTAGGATTCTCACTTTAGAGTGTGTGGTCTCGATACTCGTCTTTCAATACGAAGACGCGACTATATCCACCTCCTTTCTATCTTCCGTTTCCCCCTTTCTATTTTCTTCACCCGTAGTCCTCCGAACTACGTTGACTCTGACTTTCCCATTGCACGAGGGAATACGTAGGCATAGGACCGCGAAGTCCTATCGAGTCTCTCCTTTTCTTTTCTTCTCTTCTTCTCCCTACCTTTTCTTTTATTTTCTTTCACATCCTTTGGTTCTCACCCTTCTCTCTCCCTATTATAACACTCTTATAAGGCAATTTCCTTAGCAAACATTTTTACACATAGACAAGCAAATGGTTCCCATCGAGTACGATGGATGTGAGGGGTGCTAATACCTTCCCCTTGCATAACCGGCTTCCGAACCCGTAATTTGGTTGCGAGACCATCTTATCCTTTCTTCTTTGGGTTTTTCTCGATGTTTTCCCTTCCTCTCATGGGATAAATAAAGTTCGATGGAGACTCTCCTGTTTCTTTCCTTTTCGCCTTCGGTCGACTATTTTTCGAGTAGCGGCAGCTGGCGACTCTGCTGGGGATATCAACCCTAGCAAGCCAAACCTAGTTTGTTTGTCGTATGTGTGATTTGTTAGCTTTATTATTGCTTTATTATTGTGTTCTCTTATCTGTTGGGTATATTGGGGATGGTTTGTGAGGAGAAAGGCTTTCTACCCGAGCTTTTTGAGTATACACTAAGCTAGGAGGCTGTTGCTTACTGATTTGTGAGACTTAGGACTCGTCGAGTTGGTTTGACTTCCACCGCTCAGATGAGGCCCCTTTGGGAATGATTATGTCTTACGATCAATCGTAATGGCGTCTTTGTTTTCGACCTGGGAGTCCGTGATTCTGAGGATCTTTAGAACCCTATTCCAAAGGTTACTAAGGCATAACTCTGTGCTCATCCTTTGAAGGGATTACCGTCTTACGAATCGTTGTTGTGATGGAAAACTTTTGAGGGTTAGTGCATGGGACCTTGTTTGAAAGCCCGTGGAATGCCCTATTATAAACCAATAGATAACCTACCCGAGGTGAGGGATATCTTGTTGTGTTGTCCTGCAGAATCTGTGACCTTGATACCTGTGACGTGAACCTCTGATCTTTGATCCCATGTCTTATTGCATTCATAACATTGCATTTGCATCAGCATCTTTTGCATCATTTTGCATATCATTCTCCAACCTTAAACCAGAGAACTCATCCATCCTTTGTCCTTAACCCGCAGTTGACTTCCTGACGCCCGTATTGGACTTGAAGTAGCTTTTGAAGGATCATGGCTTCCGAAGAGCAGAACCAGTTTGTGACGAGAGCGGATGTTGATTCGATGAAGAGCCAATTGAACCAACTTGTGGAAGCTATGACAGCCTTGGCAAGGAAAGATGGCAACATTCAAAGGACTTCAGCCACTGGAAATGTCATTTCACCTCAAGTGAACAATGTTGCTCAAGCTCAGCCTGTGCAGATTCCCGTTGAGGACTCTATTATACGCGAACATACCATTGTCCAAGATGGAAGTTCTTCTTCTCTTGATGCCATGGAATATCACCGTTTTGCATTCTCTGAGTCAAATCCCCAAGGGGCGGCCCCTGTGATGAAAACCAAGGATCCGCAAGATATTAAGCTTATGGAAAAGTGTCGAGTGCTGGAAGAGAAGATTAACGCCATAAAGGGTCGTGACACTTTGGATCTAAATGCTTCAAGCATGTGCTTGGTACCCAACCTTGTAATACCTCCAAAGTTCAACACACCGAGTTTTGAGAAGTATAAAGGGGATAGTTGTCCAAAGAAACATTTGGTGATGTATTGCAGAAGAATGACCTTGCATGTCCACGACGACAAACTCATGATTCATTGTTTCCAAGACAGTCTGAGTGGGGCATCACTGAGTTGGTATATGCATCTAGAGAGCAGCCACATCAAATCATGGACAGACTTAGCTAACGCCTTTGTGAAGCAGTACCAATACAATCTTGACATGGCTCCCAGTCACACGCAATTGCAAGGCTTATCTCAAGAGGACGACGAATCCTTCAGAGGATATGCTCAGAGATGGAGAGAGGTAGCTGCTCGTGTTCAACCACCAATCTTAGATAGAGAATTGGTTGATCTGTTCTTGAATACCTTGCAAGGCCCATACCTGGAAAAGATGGCTGGCACTGGTACATCAAACTTCTCTGACCTAGTAATAGCTGGAGAACGCCTCGAGTGCATCCTCAAGAGTGGAAAGATCCAAGGCTCCTTGAACATCCCAGTTAGCGAAAGTGAATCAGTTGTCAGTTCCCAAGAGGAAGAAGAGAAGGATGAAATTAACTCTATTTGGGAAGCTCCACATGGTCCATATCCTCCTGTCAATAGAGGTCCCCCTCATCAACAACATATTGCACAACAGCATGCTCCTCAACGTCGATGCTACTATAATAAAAAGCCAAAAAGGCATTTTGATCCATTGCCAATGCCATTCAGTCATATACTACCACGCTTGATCAGTAGTGGATTGATAGTGCCAAAGGACTTGGACCCTGTGATCCCTCCATACCCACCAGGCTTTGACGCCAATGCACGTTGTGGATACCATGCTGGCGCCATGGGGCATTCAACTGAGGATTGCAAACAGTTCAAAAATAAGGTCCAAGATTTGATTGAGTCGAAGCTGATCTCGTTTACACCTCAAGGTCTTTAAATTAATATCAATTCTTCATCTGGTCAGGCAGGTCCGTCATCCGCCCATGTTATGGAAGAAGTTGCTGAGAGCAGGTATGAAGAAGGCTACAATACTGGTCTTGATGAGCAAGAAAGCTAGCCTAACAATGAATCAAGAAAGAAGAGCCCAGTTCCTCAATGATGGAAATTTTAGATCATGTCATTTACTTTGCATTTGTAATTTCTTTTTTGTCAAAGGCTATTTGCTTCTAGACATTGTACTTTATTAATGGTATTATTAATGTAATGATCATGCATGTTTTGAACAAGTCCATTCGTATTCACTCATCTTTTCCCATTTATTGCAAAAAAAAATCAAAATCAAAAAAATATTTCTACACTTCACTTCCTTGATCACCTAGTTGCTTTTAGCAAAGATTGGAGGGAGGATGACGAAAACAAAATACCCATAATTGCAAACTGTATGCTTTCGGATAAAATCCCGCTGATGATGTACAAGCATTGTTTCAAATCCCCTAAACACTGGAGAGATAAGGAGTTAGTCCCTAGTCAACCACTTCGAGCCTAGAAGTAGGAGTTTCCTTCGGATTTCTAAACCCTTACGCTTAACCTGGGGCATGGGTAGTGTTCAGTTATCCTGATTACACATATTTTGAAGATGAAACCTCCTGTTATGGCTGTTGTTATTCAATGACCAAAGACTTGGCAGTCACAAGCCTTTCCGAAAAAAAAAGAGAAGAAAAAAGAGAGAAAAAAGCCCGCTAAGTCCACCACCCAAAGGCGCGACTTAGGCAAAAGTTAGGGATCAAAAAATGAATAAAGCAAAAGAGGCCCTCAAATCCTCGAGCAAAACAAAATAAATTCAGTGATCACCATCAAAAGGTTACTGACATCCATCCACAAAAATAAAATAAGGTGACTGTCATTTCACGAAAATCTTGAATCATCATCTTCACCGTCAAACTCTAGATGTGTGTGTCAATTTAACTGAACGTAGGACTGTAGAATCATCATGAAGAAGGGGTGGGTACCAAAATAAGTTTTGAGCCTAATATCCTTTGTTTCAATAACCGTGAACCAGACCACGTTACAACCCTTAAAAGACCTAATTGAGGCGGGGTTTATTCTGAAAGCATACAACAGCAATGTTGCGTAAACTGACTCCCCACAGATTTGCTAATCTTTAGCATTGGTGTCACTCTTCTTGCTATATCTTTCACACCAGTAAATCAGCACTACGTTTGGACTAATGGTCCACTTGTCACACATTTTCACATCATTTCAATAAATGACTTTTCAAAACTTGCATGAATGTCGCATTAAAATTACCATTTCTGAATGATCAATTTTAACTGCAAATTAGTACTTGACATTATGGAAATTCCAACCAAGAGAAATCAAAGAAGAACTTGAACATCTGTTGGTGCTGACATGAATCAAGACTTTCTCGTGACCTTGTGGATCTGGGGCAAGCTTTTCAAAGGCCAAGAATGGGAGCAGACCACTGCAAGATTCAGACACTGGGGCAAATCATCTCAGACTATGTCATGGCATAAACCTTTCCAGGAAGAACTCCTTCAGAGACCCTACGGGCTGGGGCAAACATTTTACGAAGGATCAAATTCCCTTCATACTTTCAAGTTGGTCAAGCTGACCATGCCATACACTAAGCTACCTTGGAGTTCAACAAGTGTCAAAAAGCCTTGGGGCAGAGCAAAAGCACAATCAACATGCATTGGATAAGTCGCTACGCTCACATAATCATCTGCAAGCCATCATGGCACATTAGCTAGAAGCGAGGTTTTCTCAAGAACAAGCATGCAACTTCTGCAAATGACCAAGCTTGGAGCACCAGAAGCATCCACATCTGTCTTCTTATCATCGCACCGTCAAATACCGAGTATCGGGAAGTCAAACCCTTTCACCAAAAGTCCAACCCTGCTTGGCAACCTACATAAAGCCCAACCTTCCTTGGCACCCTAAAACCAAAGCCCAACCTTCCTTGGCACCTTCATAAAACCAATCACCTGCTTGCATCCACATATGCATTGCATACATAACATAATCATTTCGTTCCTCAACCCCTGCGTTGATATTTTGTTTTGTTCTTGACCCCCGAGTCAATATCGTAATCATTTCCTTCCTCAACCCCTGCGTTGATACCTTAGTTTTGTTTTTGACCCCTGAGTCAATCTTGTCTTTATGTTCTTGACCCCCGAGTCGATATCATTGTCTTTGTTTCCTCAACCCCTGCGCTGATATCTTGTTTTTGTTTTTGACCCCTGAGTCAATCTTGTCTTTATTTTCTTGACCCCCGAGTCGATATCATCAATTTCCTTCCTCAACCCCTGGGTTGATATTTTGATTTGTTTTTGACCCCTGAGTCAATATTGTCTTTATTCTCTTGACCCCTGAGTCAATATCATAATCATTTCCTCCCTTAACCCCTGAGTTGATACCTTATTTTTGTTCTTGACCCCTGAGTCAATATTGTCTTCATCTTCTTGACCCCCGAGTAGATATCATTGTCTTTGTCTTCCTTAACCCCCGAGTTGGTATCTTGCTTTAGTTCTTGACCCCCGAGTCGATATTGTCTTTATCTTTCTGACCCCCGAGTCGGTTTTGTTGCCTTTACCTTTTTTTTTCAATCCCCGAGTTGATGACAGTTTATCTCTTTGTTTCTTCAACCCCCGAGTTGACTTGTTTTTTCAATTTTTGTTCAAGACCCCCGAGTCGATGGTATGTTTGTTAGTCTCAACCCCTGAGTTGATATACCATTATTCCCAGCAAAGTCTATACTCTCATATCCTCATGTCCCCAGCATTTTGCATACATTTCTGCATCATTAGCGTTATTTGTTCATTTCTCATTGCATCTCAAGCATATCATCATATCCCTCATAACCAACTACCTTGTCCCAATGACATATGCCTTTTTCAAGCCATCCCACAGATTCATCACCTTTCATTCCACTCCTTTTCCGGCTGAAAATTCCGGGTATTCTTATATTTAATCCCCTTGTACCTTGACTGTAAGAAAGCCTTTGCCACCCTCACCCTCAAGTTCAAGAAGATTAAATAGGGGCATCTGTCACACCCTCATTTTCACCCTAACCCTAGCCTTGCATATCATATCATCTATGCATTCCATTAACTCAGGATCATACATTGCATTGACATGGGATCAGTGGCCCTTTGAATCAGGGTTGCTATTTGCTTTGAGGTTCTTTCATGCAAGTTTGAAGCAAGGGTTAGATCTTACAGCATTGTGAGTATCTTTTTGTCAAAACGCATCCAGCTTCAAGGCTTTCCTGTGCCAAAATTCGTCAAGTATCAAGTTCAAGATTTCTCAAGAAGCATAAAGTGATTGAGGTTTCATCATGGTTCTAGTGGAGACCGAATAAATAGGGTTTTGTTTGCTGTCAACATCTAAGGTTGTTTTCTTCACCGGTGTGCACCTGAAGCATAGAGTTTAGGGTTGTTACTTCAGTTACAAGTTATCCAATGATCAGGAGTTATGTTCATGTTATCAGAGGTGTGTGAAAAATAGTGCAAGTCAGTTTGAACTAAAAATCAAGAGTGCATGGTCGTGTGTGAAAGTGTGGATAGAGGTGTAACATCAGTATTCCTAACTCCATAGTCCATATCCATTTCCCAAGCTATATCCATTTTAAATCCATATTCTAAAACAAATTTTTTGTAAATCCATTTCAACCATTTTGATAACCATTTCTTTTTATATCCATTTTCTAAACCAATTTACCAATC
The DNA here is from genome assembly GCA_022829125.1 of Lathyrus tuberosus. Taxonomy (NCBI): domain Eukaryota; kingdom Viridiplantae; phylum Streptophyta; class Magnoliopsida; order Fabales; family Fabaceae; genus Lathyrus; species Lathyrus tuberosus. Next base: position 2,880,009 of record JALAZF010000613.1, read on the forward strand.
CATTTCTCCATTCATTTTAACCATATTTTAAACCATATTTTCAAATCCAATTCCAATTCATTTCATTATCCATTATCCTAATCCATTCCTAACCATTTTAATTCCATATCCATTTTTTAAATCCATTCTTCTAAATAATTCATATTTTTATTTACAAATCCATTATCACCAAAAATTCTACAAAATTACATGAGTCCATATCATTCTTCAAGCCCATTTACCATTGCAAAAAAATAATAAAGTCCATTATACTTCAAAAATCATTACAAAAAGGAGATTCCATTTTATAAAGGCAAACCATGAGTTTTCTTCATAGTACAAACTAGCCTACAACACAACGTGATACTACAGCCCACTTGATGCCAATCTCATCCAAGCCTTCACCACACAAAACTCCAAAAAAAAACTCTGCAAGAACCTGTACCATTGACCAAGGACAACAGCCAGCACGTTCTGCAATTTAACTGCTACAAAACACAACAAAACTATACACGCCACAACTCCAAGCCAAAAGCCATCTTCATCACAGCACTCCAATACACTAAACAACGTTCGGATATCACCCACACGCAAGCCACAAACATCCAAAACCATAAGCCAAAACTGTACGACCCACTTCACACAGCCATGCGCGACAAACATCCTGGCTCCTGCTGTGTTTCTGCTACCAACAACCAACAACAAGATCAGAGCCAGCAGCATTGAAAAAGATAGCACAAAAAAAATTCAAAATAAAGGAAGATGAAGAGAATCGAAACAGGGGGGAGAACATAAACATAAACTCTTTAAAAAACTCACCTTCAAACAACCGAGCCACTTCATAAACTTCAAACAAACCATTTCCTTTCTTTTGTCCACAGCAACATCATCACCGTATCCGTTTTCTTCCTCCTCACCCATCAAACCAAAACCACAACCATAACACTTCCCTCAACTCATCCACCTTCTGTAACATTCCGAAACACACACCCCAACCGTGGCAATAAACTCCAACCGCCGGCCTCCATTAACCTTACCATCTCAACTCACAACATAGTAACAACAACAACCCACAAAACCACCAAAAACCAAGAAAACCTTCAATCTAAATCAACTACACCCTCATTAGTCAAACCCAGAACACAATAGAAAAAGAGAAGAAGCGGAAAAGGAAGCAAACGGCGGAGACCGTCGAGCGAAAGGCAAAGTCTGCTCGGGTCGGTAAAATCCAAACGGAGAATCTGAAAAACCCATTTCCTTCACACAGTGCTCCGACGCCACAAGAATTCCTCCGCATACGAGACACTCTCTTAGCCCTACACGGCATACCTCCAGAACTCGCTAAACACCGCAAATCGCAACAAATCAACAAACCGACTCAACAACAACTTCATCCCCAAATCGCAAAAATAACAATCATCCCAGAAAAACCAAAAAACGTAGAATCAGAGAGTGAGACGAGTAGAAGAAAGAGTTTGAACAACTGAAGCCTTCTTCGAAACCACCATCCACCGCCGCTTCGAACAAGAAGGTTGAGGGCGGACGAGGGAGAGAGTGACGGATTCACGGAGAAGAGAAAAGAATGATTGTGAAACCTTCTTTTGAACGTCCCCTGTTTCGAAAATGATAAGTTTTGACCTTGGATTTTCAAATATTGATTTAAATGTCTCAGAATCTTCTTGAACTTTTCCTTGGTGAGTTGTGGTTGTTTGGATAAAGGTGGTCGGGCCCTAGATGTTATGGATTTGATCCGCCTGGCCCATGTAATTCACACCATTCCTAAATCGTTCTAAATCGTTCTTCACACCTCTCTTTTTCTTTTCTTTTGTGTTTTGTTTTTCTAATTACCATTATTTTGTTAAGATTCCTTGTTAAATAACATTGCTAATAATTTTGTTAATATTGTTTTATTTTTATCTATAGTATTTATATTATTTAGTTACTTTCAATTGTTAATATTTGATTTTAAATAGTTTTTCTTTATTATTTACTTTAGGAATTTGTTTTAATAATTTGGCATTGATGTCTTTGATTTATGATTTTATGATTATTCCGTTTTACGTGGTATTTTCATTCCTACTTTGGGCCAATGATATAACAAAAATCATGATTAGTTGATTTCCTTCAATCGATTCAAAATCTTGATCAATATGAGGCCGTTTTCTTTTCGATTTCATTTCGGTTTCTATTTCATTTCTCATTTTCATTCTCTTCTAAAGTCAAAAAACCTTGGTCTAGTACCAAGTGCTCATTTTCAAAAACTTCTCTTTATATTGAACTAAAAAGAGAGGATTGAGTAAAGACTTCTTCCTCTTCGAGTATTAGGATTCTCACTTTAGAGTGTGTGGTCCGATACTCGTCTTTCAATACGAAGACGCGACTATATCCACCTTTTTTCTATCTTTCGTTTCCCCCTTTCTATTTTCTTCACCCGTAGTCCTCCGAACTACGTTGACTCTGACTTTCCCATTGCACGAGGGAATACGTAGGCATAGGACCGCGAAGTCCTATCGAGTCTCTCCTTTTCTTTTCTTCTCTTCTTCTCCCTACCTTTTCTTTTATTTTCTTTCACATCCTTTGGTTCTCACCCTTCTCTCTCCCTATTATAACACTCTTATAAGGCAATTTCCTTAGCAAACATTCTTACACATAGACAAGCAAATGGTTCCCATCGAGTACGATGGATGTGAGGGGTGCTAATACCTTCCCCTCGCATAACCGGCTTTCGAACCCGTAATTTGGTTGCAAGACCATCTTATCCTTTCTTCTTTGGGTTTTTCTCGATGTTTTCCCTTCCCCTCATGGGATAAATAAAGTTCGATGGCGACTCTCCTGTTTCTTTCCTTTTCGCCTCCGGTCGACTATTTTTCGAGTAGCGGCAGACAGGACGTCTGCTCGCACGTTATGTTCGCGTGGAACATGTCTTACTTCTACGGCTCTGAACTTCGACATTTTTCCCTTGACTAGGGTTAGGTATTCAGAGAGACTATCATTTTTGGTCTGATACTCTCCTGATACCTGGTGGGCTACGAGCTGGGAGTCTGTGCAGATGATGATTTCTTCAGCCCCTAGGTCTTCGGCTAGGCGCAAACCGACGAGGAAGGCTTCATACTCGGCCTGGTTGTTCGACGTGGGAAAGGACAATATGAGAGAAGCCTCGACTATGGTCCCTTCGTTGTTCTCCAGAATTACTCCTGCCCCGCTGCCGGTCTAGTTGGATGCTCCGTCTACATAGATGGTCCATCTGTTTGCTATATCGGACGAGGAGTCTGAGAAGGTTACTTCCGCTACGAAATTGGCCAGGGCTTGGGCCTTAAGAGCTTCTCTTCTTTCATACTAGACGTCGAACTCGGACAGTTCCAATGACCATTTGAGCATTCAGCCGGCCATGTCTGGTCGTCCCAGTAATTGCTTGATGGGCTGATCCGTTCTTACTACAATTGTGTGGGCCACGAAATAGTGTCTCAGTCGTCTGGCAGCGTTGACGAGGGCCAATGCTACCTTCTCTATCTATTGATATCGCAACTCTACGTCCTGCAATGCTTTGCTCGTGAAATATACTGGCTTTTGCCCGCCAGGATTCTCGCAGATGAGAACGGCGCTAACGGCCTCGACAGTGACGGCGAGGTACAAGAACAAGACTTACCCGGTGTCTGGCCATGATAATACGGGCAGTTTCGACAGAGCTTGCTTTAAGTGAAGGAGGGATGCTTCGCATTCCTCGGTCCACTCAAACGCTGCTTCTTTTTGCAAGAGCTTGAAGAAAGGAAGGGCGTGTTGGACGGACTTTGCAACGAAGCGGGACAACGAAGTAAGTACCCCGTTAAGGGATTGGATGTTCTTCTTAGACGTGGGCATTGGGAACTCAGAGAATTCCCGACACTTGTCGGGGTTAGCTTCTATTCCTCATTCCGTTAGGTAGAAACCAAGGAATTTACCTGCCCGTACACCAAACGTGCACTTTTCTGGGTTAAAACATAATTGATACTTTCTTGCTTGCTCAAAAATTTTGCGAAGATGGGCGACATGGTCTAGTTCCTTGTGGGACTTGACGATCATATCGTCCATGTATACTTCGAGCATGTCGCCTATTTGTCCTTGGAAGACTTTGTTTATCATTCGTTGGTATGTGGCGCATGCGTTCTTCAGCCCGAAAGGGCATTATGTTGTAGTAATAGTTACCCGATTCAGTCATGAAAGTCGTGTAAGTTTTATCACTCGCGGCCATTGGGATTTGGTTGTAGCCCGAGTAGGCGTCGAGGAACGATAAAAGCTTAAAACCTGCTGAGTTATCTACGAGCTTATCTATATTAGGGAGGGGGTAGGCGTCCTTCGGAAAGGCCTTATTAACATCGGTATAATCAACACACATCCTCCATTTGCCATTATTTTTTCTTACAAGTACAACATTTGAGAGCCATGTAGTGTATTTGGCCTCAGAAATAAACCTAGCTTCTAGAAGGTCTTTGACAGCTTTCTCCGCGGCTTCCATCTTCTCCGGGGACTGTTTCCTTCTGCGTTGGGCAACGACTTTGACGACCGGATCAATTGTAAGCTGGTGGCAAGCGAAGGATGGGTCCAATCCTAGCATTTCAGCAGCGCTCCACGCGAACAAGTGTGCGTTCTCCCAGAGGCATGCTTTTAGTTGTCTCCTGGCCAGGTCGGGGAGATCTGCTCCAATCTTTACTCCCCGTTGGGGGTCTTCTCTGAACGGAATGATCTCGAAGTTTCCATCTGGGACGGGGCACAGGAGATGGCCGCCGTTGTCGGACTGGCTGCCCGAAGTTGTTGGGTCCTTGGCGTGATCTTCCTCGCTAAAACGGCTGTCCAAGTCGATAGATTCGACCTAGGGGGCGGTTTTGGCTGCTCGGAGCTGTTGGGTAGAGGGAGACGACCAGAAGACCTCGGTCTTGCTGAGATGGTGCTTAGTCCTTTTGATGCTGCTTCAAAGCACCAACGGGCAGCTTCGATATCGCCGTGGAGGGTGGCGACCATCCCTTCAGAAGTGTAGTACTTCATCTTGAGATGTACGGTGGAAGGTATTGCAATCAACTCTGTCAGGGTTGGCCTTCCAAAAATGCACTGGTATAGTGACGGGTATTCAATTACCAAAAACTGTGCTTTAATTGCTCGGGTTGTCTTTCCTGAACCGAAGGTTACGATGAGCTCTGCGTAACCCCGGGGCCTTGTCACTGCTCCGTTGAATCCCTGCAGGTCGGATCCAAAGTATGGAGTAAGGTGAGAGTCGTCCAGCTGAAGCGTTCCGAACAGGTGGTTGTACATTATATCAACTGAACTGCCCTGGTCCACGAGTATTCTGCGAACGTCGAAGTTCGCCATCCTTGCCCGAATAAGCAGCGGGATGCTCGAGTTCGGTGCCCCGCCGAGGAGCTCCTCTTTGTAGAAGGAAATAGGAGCAGATCCTTTGTGAATGGTGTCCAGCGTGGTGACTTCATTGGAGCTTTTGCTGATCAGTTGATCGAATCTCCTCTTGACTGAGCCGACCGTGATTTTGTTTAATCCACCACCAGAGATGACCATGGCCGACAGGAAGGCTTCCCATGGGCTGTGAGCAGCGAGGTACGTGGAGACGAGCAGACCATCGGGGATGCGGAAGTCCTCTGGCCGAGTTATGGACATAGCGACCTGTACGTTGGTGTCATCGGAGGGTGGAGTCTCTTCTGCGGCCTTTTTGCTCTCCTGGGTTTCTTGCCGGGGAGCATCTTTCTTTTTTGCGAACTGCTTCAGGTGGCCGTCGCGAATAAGGATCTCTATGGCATCTCTGAGGTGGATGCATTCTTCCGTCGTATGACCGTGATTCTTGTGGAAGCGGTAATACTTGGATTTGTCTACACCCGGTCTGGCCGGCAGCTGTTTGGGGAAACGGATGCCCGCCTGCTTGAATTCCGAGTTGGCACATTCGGACAAGACTTTCTCCCTCGAGGTAGTGAGGGGGTATAGTCATGGAACCTCCCAGAAGGTCCCTTATGTTCGCGTGCATCACGAGGCCGATCGTCGCGTCTTTTATCCCCTCGACGGGATGTCGAGGGTTCTTCATCTCTGGATGACCGGGCACCTTCTTGGTTTCGAGAGGCCCGGACAGAGTGGGCAGCAACCTTCTTCTCGTATTGTATATGCGACTGGGCTTGGAGGAGAAGGGCGTTAAGGTTCCTCGGTGGATCGAGGCTGATGGCTTTCGCGAAGTCTGAGCCAGGACGTAATCCCTGCTCGAGCAGGAATTTCTTCATCTCGTCGGTCATTGGCACTTGGACGGCCTCCTTGTTGAACTACTCAATGTAGGCCCAAAGAGGCTCATCTCTTCCCTGTACGACAGCTCTGAGGGACGCCTCGGTCTTTGGATGGCGTCGCGATGCAGTAAAGTGACAGGAGAAAATCCTCCCCATCTGCCTCCAGGATGTAATGGATTCTTCTGGCAGCTGCTTGTACCATGTCATTGCTCCCTTCCGGAGCGTGGTCGGGAACAGGCGGCATTTGATGGCTCCTCGTACCCCCTCTGTAGTCCAAAAGAGCATCTATGTTTTCTATGTGCTCATCTGGGTCAGTGGTTCCATCGTAAGTCCCTAGAGACGGAGGCTTCTCTGGTCTTTTAGGGAGATGGGTGGCCAGGATCTTGCGAGACAACGGGCCGTGAGGCTCATCGTCGTTGTCTGAACTTGGAATTGATGGTGACCGTGACCGGTCACGAGGTCTGACCGGTGGAGAATGCCTATCCTGCCTCGTTCTCTTGTGTCTTTATGGTGATCAATCCTGCGGGGAGATCTGGTCGCGCTTACGAACGTGTTGTGATGCAGGCTCATGCCTCGACCTGTGGCCTTCCCCATGCCTAGGTGGCGAGCTTCTTGATTTTCGGTGCTTACTCTTGGGAGGAGAGGATCTTGGAAGAGATGCTTCCTCGAGAGCTCCTATTCTTTCTCCTTGCTGTAAGATAAGGAGGTTTGTGCGGTTGACGGCTTCCAATAGAGCTGCAATGGCCAGGTCGGCGCTAGGAGGGCCAGGAATTGATCGTTCACCCGACGGTGGCTTCTTGCTTCCTTGCTCGGCGGGTGGAGGAGTTAGAGATGCAGCAGCCCCGTCTCGGAGGAAACGGGGATCAGAAAGTAACGGAGATCTACCATCATCGTCCGTCTCATTGACGGGAATGAGAACCATAACATCAGCACCTTTTGCGGAGTTCTGAGCGGCCATGTGTGGGCGGATCAAAGAAAGTATGTTTTGATCTTTTAGTTTCTGAGGAGGAAAGAAAGAAGGGGAGAACAAGGAGTTCCCACAGACGGCGTCACTGATCCGGAGTATTCAAACGGGTCCACGCAAGCTGGTCGTCAGATGGCAAGGTGCTCGGATGGATGCTGGTCGTCAGACGGGCGAGGTGTTCGGAATGTTGATGAGGAAAAAAGGGGGTGTACCTGCAAGGCACTCCGACGCTCAAGTAAGAAAGGGTCAGAGAAAGGGGGCAAGTACAAAGTGTATTCTTAGGGTGAGAAAATGATACCTGACCCTCTCAAGCGAGAGGGTTTATATAGAGCCCCCAGCGCGTGGCCAACAGTCCTATTTTCGGGGCGAAATAACCGTTTTCCCCAAAGAATAGGTAACTGCCCAAACTAGCCGTTATGTCGGGCAGGGTGCCAGAAACTAGTCGTTATGTCGGGCATAAACGTAGTTCCGGGCACTTGTCCCTTGCTGTTCAGGCAGCGAGAAAGCCGTGCATAACAGGTATAAAAGTAGGAGAGGACGTTGCGTTCCTTGCCCGGTTGGAGGGGCAGAAATGTCGTTTTTGCCCCTCTGTGGATTGGGCTTAGGCAATTTGGGCAGCTCTGGAGCAGAGGCGGATTGGGCCAATTCTAGCCATTGGTCTAGTCCAGAACAGTCATCATTCATCAATTCTCATATAAATCGTGTTAGCATATATTCATCAAGTAATCACTAAAACATCGTCATATAATCATCAACAACACCATGGAAGATCATCATAAAAATCACAGCATCAAAGCATCAAAATGGAACAACAACATAAATAAAACATCGCGAACACCAGACGTTCGCTACTGAGTTCGCTAGGCGAAGCGGTTCGCTGTGACCTTCGCTTTGCGAAGCGGTCAGCAAATCCCACAGTCACCACACTAAAACACCAGAAAACACCATGTGTCATACTCGCTGGTTTATTCGCTATGCGAAGCCACTCGCTGGCTCATTCGCTTTGCGAGACTTCCAGCGAATCCCCAATTCCACTCCAGAATCATCCCAGTACCCACACTCTAGTTATCGCGTATTCGCTGCGCTGCTCGCCTTGGCGAATGTTTGCCTTGCGAAGGATTAGTTTGCTTTGCGAACCTGCGATTTCTGCAAATCACTGCTACGCATCAATAGCACAACAACTCCAACAACCCTTACGATTTCAACCCTAATTACCCCAAAAACATCCCTACAACATTCCTAATGTATCACAGAAATTAAAGGCACAAAACCTACATCTATTAGGTCGATTCATGACACTATGGGAAACCTCAAATCCCCTAAACCTTCACAAACTCTCAAGCTTCCCATAAACCCATAAATTCCTTTCATCATACGATTGAAACAACATTGATAGGAAAAATCAGTCCCAAGGTTTATTTTATCCGATTCAATTCAACTCTTAGTAATTGATTCATAAAAATGCCCTTAAATCACCAGTTTACCTCAAAACCCATAAACCCTCATAAACCTCAAAATCCACTTTAAATACATCTAATCCTATATTGAAAACAATGAAAGATAATTACTCCCCATACCTTAGATTTTCGATCTGAAGTGTTCTCTCTTGAGCCTTTAGAAACCTTCACGAATTCCTCGCCTTTTCCCTTTTTCCTCAGAGCTCTCCCTTCTTTCCTTCTTTTCACGGTTAACCAAAAGTGAACCCTATTCTCAAAATCCTCCTTTTATATTCACTCTAACCCTTGGGCTTCTAAATTGGGCTTTCTCCATAATACCCTCACTGATCCTCATCAAAAGTTTGTCTTACGCTTAATTCCTTTAATATTATTTAAAATAAACAATAATACATTATATCTCATAATATATACTATTATTTAATTAAATAACCAAAACTCCACAAAATCACCGACATCAACCTGAATCACCAAAATTCACCAAAATTCATGAATATAATATTTAAATAAATTAAATAAATATTCCTACAAAATTTGGGGTGTTACAACTCTCCCCCACTTAAAGAATTTTCGCCCTCGAAAATTACCTCAAGGAAACAGAGTTGGATACGACCCCCTCATCAGATCTCCACACCTCAAGTCCAACTTTCCACTTTCTTAGATCCTCTTAACCTTTGCAGGTGTCTCTTACGAAATTTCAGGTCTGAGTACAACACTATCGCCTGACCCATACCAACACAATGGAGTCCTACACCTCCTTCCGCACAAAACTTCATACAACGTCATTCCAACACAAGCATGAAAACTGCAAATGACCATCCCACGATCCACCTTGACCCAACACATAAGCCCTCGGCAATTCCTCTAAAGACTGGGTAACCCTCTATGTCTGTCCATCCGTCTGCGGATGATAGGCAGAACTCATCCTCAACTTAGTACTCAAAGCATCTTGCAAACTCTTTCTAAACCTCGTTGTAAATCTCGGATCTCCATCCGACACAACACCCGAAGGTATCTTATGCCACTTCACAATTCCACAATACACATATCAGCTAGCTTCCGCAAGGAACGATTAATCTTCATCTGTAAGAATGAGCCGATTTAGTTAATTCATCCACAATCACCCAAAAAGAATCACTCCCTTTCTCAGTCTTCGGCAATCCTGACACAAAAATCCACGTACATACTATCCCATTTTCATTCTGGAATACTCAATGGTTGCATCATACCTAAGGCTTCTGGTGCTCAAACTTCGACTCCTGATGAGTTAAACACGCAACAACGGCCTCTGCAATGTCCTTCTTCATAGAACACTTTCCTCGCTCTCTAGAACATCTAGAACACAAACTCTATTCTGAAACTTCATCACACCATTCTTGTCAATTCGGAATTCACCTCCGTTATCTTGGTTAATCAAAGTCAACTGGTCAACTAACTCCAAGTCAGATTGTTGTCCCACTCTGATTTCTTCCAGAATACTACTAGTCCACTTCAACATTCCTAACTTCACACTGTCAGAGGTCTTTTCACATACTAAACTCAAATCTCTGAATTACTCAATAAACTCCAATTCTTTCACCATAAGCGTCGACATATGCAATGACTTTCTGCTCAATGCATCGGCCACTACATTTACTTTGCCCGGATGATAACTCAAATCAAAATCAAAATCCTTCAACAGTTCTAACCACCTCCTCTGCCTCATATTCAATTCTTTCTGATCGGCCAAGTACTTCCCATACTTATGATCACTGAGCACATCAAATTTAGCTCCAAACAGATAAGTCTCCAAATCTTCAACACGAACACCACAGCGGCCAACGCTAAGTCATGTGTAGGATAATTCCTTTCATGAACTCTCAATTGTTTCGAAGCATAGGCAACAACTTGTCCATTCTGCATCAATACTCCACCAAGACCCATCTTTGACGCATCACACTACACCATAAAAGATTCGCTCGGATTAGTCAGAATCAACACCGGAGCGGTCATCAATCTCTTCTTCAATTCAAAAAAGCTATCTTCACAAGCTACATCCCACACAGAAAGCTTGACCCTTTGCGAGACTTCCAGCGAATCCCCAATTCCACTCCAGAATCATCCCAGTACCCACACTCTAGTTATCGCGTATTCGCTGCGCTGCTCGCCTTGGCGAATGTTTGCCTTGCGAAGGATTAGTTTGCTTTGCGAACCTGCGATTTCTGCAAATCACTGCTACGCATCAATAGCACAACAACTCCAATAACCCTTACGATTTCAACCCTAATTACCCCAAAAACATCCCTACAACATTCCTAATGTATCACAGAAATTAAAGGCACAAAACCTACATCTATTAGGTCGATTCATGACACTATGGGAAACCTCAAATCCCCTAAACCTTCACAAACTCTCAAGCTTCCCATAAACCAATAAATTCCTTTCATCATACGATTGAAACAACATTGACAGGAAAAATCAGTCCCAAGGTTTATTTTATCCGATTCAATTCAACTCTTAGTAATTGATTCATAAAAATGCCCTTAAATCACCAGTTTACCTCAAAACCCATAAACCCTCATAAACCTCAAAATCCACTTTAAATACATCTAATCCTATATTGAAAACAATGAAAGATAATTACTCCCCATACCTTAGATTTTCGATCCGAAGTGTTCTCTCTTGAGCCTTTAGAAACCTTCACGAATTCCTCGCCTTTTCCCTTTTTCCTCAGAGCTCTCCCTTCTTTCCTTCTTTTCACGGTTAACCAAAAGTGAACCCTATTCTCAAAATCCTCCTTTTATATTCACTCTAACCCTTGGGCTTCTAAATTGGGCTTTCTCCATAATACCCTCACTGATCCTCATCAAAAGTTTGTCTTACGCTTAATTCCTTTAATATTATTTAAAATAAACAATAATACATTATATCTCATAATATATACTATTATTTAATTAAATAACCAAAACTCCACAAAATCACCGACATCAACCTGAATCACCAAAATTCACCAAAATTCACGAATATAATATTTAAATAAATTAAATAAATATTCCTACAAAATTTGGGGTGTTACAACTCTCCCCCACTTAAAGAATTTTCGCCCTCGAAAATTACCTCAAGGAAACAGAGTTGGATACGACCCCCTCATCAGATCTCCACACCTCAAGTCCAACTTTCCACTTTCTTAGATCCTCTTAACCTTTGCAGGTGTCTCTTACGAAATTTCAGGTCTGAGTACAACACTATCGCCTGACCCATACCAACACAATGGAGTCCTACACCTCCTTCCGTACAAAACTTCATACAACGTCATTCCAACACAAGCATGAAAACTGCAAATGACCATCCCACGATCCACCTTGACCCAACACATAAGCCCTCGACAATTCCTCTAAAGACTGGGTAACCCCCTATGTCTGTCCATCCGTCTGCGGATGATAGGCAGAACTCATCCTCAACTTAGTACTCAAAGCATCTTGCAAACTCTTTCTAAACCTCGTTGTAAATCTCGGATCTCCATCCGACACAACACCCGAAGGTATCTTATGCCACTTCACAATTCCACAATACACATATCATCTAGCTTCCGCAAGGAACGATTAATCTTCATCTGTAAGAATGAGCCGATTTAGTTAATTCATCCACAATCACCCAAAAAGAATCACTCCCTTTCTCAGTCTTCGGCAATCCTGACACAAAAATCCACGTACATACTATCCCATTTTCATTCTGGAATACTCAACGGTTGCATCATACCTAAGGCTTCTGGTGCTCAAACTTCGACTCCTGATGAGTTAAACACGCAACAACGGCCTCTGCAATGTCCTTCTTCATAGAACACTTTCCTCGCTCTCTAGAACATCTAGAACACAAACTCTATTCTGAAACTTCATCACACCATTCTTGTCAATTCGGAATTCACCTCCGTTATCTTGGTTAATCAAAGTCAACTGGTCAACTAACTCCAAGTCAGATTGTTGTCCCACTCTGATTTCTTCCAGAATACTACTAGTCCACTTCAACATTCCTAACTTCACACTGTCAGAGGTCTTTTCACATACTAAACTCAAATCTCTGAATTACTCAATAAACTCCAATTCTTTCACCATAAGCGTCGACATATGCAATGACTTTCTGCTCAATGCATCGGCCACTACATTTACTTTGCCCGGATGATAACTCAAATCAAAATCAAAATCCTTCAACAGTTCTAACCACCTCCTCTGCCTCATATTCAATTCTTTCTGATCGGCCAAGTACTTCCCATACTTATGATCACCGAGCACGTCAAATTTAGCTCCAAACAGATAAGTCTCCAAATCTTCAACACGAACACCACAGCGGCCAACGCTAAGTCATGTGTAGGATAATTCCTTTCATGAACTCTCAATTGTCTCGAAGCATAGGCAACAACTTGTCCATTCTGCATCAATACTCCACCAAGACCCATCTTTGACGCATCACACTACACCATAAAAGATTCGCTCGGATTAGTCAGAATCAACACCGGAGCGGTCATCAATCTCTTCTTCAATTCAAAAAAGCTATCTTCACAAGCTACATCCCACACAGAAAGCTTGACCCTTTCGAGTCTACTGAGTCAAAGGTAATGCCCACTTAGAAAAACTCCAATAAACTTAAGGTAATAACCCGCCAATCCCAGAACTTTGTATCTCAGTAGCAGACCTCGGCGGCTCCCACTGCAACACCGCATCAATCCTAGAAGGATCAACAACAATGCCACCACTTGAAATCACATGGCCCAGAAAACTCACTTCCTTCAACCAGAACTCATACTTCGACAACTTCACCTACAACTTCTTCTCTTTCAACACCAGTAACACAGTCCTTAAATACTCAGCATGCTCTTTTCCAGATCTAGAATATATCCAGATATCATCGATAAACACCACCACAAACTTATCCAAAAACTCATGAAAACCCGATTCGTGTACTCCACGAACACCAGTTGGACTATATACACCGACGACATCACAACATACTCATAGTTACCATCCCTCATTCTGAAAGCCGTCTTCAGAATATCATCAAGCTTAACACAAATCTGATGATGACCCGACCTCAAATCAATCTTGTTAAACACACTGGCACCTACTAAATGATCCATCAAATCATTAATCTTCGAAAGTGAATACTTAATCTTGATCGCCACTTTAATCAACTATTTATAATCCATACAACCTCATAATACCATCTTTCTTCTTCACCGACCACGCAGGAGCACCCCACAGGGAAACACTCGGTCGAACAACTTCATCCTAAGCAATTCTTCTAGCTATTCTGTCAATTCTCCTAACTTAGAAATATACATCTCGTATGCAATCATCGACATCAAGCTTGCATCAAGTACCAGGTTGATAGCAAGTTCCACGCCACACTACGGTGGTATATCACTGATATCTCATGGGAACACCTCCAAATAGTCACACACCATAGGTAGCTCACACACCACCGCATCCTCTTAAACTTCAAAGAATCCAACATCATAAACACCTTTGCACCATCTTCCACAGACTCACCCATTTGCTTCGCAGCACAAACAACTCTTCACCTTCGTCGAAATTAGATTCACGTGGTCGACAGGAATTACACACTACCAGCATATCACTAGTCGCCACCCTGTTCTCTATCCTTCAAAAGCAGACATCTATAATACCTGATCGTTCTCCTCAGGATATTCCAGCTCGACCGACGACAAGAAACTCTAATTCGCTTCATCTTCAAATCTATTAGTCTGCATCGACTCATCAAAATAATCTGTAAGCACTCGGCTTAACCCCAACAATTCACTGCGCACACTACTCAAGTTCGCAAGACGTGTCTATCCCATCCCACATGATCCCGTCTATTATCAACAAGAGATTAAGGGTGATCAGTTCCTCAATTTGTCAATAACAGCCGACCATCATGAGGCGGTACAAACGATCTTCACCAACTATCACTGCGTCCAACACCACACTTAGCCATCGCTCCATACTTGAAGCATCTTGGAGAAGCAGCATCTTCTCCCCCACTTGTTTCATTCCCAACCTGCAATTGGAAAACAAAATAAGCATCGACAGTGTTTTCACACACATGTCGTACACTAGGGAATATACAACATTAGACAACCTGGTCGGACGGACCGACTTACTTTGATACCACTAATGTAACACCCTTTTCTACCCCTCAAATAATTACGGCAAAATACTCAAAATTATCAGAGTAAAATCACCTCAGAAGGGTGCACATTTCTCAATTAAATCAAAATAATACACTTTTGCTCCGTAAACAACGGGTTTTCCTCAATTAAATCAAAAAGCCTTCATATGGCAGCGGGACTCAATAATTCAAAGTTAAAAAAAGTTTTCAACAAAAGCCACTAAACAGCAGTAGAACCACCATAACCACAATAGTCAAAAAGGTTTTTAAATAAACCATAATACTGATGCATAGAACAACAACATAAACAAAACATCGCGAACAGCATACTTTCGCTACTGAGTTCGCTAGGCGAAGCAGTTCGCTGTGACCTTCGCTTTACGAAGCGGTCAGCGAATCCCATAGTCACCACACTAAAACACCAAAAAATACCATCTGTCATACTCGCTGGTTTATTCGCTGTGCGAAGCCACTCGCTGGCTCATTCGCTTTGCGAGACTTCCAACGAATCCCGAATTCCACTCCAGAATCATCCCAGTACCCACACTCAAGTTATCGCGCATTCGCTGCGCTGCTCGCTTTGTGAGCCTTGGCGAATGTTCGCCTTACGAAGGATTGGTTCGCTTTGCGAACCTGCGATTTCTGCAAATCGCTGCTACGCATCAGTAGCATAACAACTCCAACAACCATTATGATTTCAACCCCAATTACCCCAAAAACATCCCTACAACATTCCTAATGCATCACGGAAATTAAAGGCACAAAACCTACGTCTATTAGGTTGATTCATGACACTATGGGAAACCTCTAATCCCTTAAACCTTCACAAACTCTGAAGCTTCCCATAAACCCATAAATTCCTTTCATCATACGGTTGAAACAACATTGATAGGGAAAATTAGTCCCAAGGTTTATTTTATCCGATTCAATTCAACTCTTAGTAATCGATTCATAAAAATGCCCTTAAATCATCAGTTTACCTCAAAACCCATAAACCTCAAAATCCACTTTAAATACATCGAAACCTATATTGAAAACAATGAAAGATAATTACTCCCCATACCTTAGATTGTCGATCCGAAGTGTTCTCTCTTGAGCCTTTAGAAACCTTCACGAATTCCTCGCCTTTTCCCTTTTTCCTCAGCGCTCTCCCTTATTTCCTTCTTTTCATGGTTAACCAAAAGTGAACCCTATTCTCAAAATCCTCCTTTTATATTCACTCTAACCCTTGGGCTTCTAAATTGGGCTTTCTCCATAATACCCTCACTGATCCTCATCAAAAATTTGTCTTACGCTTAATTCCTTTAATATTATTTAAAATAAATAATAATACATTATATCTCATAATATATACTATTATTTAATTAAATAACCAAAACTCCACAAAATCATCGACATCAACCTGAATCACCAAAATTCACGAATATAATATTTAAATAAATTAAATAAATATTCCTACGAAATTTGGGGTATTACATTTACGATGATGAGACACCCGATGTTGATTGCCCGGGGTGGCGTTGGACCCGTCACACCTCTTAGTGGGATTCCTTCTGACCTTGCACATGTTCGAGCCGAGTTTTTTCTTCGAATTTGATGAGACCCATATGGAGATGCACTTGGCGTGATCGGACCCGTGACATCGTTTGATCGGGGGCGACACAAAACCCAACTGACTTCAATTTTGTGAATTCGAACTAAGATCCGAAGGTATCAATCAACTTCCTTTCTTTGATGCTTGAGGTGGATGCTCTTGGACATCCACAATGTCGCATTGCTGGATTCCTGCCTCTGGGGTATTTGATGATGTCACTTCATTGTAGGCAGGAATCAATGTAATTGATTACTCGACGTTGGATTGGGATTCGATGGATCAAAACAATACAGATATGAGATTCCAACTTTTGACGACTTCTGTTTCTCCATTGGAGATCTATTTGGAGCTCAGATCTGAGGATCAAACTTGAAATTGTGGAAATCGCTGGAATTAGAAGTTGGTTCCCACAGAAGACGCCACTGTTCTATTGCAGAACAAAAAATGGTGATTATTGCGGAAACTGCAACAGAGCGGAGCTTCCGATGATGCTTCATCGTGGATCGAAGGTTGCGATCACGTTGCTTTTTAAACCAGAGGTATCAATCTTAATGCGATGTTGTTAATCGATATTGTTATCTTTGTTACGGTGGATTTGAGGGGAAGAGGGGGAGGTACTTGTATGGTTAACACTCCAACCCACAAGTCAGTTTACGGTTCAAGATAGTGGTATTGAAAGTGGAGATTAGAGATTGTATACCTTATACCTCTTTATGCATGCATTTATACATTGAGTTTGGCAGTGTGTGCTAGATAATGAGTCTCGTGTTATTAAACCCGACGCAGAATAATAGGTCTCGAATCCTTGACCGACGTTGAGCAGTGAATTCTTGGTCATTGGCCAGCACAGAACAGTAAATCTTGAGACTTTGGCCAACACAGAAGAATATATATATATATGTTGGAACTAGGGTTCAAGAAAGATGGGATTTGTAAAGAAGAAGAAGAAGAAAACGAGAGAGAGAGAGAGAGAGAGAGAGAGAGAGAGAGAGAGAGAGAGAAAACTATGTTGCAGAATTGTGAAATTGTATTAACTTTGTAAAACTGTAACAAACTGTATGAAGCTGTGTGTGTAAAAGTTACAACTAGGAAACCCTTTATATAAGCCATCACGGCCCAGGCCCAAAACTACATTTCGACACAACTCTTTATCAGCTATATTCGACTCTGTCGAATACAGCTGACTTACAATGTATCACAACTATTCGACTAACATACACTACTTCGACCAAACCTATAAACCTTCGACTTCGACACAACACTGAATTACAATTTCAACACACCCCCTAATTCATGTTGTCGAGACTTCTCATCCTGATGCTTCTCTTCAATTCATCGAATCTGACTCTTCCCAGAGGTTTGGTGAGTATATCAGCTAGTTGAACTTCTGTCTTGCAATACTCCAGTTCCAGCTTCCCTTTGTTGACTTGATCTCTCAGGAAATGATACCTCCTCTCAATGTGTTTGCTTCGACCATGGCTCATTGGGTGATTCGCCAGGTTGATAGCTGACTTGTTGTCTACAAGTAACTTTACTTTCTTCGATTCCATTACCTTGAGTTCTTCAAGTAACATTTCGATCCATGCTGCCTGGCACGCAGCATATGATGCAGCCACATATTAAGCTTCACATGAGGACAAAGCTACAATGCTTTGTTTTCTTGAGCTCCAAGATATTGGGGCTCCTTCGATCATGAAGATGTAGCCTGCAGTACTTTTCCTTTCGTCTTGATCTCCGCTGAAATCAGAATCAGTGAACCCATAGACTTCTGCCTTTGTATTATCTTCCGACTTCCTTGGCATCAACATGTAACACCCCAATTCCCATCGCGAATAAATAATACATAAATAAAATCAGAGTAACTAAAAATTTATTTTTCCGACAGGAACAGGAATGCCACATTTAAATAAACAAAACATCATCCCTGCTCATAAATTTGATACATAGCATAAAATAGAATACCATCAAAGGGGAAACTTTTTCCATATAAAAGGAAATGTCAATTATGGAATAAAGCGGAAAGATCCATAACCGACTTGTTTTACAAAATAAATCATTTTAGAACCTCTACTATAAACAAAAGTACTACCAAATACATTCAACAAATGTATACATATATATAATCGTTCCCCGACTCCCGTGCTACGTATCAGAGCAGACACCAAGACCTAAGCAAACGAAGATCTAACTCTTCCACTTGCCTCCACGCCTCTAAAGCTGACAATCTGCACTATGCCATAAAAAGCATATTCCAGCAGAAGGGTGAGAAATAACAACTAAACCAAGATTGCATAATAATATGCAAAAACACATAAATATCACATACACAGTTATTCTCACCTCACACATCACATACCAATGCATATAGCAAGCCACAGACGTATAACATGTTTCTAACAATCCAACCACATAGCATATAACGATTATACCAACATAATCACATATTCACACATAATGCATATGTTTATACACAAAACATATAATTCATAATTCAATGCATTTAACACGACTGCACATCAATTCACATATGCTATCACAAGCTCAATCACATAATTACTCCATTCCCAATTGCATATTAATCATGCACTATACATTTATCACAAATGCATATCACAATGTCTCACACATAATCAATTAAATCATGATTTTCCACATATGAACAATGCAATCATAATTCATGCAGATGCAAAGAGATCGACACAACGACTCTATGCAAATGCATACGCGGTACCGACTCCTGGATTTCATATCCCATCACTAGTTCACTCAGGAACTCTGCTGGAACCATCGCTCGTTACATCACTGTAACTCCCCGTCGGGCCTACGATGTTCACCCGTCGCTTTAGGTCTCCTCATGAGCACATGACGTTTATGGATTGCTTTAGGTCCCCGCCTGGGCACACAACCCGATCGCTTTAGGTCCCCACTGGGGCACACGATCATCTATAACCATCGCTTTAGGTCCCCTCCTGGGCACACGACATTATACAGATTCTCTCTGGAATCGAACCGTCACTCAGGACGTCATAACAATGCATATCATGATGCTTGACAAACAAGAACTCATGACAATTAATGCATCTTCCCACATATATGCAGTCACAAACATGCATATATAACAAAATACAACACATTGCATTTATTTGCCTTTCGGCCACAATTCATCACCACACATATCATCGCAAGCATTTTCATTACACAACAACACATAGCATAATACACATCATAGTTCCTCACACAAGGGATTCACATATCAAATGCTACTCACAACACCTCATTATCGCACGTTGAAATCAAAACCCAAAACACACATTTATTCCTCCATAACACCACAAACCATCATCACCAACACTTATCATATATATTCACATCATATACCAGCACACAAGCCATACGATACATATTAAAAGCATATAGCATAATAATACATCGACCGCACATCAATACGACGGTAAAAATCCGACAACCCAACACTTTTCCAAAACCACGACCTAAATAAATCATCTACTGACCTCCAACCCATTTTTAAAAGCAAGAACATTTCATAAGCTTTCTAACGCTTCGAACGGGGACCAAAACAGACTTACGGTTCAAAAGTTACGAATTTTCGAAGTTTCTTAAATTTTTCATCTGTCCAGACCTGCGCGCTGAGCGCGAAATCTGCTGTAAGTCCATCCTTAAAAACATCGTTTTTAGACTTCCGGACATCCGTTTCGATTCCGTAAAAAGCTGCGATCTCAGAATTCAACGTACTATAATATTTTCACTATTAAAAGGTCATCCCACCCATTTTCACGGTTGAAATATTTTGACACCTCGTTTTATCAATTTAACCCAATTTCAAACTCGATCAAAATCACTCGAAAATACACCAACAACCATTCCCGATTAAATATCAACCTATACCAATGTTACCAGACATATCCAAACACTTTTACTCGATCACAACATCAATTTGCACAAAAACATCGTTATATATCAAAAACGCAAAAGTTACAAATTCGACTCAATTCAATCAAACGATCAGATCAAACACGACCCAATATCACACGACTCTATTACGCGATTTATTCCGACTTTTGTCCGTGAAAACATCGATTTCTATTCATTTTTCTCATTTCGACCTAGAATTGGAAACTAGAAAAAATAACCAAAACAATCCAGGAAAACATACACATATACATATACAAGCAAGATATAATCGAAACTTCTCACCCTTACCCGATTATTCGCGCTTGAAACGGAGTTCCCGCGATTTTCCTCTTTTCTCTTCTTCTCTCTTTCTTTCTTCTCCTTTCTCTTCTCTTCTTTTTCTTTTCTTTTTCTTTCCTCTCTTTTTCTCTCTATCTCTTTCTATTTATATATAAAACATAAAACTTACCCAAGCAAAAGACCAAAATACCCCTCAGCTCAAATATCTCCCAAACGCTCTCAAAATGCGATAAAACATAAACAATGATGAAAAATAACATTTTGTCAAATAAAAGTCAATAATAAAATAATATAAAACCAAAACCAATTAAATCTACTATATTAAATAAATCTAACAAAAATGGGGCGTTACAATTCTCCCCCACTTAGACATTTTCGTCCTCGAAAATATACCGAGACGAACAACTCCGGACACGACTCCCGCATCCGACTAACAAACCAACATGCCAACAAAAGGCGCACCACGAATAACACAACTGACAAACCACCTTGCTAACAGCGACTACAACGACGACGCGACCACGACGACAACAACAATGACAAGATGCAAAGCCCATACAATGCACTTGACGACCAACTCACAATTCAAGGAAAACCACGATACCAACACACAGGTTCACCTTAGAACCGAAACACAACAAGATCGTTACCCTACCATAGGTAACACTCCCCTAATTCCCCACAAAGGAATTAGCCACTCGCACTCGAACCAACACGATGGAAACGAGACAACAACACAAACAAGAACATAAAGTTCCACGACACCACAAGTTTTCAACAACATCAACAAAACCAGAACACCAACATCCTTGTCACACAACCATACTACAACAATGCTACGATTCACCAATCGAACATATAACCAAAACATCCATCTACATAGTAGCCCATGAATAATATTCAAACCTTTCACCTAGCACTTCCATTCCGGAACATCCAATGGTCTCTTCACTCCTACCTGTTCCCAATGTTCAACCTATGAACTCTTACAAGTCACACACACATATATGAAATGTGCCACATCACGCTTCCACTGCGCACTCTGATTACTCGAAACTATCAAGTCTACCAATCTCACGTCCAAAGTCTAACTCTTTCGCATATTCACCAAAAATCACTGTTCACTTTTAATATACCCAACCTCACACTCTACTGTGTTTCTCACACACCAGACACAAGTCTCAGAATTGCTCAAATAATTCTAACTCCCTGACCATCAAAACAGACATGCATAGAAACTTCCGACTTAACTTTTCAGACACAACAACAGCTTTTCCCCGAAGGATAATCCAAGCCAAATTCATAACTCATCACGAACTCTAACCATCCTTGTTGTCTCATACTCTATTCCTTTAGACCAAACAAGTACTCAATGTCCTTGCGATTACCAAACACTTCGAACCTAGAACCATAAAGATAATACCTCCAAATATTCCAACACAATACCACCGCAACCAATTCCAAATCCATAATAATACAGATCCTTTTATAAATCCTCAATTGTCGTAAAGCATAAGCCACGACTTTACCCTCTTGCATTAGCACACTGACTAGCTCATCAAGGACACATCACAATACCTCACAAACGGTTTATTAGGATCTCACATAATCAAAACTGAAACCGTAGACAACTTCTACTCCAGCTCACCAAAACTTACTCACAACGAACATCCAAACAAACGACTCACCCTTTGTAAGTCAACCGAAGTAACGAAAATGCTAACTTGGAAAAACCTTCCATAACCTCCGGTAATAATCAACTCAAGTCCAAAAAGTTTCTAATCACCCTAACCGACTTCGGAGCCTCTCAATGTAGAACTACCTCCACTTTCGATGGATCCATAACAATATCATTACCTGAAATAACATATCCAAGAAAACTAACCTTTTTCAACCAAAATTCTCACTTGAAAAACTTAGCATAACACTTCGTCTCTTTTCAACACTTGTAATCCAATTATCAAACACTCTACTTGTTCTTCCTCCGAGTTTATAACAGATCCGAATATCCTCAATTAAAACCACTACGAACTTATCCAAATTCACGACACAATCAAATCGGCCACTAAATCTCAACACCATTTATATAAGAAAGAACATCTCAATCCGAGTTACGAATCCAAAGTTATGGATTTAGAGGAAAAAACTCAAGTTTCAATTTTTTTTTTCAAGTCGCGCTAAGCGGGCTCTGTCCCGCGCTGAGCGCGCTCCTCACTGCCAGGAGAGGTTCAAAATTCTGCAGACCGCGCTGAGCGGGCATCTGCGCGCTGAGCTGGCACTGCGATTTTCAGAAAAAATAGCCCTTCGACAGTCCTCCCCAAAACTCACCATTTTCATCTCAAATCAACTCCAACCAATATAACAAGTATCAACAACCCACCAAAAGGAGCTCTTAATATCAATATTGCATCCGCACATAAGAGTTTTCTCAAGATTTCCATTAATGCTCGAAAACTCCCAAGACTCCAAACCTCACCAGAACTCTAAGTTTCACCTTCCAAAGTCTCAATACCATTATACACCTCATGCTTGTTATTCCGCTCAATCATTCTTCCTCTTTGTTACTTACAATTCTAGAGCTCTCCAAGACGACACACTTGGCCTCACAATTCTCCTTTCCATTAAATTTTCTCACTGCTCTATCAGTCCAGGTACTTCTAATGCTAACATCCAATATTCCATCTGGGAGTACATCGGAAAATCACACACAACTTGCAGCCCATCACTGTAGCCATTCTGCCAATTTCTAGAACACTATCATCACAAACCTGACAAACATCTGAGTTTCACTTCTTAAAAGTTCTTCTACTTACTTAGCAGATCCAAGCCTCAATTCCTCACCTTCGTCAGATTTGAGTTCACACTTTACTCCCTGAGAACAACCATTAACGATACCCAATCGTTCTCTCTCAATGACTTCCCAACTGGAGCAACATACCAAAACCTCTAATCCGTCTCATCTTCTAGTATAAGAATCTTTATCGACCCAACAAAACAATCCGTAATCACTTTCTCAATTCCAAACAATTCATTGAACACACTATCAAGGCCGGAAAGACACGCCTATTCCATCCAACATAATTTTCGTCTACTATCAACAAGAGATTAAGGGTGATCAGTTCCTCAATTTGCCAATAGACAGTCGACAATCATGATGGGGCATAAACCGTCTTTACCAACTATAATAGCATCCCTTACATCCTGTGCACAAAACTACCTAAGGCACAAATCCTTAGTCGACACATACCTTACCTCCGCATTCCCTCCGAAATCGGGAACAACACTGTCCAAACAACACTTACACTCTTGCAACCAACTGCACACTGAGCCAACGCTCCACACCTGAAGCAACCTGGAGAAGTATCAGCTTCTCCCCCACTTATCTCATTCTCAATCCTGAAGACAAAGGATTAGGAAACCAGAATGTACTGACAGTGTTTCACACACATATCACGTACTAAGGGACAAACAACAACGACAGTATTCAACTGTCACACCAACTGACTCAACAACTTGGCCGGACGGACCGACCTGCTCTGATACCACTAATGTAACACCCCAATTCCCATCGCGAATAAATAATACATAAATAAAATCAGAGTAACTAAAAATTTATTTTTCCGACAGGAACAGGAATGCCACATTTAAATAAACAAAACATCATCCCTGCTCATAAATTTGATACATAGCATAAAATAGAATACCATCAAAGGGGAAACTTTTTCCATATAAAAGGAAATGTCAATTATGGAATAAAGCGGAAAGATCCATAACCGACTTGTTTTACAAAATAAATCATTTTAGAACCTCTACTATAAACAAAAGTACTACCAAATACATTCAACAAATGTATACATATATATAATCGTTCCCCGACTCCCGTGCTACGTATCAGAGCAGACACCAAGACCTAAGCAAACGAAGATCTAACTCTTCCACTTGCCTCCACGCCTCTAAAGCTGACAATCTGCACTATGCCATAAAAAGCATATTCCAGCAGAAGGGTGAGAAATAACAACTAAACCAAGATTGCATAATAATATGCAAAAACACATAAATATCACATACACAGTTATTCTCACCTCACACATCACATACCAATGCATATAGTAAGCCACAGACGTATAACATGTTTCTAACAATCCAACCACATAGCATATAACGATTATACCAACATAATCACATATTCACACATAATGCATATGTTTATACACAAAACATATAATTCATAATTCAATGCATTTAACACGACTGCACATCAATTCACATATGCTATCACAAGCTCAATCACATAATTACTCCATTCCCAATTGCATATTAATCATGCACTATACATTTATCACAAATGCATATCACAATGTCTCACACATAATCAATTAAATCATGATTTTCCACATATGAACAATGCAATCATAATTCATGCAGATGCAAAGAGATCGACACAACGACTCTATGCAAATGCATATGCGGTACCGACTCCTGGATTTCATATCCCATCACTAGTTCACTCAGGAACTCTGCTGGAACCATCGCTCGTTACATCACTGTAACTCCCCGTCGGGCCTACGATGTTCACCCGTCGCTTTAGGTCTCCTCATGAGCACATGACGTTTATGGATTGCTTTAGGTCCCCGCCTGGGCACACAACCCGATCGCTTTAGGTCCCCACCGGGGCACACGATCATCTATAACCATCGCTTTAGGTCCCCTCCTGGGCACACGACGTTATAGCAGATTCTCTCTGGAATCGAACCGTCACTCAGGACGTCATAACAATGCATATCATGATGCTTGACAAACAAGAACTCATGACAATTAATGCATCTTCCCACATATATGCAGTCACAAACATGCATATATAACAAAATACAACACATTGCATTTATTTGCCTTTCAGCCACAATTCATCACCACACATATCATCGCAAGCATTTTCATCACACAACAGCACATAGCATAATACACATCATAGTTCCTCACACAAGGGATTCACATATCAAATGCTACTCACAGCACCTCATTATTGCACGTTGAAATCAAAACCCAAAACACACATTTATTCCTCCATAACACCACAAACCATCATCACCAACACTTATCATATATATTCACATCATATACCAGCACACAAGCCATACGATACATATTAAAAGCATATAGCATAATAATACATCGACCGCACATCAATACGACTGTAAAAATCCGACAACCCAACACTTTTCCAAAACCACGACCTAAATAAATCATCTACTGACCTCCAACCCATTTTTAAAAGCAAGAACATTTCATAAGCTTTCTAACGCTTTGAACGGGGACCAAAACGGACTTACGGTTCAAAAGTTACGAATTTTCGAAGTTTCTTAAATTTTTCATCTGTCCAGACCTGCGCGCTAAGCGCGAAATCTGCTGTAAGTCCATCCTTAAAAACATCGTTTTTAGACTTCCGGACATCCGTTTTCGATTCCGTAAAAAGCTGCGATCTCAGAATTCAACGTACTATAATATTTTCACTATTAAAAGGTCATCCCACCCATTTTCACGGTTGAAATATTTTGACACCTCGTTTTATCAATTTAACCCAATTTCAAACTCGATCAAAATCACTCGAAAATACACCAACAACCATTCCCGATTAAATATCAACCTATACCAATGTTACTAGACATATCCAAACACTTTTACTCGATCACAACATCAATTTGCACAAAAACATCGTTATATATCAAAAACGCAAAAGTTACAAATTCGACTCAATTCAATCAAACGATCACGATCAAACACGACCCAATATCCCACGACTCTATTACGCGATTTATTCCGACTTTTGTCCGTGAAAACATCGATTTCTATTCATTTTTCTCATTTCGACCTAGAATTGGAAACTAGAAAAAATAACCAAAACAATCCAGGAAAACATACACATATACATATACAAGCAAGATATAATCGAAACTTCTCACCCTTACCCGATTATTCGCGCTTGAAACGGAGTTCCCGCGATTTTCCTCTTTTCTCTTCTTCTCTCTTTCTTTCTTCTCCTTTCTCTTCTCTTCTTTTTCTTTTCTTTTTCTTTCCTCTCTTTTTCTCTCTATCTCTTTCTATTTATATATAAAACATAAAACTTACCCAAGCAAAAGACCAAAATACCCCTCAGCTCAAATATCTCCCAAACGCTCTCAAAATGCGATAAAACATAAACAATGATGAAAAATAACATTTTGTCAAATAAAAGTCAATAATAAAATAATATAAAACCAAAACCAATCAAATCTACTATATTAAATAAATCTAACAAAAATGGGGCGTTACACAACACACCATGATCAACCGTTCCCTTTATGTATCTCAGCACCCTCTTCACAGCAATGAGATGACATTCTTGGGGTTTCTCCACAAATCGACTTAACACTCCAACACTTTGACATATATCAGGTCTAGTGTTGCACAAATATCTCAAGGAACCAATGGTTTGTTTGTACAGAGTTGCACTTACAAACTCATCATTAGTTTCTTTCTTCAACTTTGCGCCAGTTTCTAATGGTGTGGTTGCTGGATTACAGTTGCTCATCTTGAATCTTTTCAAGATATCTTGAGCATACTTCTTCTGGTGCAGAAATATTCCTTCACCTGTGTCCTTAAATTCCATCCCTAAGAAATATGACAACTTCCCTAGGTCGGACATTTCAAACTCCTGCATTAGCTTCGACTTGACTTTCTTTATCTCAGCTTCGTTTGCTCCTGTGATTAACAAATCATCGACATAGAGACATAGAATGATTCGACTGACACCGTCAACATCATTCACGTACACTCCATGTTCAGAGACACATTTTGTGAAACCTGCTTCATTCAGAAAACTATCTATTCGTTTATTCCAAGCTCTAGGAGCTTGTTTCAAACCATAGAGAGCCTTCCTTAATCTGTACACCTTCGACTCCTGCCCTTTGATGTCGAATCCTGGCGGTTGAGTAACATAGACCTCTTCTTCTAATGGTCCATTCAGAAATGCCGACTCTACATCCAGCTGATGTATCTTCCACCCTCGATAAGCAACTGTTGCCACAACAATTCTGATTGTCTCCAACCTTGCAACAGGTGCATAAACCTCATCGAAGTCAATGCCCTGTTTCTGCAGAAAACCTCTAGCCACTAATCTTGCCTTATACTTGGCAATCTCACCATTCGGTCTTCGTTTCAACTTATAAACCCATTTTACATCAATTGGCTTCTTGTTGGATCTTTCGACAAGCTCCCAGGTCTTGTTCTTCTCAATAGCTTTGAGTTCTTCTTTCATAGCTTCACACCACTTTGAATCACTCATGGCTTGATCCAAATCAATTGGTTCTGCTTCAGTCATCATCATGGCTTCTTCGATTAAGTCACCATCTGCATCAACTGCTTGGTCTGGAAATCTCTCATATCCAGATAGTCTTGTCGACTCAGTTCTTCTTCTATTCCATCTTCTTGCATTCTGCTCAGGTTGTTCTTCATTTCGACTGGTTGAATCTTTATCCTGTTCACTTCGACTGGTTGAAGCCTCATTCTGTTGATCTTCTTAAAACACAGTTGTGACTGTATCTGACTCCTGTCGAACTAAAGTTTGACTCTAGTCCCACCCTTTGCTTTCATCCACAAGAACATCTCGACTGATCACTAGTTTATCATCGTTTGGTGAATACAGTTTGTATGCACCAGTCGAATGATAACCTATTAACACCATAGTTTGACTTCGATCATCCAGTTTTGTTCTCAATTGTTCAGGTACATGCCTGAAGCATATTGATCCAAAAACTCTAAGATGACTAACATTTGGTTTCTCACCTGTCCAAGCTTCATAAGGAGTCTTCTCGACTAGCTTCTTCATTGGACATCTATTCAGAATGTATACTGTTGTCGAAGCTGCTTCAGCCCAAAATCTCTTTGGTACCTCTTTAGCCTTCAACATACTTCTCGTCATATTCAGTACACTTTTATTCTTCCTCTCAGCTATGCCATTATGTTGAGGTGTATAGGGTGCAATAACCTCATGCTCTATACCTTCCTCTTCACAAAATCTAGCAAGCTCTCGAGAGGTGTATTCACCACCGCCATCAGTTCTCAGTTTCTTTAGCTTGCAGTCACTTTGCTTTTCGACAAGCAATTTAAACTTCTTGAACTTTGTGAATACTTCACTCTTACTTTCAATCATATAAATCCACATATATCTGGTGAATTCATCAATGAAAGTTAAGAAGTAACGCTTACCACCATTTGACCTAACTTCAAAAGGTCCACACACATCAGAATGAACTAGCTCCAGTTTTTGCCTTGATCTCATGGGCAAGTCATGCTTGAATGCTTTTCTGGCCTGCTTTGCTTTGCAGCATTCTTCACACACCTGCTTTGGTTCCTTCAACTGCGGTAAACCAAACACCATTCTTTTCTGGTTGAGCATGCCTAAACTTTTGAAGTTTAGATGTCCATACCTGTGGTGCCATAGCCAATTCTTGTCTTCTTCAGTCATTGAAGCGAGACACTTATGATCTGATGTGTGGAGTTCAACTTTGAAGGTTTTGTTTTCTGCCATAGGTGTTTTCATTATCAACTTCCCATCAGCCCTATGTACCTTCATGTGATTCTTCTCTAACTTCATATTGAAGCCTTTTGAAAGTAATTGACCTACACTTATCAAGTTACTTGTCATTGTTGGTACATACAATACATCAGTGATAGTTGCTCTTCGACCATCCTTTCTGACAATCGAAATATCTCCTTTACCACCTGATTTGATGTGTCTTCCATCTGCGAACTTTATAACCTTTTCGACTGATTCATCTAAGTCAGTAAACCAGTTTTTATTGCCAGTCATGTGGTTGCTACATCCTGAATCTAGATACCACATGTTAGTTCGCTCAGTGTTCGACTGAGTGTTGGCCATCAGCAACACATCATCAGAGTCACTATCTCTAGTCCGTGCATATTGGGCTTCATCACTATCTTTTGCTTTTGCCTTCTTTCTTCTTCGACAATCTCGAGCATAGTGACCAAAACCTTGACAGTTGTAACATTGCACGTCCTTCATGTCTTTCTTAGTCGAATCAGTCTTCTTGTTTGACTTCTCATCATTAGCAACATTCTTTGACTGCTTCGATTTCTCTTTTCCAGATTTCTTGGTGAATCTTGATTGTAGCGCCTTTTCAGTCACCTTCTCTTTTTCTGAGTTCCTCTGCTTCAATCTCATCTCATGAGCCTCTAAAGAAGCTTGAAGTTCTTCTAACTTCATCTCAGAAAGATTCTTGGACTCTTCTATCGTTACTACAAAGTAATCAAAATCTGCTATCAAAGATCTTAATACCTTCTCAATCTTTTGCAGATCAGTGAGTGATTCACCACATGCCTTCATCTGGTTTGTTAACATCACGATTCTTGAGAAATATGCCGAGACTGATTCATCTTCTTTCATCTGAATCATCTCGTACTGCTTCCTCAAGGTCTGCAACTTCACCTTTTTCAATTTCTCATCTCCACCATACAAGCTCTTTAACTTTTCCCAAGCTGCTTTTGTTGATTCTTCCTCAATAATCTTTTCAAACACGTTTGGATCCACACACTGGTGAATCAAGAACAGTGCTTTGCCATCTTTCTTCCTTTGATCTTTGTGCACAGCCTTCTGCGCCTCATCTGCATTTGCCCCCAATTCCGATACTTCATCATTGACGATTTCAACAACATCTTGAAATCTGAAAATGACCTTCATCTGCGCCACCCACCGTTGATAGTTCTCGCCTTTGAAAACCGGTAAGTTTGCTGGAAATTGCGTAGATGTTGTTCCGTTTGCCATTTGATTCTCTCAAAATTGCAATCGTAACCGGGCTCTGTAATACCAATTTGTTGGAACTAGGGTTCAAGAAAGATGGGATTTGTAAAGAAGAAGAAAAAAAAAAGAGAGAGAGAGAGAGAACTATGTTGCAGAATTGTGAAATTGTATTAACTTTGTAAAACTGTAACAAACTGTATGAAGCTGTGTGTGTAAAAGTTACAACTAGGAAACCCTTTATATAAGCCATCACGGCCCAGGCCCAAAACTACATTTCGACACAACTCTTTATCAGCTATATTCGACTCTGTCGAATACAGCTGACTTACAATGTATCACAACTATTCGACTAACATACACTACTTCGACCAAACCTATAAACCTTCGACTTCGACACAACACTGAATTACAATTTCAACAATATATACTTTTATTTTTCACTATATCTTTTCACTTTACCACTCTATCACTATATCACACATTCGCAATTTCTTTTCACTATTTTGTCATACCACTCTATCACTATATCTATAATATTTCTCCTTCCATTTTTACTTTAAGTTAATTCATTTATCAAAAATTAGCATAGTGTTAGCTAATAATTTTTTTCTTTCAAATTTTCTATTCTATTTACTAATTCTTTTTCAGTTCAAATACATTTCCTATTGTTATTTTAATTTAAACACTATCACATCTATAAAGATTTTAAACTATACACTCTAATTTTTATACAGTGTTTATATACTATAAAAATCTCCGGTTTTAGTAATTTTTCTTTTTTGCTTAATATTTATTCAAAATTTTAACGTAGGACATATTTCTATACACTTATAGATTCATCATTGATAAATTCAAATTCACTTTTTATTCAAACGCGATAACCAATTTTCAAAGTGAAAACAAAACACATTCTTCTAAGAGTTTTTCCAATCCATCATCTCATGCCAATAACCCTTCCAAGACTCAAATGCATTTCACTCTTAAATTCTTCTTCCAAACAAACCTCAACCAACAACAACATTAAACAAATTCATGCCCAACTAATCACCAACAACCTTAATTCCCCCCAACTCTTTGCCAAATTAATCGATCATTACTCTTCCACTTCCCCAAACCCTAACTTTCTCAATTCCATCTTTCACTACTTTCACACCCCACATTTATTTCTCTTCAACACTCTCCTT
This sequence comes from Lathyrus tuberosus, assembly GCA_022829125.1. Taxonomy (NCBI): domain Eukaryota; kingdom Viridiplantae; phylum Streptophyta; class Magnoliopsida; order Fabales; family Fabaceae; genus Lathyrus; species Lathyrus tuberosus. The sequence goes on from JALAZF010000613.1 coordinate 2,911,584, forward strand.
AAATGCACCCCTCTTAACCACTCTATTCACATTTTCAAAACCCACTTCTCTAAACAACTCATTCATTTTGATCACCACACTTTCAATTTCATCCTTGGCGCTTCTGCTCGTTCCCCTTCATATTCAACGTTAAAATTAGGAACACAATTGCACTCCTTAATCTTAAAACAGGGTTTTGGTTCCAATGTTTTAGTTCCAACTACGTTGATTCATTTCTATGCTAACAATGGAGATGTTAAGTCAGCACGTAAGGTGTTTGATGAAATGTCTGACAGAACGGTTGTCACGTGGAATGCTATGATTACTGGTTATTGTTCGGTAAAAGATGGAAATGGAAAAAATGCTGTGGATGGGTTGTGTTTGTTTAAGAAAATGTTGATGGTTGGTGTGAGTCAAGTTAGACCGAATGATAGAACTGTCGTTTGCTTGCTTTCTGCGGCTTCACAATCAGGTATGATGGAAATCGGTGTTTGCTTACACGGGTTTGCGGTGAAGCTCTTGTGTAAGGTTGAAGAGGATGTGTTTATAGGGACAGGACTTGTTGATATGTACTCGAAATGCGGCTGTCTTGAGAGTGCTTTGTATGTTTTCTGGCGGATGAAATTGAGGAATGTTTTGACTTGGACTGCCATGACTACCGGGCTAGCTATTCATGGGAGAGGGGAAGAGGCATTGGAGATTTTGTATAAGATGGGAGATGATGGAGTGAGGCCGAATGAAACGACTTTTACGAGTTTGTTGTCGGCTTGTTGTCATGCAGGGCTTGTTGAAGATGGGCTTCGGTTATTTCGTGATATGGAACCGAAATTTGGTGTAGTGCCTCGGATACAGCATTATGGTTGTGTTGTTGATCTTCTTGGAAGAAACGGAAACTTGAACGAGGCTTATGATTTTATCATGGCAATGCCGATTAGTCCGGACACTCTGATTTGGAGGAGCTTGCTTAGTGCTTGTAACATTCATGGGGATGTTGTGATGGGAGATAAAGTGGGGAGGTTTCTTCTAAAGTTTAAAGAGGAGAGTTATGAAGATTTGGCTCATAAAAGTGAAGATTATATTGCTTTGTCAAATGTCTATGCTTCAGTAGAAAGATGGAATGATGTTGAAGTTGTAAGGAAGAAAATGAAGACCAAGGGTGTTTTTAATAAATCTGGTCTTAGCTCAGTTCAAACTTTGAGCAATGATGCATTGTAATTAACAATTGATATTGGATTATTATTTTATGAAAGAATGGTATATTAGCAAGACAATAATTTTGAACAAACAGTTACTTTCTGCGACTCACGATTTATTGTTGCACCGTGCTATACACTTCATAAAGGACATATTTGCATGACTACGTTAGTAGGAGCATGCTATACTGCAGGTTTGACAAGACCGTTTTGTCGTTGTGTATTGGACGCAACATAGAAAGCTTGAATGATGACACTTCTTGGAATGGACCGTGCATTTGTCATGCCATTTTTATTGAGGGTGTCACTGCTCTGGCAGCAGCGACTGCGTTCTTTAATGGCATCAGGCACCCCGGGGCATCATTTCTCATTTTTAAGGGTTTTTATATTTTACTTGATGGATAAGAATGGTCACTTAAAGGTATGTGTTGAATTTATAATTCACTTGTGCTAGTAGTCAATTTTTAAAAAGATGTGGTATATATACCAGGTTTTCCTCTATTGAATAATATTGCATCTGATTATTAATTATTGCAGATTTGCAACATCGAATCCATTAGATGTTATGGCCCTCTGTAGGAGTTTGTTCTACTATCAAGTCTTGCCTGTATAATACATGTATATCTGGAACTTATGAAAAATTAACAAAAATGTACTTGTCTAAAATCATGTTAACAAAGCTATTTTATGCCTTTGTTTCCAGAATGTAATAAAAAAAGGTTAATTGCATGTTACCCCCTGTAATGTTAGCGAATTTTGCTTTTCTCCCCTCCCTGACTTTTGACAACGGTTTTTTCAAGCAAACCGTTGCCAAAACCTGCCTTTGACATCGGTGGGGGGTACGCTGATATGGCAGGGGGGTAAAATGCAATTAACCCTAAAAAAAATATAAAAAAATAAAATTATTTAACTAAAAGAGTTTATTATTTAAAAATAATAATAATAAACATCTTCCGATAATTTTTTCCGTATATAAAAATATTTGAATGCACTGTATATTTTTTCTCATATATAAATATTATTTATGTTTTGGTATTATTTATAAAAATATTTTAATCAATATTAAATTTAGTTCCGGTTATAAAAATAATAATATCATTTATAGAAACATGTAAATTAACAATACATTTTTTTACTTATATAAACAAATTTGGATAACAATATATTTATAATTGTGCGTCATATGTTATCTTTTCAAAAGAGATCATCAAATAAATTAATACTTTATTACAAAATATTGACTAAAATATTAAGTTATTTATCGATACACCATAATTAAATATAATTAAAATTAATTATACAACATAATTAAATATTAGCAATAAAATGTGATCGTACCTGGATCAGACAGTTACTGGTGGCCAACGACGTCCGTTGAGCTCCGGCTCCGGTGAGGTTGAAGGACGGCGGGAGGGGGGGTGTACCTGCAAGGTACTCCAACGCTCAAGTTAGGGAGTGCACAGAGTAACAGCAAATACAAAGAGTGAGAAAAGTGACTTAACCTGACCCTCTCAAGTGAGGGTATTTATAGAGAGTCCCCAGCGCGGGGCCAACGGTTACTTGCATTGGGCTGGATTGTCAGGCCCAATCCAAGTAACTGTCAGGGCTTACGTGGCGTAGTGAAGACCAGCACGTGGTCTTCGCCCTGGGGTAACCGCTCCTAGATTCTCGGGATTAGGGCAGACCGAATCCTGCGGAAGTGGGAGGTTACTTGGAACGTGTCCACGTGGTGCAGACCGTTAGACACTCCTCGCGGGGGAGGAGCCTTCTGTGTCGAGGACCAATCAAGCCGTACGACGGACATGGCCTCGCGGGGAGGAGCCATGTCTGTCGAGGAGTGATGTGCGGTATTCTCGCGGGGAGAAGCTGGTATGTCGGGGATGTACCTATCCGCCGGGGGTGCGAGGTCCTCCTGCCTTGTTGGCCCAAGTGCCCGACACTGTAAAGTGCTCGGGGGAAACGTTGGTATGCTTGCAGCAGTCAAGTGCCCCGCAGAGGGGTCTTATTGGGCCTCCCCATGCTATATGGGTTGGGCCTGCTCGACTGTTGGGCAGCCTCGGCCCAGTCCAGAACAGGAGCCCCCCAAGTCGTTGCTCTGAGGTGGCAGAGTAATGACTTAAGGGTTAGTGTATGTCGAGGATACGCTAAGAGAGGAACCGAGGAGGTCGATCTCCTACGCGAAATTCCTTCGGTCGGATGAGCGTCGGGCGTCGGACAGATGTGTCTGGTCGTATGGTCGGGGAGATGAAGGGTTTCGGATTCGAAGAGTTGGGGAAAACCGAAACGACACGCGTGGGGAGACGGGTGGTTGCATGCGTGCCACGTGTCGCCTGCCATCATTACCTAGGGAGGCTAGGGCGGCTGGCTAGGGTAGCGCACTCGAGTGCCCTACGCCCCTCGGGTCTAGCGAGGACCGCTTATAAAAGCCGCTCCCCTCGCTCATTCTTCACTTTTCCGCTTCTCTCTCAAGAAACTTTCTCCCTCTCTCTCTAACCTCTTCCGCCGTAGCTCGCCGCCGTCAATCGCCGGGCACTCTCTGTCGGAAGCATTTCCTCCGCTAGGACCGCCGTTCGCCGCCGTACCATAGCCGGAAACCTCCGTGCCGGAACCCTACACCGCCGCTTACCAGGTATTTGCTTCAAACTGGACCTTTATTTTGCGTTTTTCTTCGATTTTAACTAGTGTAGGACGTTTCCTTGGTGAATTGATGACATTCCCATGAGAAACGAAGGGATTCCTGGCGAATACGGCGGGAATCTTTAGTTGTGGAGAGAGAGAGTGCGAAGATTTTTGCTCGCTTTTGATGAATATCTCGGGGATCAGGGACGAACACGTCGGGGATCCGTTGAATGTCTCGGGGTCCTTGATAATCAGGGTATTTGTTAGTGCCGCGGGGACACGGGGCAGAACCTTCCGGGGAGACGATGAGTTCCCCGGTGGGCAAGTTGATTCTCGGCCGTTCGCGTCGGGGAGTTGAGAAAGCCTTGCCCCTTCCTCGCCCGTTCGCTTGAACATCGGTGGAGGGGTGAATTTGATACAACCAATCGAATTCACCGTTTCCTTCTGCTTTTCAGGTAAATGGACGATTTGGCTGCGGAGGTGGCCGCAGGATATTTCGAGGAAAACGACGACGACCAGCCCGACTCCCCCATGGCTCACATGGCCTTCGCGCAGGAGAGGCCGCTCGAGGACTGAGTCTGTAGCGAAGCCCTGGAGATGTCGTCCATCTTCGTGTACCCAGATGTGGGCGATGCTTTTTGTACCGTCGAGCACCGACTGATCGGAAGTGGTAAATCCTGGAAGGTTTTTTGTCCCGAGGAGCATCACCGGATATGCTCCCCTTACCGGGGAATGCAGGTCCCCTTATACGAGTTTATGTTCGAGAAGGCGGGGTGGAGGCTGCCTTTCACGGATTTTCAGGAGGGGATCTTTGACTGGTTGAAGTTGGCCCCTTCGCAGATTCATCCGAACTCGCTGGCCTTCATCCGGGCTTTCGAGCTCGTATGCAAATATTTGGAGATCGTGCCGACCGTTCGCCTTTTCTTCCGCATATTCCACCTCCAACGGTCGTTGGTCGGAGGTCGACACGGCTGGGTGTCCTTCAAGCAGAGCAAGGCGTTGTTTCACACTTACTTGAATTCCATCCGGGATTTCAAGTTCCGTTATTTCTATGTGAAGCCGGTCACCCTCGAGGCGATATATTCATTGTACCGGAAAGTCACCCGCGAGGTCGACGGCCGTTCCGAGGAGGTGCTGGTGCCAAAGTTTCCTCTGTACTGGACGGAGGAACACTTTAAGAAGGGAGTTGACAAATATAAAACGAAACCTGTTCAGATGGAGGCCTACGAGCGGGAAGCCTACGATAAAATCGTAGCTTTCGTTGACAGTTTTACCGAAGCTCGACACGAGACGCTGGACGGCCAGCCTATAATAGGTGCAGATGGGCAGGTGAAGAAAGAACGTCGCCTGATAAACACCCGCGTTCTGCTCGAGACCTTCTCCGACGAGGAGGCCATCGAATTGTTAGGTGGTGAAAACGTCCTCGCTTTAGGTCTTCCTCGTATCTGTGTTTCTCGCTTTACTAACGCTTTCTTTCCTTTTGCAGGGACAATGGCCGGAGCCGAGGAGAGGTTGAAGAAACTGAAAGCGAAGAGGGCCCGGGAAGCGCAGGCCCGGGAAGAGGCGTCGCGCTCTAAAGATCAGGAAGTTGTCCCTTCTGGGGCCCCGCACGAGGGTGTTTCCACGGCCGCTGCCCCCGAAGGATCCACTCAGTCTCAGCCTGCTGCCGCTGTGTCGGGGACCGCGGGTGACCGCACAACTCCTGCGGGAAGCCAATCCCCGGCTACCCAAGGGACTCCGAAGAGGCAACGCATTGCGGAGGTCGTCGACCTGGGTGGTGAAGACAGTCCCCCGGTTCCTTCCAGCTTTGACCTTCCCCCCTGCCATCAAAAACCTCACTTCTTCTCCGAGGTCACTTATCCTCGCACCCTTCCCTCCGAGATCCAAACCGTGCTGGGGACCGCTACTGAAGTGAGGAGGAAGATGCTTTTTAAGGACCTGTCGGCCGTCATGCGTATCTGCTCGACTGCCATCATTCTAAATGACGAGACCCGCCCTGCTGCCGAACTGGCCCGCCTGCAGGAGGCGCTGGATACCTTGGGCGCTGAGATGCTCGGTATGCGCAAGGAACTAAAAGAGTGTCGAGATCTGAACAAAGAGCAAAGCAAGCAACAGCAGTTGGTCGAGGCCAAGCTTAAGGAAGCCGAGGAGACAAAGAAAGGCCACCTTGCCCGAATCGCTGAGCTGGAGTTGGAGGAGAAGCGGCTTAAGGTAAGGATCGCCGAGTTGGAAGATGCGGTGCGGCCAGCCGAAGGGGAAACTAAGGAGGACAAGCTCCTAACCACTCGTGCGGCGTTTGTGGCGCAGCTCCGGAAGCTTGAGCAGGATCTCCGAGTGTCCGAGGATGATTCTATTGAAACTGCGGGTATAGGGTTCCGCAGTGTCGTGGCGCAGCTTCGGGTTCTCAACCCCGACCTCGTCATTGAAGGGATTGACCCCGACGCTGAGGTGGTGGATGGCCAGATCGTGTATCCTCTGCGGGAGAACGACATTCATGTGCACGAGGAGCCTGACGGGACCGCAGCTGAGTAGGTTTTTTATCTTTGTTTTGGTCGGCCTGCGAGCCGTTTTGTTTCGCCCGGCTTGTGGGCTTAGTTGATGTACTATTTGCACAATGGTTATTTTTGCCCGGCTTGTGGGCTCATATTTGTAACTTTTTGGACTAAGGGTTTTGCCCGCTATTCGTACTTTATAATACCTCTTTGTTAATTTTCCGTGTGTGAGATGTGGTGTTTGTTATACTTTATTTTTGCCTAAGTAATAAGGCTTCGGGATTTGCTCGACCTTGATAGTCCCTGACCGCGTGGAGAGCTGGTCGGGCGGCCGGAGGAGGACTCCGACCTTCAACGAGGCTAAGAGCTCGGTCGAGGTCCTAGTCTCGTGGCATGAACTTCCCATCGCGAGCTGGGTGTTATGCCCGGTTGGCACGACGGCGGTGGGCCTCGATCGAGGTATCCCTGCCGGATCAAATGTCCTCGCGCACACACAACGCGGTCTCTGATCGTCGTGTTCTTATAGGGGTGTCGCGCTTGTACCCCAGCGCGTCCCCGTAATCGCGGTGCTAGTGAGCCGCGGACAGTGTTTAACTGTAATATTGTTTTAGCTTTTCAGCGTTCCATGGTCGAGCAAGTTCTTCCCCGTGCAGATTTTCGAGGAAATAGGCTCTTGTCCCCGTTTTCGCGCGGACGCGGTACGGGCCCTCCCAGTTCGCGGCGAGTTTGCCCTCCCGCGAGTCTTTCTGGTTCCTTCGTAGGACGAGGGTGCCCACCTGAAAATCACGTTTAATGACGTTGTCATTATAACGTAGTGTTATTTTTTGTTTAAGTGACGCCTCTCGGAGAGAAGCGCCCGATCGTGTTTCCTCGACGAAGTCGAGTTCTTCCCTCAAGGCTTCGTCGTTCGCGTTCCCGTCGAGGGGGGCTTCCGTCCTCCTCGAGGGTTCTCTGATCTCCACGGGGATCACTGCCTCCGTTCCATAGGTCAAACGAAAAGGGGTCTCCCCGGTCGTGGAGTGTGGGGTTGTTCGGTAGGCCCAGAGAACGCTGTGTAGCTCTTCGACCCACCGTTGTTTGGCGTCGCCCAGTCTCCGTCTTAATCCTCGAAGGATCACTCTGTTCGCGGCCTCAGCCTGCCCGTTTGTTTGAGGGTTCTCGACCGACGTGAAGTGCTGCTTCGTGCCTAGCTTTGTGACGAAGTCTTGGAAGTTCCTATAGGTGAACTGGGTTCTGTTGTCTGTGACGATGGCTTGAGGCACTCCGAACCGGGCGAGGATATTTCTTTTGTAGAAACGTAGTATGTTGAAGGCAGTGATTTTGGCCAATGCTTCTGCTTCAATCCACTTCGTGAAGTAATCCACCCCGACGATGAGGTATTTGTTTTGATACGACCCCTGGACGAAAGGTCTGAGGATATCCATCCCCCACCATGCGAACGGCCACGGGGAGGATAGCGACGTGAGCTCGCTGGGGGGAGCGAGGTGCATGTCCCCGTGCCGCTGGCATTTATCGCACTTCTTGACGTGCTCCTTGGCGTCTTGTTGCATGGTTGGCCAGTAATATCCTGCCCGGAGTGCTTTACGAGCTAGCGATCGTCCGCCGAGGTGCTGCGCATTGATTCCCTCATGGATCTCCTGGAGTATGCCGGGGACCTTGGTATCTTCGACACATCTGAGGAGAGGAATAGAGAATCCTCGCCGGTATAGCTTCTCCTCGACTATAGTGTACGAGCACGCCCGTCTCTTGACCATTCTTGCTTCTTTGGGATCTTCGGGCAGTTTGCCCGTCGTGAGGTATTCGTATACCGGGGTCATCCAGCAGTCGCTGTCCCCAATGGCGTTGATGTCCGAAATCATGCCTGGTTTGTCAATGCTCGGGCGGGAAAAGACCTCTTGTATGACGGATTTGTTCCCGCCTTTCCTTTTCGTGCTCGCCAATTTTGACAGGACGTCCGCTCGGGCATTGTGCTCCCGGGGGATGTGAGTTACTTCCGCCGAGGTGAACTTTTTCATCTTCTCTTTTACCAAGGCCAAGTATTCTATGAGACTGTCGTTCTTGGCTTGGTACTCTCCTCGGACTTGCGAGGCTACGAGCTAAGAATCGGTGAAAAGCTTGACCTCCCTGGCGCCAAGGTCCTCGGCCAGCCTGATTCCCGCGAGGAAGGCCTCGTATTCGGCTTGGTTGTTCGATGTCGGGAAGGACAGTTCGAGGGACACCTCGATGAGGATGCCTTCCTCATTTTCGAGGATGATTCCCGCTCCGCTTCCTTTCGGGCTGGATGCTCCGTCGACATAGATTGTCCATTTCTGCGACCCGTTGGTTGAGGGTTCTGGGACGGTCATCTCTGCTACGAAGTCGGCTAGTACCTGTGCCTTCAAGGCTTTCCTCCCTTCGTATCGGATGTCGAATTCGGCCAGCTCGAGTGACCACCTGAGCATTCTCCCCGCCATATCCGGTCGTCTGAGGAGTTGCCTGATCGGCTGGTCGGTCCTCACGATGACGGTATGGGCGAGGAAGTAGTGGCGTAGTCTTCTGGCCGCGGTGACGAGGCCCAGTGTGACTTTCTCGATCTGCTGATACCTGAGCTCGGGGCCTTGGAGAGCTTTGCTCGTGAAGTAAATTGGCTTCTGTCCGTCTTTTGTTTCCCGAATGAGGACGGCGCTGACCGCTTCGCTCGTGATCGCAAGATATAAGAAGAGTGTTTCCCTGTTCTCGGGTCGCGAGAGGACCGGGGGTTGCGATAGGATTTGTTTCAGATGTGCGAGTGCTTGTTCGCATTCCTCGCTCCACTCAAACTCCGCTTTTTGCCGGAGGAGTTTGAAAAATGGGAGTGCGTACTGTGCGGATTTGGCGACGAACCGGGAAAGGGCGGTGAGCATTCCGTTCAATGATTGTATTGACTTCTTCGAGCCCGGAGTAGGGAGCTCGGAAAAGGCTCTACATTGTCGGGGTTTGCCTCGATTCCTCGTTCCGTGAGGTAAAATCCGAGGAACTTTCCCGCCCGAACACCGAAGGTGCATTTGTCGGGATTAAACCTCATACGGCATCTTCTCGCCGTGTCGAACACCCTCTTGAGGTGCGCGGCGTGGTTGACTTCTTCTGCAGACTTGACGATCATGTCGTCCATGTAAACTTCGAGCATGTCGCCGATTTCAGTCCGGAAGACCTTGTTCATCATCCGTTGGTAGGTCGCACCGGCATTCTTCAGACAGAAGGGCATTACGTTATAATAATAGTTGCCCGACGCGGTCATGAAGGCCGTGTGTTGCTTGTCGACCTTGTCCATGGGAATTTGGTTGTATCCTGAATATGCGTTCATGAAAGACAGTAGTTTGTAACCTGCAGAATTGTCGACCAATTGGTCGATGTTAGGCAAGGGATAACAGTCTTTCGGGCAAGTCCGGTTAAGATCAGTATAATCAACGCACATTCTCCATTTTCCATTACTTTTTTTAACAAGTACAACGTTGGACAGCCATGTCGTGTATTTGGCTTCCGAAATAAAATTTGCCTCTAGGAGGTCTTTTACAGCTTTCTCAGCAGCTTCCGCTTTCTCGGGCGACTGCTTACGCCTACGTTGTGCTATGGCCCTAGCGGCCGGATCTACTGCGAGCTGGTGGCAAGCCACCTCGGGGTCGAGGCCAGGCATCTCGGATGCACTCCACGCGAAGAGGTCAGCGTTCTCCCTCAGACATGCTTTCAGCTGCTCTTTGGCTAGGTTGGGGATCCCTGTGCCGATCTTCACGTTGCGATCTGGGCCGTCTCCGAGGACCACGAGCTCGAAATCTCCATCTGGGATGGGGCGTGCTGGGTGGAGAGGCTGCCCGTTGATTTCCGCCTGGTGGTCGTGGTCTTCGAATCTGTCTTCATCGGGCTCGCCGGAGAACCTGCTGTCGATGTCGACCGCGTTGACGCGCGGGAGAGGTACCTGTCCGACGTCCTGGGGTGGTTTGGCCAAGGCCTTAGGTTTGGGACCAATGGAACTTAGGCCCTTGACGGCGGCGTCGAAGCATCTCCTAGCCGCGTCGATGTCCCCGTGCATCGTCACTACCCGTCCCCTCCTCGTGTAGTACTTCATTTTGAGGTGGACCGTTGACGGGACCGCCGTGAGTTCAGCAAGGGTGGTTCTTCCGAGGATGCAGTTGTAAAGGGATGGGCATTTAACCACCAGGAAACGGATCTTCACCTGTCGGGCCGTGTCTTCGGCCCCGAACGTAACCATTAGCTCCACGTAACCCCATGGTCTGGTGGTGGTTCCATTGAACCCCTGTAGGTCTGACCCGACGTACGGGGTCAAATGCCTCTCGTCCAGCTGAAGGGTCCCGAACAGATGAGAATACATGATGTCGACCGAGCTCCCCTGGCCGACTAGGATTCTTCGGACGTCAAAGTTCGCCATTTGGGCCCTGACCAGGAGGGGAATAGTGGCGTTTGGTGCTCCCCCGGGGAGTTCCTCGAGGTAGAAGGTGATGGGGTTGGAGTTTCCCCGTACTTTCTCGAGGGTGGTCACCTTCGACGATGTCGCGGATTCCAGCTCGTCAAACTTCCGTTTGATCGACCCAACCGATATTTTCCCGGGGTCGCCTCCGGAGATAACCATTGCTTTGGGGAAAGTCGCCCACATGTTACGGATCGCCTCTTCCCCCTCGATGATTGGGGGGACGAAGAAGTCCTCAGGTCGAGTGACGCTGAGGGCGACCTGAAGCTGGCTGTCGCCGGGAGGGGGTGTTGCCTCCTCGACGTTCTGTGATTCCTTTGAGCTGGAACGAGGAGGGTCATTCTGTTGGGCATACTTCTTCAAGTGCCCTTCTTTGATGAGAATCTCAATGGCATCCTTGAGGTGGATGCAATCTTCGGTGACATGCCCGTGGCTTCGGTGGAACCTGCAGTACTTAGATTTGTCAACGTTTGGTTTAGGAGCCGCGGGCTTCGGGAAGCGGACTCCTCCTTTCACAAACTCGGAATTCTGGCAGTCTGAGAGGATCCGGGACCGGGAAGTGTTGAGCGGTGTGTACTCCGTGAATCGGCCAGCTGGCCCGCGCTGTTCCCGGGGATCTCGATTGCGGTTTTCTTTCTTCTTTTCTCCTCCCCGTCGGAGAGAAGCGTCATCGTCTTTGTGGCCGCGGGGGCCTTCCCTACGTCTCGTCTCAAGAGCGATCTGGGCTGCTTCCATCTCTTCGAGTTCGATGTACTTCTGGGCTCGAGCGAGAAGGTCCTCGAGACGCCGGGGTCTTCGGAGGCCAATTGATTTGGCAAAGTCCGACCCGGCGCGTAGTCCGTGAATAATTAAGTATTTCTTCATGTCGTCGGTCGTATGGACCTCGACGGCTTCCTTGTTAAACCTCTCAATGTAATTTCAAAGGGATTCGTTCCTCCCTTGGAAGATCTTTTCTAGGGCAGCCTCTGTCTTCGGGTGTCGACGTGACGCGGTGAAGTGCTTGGTGAAGCGTTGCTTCAGTTGTTTCCATGACGTGATCGAACCAGGTTTCAGACCCTTGTACCATGTCATGGCTCCCTTCCGCAAGGTGGTAGGGAATAACCTGCACCTGATGGCTCCCCTGACGTTTCGGAAGTCGAGCATCACTTCGAAACTCTCCACATGATCGTCGGGGTTGGTCAGTCAGTCGTAGCTCCCCAATGGTGGTGGTTTCTCCATGCCCGGAGGGATTGGGGCGTCCATGATTTCCCACGACAAGGGGGTCCTTTGGTCCTCGTCGTCGCTACCAGCCGGGGATCTCGAAGGTGACCCATGGTGCCGTGGAGGGGAGTTCCTCGAACGGTTCTTTGGTCTCTCTTCAGCCTGCTTTGACTTCTTGGAGATGGTGGAGGCCCTGGGTTCCTTCCGAGGCGGGGAACGAGGGCGCTTCTGGGTGATCGCCGGCTGGGGGCGCTCGAGGCGCGGTCGTCGACCATGGCGTACGGGAGACGGGGTCCGGGAATCTTCGGAAGGGGTCCTCCGCGGGGAAGGAGAGCGGCGAGGTGACGGGGGACGACGATGTCTTCGCGGGGAAGATCGTCGTGCCCGTCCCTGCTCCAGGGCCTCGATTCTGGTGTTCTGCTGCGCGATCAGCTGATTGGTCTGGTTGATCAATGCGAACAGGGCCACGGTGCTTGGGTCCGCGTTGGACGGCGGAGCCACTGGCTGGAGAGGGGTTTGCTGGTCGTCCGTGCGGACTACGTTGATGGTCGCATCCTGGGAGTCCGGGGAGGCGGTATGTCCGTCCCTTATGTCGCCTTCGTCGCCGTGGAGGATGATGGCGTCCTCACGGTGGTTCCCGTTCTCCAGTTGCGCGAGCACGGTGTCCAGAGCCTGGTTGACGGTCGGATTGGCCATGTTGGTGATGAATAGAGGAAGCTTTGGTTTATCGAGGAGAAAACGGGGAAGCTTATAAATTTCCCACAGACGGCGCCACTGATCGTACCTGGATCAGACAGTTACTAGTGGCCAACGACGTCCGTTGAGCTCCGGCTCCGGTGAGGTTGAAGGACGGCGGGGGGGGGGGGGGGGGGGGGGGTGTACCTGCAAGGTACTCCGACGCTCAAGTTAGGGAGTGCACAGAGTAACAGCAAATACAAAGAGTGAGAAAAGTGACTTAACCTGACCCTCTCAAGTGAGAGGGTATTTATAGAGAGCCCCCAGCGCGGGGCCAACGGTTACTTGCATTGGGCTGGATTGTCAGGCCCAATCCAAGTAACTGCCAGGGCTTACGTGGCGTAGTGAAGACCAGCACGTGGTATTCGCCCTGGGGTAACCGCTCCTAGATTCCCGGGATTAGGGCAGACCGAATCCTGCGGAAGTGGGAGGTCACTTGGAACGTGTCCACGTGGTGCGAACCGTTAGACACTCCTCGCGGGGGAGGAGCCTTCTGTGTCGAGGACCAATCAAGCCGTACGACGGACATGGCCTCGCGGGGAGGAGCCATGTCTGTCGAGGAGTGATATGCGGTATTCTCGCGGGGAGAAGCTGGTATGTCGGGGATGTACCTATCCGTCGGGGGTGCGAGGTCCTCCTGCCCTGTTGGCCCAAGTGCCCGACACTGTAAAGTGCTCGGGGGAAACGTTGGTATGCTTGCAGCAGTCAAGTGCCCCGCAGAGGGGTCTTATTAGGCCTCCCCATGCTATATGGGTTGGGCCTGCTCGACTGTTGGGCAGCCTCGGCCCAGTCCAGAACAAAATGGTAGTTAAATAAATCATAATGTATTGTAAAAGTATATTAATGAGCTTCATAAATTTAATATCAATACATTAATTATAAAAAAATAACTCTAATGTTATATACAATACAAAGTGTATTTGCAATAAAATATTTATCAAATATATAGTTTATAAATTATTGAAACAAATCACATATTTCTTGTATTTGAATCAATCATATGCTTTTTTCCATATATTTTCCTGTATAATAGTATAAATATGTCTATCTATCTGAAACAACGAAAATAAAAAATCGTATTTAAATTTTAAAATTATAGATTTTTTTTTAAATTCTTTATTTAGAGATCTAATCAAATTTATTTTAAAACAACATCAAACACATTAAAATTAATTATACACATTTAACATTACTTTTGATTATTTTAAAATAAAAGCTAGAGACACGCTTTTCAAAATTTTAAAGTATACATATTTCTTAAAATATTAAAAAATACAAAATCCTTGAACTTGTTCGATTTGGTATTCGAAGAGTTAAGAACGATGGCAAGATTAAAGATCTTTGTCTATATGTTTTTTTCTCCTCTACCTACTTCTAAAATGGTGTGTTTTAAGCATGATGAAAAACAAACTCTGTCATAAAAAACAGAAAAAGAAAAAAGGAACAAAATGTAGCCATTCAACAAATGCAAAATATAGTCATTCAACAAATGCATATAAATAGTCAAGGTTTTGATTCGCCACACAAGAAAAGATGAAATATAAATCATGAAAAACTACATAAAATCTCATTTTCTTACAGTTGTATAAACCTTGAGTAATGTGAATTTAGAGATAACTCCATTGGCTAGAAAAAAATATACAAGGTTTTGATTCTGATGACCTTTGTCCTGCATAACATCAGGCCAAGGAGTCATACCTCCTCCATTCCGGTTGATATTGCGTATATGCTTTACTATATCATGGAGGAGAGGCAGGTTGATGTTGCTAGGATTATTTCTGATGAGATCCGAGTCATAGCTGCTAACAGACATCGCTTAGGTACTAAGGTCCCTGCATTTTGGTATTTCCAGGACTTATTATGGGCCTATGTGCGCGAGCGGGTGTCCCAATCCCGGGTGTGGTCCACAAGACCATAAAAGGGGTAGTGACAGACACATGGATCCAAAGTCACTGTGTGCCGAGACTTGACCAGCCATTACCACGGCACCACCACCACCAGTCCACCCAAATCAGCCACCACAGCAGCACGGCGAAATCCCACCCGATGATCAGACATTTGATGAGCGTGTCGAGTGCATGTACACGTGGGATATGCATATGGCTCATCAGAGGGACTTTACATTTTTGCACTCATCCATGTGAGCTTTGCATTTGCAGGTTCGTGAACCACAGGTTGAGCATTTGTTCCCGACGCAAGAGGAGTTTGACGCTTATGTAGCTTGGCCTGGGGACAGGCCTTTCCATTTTCAGAGGGGGCAGGTTCCTCCTCAGGGTGCTGAGGTGCCCCAGCCAGAGGCTGCTTAGGACGATGCAGAGGATGTTGAGGCTGTGGTGGAAGACGACGACGATGATAGCGAGGAGAGCACATGGGAGATTGGTTCAGAGGCCAGTTATGAGTAGTTGATCTTGTGTTTCTCTTATCTTTTGTTTACTTTATATTATATTTATGTTTGAATTTTATGGATTTTGTTGTTCCGTTTTTATTGTACTTATTGATCATTTTGTATCATCCTTGGAAGGATGAGGAACATATGTGTAGTCATTACTTCTTTGGAAATACTTGTTCAATTATGAATCATTTAGAACATTGCCTTTGTGAGGAAGCTTTCATTGTATAATATATGCAGGATACCGACATTCTTGTTTAACTCGTTCTTATTATGTTGAAATCATGCATGTGTGCTAATTTGTGGAAAAGGAAGAAAAGGATCAAGGAAATTTTTGTGTATTTTGAGAAAAACCACTTGAACAAATAAGAATGATCAATCTACCTTGTGAGTAAGCGAGTATTTGATAACCCAATTGAGCCTTTGTATCAAGATCAGTGTGAATAATTGAATCGTGGAAATATTGTACATGAAAAATAAGTGAATTATGAAATGGAACTTGAAATTTTATTTTGAAACTTTTGAACCCCAACCTTAAGTATGGTTGCTTTTGTTGTTCCTTGCCTTAGATGTGTGACAGCGTTCTTAATATCATGTTTTGCTTGTGTTCAAAGTTGGAGAGAAAAAGGTAGATTGAGGCATCATGAAAAATAAAGTGGTTTAAATGATGAAAGAGCTTGAAAGAAAGAAACAAATGAAAAAGAAAAGACATTGGGCATGGATTGCCAACAAAAATGCTCAAAGTTGTAATGATACCTCAAAGAAAAGAAAAGAAAACAAGAAGGTTAAGGTCTTGAAGTTCTATGATTGTGAAAATGGAATGCTCTCTTAGATATAGACATTTTTGTTTCAATGACTTTGATAAATGACCTTTCCTTATAGCTAAGATAAATTACAACCCTTGAATCCCTTGTGATTCCTTCTTTTTCACTCATTAATGCATGTTGATTGTTGAAAGTATAATTGTTCCGGATGTTTGCAGGATTGTTTGGTGAGTGATAAAACCTCATATTGTTTTCATCCATTGATGAATGTGTGCTTAGGTGTGATTTATGTTGAACTTGTATTGCTCAAGAAGTTTTGAATTGTTTTTTTTTTCACTTAGCAATAGTTTTATATCCATGATTTTTTTGGAGTTTGATAAGTTATCTTGTTTGTACTTCTACTTTTTGAACGATGAAATTATTGTTGTTCTATTGTGTTGATTCTGATTTCTTGTACGGGTTTTCGGGTTCATTTTTAGTATGAGACACTTTTGTTTGAGGATAAATAAAATAATAAGTTGGGGTGAGTTGTTAAGGAACAAATTGTGCATACTTTTGATTATATTTTGTGGTCCTTTCCAATGGTTTTCTTGATATTTTAGTAGTAAACCTATTAGTTTTAGTGTAAATATGCAAGTTTCCGATTTTATTGTAAATATTGTAAATTATGATTATTTTGATACTTTTGACAGGTCTTCTTGCTTATAATTGATGATAGGAACCTATGGTGAAGGAAAGAAGGCCTAAAAGATTATTTTCGAGGCGATCTTGTCGGTAAACCGTGCTTAGCGCACTTTTCAACGTGGTTCCAGCGCGTTTTCACTGTTGAGGCAGTAGCTAAGGCCTTTAACCGCGCTAAGCGGCCTTCAACTGCGCTTAGAGAGCTTTCTGGGTTTTTACCTCTGTTTTGCTGACCACGCTTAGCGCGCTCCTGATGGCGCTTAGCGCGGTGCCACTTACTGCTACTTTGTGCACTTGCTATAAATATCTTCCTTAAAAGATATTTTCAACAACTTTTACATTTTCAACATTTTAGAGATTAGAAAGGTTTTTTAGGTCAAAAAAGCTTAGAAACTCAAGAAGAAGTGAAAATCAAATCATTGGAGCATCAATCCTCGATTCTTCGACTTTGATGCTAGCAAAACTTTCTTTTTTACTTGTTGATCAAGCTACCACGGTGATGAGTAGATAAACACTTTTGTGTCAAGATTAAAGGTAGTTAACCTTGCTATTATGTATTTCTTTTAATCTTTCGTATGTGAAAAAGGTTTATGATCAATAGATGATGAAGATCTTTGCTTTTAATGTTGTATTTATGGTTTGAATCACTCTAGAAATAGATTTTCCAAGTCTTGATCTAAATTCTTCATCTATTAACCAACAAACTTTAGACATAGATTTGAAAGTTAATATTTGCTTTGTATCGATCTCTATGTTTATTATTTCGATTGTTATTTCGAGAAATCATATAGCGATTAAAATAATAATACCCACGGAGCCGCTTTAAAAATAAACGGATTCACGAGGATACGCGATTGTATTTATCTAAACTAAGTTCACATGCTTGATTAATCAGATACATATGAAAATGGTTAAAGAGATATAATCTTGACATGTCTTTCTTAAAACAAAACATCAGTCTTCTAGTTTAATCTTTGCTACAAAACTTATGTTACAAAACAATAACTCTTTTAAAATCTTTCTCTTAGAACGTTAAACTATTGAACGGCGAGCATCTAGATATCTGATAAAACAATCCCTGCAGATACGATAAAACAACCCACCGAAAATACTTTTCAACATATATCTATGAACAGGGCATGTAAGGCTAAGCAAATTTCAAAAGCTTTGGTTGAAGGTGATGCAACAAAGCAATATACATTATTGTGGAGGTATGCTGCAGAATTAAGGAGGGTCAATACAGGGAACACCTACAAAATTAATGTTACCAGAGTTGCTCCAACAATTCAACCCAGATTGGGCTGCTTTTATTTTTGCTTTGATGGAGTAAAGAAGAGATTCACTACTGCTTGCAGGCCATTCATTGGTGTTGATGGATGTCACCTCAAGACAAAATATGGAGAAACCTTGCTTGTTGTTGTTGAAAGGGATCCCAACGACCAATATTACCCCTTGGCTTTTGGTGTATGTGAGACTGAGACAAAGGAGCCATGGAGGTGGTTCCTGACCTTGCTTTTGGAAGACATTGGACAAGACAAAAGAGGGTATTCATATCAGACCAACAAAAGGTACTTTTCAGATCTATATATTTTTTTAAATTCATCCTTAAGTTATGTAGTTGTGTTTTGATTTGGTCCTTGAATATGTCAATTTGTTTTGAACTAGGTCCTTTAATATGTCAATTTGTTTTAAATTCATCCCTAAGTTATGTAATTGTGGATTTCATCTGTGTATTATTTCTGTTTGCTTGAAATAGGTCCCTTATTTTATTGTTTATTTTGATTTGAAGGGCTTAATTCCTGTATTTGAGGAGATGTTTGAGAGAGTGGAGCATAGGCTTTGTCTTAGGCATTTATATGCCAATTTCAAAAAGAAGTTTGGTGGTGGCACACAGATCAGAAATTTGATTATGGCTGCAGCAAAGGCCACATATATACAAGCATGGGAAGCAAAGATGAAAAAGTTGAAGGTGTTTAATCCTAAGGCTTGGGAGTGGTTGATCAAAATACCTACAAAATCATAGTGTAAGCATGCTTTCTCATTCTATCCCAAATGTGATGTGCTAATGAATAATGTATCTGAAGCTTTTAATATCATAATACTAGTGGCTAGGGATAAACCAATCTTAACCATGTGTGAATGGATAAGAAACTACCTTATGAATAGAAATTCTAAATTAAGTGAAAAAGTTTATAGTTGGGAACATAGGATAATGCCAAGACCTAGAATTAGGTTAGATAAAGAAGTAGAAAATGCTGGTAATTGGATTCCAAACTAGTCTGGTGATACTACTTGGCAAGTTGAACATATCCATAACAAACATATCATCATAGTTGAAACTTCTAAAAGAACTTGTACCTATAACTTTTGGGAATTGGTAGGCATACCATGTAGACATGCAGTTGATGCCTTAGGCTTTAGGAGCCAACACCCTGAAGACTATGTAGATAACTGTTATTCTAAAGAAACATATGTGGCATGCTATGATTTGAATGTTATCCCAATTAATGGCCAAGACATGTGGCCTGAGGTTAATACTGAGGAGATGTCGCCTCCATCATACAAAAGAGGCACTGGTAGGCCAAAGAAATTAAGGAGGAGGGAACCTGATGAGGACCCTTACAAAGGAATGACACAGACATCTTATTGTTATACCAACTGTGGTGTACATGGCCACAATGCAAGGAGTTGTTCAGTTATGGTGCCTGACCTTGAAGCTCAGAAAAGAAAGGTATTAACTTAACTCAATTATGTATTCTTACTAACCGTTTGTAAGTGATATTGATTGAATCACTCTGTGTGCATAAAAAACCAAAGAAAAATGCTACACAAACAACACAACCTGGATCTGTAGCAGAACAAACAACACATGCTGAAAAATGAAGCTTCTATTGAACAACAACAACCTCAACATGAACCTCCAACTGAAGAACAGTCAGAAACACAATGTGGTGTTGACCAAGAGTTTGGAATGCTTGCAGCAGATCTTTGTGCAGCTTTTGAAAGAACACAACCTCAACCCAATGTCAATGATCTCACTTCCCAAATTCCAGCTCTAATTCAAGTTGCTAGTGACCATGCTCTAACTGTTGAGGTTGCATCCGTAATGGTTTCATAAGGGGTTGGTGACTCACAACCAAACTACATTCTCTCTACACCTGTTCAAGAGATTGAGCCTACACCTAATGAACCTGTTCATGCACCTCCTCCTAAGGAACCTATTTCTGCGCCTCCTAAACCAATTGAGTATGCTACTGACTAATTGACTTAATGTTTATGTTCTCAGTTTTATTGATATTGGCCTAATTGTACTTGTTCTATTGTGTCTTTGTAGGCAAAACAACCCAAACAAAAGGTTGCAAGGAAGTTGGAGTTGAGGAAAAGTGATAGAGCAAGGGTACTCAGATGCAAAAATCTCAAGGGAGAAGGAAGTAACCCTGCTCAAGGGAGAAGTAAGTAACCCTGCACAAGGGTACCATGAAAATTGTAGACATTGGACTTGTTTTGACTTATGTTTTTTGAACAACATTACTACAATGGTGTACTTAAGCCTTGTTGTTTTCTATTATGTATTTTAATTACAATACTACTTTGCCTTTAGCCTTAGAGTTTGAACCTTTATGTTTTGGATACAAGTATGTATATATATATATATATATATATATATATATATATATGGGCCGGCCCCATGCAATAACAACAAGGTCTACAGCACAGGCCCCAAATATTGGAGGGCCCCAAATTTTGAAAGGTGCAATTTTTTTTCATTAATATTAATAATCATAAAAAAAATTTATAAAACAAAACAAATATATATGATAAAAACTCAATACATAAAAAATGAGATGGATCAAAAGTCAAAATAATTATAATTAAATTTATTTTTAATTAATATATAATTATATTTTTATATGTCATTTTAAATTATTTTAATTGTATTTTTTTTTTAAATTAGCCCATTTTTTAAATTAGAACGGGGCCTCCGGATTGGTTGAGCCGACCCTGATATATATATATATATAGTTTGTTCTATGCACAATTGAAATGACGTATTACCAATTTGGCGTTTATACAAATTATCAAGTTTGGTTTATACACAATTCAAAACAAGAGGAGCAATATAATTGCATACATATAGTGTCCAAAACCAAAACATCTTTTTCATTCATCATAAGGTACATGGACCAATCTTAAAATACATTAATGTTGCAAGGACTAAAAACAAAAAACAGAAATATACACCTACAAATGGGATTCACCGCTATTTGTGATATGCAAAGAAGAACCCTCATGACACAACCAACAATAGCTTCAAGAGAGTCGTTTTTCTCTTCTCCTTCTCCAACTTAATCTTCATCTTTGCCTTTTTGCCAATCTCAATCTCCTTAACAATGGACCCTAAATCCTTCAACATTTCCGAGAAGTTGCAACCACTTGAACTTCTAAGATCACTAGCTGGATTTCGTTCAAGGTCATCGTCTCAAATGAACAACTTGCAACCAGACATTAATCCTGAATTTTGACACTTCCAAAATCTTCTTTTAGGGTTTTCAACAGAGTTTGACATAAACATTTTCATGCTTCTATTGCAACCACAAACCGATGCTTAAACGTGATGAGAGTTGACAAACGAAAAAGAAACCAGTGTCATGGATGTTGAAGGTGCAAAGAGGAACAACAAGAAACAAATGACGAAGATGAAAAGAAGGAGAAGCAAAGAAAAATGTACTTTATTTATTTATTTGGTTTCTCTTTAATAAACTGTAAATACTATTTTCACGTGTTATAAAAAAAAAAAAAACAAATGCTGAAACATAATCTAGGTCATTACCGTCTGTCAAATCAGTTTTTTTTTTAACATCGCATTTACTACATAGACTAAAGCCAAAGAAAAATGAACATATAAAAATTAAAAAAAAAAATTCAAAATCAAAAACCAAAAACAAAGAAGAAAACATTATTTATGCCTAAGCTGTTACAGAAATAGCATTATCTTCCGTTGGAGACGGAAAACATTTCTCGCTCAAAATCTACAAAGCAAACCCTAGAAGTCTTGATTTAACTCTCCCAGATTACATTCCAAACAATCACCACAACTCACAAGGTATGTACTATTTCTCAGATTCATTTTTTTATTGTTGCAGCTTACCACAATCATTACCAATCCAATTTCTAGGTTTTTTTCATTGCAGTTTATCTCTCCCGATTTGTAAAATTGCTTAAGAAATGATGCTACCATTTAAGAGAATGAGCTCGTTGAGTTGATTTTAAAGATAAAATGAGATATTTATACTTAGATTGAAGGAGTAATTGCTGAAAATAATTTCGTTTAGGTTTTTTTCCCTTCAGATTAGGTACTTATCCGAATGTCTGATTCTGCTGGTGTTGGTGAGATATTGATTCCCCCGACGACGAAAAGAATAAAACTCGACGAGAGTGAAAATGAAGACAGGCTCAATGACTTACCCAAAAGCATTATCCTTCACATATTGTCTTTTTTAAACACCAAAATTGCAGTTCAAACCTGCGTTTTATCCACGAGATGGAAGGATCTCTGGAAACGTATTCCGTCTGTTACGTTGCATTCTTCCAACTGTCGAGCTTCCAAGAAATTCGCCAAATTAGCGTCTAAGGTTTTATCTCTCCGCGATTCCTCTATCTCATTGCAAACTCTTGATTTTAGGGGTGTTCACGGTCACTTTGAGCCTGAAGTTAAAAGGATTGTGGATTATGCCCTTTCACACAATGTCCAGCGATTAGGACTTTGTATCAATGGTGACATTGCACAAATTCCACCTAGCCTGTTTTCATGTCAGACTTTAACATTTCTTAAGCTTTCTATTTTCCATAGCGGTCATGAAACATTGTTTCCTAAATCGCTCAATTTGCCGGCATTAACCAACTTGCAGCTAGGCAATTTTACATTTGGTGTTGACGATAATGACCGTGCCGAGCCATTTTCAAATTTTAACCGGTTGAATAGTTTGCTCATTTGCGATTGTACTGTGATGGGTGCACGAACTCTTTGCATATCAAGTGTGACACTTGTCAATTTAACTATATATAATCACAAATACATCTTTTACGGCATTGATCTATGCACTCCCAGTCTTTGTAAGTTAGTTTTTGCCGGTACTCCTTATCAGAAACTATCTGGAAGCAATGTTTCTTCTCTTAGACATGTAGATATTGATGCAGAAGTATCTCCGTATAAAGAGGAGCCTCCTTTGCTTCTATTCAGTTGGCTGCTAGAGCTTGCTAATATAAAATCATTGACGGTCACTCCAGCTACTCTTCAGGTAGGTACCTTAACTTACCATGTTTGAAACTATTTCTTACTTTCTTCTTAAGATGCTTTATTTTATTTTTTATTTTTTAAATTCGAGAAGAAATTATTTATTTACTTAAGAACTATTTTAACAGTATCTCCGATCAGAATTGAATGAAACTATCCCCAGGTGCTTTCCACTCCTAAACCCGGGGCCACGAACAAGGTATGTCTAACCCAACTTTCAGAAGACTTCTCACGTGTCACGATATAAAAAGCCTTGGGGGCAATTGCTCTAGGCCAGTCCTAAACTTGAAGTTCTGAAGGGCCTAATTTAAGCCATCTCATAAATACCATTATCGACATAGAAACATATATGATTTCTCTGACTCATAACTCACTCCATCTCCAATACTAAAAAACTAACTTGAGTATCGAAGTCTTAACCTTACAAATCCACCCACACACCGTAACTGAGCAACGCGCATCACCTCAGGGTAGAGTTGCATAAATAATCCTGGTTCCAACACAGAACAAATAATCACATTAATATTTGATAAAAATATTTTGTGAACGTTAAGCTACTTCGATGTAGTTTAGTTGAATATGTTGAATTGTAATTCCTTGTGTCGAAGCAGGTTGATCGACAAAAGTAAGAAAGTGTCGAACACTTGTAGTTGTAAAGAATAAAAAAAGTCCAAGTTTAGAAGCAGGGAGAAACTCTACAGAAAATCTCTTCTCCTATTTTTCTCTAAAATCTTAATTTTGCTTTCTTCCCTAATTTAAATTTTCTCCTTTCCTTGTCACTGTGTAGAGATAATCATCTTGCAACCAATGTTGGTTGATTAACTCGAGTGAAAAGTGAAGAACAAGAGAGAATTCGATTGGCGTAATTGATTCTTATTCATCAATATTGATTCGAAATTATTCAAAGTCTTGGATTTAATTATAACAGAATAAATATTATAATTCAATCATTTAACATTATATATATATTTTTAAAAATACTTTATTTTAATTGTATAAAATAAATTTAAAAAAAATATTTAATGGCACTCAACCAAAATTCATGTATAATTAAAAATTATCAAAATAATTTTATAGATATTTTTCAATAAGTGTAAGATGTATTTTTAATTTGAGATTGAGAGAATATTAAAAATAAAAAAGAAACAATGGTTTGTAATTTTCTAAGAAAATGTTTATTACTACCTCCGTTCTTTTTTATAAGAGATAACTCATTTTTTAGGTTTATTAAATAACCAATGTATTTGGTCGATTTATAGATTAAATACATTAATTATTCAATGAACCCAAAAAGTGAATTGTCTCTTATATAAAGGAACGGAGGTAGTAATAAGTTGCTATAGAAACAACATCTATTATCTTTCGTTCTGGACGAAAAACATTTCTCGCTCAAAATCTACAAAGCAAACCCTAGAAGTCTTGATTTAACTCTCCCAGATTACATTCCAAACAATCACCACAACTCACAAGGTATGTACTATTTCTCAGATTCATTTTTTTATTCTTGCAGCTTACCACAATCATTACCAATCCAATTTCTAGGTTTTTTTCATTGCAGTTTATCTCTCCCGATTTGTAAAATTGCTTAAGAAATGATGCTACCATTTAAGAGAATGAGCTCGTTGAGTTGATTTTAAAGATAAAATGAGATATTTATACTTAGATTGAAGGAGTAATTGCTGAAAATAATTTCGTTTAGGTTTTTTTCCCTTCAGATTAGGTACTTATCCGAATGTCTGATTCTGCTGGTGTTGGTGAGATATTGATTCCCCCGACGACGAAAAGAATAAAACTCGACGAGAGTGAAAATGAAGACAGGCTCAATGACTTACCCGAAAGCATTATCCTTCACATATTGTCTTTTTTAAACACCAAAATTGCAGTTCAAACCTGCGTTTTATCCACGAGATGGAAGGATCTCTGGAAACGTATTCCGTCTGTTACGTTGCATTCTTCCAACTGTCGAGCTTCCAAGAAATTCGCCAAATTAGCGTCTAAGGTTTTATCTCTCCGCGATTCCTCTATCTCACTGCAAACTCTTGATTTTAGGGGTGTTCACGGTCACTTTGAGCCTGAAGTTAAAAGGATTGTGGATTATGCCCTTTCACACAATGTCCAGCGATTAGGACTTTGTATCAATGGTGACATTGCACAAATTCCACCTAGCCTGTTTTCATGTCAGACTTTAACATTTCTTAAGCTTTCTATTTTCCATAGCGGTCATGAAACATTGTTTCCTAAATCGCTCAATTTGCCGGCATTAACCAACTTGCAGCTAGGCAATTTTACATTTGGTGTTGACGATAATGACCGTGCCGAGCCATTTTCAAATTTTAACCGGTTGAATAGTTTGCTCATTTGCGATTGTACTGTGACGGGTGCACGGACTCTTTGCATATCAAGTGTGACACTTGTCAATTTAACTATATATAATCACAAATACATCTTTTACGGCATTGATCTATGCACTCCCAGTCTTTGTAAGTTAGTTTTTGCCGGTACTCCTTATCAGAAACTATCTGGAAGCAATGTTTCTTCTCTTAGACATGTAGATATTGATGCAGCAGTATCTCCGTATAAAGAGGAGCCTCCTTTGCTTCTACTCAGTTGGTTGCTAGAGCTTGCTAATATAAAATCATTGACGGTCACTCCGGCTACTCTTCAGGTACCTTAACTTACCATGTTTGAAACTATTTTTTACTTTCTTTTTAAGATGCTTTATTTTATTTATTTTTTTAAAATTCAAGAAGAAATTATTTATTTATTTAAGAACTATTTTAACAGTACCTCCGATTACGATTAGAATTGAATTCCGTAATTGACTTGCATTAGAGACTAATTCACTTACATCCCTATTTGCTTAGGTTCTCTACTTAATTCCTAATCTGTTGAGGCTTAATCTAGATTTCTTGCGTAAGCTGAAGTCATTGAAAGTGAGAATGGAATAAATTTTTTATGGATTTCGCATGACAATAAGGGATGCCAAGTTACAGAAAGCCAAGTCAAAGAGAGAAGCTGCTAGGATACGAAAAGCATTTAAAGATGGATTGGAACCATCTCCTATACCTGATGGAATAGTGGAGTTCTTGCTTCGAAATTCACCCTTAGCAGAAGTTGAGTTTATAGATAGGCGGCCTTATGAAGAGAAGCGATTATAATAATCGGTTTGTTTCTTGTTTTCTTCTATGTTTCTGATCTTCAATGTCTTTTAGGTCATAACTACTTTGTAGTGGATAAATTATAAGTCTACTAGATAAAGAAATAACTTCTACATATATATACTGACATGATTGTGTCCTAGTCTCAACTTAAGTGGATGTTCTATTGCATGGATTATATTACTTGTTGGTACTCTGAAAATGTGCTTGTGCATTGCTTCTTTAATCATCTGAAGTACCAATTTGAATTAACTTCTAGCTTATAAGCATTAGCCGCTAACATGTAAAAAAAGCTAGTGTGCATTTGAATCACATATAAGACTCATTTTGGAATTATTATCAAGCTTACACTGGGATAGTTAATAGTTTATGACAAAAAACAATTATAAATTTATTGATATTCATGGAGAACTTTACTTATGAAACCTGGAGTTGAGCTTATGTATGTCGTCATATAAATAAATGTTAGGTTTAATGGCACTTTTGGTCCTTTTAGTTTGAGCGTTTTAAACAATTGGTTCCTCTATTACAAAACCAGCGATTTTGATCCTTAATTTTGATTGCATTTTGATTTGTGGGGTCCCCTATCCAATTGGTTTATGTGTCAACTTCATTAATGAGGTGACAAATATTATTTGGATCTATGTCGACAATTCAATAATATTTTGATTTTCACATGGATATTTTAATTTAAAAAATATTAAAAACATTGTTTTAATTAAAAAAATAATTTATAAAATGCTGAAAACAATTGTGCTTCATCGTGTTTCATCTTCTTCTTCTCCTCCATCGTGTTTCTTCATTTTCTTCTCTCCTCCATCGTCTGCCTTAAAATCGTGTTTCATTATTCCTGGATAAAACCAAAATCGTTTAAATCCCAGTTTGTCGTTTCTATTAAAGATATTGCAGCAATTTGTGTTAGCCATTTAAGCAGATCTTCAAATCAGTCGAGGTACGTTTGCAAGTGTGGCCTTGATGCTCCATTGATGACGACATGGACAGATGCTAACCCAGATCACCGTTTCTATGGATGTGAGATGTATAAGGTATAAGGATCTTCATTGATGTTTACAAATTCAATGCTAATGCTCTGGTATTAGATGAGATTTATTCAACTTCATCACCATTGATGCTTAGAGATTCAAGATTACAAGAAATGCAATCACTTTGTTTGGTTGGATGAGGAGATGAATCTTAGGGCAAAATATTTAATCTCTGCTTTATTAAAGAACATAAATGAAGAGAAGGCGACAGTTAAATCGTACAAAGTAAAAGAGGAAGAATTGAAGATGAAAGTGAAGATGTTGAAGAAACAGTTGAAGATAAACTGGATGTTGTTTGTTATGTTGTTTGCATTTGTTGGGACAACATTAATGAAATAGGTTGTAGATGAGTAGGTTTTAGGTTGTGTTTCTATATTGTTTGATATAGTGGTATAAGGTGGATTATAATACATTTTGATTGAAATTAATGGTATTATTCAAGTTGTTGGTATTGCTCATATTTTTTACTTGTAATTTATACTTCATACTACTATTGTTCAAGTTGTTGTTATTGCTCATAATTTGGACCTGTCATTTTTAATGCATATTGCATATTGTTCAAGTTGTTTGCATCTGCTCATAATTTGGACCTGTAATTTGTATTGCATTAAGCATATTGTGTATAAGTTGGATCTGTAATTTGGACTGCAATTTGCACAAGGTATGTAACAACCATAATACTTAACATTAACCTTGTTTGAACATTAATATTTGAATAACCAAAATAAAATCCAAGGCACTACTTGAGTCGAAATGAAACTACTTAAGTCATAAACTACTTAAGTCATAAGTACAACCAAAATAAGTCATAAACTACTTAAGTCAAAACGGAACTATTCTTGAGTAGGTTGAGGTACTTGTGAACTTTGAGCAATTTCTGTTTGCTTTTCTTTGGACTTTATGGTTTCCTTTCCACCTTTCACTTTCTTAGCATTCTTTAGCTTATAACCACCATTTGGAATTGCCCTGTCAGCTGCCATTTTCCCCTATAGCTCCTCTTATAGAGCACCATATTTTGCACATGTGACAGTTGAAAATCTCCTTGATAGTATGTGAGAATTTCTAGGTTTATCAATTGTCTTGTTCCTCTATTTTTCTAGCCTACCTATGGCTTTCTTCATCACCGGTGGTGCCAATGTATTCAAATCATCTCCATTTGTTGGATACACAATGTTTGAGTAAGTGTCCATAAATGTAGATTTCCTAAACGAAATAGAGCAAGTGTTCAGAAACAAAACAAAACAAGTTTCAATAAAGAAAATAGAGCTAGTGTATATGCAATTCAGTCATACCTATAACATGTAGAAACATAATCCTTAGGTTGTTTCTTGACGTTTCATATACATGCAATTACATGACAACAAGGTATACCAGACAAGTTCCACTTTCTACATGAGCATGTTTCTTTTTTTCCAGATCCACACAATATGTTTCAATGTCATTGGTGGCACCAAATATTGATAGGTCATCATCACCATGCCATTTAGGACTCCACCCTTGTGCTTGCTTCTTATTCTTCTTAATAACCAGCTAATTTTAGGACACATGGATACAATGTAGCCATATAATAACTCCTTCTGACTTGTCATCCTCTTGGTTATGTAATGCTTGATGTCTTCCAATATAGTGATAATAGGATTGTCCATATGCTTCAATATTATCCTATTGAATGCTTCACACATGTTGTTCACTTGTAAGTCACACTTTGAATATATTCTGAAGTGTGATCTGCTCCAATGGCAAGCAGGGACATCCAACATATCTTTCCATGCATCTTTTTTCATTGCCTTCATTCTTTGCATTACCCTTTCCCATGTTGGAATTTTGTTGCCCTAGCAGCTTCCCACAATACTTCCTTTAATTCCAAACCAGGGTGTTTCTTCTTCCTATTTCCATATAAGTGCTTCACACACAATCTGGACTCCACATTGACATTGATGCCTTGAACAGCTGAAACTAGTCCCTGTCATTTGAAAGTTGAACTCTAAGTATATGTAAACAAATAAATACATAAGTATATGTAAATAAGTAAATCATAAGTATAAGTCTTTTACCTTTTGCTGATCTGATATAAATGCATATGACCTCTAATTGTATCCTTCTAAATCATGTAGAAGAAAGTCTACAAACCATTGCCATGAATATTTTGTTTCAGCTTCAGCTACAACATATGCAATTGGAAAATTTTGGTTATTGCAATCCCTCCCTACTGCTGCCATTAATTACACACCATAATACCTTTTTAAGAAACAAGCATCCAACCCAATAAGAGGCGTACATGTCTTTGCAAAAACTGTCTTGCAAGCCTCTAAACAAACATAAATTTTTTCAAACACACGGTTGCCATTACTATCAGCACATTGTATTACAACAATACTATTTAAATTTGATTTCAATAACTTCTGTCCATAACTTCTCAAATGAGTGAATTGCTCAATACCAGCCCCTTACACCAACTCCATTGCTTTCCTTTTGGCCATATATGTTTGATCATGTGATAGTTTCACTCCTCATCTCTCAATAACTTCATCTATGAGGCCTGATGGTGTCATATGAGGATTATGTCTAAGGATGTTTGCAAACCTGTTGGCAAGCCACTTTGTCTTTGCACTTCGGTTTTTAGCAGTTATATTATATGGCATGTATGATCTTCAATTAACACAACTACAAATAGACATTTCGTAATACCAATTTTACAACAGTCATAGTGTTAACCGTGGTAATTGTTTATTTCTGGGCACTTTTTTTGGTATTTACTAAAAGACATGTCACAACGGTCAAATGAAGCAACCATGTGAAAGGTACACAAAGTGAAATGATTTGAATTCCAGCACATACAATTATCCATTTATCGTGATAAAAATGTGATAAACCATGTATATCACCACAATTTTTATTACCAACCATGATGAAAGGCGGTACTTATTTATATATAAGCGAAATTATCTCTCGCTTCATTACATAACAGTCGTCTCTCTCAAAACAAACCCTTAAAACTCTTTCACTCGTCTCTCTTCAAACGAAATGATAACAACTTTGTCACTCGTTTCTCTCATATGGAAACCACACAACGAAACCATAACATCAAATCTTAGCCAATGGGTATTTACAGGTTCATTTTCTCTATAGTTTTTTTTTTTAATCTGTTTCAATAGCTTGTTTCATGATGTATAACTTTCTTCTTGTTTTGACTTGTAGGTATGGATGCTTGTTTCAATAAAGAGGATGGAGCTAAAGTTTGCGTTGTAAATTTTTAGGTAGGGATGTTAAGTTTGTTGCTCTAACTTTAGCTTCATCCTTATTTCATTGTAGACACGCCATTATGGGACATGTATGGTATGTTTCTGAAGCATTCTATGATTTAATATGTTGTATTTGTTGTTTATGGTTTGTTGTTGATGAATGTTGTTGTTAATGTTTATTTAAAAGATGATTTTATTATATATTATGTGGTTTGAGTGTTTTCCAATCCCTTACCGAATATATAACTTTCAAAACTACATTAGCAAATTGTGATATGATAGATAAAGTTATGTTAGAAAACAAGTACACGTTCAATTCTTGACAAGAATTCTTCACACCGTTAACTGCATATTGTTCTTTGACAGTTAGAACTTGATTTAGTGATTGTAGGTCTTCAACCGTCTCCCTCTCCACCTCTAATATTGTTTACAAAGTAGATAATATTTTTCAAAAAGAAATAGAGGTGAAGGCAGGGGCGGTTGAATAACTAGGATCATTAAACCAAGTTTTTACTGTTAAAGAACAAAATACAGATAAGGTGTTGAAGAACTCTTGTCTAGCGTTGAACGTGAACATGTACTTCTAATATAACTTAATTTGTTATATTATAATTATCTAGTTCATATTAAAAGGTTATATGTTTAGTAAGCATTGACAAAATAAGCATTCCACATAAATTATAATAAACTGAAGTCTATATATCACAACAGTTATTTAACACAACTGTTGTTAAATAGGTTTCATTTAAGAATATCACAACGGTTGTTTAAAGTAACCTTTGTAGTAGGTAGCGCGCTACGTAGATACAATCACAGCCGCACGTTTGTGGTGGAAAGCATAAAACATAGAATCACACCTTACCTCACAACGGTTGGACCAACGTGGTGGTTTCCCATTTCCAACCGTTGTGATAGGTGTTTTCCGTAGTAACGAAACTCACTACTTGCCAAAACTGGTGACTAATCCTTTTGGTAAATCTCATGTAGAACTTACAACCATCAGTGCATTTAACCATAATCCTTTTGGAGTCATTCTTCTTAATGAAGGCATTCTTCTAATTTTCCATGCCATAGTCCTTGACAACATCCCTTATCACTTCTTTGTTGGTAAATATCATCCCTAGTTGAAACATCATTCCCTGACCAGGCTTATAGATATGGTACTTCATTCCCTCATTATAATCATCACTCCCTGGAGGTGTATATAAATGGTCTGAATCCCCACTCTCATCATGAACCATCTCAGCCTGGTCTTTCTTGTTTTGGCATCTAGAAATCTCGCTTAAAGTCTCTTGGGGAAGTACCTTAGTCCTATGCATCTCATTCTCCTCATATTCTTCACTAATTTGAAACTCATTATCCTCAAAACTACCCTCACTTGCAATATAATCCTCAGTAATACCTTCTTGCGTTGTTTCATTATTAACATCAACGTTAGTATCATTAGTCACTTCTTTAGCAACAACATTAAGATCATTAGTCACTTCTTCAACAACAACATTAGGATCAGTAGTAACTTCTTCAACAACACCATTAGGATCATCTTCACCATTTACCTTAATGTTAGCATCTAATTCACCATTATCCTCAAGAACATCTACACTTTTAAACCCAATACATTGTACGTCATCTTCACTATCATCCTCAATGTTAGCATCTACTTCACTATCATCAACAATCTCAGGAATCCCCACATTATGCTCCACATACACATCTATTACATCATAGCCTACAACATCTTTTGAAAATTGTAGTACATCCTGATCATTGTTCAAGGGTCTACTCCGTTGTTACGGGATGAGAGAAGAAAAAAGGACCCGAGAAGCAGTTGCAACCACTATAGACTTCTTTCTCTCATAGAGACTTCTGAGGGATGTCATGGATATTGTAAAACAAAACTAAGTCAATTAGCTACCACAAAATGTATAATGTTACCTAGGTAACACAAAGTAAATTTTCAATCCTCGCCAAAAAGTTATCTCATTTCTTCAGTGAGAGGCATGCAATATAGCTCGGGAGTTTATGAGTTTTCTTTGCTTATTGGTTGCTCATACTTCCTTGGGATCTTTCCACTCCTTGAAACTCAGGTGTTCCCAGAAGGTCACCAAGTCCTCTTTCATTGACTCTTCTTTCAGGGTTAATTTCTCATCGGTGAGAGCATAATTAAGAAAGTCTCGGTTAAAATGGTTCCAAGCCTAATACTTCATAACATTTTATTTGCACTAGAGGAAGAGGAAGTAGAACAACCAACAAGAGCAGGAGTCTCATCACTAGCTTCACAAAAAATTGAATGAGACCCCAGCTTTAAAGGAGTCACTCGAATGTAATGGTCTTTTATATTTTTCCAATTCTCCATATAGACACTAAACATCTTTGTCAATTGAAAGAAATAAATGATCCCCTATCCAAAAAAGGAATTCTTTGAAGTTCGGGACACAAATAATAAATTAAAGAAAAGCCTTATGGAGAACACCGTCTCCTGATGCTCGCACCAATATTGAAAGGACTTAGGAAGTAGCAATATCCAAGTGGTTCAACAATTCCTCTTCAGACACGGAGAAGGGAAATTTGAATCTTAAACAAGCGAAGAGACACTCGCACAAGGGAATAAAACACATGTTGTAATGGCTACAAATTATTTTGCCCTTATCGGTACGAGAGACTGTCCAATCAGAAGAAGTACCCACTTCAATATGGGCTTCTTCCATCTTTTTCGCCTAACTAAATATGGAAATCGTTCACATAAAAAAAAGTTTAGAGTTCGGTGGTGGCATCAAATCTGCACGTCCCTAATTCACCATGTATTCCCAACTATCACATAAATGATAACGCCAACCAGAAACTTGATTGTTACTTCTAAAGAGAAGGTGTTCTTTAATCTTTTCAACATTAGGATCTCGGACATGCGCCGCTTTGAAGGACCTAGTGAAATAAAAAGTTCTTGGTTTATTTTAGGAATCAATGACTGTTTCCATTTTGTTGTAGACTTGGAGACATGAAGCTAAATGAGCAATTGCTTCCACATAAATCAGAGTGTGGTAATTCCTCTCCCCGTTCCCCTTATGAGGGCTAGAATGGTCACTTACATTCTCAATAAAACCTAATCAGTTCCAAAACTATCACTTAGAACTATTAAATTAAGGATATTGACTTCCGAGGGTTCATTGTAACACCCCAAATTTGTAAGAATATTTATTTAATTTATTTAAATATAATATTCGTGAATTTTAGTGAATTTTGGTGGTTTGTGTTGACGTCGGTATTTTGTGGAGTTTTGGTTATTTATTTAAATAATAGTATATAATATAGAATATATTGTATTATTATTTATTTTAAATAATATTAGAAGGATTAAGGGTAAATTGGACTTTTAAGGAGGAGTTAGTGAGGGTAAGATTGGGAAAGCCCATTTTAGGAGCCCAAGGGTTAGGTTTAACAAAAAGGAGAATTTGAGAGGAATAAGATTCATTTTTGTTAGACCGTGAAAAGAAGGGAAAAGGCCAGAGCTCTGAGGAAAGAGGGAAAAGCCTAGGATTCGAGAAGGTTTCCAAGAATTAAAGAAAGAAAGATTGGAATCGACAATCTAAGGTATGGGGAATATTGCCTTTCATTGTTTTCGATATAGGAATTCGATGTGTTTAAAGCGGATTTTGAGGTTTATGTGGGGATGTGAAGGTTTATGTGATTTTGAGGTTTAGGATAATGTAATGAATCGGCCAAATAGTCGAAGGTTTTGTGCCTTTGTTGCCATAATGCCTTAGGAATGTTTTTGGGGTAAATGAGGCAGAACCCGTAAGGATTTTGGGGTCTGATGTGCTACTGGTGCGTAGCAGCGATTGCAGAAAATCGCGACCTCGCTAAGCGAAGGAATCCTTTCCAAAGCGGATATTCGCCCCAGACTCGTTGGGTGAACAACGCAGCGAATGCGCGATGACGCTGTTTGAGATACTGGGATGGAATTTTAAAAATGGTTTTAGTTCGCAAAGCGAACTTCCTAGCGAATACTCGCTAGGCGAATAGAGGGTAGTGAGGAGAGACAGAATGGGGGTTCCTATGGTTTTTGTATGGGATTTTGGGGTTCGCTGGTAGATCGCTAGGCGAACACCAAAGCGAACAAGTTCGCAAAGCGAACTCCATAGCGAACGCCTGCTGTTCGCGAATTTGTTTTATGATTCTTGTGATGTCTTGATGCTTTGAGTTGTGATTTTTCTGATGAACTACCATGATTATATTGATGATTATGAGACTATGATTCATGATGTTTTGATGAATAGATGATGATATGATTAACATGAGATTTTGATGAATGATGATGCACGTAATGACTTTTATTGATGATGATGATACTGATGTTGCGTATCAGGCATTCATAGCATTCCAGACTTCAGTCTATTGTGGCTTCAATCCCATTGTGTGGATGTAAGGTAATTTTGACGTGCTTCAGTTCTTGTGTAGAATCGATCTTAATGACGGGGATCTTTGGAGGGTGATGGCCTAGTGTCCATCGACTTTGATGAATCGGTACCACATGGATGAGTCTTGTTGTGCATTGCATTTATTTGGCATTGATGTGATTTATGATATCGTGATTTTTGATGTTTTCCTTGTGATGACCCTGATGATGTTGTATATGATAATGACGCCATTTTATGCATATCTTGTTTTTATATTGATTATAATGAATTGTGATTACTCACCTTGGCTGTTTGAATGTTGCCTCCACGTGGGTAAAGTGTAGATGATCAGGCTTAGCTGTGGATGTCTTCGAGGATATTTGGAGTTATTTTGCTTTTGGTCGATGTAGAGGGTCTTGATCTGATATTGTAACATCGGGTTGGGTCGTTGAGTCGAACCATGTTGAGTTGTTATTTTGTTGTTATTTCTGAAGGATTATGGCTTTTATTGGAAAATATTTTTATTTGAATTATTGAGTTCCGTTGCTATTTGATGGCTTTTTGATTTAATCTGAGGAAAACCCGTTGTTTACGGAGCAACTGTTTTATTTGAGTTTATTGAGAAATGTGCACCCTTTGAGGTGGTTCTGATTTTTTTTACTCTGATATTATGATTATTCTACTGCGATATTTGTGGGGTAGAAAAGAGTGTTACATTAGTGGTATTAGAGCATGTCGGTCCGTCCGACCAGGTTTTACTCGATGTCAGTCCCTTATCAGTCGACGAATGTGTGTACACTATCAATGTTTTGTTTCTTCTAACCTTGTTGGTGGTGTGCAGGATGGCTAGAAGAAATGGTCTTGCTATTGCTGATGCGTTGGAGTTGATTGCTCAAGTAGTGGCTCAGAACAACCAGAATGGTGGAGTTCCGAATGAGTTTCGTGCTTTGGGGAAGTTTCAGAGGAACAATCCACCGACTTTTGAGGGTACTCATGATCCAGCAAGTGCACACAAGTGGCTGAAGGCGATCGAGAAGATCTTCCGGGTTATGGGGGTGTACTGATGAGCAACAAGTTCAGTTTGGAATGCATATGCTGTCAGAAGAGGCCGAGGATTGGTGGGATAACACCCGTCAGAGACTCACAAATGTTGGCACTGTGATAACTTGGGATGTGTTTAAGCAGGATTTTCTGGGAAAGTATTTTCCAGAGGATGCTCGTGGCAAGAGAGAAGTGGAATTCCTTGAGCTGAAGCAAGGAGACATGACTGTGGCGGAGTATGCCGCGAAGTTTGAGGCACTGGTGAAGTTCCGTCTGCACTACAATCGTGCTGATGCTGAGATGTCCAAGTGTCTCAAGTTCGAGAATGGGCTGAGAACGGAAATTAAGTAGGGTATTGGGTATCAACAGATCCACATGTATGCTGAGTTGGTGGACAAGAGCAGAATCTACGATGAGGATAACCGAGCTCGATCTGCTCACTACAAGCAATTGAGTGAGAAGAAAGGGAAGTATAGGGGGAAGCCTTATACAACTTCAGCTGACAAAAGGAAGCAGAAGGCTTCAGAGTGGGAAAAAGATAAGTGGGGGAGCAACTCCCGCTTCTGGGAAGTGTTATAAGTGTGGCGAGCAAGGCCACCGTACTGATGTTTGCACCAACAGTGTGTTGAGGTGCTACAGATGTGGCAAGAATGGTCATAGAGCTACTGACTGCAAGGACGATCGTCCAACCTGTTTCAATTATGGAGAAAAGGGTCATATCAGTACCCAATGTCAAAAGCTGAAGAAGACCACTACTGCCGCTCAGACTAGTGGTCAGGTGTTTGCTTTGAGTGGTGCAAAAGTGCCAGAGAAGGACAACCTGATTCGAGGTACTTGTTTTATTAATAATATCGAGTTGGTTGCTATTATTGATACTGGTGCTACTCATTCTTTCATCTCGCTTGAATGTGCTAATAGATTGGGTTTGAAGTTGTCTGATGTGAATGGGAATATGGTAATAGAAACTCTAGCTAATGGTTCTGTTACTACTACCCTTGTGTGTTTGAGATTCCTTTGACGATTTTGGGAAGAGTTTTGTGATGGATTTGGTGTGCTTACCCTTGAACCAAATCGATTTAATCCTTGGAATGAACTGGTTGGAGTTCAACCATGTTCACATCAACTATTATAATAAGATTGTGGAGTTTCCTGAGTTTGGTGATAGTGGAGAGTCGATGTTCTTGTCTGCTAGGCAAGTAGATGAACTTATGGAAGATGAAGCCCTGGTGTTTGCAATGTTTGCATCGTTGCAGATTGATCGTGAAGATGCGAGTGTCGACTTACCTGTTGTATGTGAATTTCCAAATGTGTTCTCGGATGACATCAGTGATTTGCCTCCAGAACGTGAAGTAGAGTTTGCAGTGGACTTAATACTAGGTATGAGTCCAATGTCAATGGCTCCTTATCGGATGTCAGCTTCTGAGTTAAGTGAATTGAAGAAACAACTGGAAGAATTGCTTGAGAAGAAGTTTGTTCGAGCGAGTGTTTCTCCGTGGGGTGCCCCTGTGTTGCTAGTAAAGAAGAAAGATGGTAGCATGAGGTTGTGTATTGATTATTGGCACTTGAATAATGTGACTATTAAGAATAAGTATCTGCTCCCGAGAATTGACGATTTGATGGATCAGCTGGTAGGCACTAGTGTGTTCAGTAAGATTGATTTGAGGTCTGATTATCATCAGATTCGTGTTAAGCCTGATGATATCTCGAAGACGGCTTTCAGGATGAGTTATGGTCACTATGAATACACTGTGATGCCATTTGGTGTATCCAATGCACCTGGTGTGTTCATGGAGTACATGAATCAGATTTTTCATGAGTATTTGGATAAGTTTGTGGTGGTGTTTATCGATGATATCTTGATATATTCCAGATCTAAAGAAGAATATGCTGAGAATTTGAGAACTGTGTTGCAAGTATTGAAGGAGAAGAAGTTGTATGCAAAGCTGTCCAAGTTTGAGTTTTGGTTGAAGGAAGTGAGTTTTCTTGTCCATGTAATTTCAAGTGGCGGGATTGCTGTTGATCCCTATAAAATTGATGTTGTGTTATAGTGGGAGACTCTGAAGTCTGCTACCAAGATACGAAGTTTTTTGGGATTGGCGGTTTACTACCGCAAGTTTATCGAAGGCTTTTCTAAGTTGGCATTACCTTTGACTCAGTTGACTCAAAACGGTCAAGCTTTTGTGTGGGATATAGCTTGCGAAAAGAGTTTTATGGAATTGAAGAAGAGGTTGACGACCGCTCCAGTGTTGATTTTGCCTAATCCGAGCGAATCTTTTGTGGTGTATTGTGATGCGTCGAAGATGGGTCTTGGTGGAGTATTGATGTAGAATGGACAAGTTGTTGCATATGCTTCGAGACAATTGCGAGTTCATGAGACGAATTATCCTACACATGACTTAGAATTGGCCGTTGTGGTGTTTGTATTGAATATTTGGAGACATTATCTGTTTGGCTCTAAGTTTGAAGTGTTCAGTGATCATAAAAGTCTGAAGTACTTATTTGATCAGAAAGAATTGAATATGAGGCAGAGAAGGTGGTTAGAGTTGTTGAAGAATTTTGATTTTGATTTGAGTTATCATTCGGGCAAAGCAAATGTAGTGGCTGATGCATTGAGCAGGAAGTCGTTGCATATGTCGATGCTTATGGTGAATGAATTGGAATTAATTGAGCAATTCCGAGATTTGAGTTTGGTATGTGAAGAGACCTCTGACAGTGTGAAGTTGGGAATGTTGAAGTTGACTAGTGGTATTCTGGAAGAAATCAGAGTGGGACAACAATCTGATTTAAAGTTGGTTGACCGATTGACTTTGATTAACCAAGATAACAGAGGATCTTGGGATAGCCATTTACCGTTGATTGAGTTCACATACAATAATAGTTTTCATGCTAGTATTGGAATTGCGCCCTATGAAGGTTTGTATGGGAGAAGGTGTAGGACTTCTTTGTGTTGGTATGAGTTAGGTGAGAGTGTTGTACTCGGACCTGAGATTGTGCAAGAGACGACCGAGAAGATTAAGATGATCCAAGAAAGGATGAGAGCGTCACAGAGTCGCCAGAAGAGCTACCATGATAAAAGAAGGAAGACACTTGAATTCCAAGAGGGAGATCACGTGTTTTTGAGGGTAACGTAAGTGACTGGTGTGGGTCGAGCTTTGAAGTATAGGAAGCTCACTTCATGTTTTGTTGGTCCATATCAAATCTTGCAGAGGATAGGAGAGGTAGCCTATCAAATTGATTTACCGCCGTCACTTGCGAATTTGCATGACGTGTTCCATGTGTCTCAGTTGAGGAAGTACATTTCGGATCCGTCGTATGTGATTCAGATGGATGATGTACAAGTGAGGGATAACCTGACAGTGGAAGCATTACCTGTGCGGATAGATGGTCGATATATGAAGCAACTGCGGGGTAAATACATAGCTTTGGTGAAGGTGTCGTGGGGTGGACCAGCTGGCGAAAGTTGGACTTGGGAACGTGAAGATCAGATAAGGGAGTCGTACCCGACTCTATTTCCTGGAGGTAATTTTCGAGGGCGAAAATTCTTTAAGTCGGGGAGAGTTGTAACACCCCAAATTTGTAAGAATATTTATTTAATTTATTTAAATATAATATTCGTGAATTTTAGTGAATTTTGGTGGTTTGTGTTGACGTCAGTATTGTGTGGAGTTTTAGTTATTTATTTAAATAATAGTATATAATATAGAATATA
Source organism: Lathyrus tuberosus (assembly GCA_022829125.1). Taxonomy (NCBI): domain Eukaryota; kingdom Viridiplantae; phylum Streptophyta; class Magnoliopsida; order Fabales; family Fabaceae; genus Lathyrus; species Lathyrus tuberosus. Next base: position 2,950,959 of record JALAZF010000613.1, read on the forward strand.
TTGTATTATTATTTATTTTAAATAATATTAGAATGATTAAGGGTAAATTAGACTTTTAAGGAGGAGTTAGTGAGGGTAATATTAGGAAAGTCCATTTTAGGAGCCCAAGGGTTAGGTTTAGCAAAAAGGAGAATTTGAGAGGAATAAGATTCATTTTTGTTAGACCGTGAAAAGAAAGGAAAAGGCCAGAGCTCTGAGGAAAGAGGGAAAAACCTAGGATTCGAGAAGGTTTTCAAGAACTAAGGAAAGAAAGCTTGGAATCGACAATCTAAGGTATGGGGAGTATTGTCTTTCATTGTTTTCGATATAGGAATTCGATGTGTTTAAAGCGGATTTTGAGGTTTATGTGGGTTTGTGAAGGTTTATGCGATTTTAAGGTTTATGATAGTGTAATGAATCGGAAAAATAGTCGTAGGTTTTGTGCCTTTGTTACCATAATTCCTTAGGGATGTTTTGGGGATGTTTTTTTGGGTAAATGAGGCTGAACCCGTAAGGATTTTGGGGTCTGATGTGCTACTGGTGCGTAGCAGCGATTGCAGAAAATCGCGACCTTGCTAAGCGAAGGAATCCTTCGCAAAGCGAATATTCGCCCCAGACTCGCTGGGCGAACATCGCAGCGAATGCGCGATAACGCTGTTTGAAATACTGGGATGGAATTTTAAAAATGGTTTTAGTTCGCAAAGTGAACTTCCTAGCGAATACCTTCCCTAGGCGAATAGAGGGTAGTGAGGAGAGACAAAATGAGGGTTCCTCTGATTTTTGTATGAGATTTTGGGGTTTGCTGGCAGCTCGCTAGGCGAACACCAAAGCGAACAAGTTCGCAAAGGGAACGCCTACTGTTCGCGAATTTGTTTTATGATTCTTGTGCTTTCTTGATGTTTTGAGCTGTGATTTTTCTGATGAACTACCATGATTATATTTATGATTATGAGAATATGATTCATGATGTTTTGATGAATAGATGATGATATGATTAACATGAGATTTTGATGAATGATGATGCACGTAATGACTTTTATTGATGATGATGATAATGATGTTGTGTATCATGCACTCATAGCATTCCAGACTTCGGTCTATTGTGGCTTCAATCCCATTGTGTGTATGTGAGGTAATTTTGACGTGCTCCGGTTCCTGTGTAGAATCGATCCTAATGACGGGGATCTTTGGAGGGTGATGGTCTAATGTCCATCGACTTTGGTGAATTGGTACCACATGCATAAGTCTTGTTGTGCATTGCATTTATTTGGCATTGATGTGATTTATGATATCGTGATTTTTGGTGTTTTCCTTGTGATGACCCTGATGATGTTGTATATGATAATGACACTATTTTATGCATATCCTGTTTTTATATTGATTATAATGAATTGTGATTACTCACCCTGCCTGTTTGAATGTTGCCTCCACGTGGGTAACGTGCAGATGATCAGGCTTAGTTGTGGATGTCTTCGAGGACTTTTGGAGTTATTTTGCTTTTGGTAGATGTAGACGGTCTTGCTCTGATATTATAACATCGGGTTGGGTCGTTGAGTCGAACCATGTTGAGTTGTTATTTGGTTGTTATTTCTGAAGGATTATGGCTTTTATCTGAAAACCTTTTGATTTGAATTATTGAGTTCCGCTACTATTTGATGGCTTTTTTATTTAATCTGAGGAAAACCTGTTGTTTACGGAGCAACTATTTTATTTGAGTTTATTGAGAAATGTGCACCCTTTGAGGTGGTTCTGATTTATTTACTCTGATATTATGATTATTCGGCTGCAATATTTGTGGGGTAGAAAAGGGTGTTACATTCATCATGGGGAAATCAAGATTCTCATAAATAATTGAAATGGTAGAGTCACCACCACCAACTCCCTTCACGTTTCCAGGCACACCCACTAGGTTACCCATGAAAGACACCAAAAAGGACAAAAGGTAAAAGGTAATGTAAGAAATGGTACCTAAGAAAGAAGAGGAAGCAAAAGACACTAATCAAAACAAAGAAAGATCAATAATGTGGGAACCCCAACAAAGAAAAGGACATTTGGAAACAAAGATCGCCAAAATGAGAAATGCATAATAGAAGATGTCACAAAAGTTGCACGGGAAAAAAACAAAGGAAAACAAAATTTGTATAAAGTACTAAAGTAGCCATTATATAAGAAAGGGGAATAAAATGAACGTCATAGAACATGAGGGAATGGAAAATTAATAATTCATGGTTCATATGGAACCTTGAAAACACATGTATACTCAAGTGCACTTGAATATCCTAAGTTGTTGCGCCACAACCTAACATTTGAGCGTAGAACCACGTGTAGGACATTTGAAAAAAATGTCTCAATGATTGGACAAACATTTAATGAAACTATCCCCAGGTGCTTTCCACTCCTAAACCCGGGGCCACGAACAAGGTATGTCTAACCCAACTTTCAGAAGACTTCTCACGTGTCACGATATAAAAAGCCTTGGGGGCAATTGCTCTAGGCCAGTCCTAAACTTGAAGTTCTGAAGGGCCTAATTTAAGCCATCTCATAAATACCATTATCGACATAGAAACATATATGATTTCTCTGACTCATAACTCACTCCATCTCCAATACTAAAAAACTAACTTGAGTATCGAAGTCTTAACCTTACAAATCCACCCACACACCGTAACTGAGCAACGCGCATCACCTCAGGGTAGAGTTGCATAAATAATCCTGGTTCCAACACAGAACAAATAATCACATTAATATTTGATAAAAATATTTTGTGAACGTTAAACTACTTCGATGTAGTTTAGTTGAATATGTTGAATTGTAATTCCTTGTGTCGAAGCAGGTTGATCGACAAAAGTAAGAAAGTGTCGAACACTTGTAGTTGTAAAGAATAAAAAAAGTCCAAGTTTAGAAGCAGGGAGAAACTCTACAGAAAATCTCTTCTCCTATTTTTCTCTAAAATCTTAATTTTGCTTTCTTCCCTAATTTAAATTTTCTCCTTTCCTTGTCACTGTGTAGAGATAATCATCTTGCAACCAATGTTGGTTGATTAACTCGAGTGAAAAGTGAAGAACAAGAGAGAATTCGATTGGCGTAATTGATTCTTATTCATCAATATTGATTCGAAATTATTCAAAGTCTTGGATTTAATTATAACAGAATAAATATTATAATTCAATCATTTAACATTATATATATATTTTTAAAAATACTTTATTTTAATTGTATAAAATAAATTTAAAAAAAATATTTAATGGCACTCAACCAAAATTCATGTATAATTAAAAATTATCAAAATAATTTTATAGATATTTTTCAATAAGTGTAAGATGTATTTTTAATTTGAGATTGAGAGAATATTAAAAATAAAAAAGAAACAATGGTTTGTAATTTTCTAAGAAAATGTTTATTACTACCTCCGTTCTTTTTTATAAGAGATAACTCATTTTTTAGGTTTATTAAATAACCAATGTATTTGGTCGATTTATAGATTAAATACATTAATTATTCAATGAACCCAAAAAGTGAATTGTCTCTTATATAAAGGAACGGAGGTAGTAATAAGTTGCTATAGAAACAACATCTATTATCTTTCGTTCTGGACGAAAAACATTTCTCGCTCAAAATCTACAAAGCAAACCCTAGAAGTCTTGATTTAACTCTCCCAGATTACATTCCAAACAATCACCACAACTCACAAGGTATGTACTATTTCTCAGATTCATTTTTTTATTCTTGCAGCTTACCACAATCATTACCAATCCAATTTCTAGGTTTTTTTCATTGCAGTTTATCTCTCCCGATTTGTAAAATTGCTTAAGAAATGATGCTACCATTTAAGAGAATGAGCTCGTTGAGTTGATTTTAAAGATAAAATGAGATATTTATACTTAGATTGAAGGAGTAATTGCTGAAAATAATTTCGTTTAGGTTTTTTTCCCTTCAGATTAGGTACTTATCCGAATGTCTGATTCTGCTGGTGTTGGTGAGATATTGATTCCCCCGACGACGAAAAGAATAAAACTCGACGAGAGTGAAAATGAAGACAGGCTCAATGACTTACCCGAAAGCATTATCCTTCACATATTGTCTTTTTTAAACACCAAAATTGCAGTTCAAACCTGCGTTTTATCCACGAGATGGAAGGATCTCTGGAAACGTATTCCGTCTGTTACGTTGCATTCTTCCAACTGTCGAGCTTCCAAGAAATTCGCCAAATTAGCGTCTAAGGTTTTATCTCTCCGCGATTCCTCTATCTCACTGCAAACTCTTGATTTTAGGGGTGTTCACGGTCACTTTGAGCCTGAAGTTAAAAGGATTGTGGATTATGCCCTTTCACACAATGTCCAGCGATTAGGACTTTGTATCAATGGTGACATTGCACAAATTCCACCTAGCCTGTTTTCATGTCAGACTTTAACATTTCTTAAGCTTTCTATTTTCCATAGCGGTCATGAAACATTGTTTCCTAAATCGCTCAATTTGCCGGCATTAACCAACTTGCAGCTAGGCAATTTTACATTTGGTGTTGACGATAATGACCGTGCCGAGCCATTTTCAAATTTTAACCGGTTGAATAGTTTGCTCATTTGCGATTGTACTGTGACGGGTGCACGGACTCTTTGCATATCAAGTGTGACACTTGTCAATTTAACTATATATAATCACAAATACATCTTTTACGGCATTGATCTATGCACTCCCAGTCTTTGTAAGTTAGTTTTTGCCGGTACTCCTTATCAGAAACTATCTGGAAGCAATGTTTCTTCTCTTAGACATGTAGATATTGATGCAGCAGTATCTCCGTATAAAGAGGAGCCTCCTTTGCTTCTACTCAGTTGGTTGCTAGAGCTTGCTAATATAAAATCATTGACGGTCACTCCGGCTACTCTTCAGGTACCTTAACTTACCATGTTTGAAACTATTTTTTACTTTCTTTTTAAGATGCTTTATTTTATTTATTTTTTTAAAATTCAAGAAGAAATTATTTATTTATTTAAGAACTATTTTAACAGTACCTCCGATTACGATTAGAATTGAATTCCGTAATTGACTTGCATTAGAGACTAATTCACTTACATCCCTATTTGCTTAGGTTCTCTACTTAATTCCTAATCTGTTGAGGCTTAATCTAGATTTCTTGCGTAAGCTGAAGTCATTGAAAGTGAGAATGGAAGAAATTTTTTATGGATTTCGCATGACAATAAGGGATGCCAAGTTACAGAAAGCCAAGTCAAAGAGAGAAGCTGCTAGGATACGAAAAGCATTTAAAGATGGATCGGAACCATCTCCTATACCTGATGGAATAGTGGAGTTCTTGCTTCGAAATTCACCCTTAGCAGAAGTTGAGTTTATAGATAGGCGGCCTTATGAAGAGAAGCGATTATAATAATCGGTTTGTTTCTTGTTTTCTTCTATGTTTCTGATCTTCAATGTCTTTTAGGTCATAACTACTTTGTAGTGGATAAATTATAAGTCTACTAGATAAAGAAATAACTTCTACATATATATACTGACATGATTGTGTCTAGTCTCAACTTAAGTGGATGTTCTATTGCATGGATTATATTACTTGTTGGTACTCTGAAAATGTGCTTGTGCATTGCTTCTTTAATCATCTGAAGTACCAATTTGAATTAACTTCTAGCTTATAAGCATTAGCCGCTAACATGTAAAAAAAAGCTAGTGTGCATTTGAATCACATATAAGACTCATTTTGAATTATTATCAAGCTTACACTGGGATAGTTAATAGTTATGACAAAAACAATTATAAATTTATTGATATTCATGGAGAACTTTACTTATGAAACCTGGAGTTGAGCTTATGTATGTCGTCATATAAATAAATGTTAGGTTTAATGGCACTTTTGGTCCTTTTAGTTTGAGCGTTTTAAACAATTGGTTCCTCTATTACAAAACCAGCGATTTTGATCCTTAATTTTGATTGCATTTTGATTTGTGGGGTCCCCTATCCAATTGGTTTATGTGTCAACTTCATTAATGAGGTGACAAATATTATTTGGATCTATGTCGACAATTCATAATATTTTGATTTTCACATGGATATTTTAATTTAAAAAATATTAAAAACATTGTTTTAATTAAAAAAATAATTTATAAAATGCTGAAAACAATTGTGCTTCATCGTGTTTCATCTTCTTCTTCTCCTCCATCGTGTTTCTTCATTTTCTTCTCTCCTCCATCGTCTGCCTTAAAATCGTGTTTCATTATTCCTGGATAAAACCAAAATCGTTTAAATCCCAGTTTGTCGTTTCTATTAAAGATATTGCAGCAATTTGTGTTAGCCATTTAAGCAGATCTTCAAATCAGTCGAGGTACGTTTGCAAGTGTGGCCTTGATGCTCCATTGATGACGACATGGACAGATGCTAACCCAGATCACCGTTTCTATGGATGTGAGATGTATAAGGTATAAGGATCTTCATTGATGTTTACAAATTCAATGCTAATGCTCTGGTATTAGATGAGATTTATTCAACTTCATCACCATTGATGCTTAGAGATTCAAGATTACAAGAAATGCAATCACTTTGTTTGGTTGGATGAGGAGATGAATCTTAGGGCAAAATATTTAATCTCTGCTTTATTAAAGAACATAAATGAAGAGAAGGCGACAGTTAAATCGTACAAAGTAAAAGAGGAAGAATTGAAGATGAAAGTGAAGATGTTGAAGAAACAGTTGAAGATAAACTGGATGTTGTTTGTTATGTTGTTTGCATTTGTTGGGACAACATTAATGAAATAGGTTGTAGATGAGTAGGTTTTAGGTTGTGTTTCTATATTGTTTGATATAGTGGTATAAGGTGGATTATAATACATTTTGATTGAAATTAATGGTATTATTCAAGTTGTTGGTATTGCTCATATTTTTTACTTGTAATTTATACTTCATACTACTATTGTTCAAGTTGTTGTTATTGCTCATAATTTGGACCTGTCATTTTTAATGCATATTGCATATTGTTCAAGTTGTTTGCATCTGCTCATAATTTGGACCTGTAATTTGTATTGCATTAAGCATATTGTGTATAAGTTGGATCTGTAATTTGGACTGCAATTTGCACAAGGTATGTAACAACCATAATACTTAACATTAACCTTGTTTGAACATTAATATTTGAATAACCAAAATAAAATCCAAGGCACTACTTGAGTTGAAATGAAACTACTTAAGTCATAAACTACTTAAGTCATAAGTACAACCAAAATAAGTCATAAACTACTTAAGTCAAAACGAAACTATTCTTGAGTAGGTTGAGGTACTTGTGAACTTTGAGCAATTTCTGTTTGCTTTTCTTTGGACTTTATGGTTTCCTTTCCACCTTTCACTTTCTTAGCATTCTTTGGCTTATAACCACCATTTGGAATTGCCCTGTCAGCTGCCATTTTCCCCCTATAGCTCCTCTTATAGAGCACCATATTTTGCACATGTGACAGTTGAAAATCTCCTTGATAGTATGTGAGAATTTCTAGGTTTATCAATTGTCTTGTTCCTCTATTTTTCTAGCCTACCTATGGCTTTCTTCATCACCGGTGGTGCCAATGTATTCAAATCATCTCCATTTGTTGGATACACAATGTTTGAGTAAGTGTCCATAAATGTAGATTTCCTAAACGAAATAGAGCAAGTGTTCAGAAACAAAACAAAACAAGTTTCAATAAAGAAAATAGAGCTAGTGTATATGCAATTCAGTCATACCTATAACATGTAGAAACATAATCCTTAGGTTGTTTCTTGACGTTTCATATACATGCAATTACATGACAACAAGGTATACCAGACAAGTTCCACTTTCTACATGAGCATGTTTCTTTTTTTCCAGATCCACACAATATGTTTCAATGTCATTGGTGGCACCAAATATTGATAGGTCATCATCACCATGCCATTTAGGACTCCACCCTTGTGCTTGCTTCTTATTCTTCTTAATAACCAGCTAATTTTAGGACACATGGATACAATGTAGCCATATAACAACTCCTTCTGACTTGTCATCCTCTTGGTTATGTAATGCTTGATGTCTTCCAATATAGTGATAATAGGATTGTCCATATGCTTCAATATTATCCTATTGAATGCTTCACACATGTTGTTCACTTGTAAGTCACACTTTGAATATATTCTGAAGTGTGATCTGCTCCAATGGCAAGCAGGGACATCCAACATATCTTTCCATGCATCTTTTTTCATTGCCTTCATTCTTTGCATTACCCTTTCCCATGTTGGAATTTTGTTGCCCTAGCAGCTTCCCACAATACTTCCTTTAATTCCAACCCAGGGTGTTTCTTCTTCCTATTTCCATATAAGTGCTTCACACACAATCTGGACTCCACATTGACATTGATGCCTTGAACAGCTGAAACTAGTCCCTGTCATTTGAAAGTTGAACTCTAAGTATATGTAAACAAATAAATACATAAGTATATGTAAATAAGTAAATCATAAGTATAAGTCTTTTACCTTTTGCTGATCTGATATAAATGCATATGACCTCTAATTGTATCCTTCTAAATCATGTAGAAGAAAGTCTACAAACCATTGCCATGAATATTTTGTTTCAGCTTCAGCTACAACATATGCAATTGGAAAATTTTGGTTATTGCAATCCCTCCCTACTGCTGCCATTAATTACACACCATAATACCTTTTTAAGAAACAAGCATCCAACCCAATAAGAGGCGTACATGTCTTTGCAAAAACTGTCTTGCAAGCCTCTAAACAAACATAAATTTTTTCAAACACACGGTTGCCATTACTATCAGCACATTGTATTACAACAATACTATTTAAATTTGATTTCAATAACTTCTGTCCATAACTTCTCAAATGAGTGAATTGCTCAATACCAGCCCCTTACACCAACTCCATTGCTTTCCTTTTGGCCATATATGTTTGATCATGTGATAGTTTCACTCCTCATCTCTCAATAACTTCATCTATGAGGCCTGATGGTGTCATATGAGGATTATGTCTAAGGATGTTTGCAAACCTGTTGGCAAGCCACTTTGTCTTTGCACTTCGGTTTTTAGCAGTTATATTATATGGCATGTATGATCTTCAATTAACACAACTACAAATAGACATTTCGTAATACCAATTTTACAACAGTCATAGTGTTAACCGTGGTAATTGTTTATTTCTGGGCACTTTTTTTGGTATTTACTAAAAGACATGTCACAACGGTCAAATGTAGCAACCATGTGAAAGGTACACAAAGTGAAATGATTTGAATTCCAGCACATACAATTATCCATTTATCGTGATAAAAATGTGATAAACCATGTATATCACCACAATTTTTATTACCAACCATGATGAAAGGCGGTACTTATTTATATATAAGCGAAATTATCTCTCGCTTCATTACATAACAGTCGTCTCTCTCAAAACAAACCCTTAAAACTCTTTCACTCGTCTCTCTTCAAACGAAATGATAACAACTTTGTCACTCGTTTCTCTCATATGGAAACCACACAACGAAACCATAACATCAAATCTTAGCCAATGGGTATTTACAGGTTCATTTTCTCTATAGTTTTTTTTTTAATCTGTTTCAATAGCTTGTTTCATGATGTATAACTTTCTTCTTGTTTTGACTTGTAGGTATGGATGCTTGTTTCAATAAAGAGGATGGAGCTAAAGTTTGCGTTGTAAATTTTTAGGTAGGGATGTTAAGTTTGTTGCTCTAACTTTAGCTTCATCCTTATTTCATTGTAGACACGCCATTATGGGACATGTATGGTATGTTTCTGAAGCATTCTATGATTTAATATGTTGTATTTGTTGTTTATGGTTTGTTGTTGATGAATGTTGTTGTTAATGTTTATTTAAAAGATGATTTTATTATATATTATGTGGTTTGAGTGTTTTCCAATCCCTTACCGAATATATAACTTTCAAAACTACATTAGCAAATTGTGATATGATAGATAAAGTTATGTTAGAAAACAAGTACACGTTCAATTCTTGACAAGAATTCTTCACACCGTTAACTGCATATTGTTCTTTGACAGTTAGAACTTGATTTAGTGATTGTAGGTCTTCAACCGTCTCCCTCTCCACCTCTAATATTGTTTACAAAGTAGATAATATTTTTCAAAAAGAAATAGAGGTGAAGGCAGGGGCGGTTGAATAACTAGGATCATTAAACCAAGTTTTTACTGTTAAAGAACAAAATACAGATAAGGTGTTGAAGAACTCTTGTCTAGCGTTGAACGTGAACATGTACTTCTAATATAACTTAATTTGTTATATTATAATTATCTAGTTCATATTAAAAGGTTATATGTTTAGTAAGCATTGACAAAATAAGCATTCCACATAAATTATAATAAACTGAAGTCTATATATCACAACAGTTATTTAACACAACTGTTGTTAAATAGGTTTCATTTAAGAATATCACAACGGTTGTTTAAAGTAACCTTTGTAGTAGGTAGCGCGCTACGTAGATACAATCACAGCCGCACGTTTGTGGTGGAAAGCATAAAACATAGAATCACACCTTACCTCACAACGGTTGGACCAACGTGGTGGTTTCCCATTTCCAACCGTTGTGATAGGTGTTTTCCGTAGTAACGAAACTCACTACTTGCCAAAACTGGTGACTAATCCTTTTGGTAAATCTCATGTAGAACTTACAACCATCAGTGCATTTAACCATAATCCTTTTGGAGTCATTCTTCTTAATGAAGGCATTCTTCTAATTTTCCATGCCATAGTCCTTGACAACATCCCTTATCACTTCTTTGTTGGTAAATATCATCCCTAGTTGAAACATCATTCCCTGACCAGGCTTATAGATATGGTACTTCATTCCCTCATTATAATCATCACTCCCTGGAGGTGTATATAAATGGTCTGAATCCCCACTCTCATCATGAACCATCTCAGCCTGGTCTTTCTTGTTTTGGCATCTAGAAATCTCGCTTAAAGTCTCTTGGGGAAGTACCTTAGTCCTATGCATCTCATTCTCCTCATATTCTTCACTAATTTGAAACTCATTATCCTTAAAACTACCCTCACTTGCAATATAATCCTCAGTAATACCTTCTTGCGTTGTTTCATTATTAACATCAACGTTAGTATCATTAGTCACTTCTTTAGCAACAACATTAAGATCATTAGTCACTTCTTCAACAACAACATTAGGATCAGTAGTAACTTCTTCAACAACACCATTAGGATCATCTTCACCATTTACCTTAATGTTAGCATCTAATTCACCATTATCCTCAAGAACATCTACACTTTTAAACCCAATACATTGTACGTCATCTTCACTATCATCCTCAATGTTAGCATCTACTTCACTATCATCAACAATCTCAGGAATCCCCACATTATGCTCCACATACTCATCTATTACATCATAGCCTACAACATCTTTTGAAAATTGTAGTACATCCTGATCATTGTTCAAGGGTCTACTCCGTTGTTACGGGATGAGAGAAGAAAAAAGGACCCGAGAAGCAGTTGCAACCACTATAGACTTCTTTCTCTCATAGAGACTTCTGAGGGATGTCATGGATCTTGTAAAACAAAACTAAGTCAATTAGCTACCACAAAATGTATAATGTTACCTAGGTAACACAAAGTAAATTTTCAATCCTCGCCAAAAAGTTATCTCATTTCTTCAGTGAGAGGCATGCAATATAGCTCGGGAGTTTATGAGTTTTCTTTGCTTATTGGTTGCTCATACTTCCTTGGGATCTTTCCACTCCTTGAAACTCAGGTGTTCCCAGAAGGTCACCAAGTCCTCTTTCATTGACTCTTCTTTCAGGGTTAATTTCTCATCGGTGAGAGCATAATTAAGAAAGTCTCGGTTAAAATGGTTCCAAGCCTAATACTTCATAACATTTTATTTGCACTAGAGGAAGAGGAAGTAGAACAACCAACAAGAGCAGGAGTCTCATCACTAGCTTCACAAAAAATTGAATGAGACCCCAGCTTTAAAGGAGTCACTCGAATGTAATGGTCTTTTATATTTTTCCAATTCTCCATATAGACACTAAACATCTTTGTCAATTGAAAGAAATAAATGATCCCCTATCCAAAAAAGGAATTCTTTGAAGTTCGGGACACAAATAATAAATTAAAGAAAAGCCTTATGGAGAACACCGTCTCCTGATGCTCGCACCAATATTGAAAGGACTTAGGAAGTAGCAATATCCAAGTGGTTCAACAATTCCTCTTCAGACACGGAGAAGGGAAATTTGAATCTTAAACAAGCGAAGAGACACTCGCACAAGGGAATAAAACACATGTTGTAATGGCTACAAATTATTTTGCCCTTATCGGTACGAGAGACTGTCCAATCAGAAGAAGTACCCACTTCAATATGGGCTTCTTCCATCTTTTTCGCCTAACTAAATATGGAAATCGTTCACATAAAAAAAAGTTTAGAGTTCGGTGGTGGCATCAAATCTGCACGTCCCTAATTCACCATGTATTCCCAACTATCACATAAATGATAACGCCAACCAGAAACTTGATTGTTACTTCTAAAGAGAAGGTGTTCTTTAATCTTTTCAACATTAGGATCTCGGACATGCGCCGCTTTGAAGGACCTAGTGAAATAAAAAGTTCTTGGTTTATTTTAGGAATCAATGACTGTTTCCATTTTGTTGTAGACTTGGAGACATGAAGCTAAATGAGCAATTGCTTCCACATAAATCAGAGTGTGGTAATTCCTCTCCCCGTTCCCCTTATGAGGGCTAGAATGGTCACTTACATTCTCAATAAAACCTAATCAGTTCCAAAACTATCACTTAGAACTATTAAATTAAGGATATTGACTTCCGAGGGTTCATTGTAACACCCCAAATTTGTAAGAATATTTATTTAATTTATTTAAATATAATATTCGTGAATTTTAGTGAATTTTGGTGGTTTGTGTTGACGTCGGTATTTTGTGGAGTTTTGGTTATTTATTTAAATAATAGTATATAATATAGAATATATTGTATTATTATTTATTTTAAATAATATTAGAAGGATTAAGGGTAAATTGGACTTTTAAGGAGGAGTTAGTGAGGGTAAGATTGGGAAAGCCCATTTTAGGAGCCCAAGGGTTAGGTTTAACAAAAAGGAGAATTTGAGAGGAATAAGATTCATTTTTGTTAGACCGTGAAAAGAAGGGAAAAGGCCAGAGCTCTGAGGAAAGAGGGAAAAGCCTAGGATTCGAGAAGGTTTCCAAGAATTAAAGAAAGAAAGATTGGAATCGACAATCTAAGGTATGGGGAATATTGCCTTTCATTGTTTTCGATATAGGAATTCGATGTGTTTAAAGCGGATTTTGAGGTTTATGTGGGGATGTGAAGGTTTATGTGATTTTGAGGTTTAGGATAATGTAATGAATCGGCCAAATAGTCGAAGGTTTTGTGCCTTTGTTGCCATAATGCCTTAGGAATGTTTTTGGGGTAAATGAGGCAGAACCCGTAAGGATTTTGGGGTCTGATGTGCTACTGGTGCGTAGCAGCGATTGCAGAAAATCGCGACCTCGCTAAGCGAAGGAATCCTTTCCAAAGCGGATATTCGCCCCAGACTCGTTGGGTGAACAACGCAGCGAATGCGCGATGACGCTGTTTGAGATACTGGGATGGAATTTTAAAAATGGTTTTAGTTCGCAAAGCGAACTTCCTAGCGAATACTCGCTAGGCGAATAGAGGGTAGTGAGGAGAGACAGAATGGGGGTTCCTATGGTTTTTGTATGGGATTTTGGGGTTCGCTGGTAGATCGCTAGGCGAACACCAAAGCGAACAAGTTCGCAAAGCGAACTCCATAGCGAACGCCTGCTGTTCGCGAATTTGTTTTATGATTCTTGTGATGTCTTGATGCTTTGAGTTGTGATTTTTCTGATGAACTACCATGATTATATTGATGATTATGAGACTATGATTCATGATGTTTTGATGAATAGATGATGATATGATTAACATGAGATTTTGATGAATGATGATGCACGTAATGACTTTTATTGATGATGATGATACTGATGTTGCGTATCAGGCATTCATAGCATTCCAGACTTCAGTCTATTGTGGCTTCAATCCCATTGTGTGGATGTAAGGTAATTTTGACGTGCTTCAGTTCTTGTGTAGAATCGATCTTAATGACGGGGATCTTTGGAGGGTGATGGCCTAGTGTCCATCGACTTTGATGAATCGGTACCACATGGATGAGTCTTGTTGTGCATTGCATTTATTTGGCATTGATGTGATTTATGATATCGTGATTTTTGATGTTTTCCTTGTGATGACCCTGATGATGTTGTATATGATAATGACGCCATTTTATGCATATCTTGTTTTTATATTGATTATAATGAATTGTTATTACTCACCTTGGCTGTTTGAATGTTGCCTCCACGTGGGTAAAGTGTAGATGATCAGGCTTAGCTGTGGATGTCTTCGAGGATATTTGGAGTTATTTTGCTTTTGGTCGATGTAGAGGGTCTTGATCTGATATTGTAACATCGGGTTGGGTCGTTGAGTCGAACCATGTTGAGTTGTTATTTTGTTGTTATTTCTGAAGGATTATGGCTTTTATTGGAAAATATTTTTATTTGAATTATTGAGTTCCGCTGCTATTTGATGGCTTTTTGATTTAATCTGAGGAAAACCCGTTGTTTACGGAGCAACTGTTTTATTTGAGTTTATTGAGAAATGTGCACCCTTTGAGGTGGTTCTGATTTTTTTTACTCTGATATTATGATTATTCTACTGCGATATTTGTGGGGTAGAAAAGAGTGTTACATTAGTGGTATTAGAGCATGTCGGTCCGTTCGACCAGGTTTTACTCGATGTCAGTCCCCTATCAGTCGACGAATGTGTGTACACTATCAATGTTTTGTTTCTTCTAACCTTGTTGGTGGTGTGCAGGATGGCTAGAAGAAATGGTCTTGCTATTGCTGATGCGTTGGAGTTGATTGCTCAAGTAGTGGCTCAGAACAACCAGAATGGTGGAGTTCCGGATGAGTTTCGTGCTTTGGGGAAGTTTCAGAGGAACAATCCACCGACTTTTGAGGGTACTCATGATCCAGCAAGTGCACACAAGTGGCTGAAGGCGATCGAGAAGATCTTCCGGGTTATGGGGGTGTACTGATGAGCAACAAGTTCAGTTTGGAATGCATATGCTGTTAGAAGAGGCCGAGGATTGGTGGGATAACACCCGTCAGAGACTCACAAATGTTGGCACTGTGATAACTTGGGATGTGTTTAAGCAGGATTTTCTGGGAAAGTATTTTCCAGAGGATGCTCGTGGCAAGAGAGAAGTGGAATTCCTTGAGCTGAAGCAAGGAGACATGACTGTGGCGGAGTATGCCGCGAAGTTTGAGGCACTGGTGAAGTTCCGTCTGCACTACAATCGTGCTGATGCTGAGATGTCCAAGTGTCTCAAGTTCGAGAATGGGCTGAGAACGGAAATTAAGTAGGGTATTGGGTATCAACAGATCCACATGTATGCTGAGTTGGTGGACAAGAGCAGAATCTACGATGAGGATAACCGAGCTCGATCTGCTCACTACAAGCAGTTGAGTGAGAAGAAAGGGAAGTATAGGGGGAAGCCTTATACAACTTCAGCTGACAAAAGGAAGCAGAAGGCTTCAGAGTGGGAAAAAGATAAGTGGGGGAGCAGCTCCCGCTTCTGGGAAGTGTTATAAGTGTGGCGAGCAAGGCCACCGTACTGATGTTTGCACCAACAGTGTGTTGAGGTGCTACAGATGTGGCAAGAATGGTCATAGAGCTACTGACTGCAAGGACGATCGTCCAACCTGTTTCAATTATGGAGAAAAGGGTCATATCAGTACCCAATGTCAAAAGCTGAAGAAGACCACTACTGCCGCTCAGACTAGTGGTCAGGTGTTTGCTTTGAGTGGTGCAAAAGTGCCAGAGAAGGACAACCTGATTCGAGGTACTTGTTTTATTAATAATATCGAGTTGGTTGCTATTATTGATACTGGTGCTACTCATTCTTTCATCTCGCTTGAATGTGCTAATAGATTGGGTTTGAAGTTGTCTGATGTGAATGGGAATATGGTAATAGAAACTCTAGCTAATGGTTCTGTTACTACTACCCTTGTGTGTTTGAGATTCCTTTGACGATTTTGGGAAGAGTTTTGTGATGGATTTGGTGTGCTTACCCTTGAACCAAATCGATTTAATCCTTGGAATGAACTGGTTGGAGTTCAACCATGTTCACATCAACTATTATAATAAGATTGTGGAGTTTCCTGAGTTTGGTGATAGTGGAGAGTCGATGTTCTTGTCTGCTAGGCAAGTAGATGAACTTATGGAAGATGAAGCCCTGGTGTTTGCAATGTTTGCATCGTTGCAGATTGATCGTGAAGATGCGAGTGTCGACTTACCTGTTGTATGTGAATTTCCAAATGTGTTCTCGGATGACATCAGTGATTTGCCTCCAGAACGTGAAGTAGAGTTTGCAGTGGACTTAATACTAGGTATGAGTCCAATGTCAATGGCTCCTTATCGGATGTCAGCTTCTGAGTTAAGTGAATTGAAGAAACAACTGGAAGAATTGCTTGAGAAGAAGTTTGTTCGAGCGAGTGTTTCTCCGTGGGGTGCCCCTGTGTTGCTAGTAAAGAAGAAAGATGGTAGCATGAGGTTGTGTATTGATTATTGGCACTTGAATAATGTGACTATTAAGAATAAGTATCTGCTCCCGAGAATTGACGATTTGATGGATCAGCTGGTAGGCACTTGTGTGTTCAGTAAGATTGATTTGAGGTCTGATTATCATCAGATTCGTGTTAAGCCTGATGATATCTCGAAGACGGCTTTCAGGATGAGTTATGGTCACTATGAATACACTGTGATGCCATTTGGTGTATCCAATGCACCTGGTGTGTTCATGGAGTACATGAATCAGATTTTTCATGAGTATTTGGATAAGTTTGTGGTGGTGTTTATCGATGATATCTTGATATATTCCAGATCTAAAGAAGAATATGCTGAGAATTTGAGAACTGTGTTGCAAGTATTGAAGGAGAAGAAGTTGTATGCAAAGCTGTCCAAGTTTGAGTTTTGGTTGAAGGAAGTGAGTTTTCTTGTCCATGTAATTTCAAGTGGCGGGATTGCTGTTGATCCCTATAAAATTGATGTTGTGTTATAGTGGGAGACTCTGAAGTCTGCTACCAAGATACGAAGTTTTTTGGGATTGGCGGTTTACTACCGCAAGTTTATCGAAGGCTTTTCTAAGTTGGCATTACCTTTGACTCAGTTGACTCAAAACGGTCAAGCTTTTGTGTGGGATATAGCTTGCGAAAAGAGTTTTATGGAATTGAAGAAGAGGTTGACGACCGCTCCAGTGTTGATTTGCCTAATCCGAGCGAATCTTTTGTGGTGTATTGTGATGCGTCGAAGATGGGTCTTGGTGGAGTATTGATGTAGAATGGACAAGTTGTTGCATATGCTTCGAGACAATTGCGAGTTCATGAGACGAATTATCCTACACATGACTTAGAATTGGCCGTTGTGGTGTTTGTATTGAATATTTGGAGACATTATCTGTTTGGCTCTAAGTTTGAAGTGTTCAGTGATCATAAAAGTCTGAAGTACTTATTTGATCAGAAATAATTGAATATGAGGCAGAGAAGGTGGTTAGAGTTGTTGAAGAATTTTGATTTTGATTTGAGTTATCATTCGGGCAAAGCAAATGTAGTGGCTGATGCATTGAGCAGGAAGTCGTTGCATATGTCGATGCTTATGGTGAATGAATTGGAATTAATTGAGCAATTCCGAGATTTGAGTTTGGTATGTGAAGAGACCTCTGACAGTGTGAAGTTGGGAATGTTGAAGTTGACTAGTGGTATTCTGGAAGAAATCAGAGTGGGACAACAATCTGATTTAAAGTTGGTTGACCGATTGACTTTGATTAACCAAGATAACGGAGGATCTTGGGATAGCCATTTACCGTTGATTGAGTTCACATACAATAATAGTTTTCATGCTAGTATTGGAATTGCGCCCTATGAAGGTTTGTATGGGAGAAGGTGTAGGACTTCTTTGTGTTGGTATGAGTTAGGTGAGAGTGTTGTACTCGGACCTGAGATTGTGCAAGAGACGACCGAGAAGATTAAGATGATCCAAGAAAGGATGAGAGCGTCACAGAGTCGCCAGAAGAGCTACCATGATAAAAGAAGGAAGACACTTGAATTCCAAGAGGGAGATCACGTGTTTTTGAGGGTAACGTAAGTGACTGGTGTGGGTCGAGCTTTGAAGTATAGGAAGCTCACTTCATGTTTTGTTGGTCCATATCAAATCTTGCAGAGGATAGGAGAGGTAGCCTATCAAATTGATTTACCGCCGTCACTTGCGAATTTGCATGACGTGTTCCATGTGTCTCAGTTGAGGAAGTACATTTCGGATCCGTCGTATGTGATTCAGATGGATGATGTACAAGTGAGGGATAACCTGACAGTGGAAGCATTACCTGTGCGGATAGATGGTCGATAGATGAAGCAACTGCGGGGTAAATACATAGCTTTGGTGAAGGTGTCGTGGGGTGGACCAGCTGGCGAAAGTTGGACTTGGGAACGTGAAGATCAGATAAGGGAGTCGTACCCGACTCTATTTCCTGGAGGTAATTTTCGAGGGCGAAAATTCTTTAAGTCGGGGAGAGTTGTAACACCCCAAATTTGTAAGAATATTTATTTAATTTATTTAAATATAATATTCGTGAATTTTAGTGAATTTTGGTGGTTTGTGTTGACGTCAGTATTGTGTGGAGTTTTAGTTATTTATTTAAATAATAGTATATAATATAGAATATATTGTATTATTATTTATTTTAAATAATATTAGAATGATTAAGGGTAAATTAGACTTTTAAGGAGGAGTTAGTGAGGGTAATATTAGGAAAGTCCATTTTAGGAGCCCAAGGGTTAGGTTTAGCAAAAAGGAGAATTTGAGAGGAATAAGATTCATTTTTGTTAGACCGTGAAAAGAAAGGAAAAGGCCAGAGCTCTGAGGAAAGAGGGAAAAACCTAGGATTCGAGAAGGTTTTCAAGAACTAAGGAAAGAAAGCTTGGAATCGACAATCTAAGGTATGGGGAGTATTGTCTTTCATTGTTTTCGATATAGGAATTCGATGTGTTTAAAGCGGATTTTGAGGTTTATGTGGGTTTGTGAAGGTTTATGCGATTTTAAGGTTTATGATAGTGTAATGAATCGGAAAAATAGTCGTAGGTTTTGTGCCTTTGTTACCATAATTCCTTAGGGATGTTTTGGGGATGTTTTTTTGGGTAAATGAGGCTGAACCCGTAAGGATTTTGGGGTCTGATGTGCTACTGGTGCGTAGCAGCGATTGCAGAAAATCGCGACCTTGCTAAGCGAAGGAATCCTTCGCAAAGCGAATATTCGCCCCAGACTCGCTGGGCGAACATCGCAGCGAATGCGCGATAACGCTGTTTGAAATACTGGGATGGAATTTTAAAAATGGTTTTAGTTCGCAAAGCGAACTTCCTAGCGAATACCTTCGCTAGGCGAATAGAGGGTAGTGAGGAGAGACAAAATGAGGGTTCCTCTGATTTTTGTATGAGATTTTGGGGTTTGCTGGCAGCTCGCTAGGCGAACACCAAAGCGAACAAGTTCGCAAAGGGAACGCCTACTGTTCGCGAATTTGTTTTATGATTCTTGTGCTTTCTTGATGTTTTGAGCTGTGATTTTTCTGATGAACTACCATGATTATATTTATGATTATGAGAATATGATTCATGATGTTTTGATGAATAGATGATGATATGATTAACATGAGATTTTGATGAATGATGATGCACGTAATGACTTTTATTGATGATGATGATAATGATGTTGTGTATCATGCACTCATAGCATTCCAGACTTCGGTCTATTGTGGTGTATGTGAGGTAATTTTGACGTGCTCCGGTTCCTGTGTAGAATCGATCCTAATGACGGGGATCTTTGGAGGGTGATGGTCTAATGTCCATCGACTTTGGTGAATTGGTACCACGTGCATAAGTCTTGTTGTGCATTGCATTTATTTGGCATTGATGTGATTTATGATATCGTGATTTTTGGTGTTTTCCTTGTGATGACCCTGATGATGTTGTATATGATAATGACACTATTTTATGCATATCCTGTTTTTATATTGATTATAATGAATTGTGATTACTCACCCTGCCTGTTTGAATGTTGCCTCCACGTGGGTAACGTGCAGATGATCAGGCTTAGTTGTGGATGTCTTCGAGGACTTTTGGAGTTATTTTGCTTTTGGTAGATGTAGACGGTCTTGCTCTGATATTATAACATCGGGTTGGGTCGTTGAGTCGAACCATGTTGAGTTGTTATTTGGTTGTTATTTCTGAAGGATTATGGCTTTTATCTGAAAACCTTTTGATTTGAATTATTGAGTTCCGCTACTATTTGATGGCTTTTTTATTTAATCTGAGGAAAACCTGTTGTTTACGGAGCAACTATTTTATTTGAGTTTATTGAGAAATGTGCACCCTTTGAGGTGGTTCTGATTTATTTACTCTGATATTATGATTATTCGGCTGCAATATTTGTGGGGTAGAAAAGGGTGTTACATTCATCATGGGGAAATCAAGATTCTCATAAATAATTGAAATGGTAGAGTCACCACCACCAACTCCCTTCACGTTTCCAGGCACACCCACTAGGTTACCCATGAAAGACACCAAAAAGGACAAAAGGTAAAAGGTAATGTAAGAAATGGTACCTAAGAAAGAAGAGGAAGCAAAAGACACTAATCAAAACAAAGAAAGATCAATAATGTGGGAACCCCAACAAAGAAAAGGACATTTGGAAACAAAGATCGCCAAAATGAGAAATGCATAATAGAAGATGTCACAAAAGTTGCACGGGAAAAAAACAAAGGAAAACAAAATTTGTATAAAGTACTAAAGTAGCCATTATATAAGAAAGGGGAATAAAATGAACGTCATAGAACATGAGGGAATGGAAAATTAATAATTCATGGTTCATATGGAACCTTGAAAACACATGTATACTCAAGTGCACTTGAATATCCTAAGTTGTTGCGCCACAACCTAACATTTGAGCGTAGAACCACGTGTAGGACATTTGAAAAAAATGTCTCAATGATTGGACAAACATTTAATGAAACTATCCCCAGGTGCTTTCCACTCCTAAACCCGGGGCCACGAACAAGGTATGTCTAACCCAACTTTCAGAAGACTTCTCACGTGTCACGATATAAAAAGCCTTGGGGGCAATTGCTCTAGGCCAGTCCTAAACTTGAAGTTCTGAAGGGCCTAATTTAAGCCATCTCATAAATACCATTATCGACATAGAAACATATATGATTTCTCTGACTCATAACTCACTCCATCTCCAATACTAAAAAACTAACTTGAGTATCGAAGTCTTAACCTTACAAATCCACCCACACACCGTAACTGAGCAACGCGCATCACCTCAGGGTAGAGTTGCATAAATAATCCTGGTTCCAACACAGAACAAATAATCACATTAATATTTGATAAAAATATTTTGTGAACGTTAAGCTACTTCGATGTAGTTTAGTTGAATATGTTGAATTGTAATTCCTTGTGTCGAAGCAGGTTGATCGACAAAAGTAAGAAAGTGTCGAACACTTGTAGTTGTAAAGAATAAAAAAAGTCCAAGTTTAGAAGCAGGGAGAAACTCTACAGAAAATCTCTTCTCCTATTTTTCTCTAAAATCTTAATTTTGCTTTCTTCCCTAATTTAAATTTTCTCCTTTCCTTGTCACTGTGTAGAGATAATCATCTTGCAACCAATGTTGGTTGATTAACTCGAGTGAAAAGTGAAGAACAAGAGAGAATTCGATTGGCGTAATTGATTCTTATTCATCAATATTGATTCGAAATTATTCAAAGTCTTGGATTTAATTATAACAGAATAAATATTATAATTCAATCATTTAACATTATATATATATTTTTAAAAATACTTTATTTTAATTGTATAAAATAAATTTAAAAAAAATATTTAATGGCACTCAACCAAAATTCATGTATAATTAAAAATTATCAAAATAATTTTATAGATATTTTTCAATAAGTGTAAGATGTATTTTTAATTTGAGATTGAGAGAATATTAAAAATAAAAAAGAAACAATGGTTTGTAATTTTCTAAGAAAATGTTTATTACTACCTCCGTTCTTTTTTATAAGAGATAACTCATTTTTTAGGTTTATTAAATAACCAATGTATTTGGTCGATTTATAGATTAAATACATTAATTATTCAATGAACCCAAAAAGTAAATTGTCTCTTATATAAAGGAACGGAGGTAGTAATAAGTTGCTATAGAAACAACATCTATTATCTTTCGTTCTGGACGAAAAACATTTCTCGCTCAAAATCTACAAAGCAAACCCTAGAAGTCTTGATTTAACTCTCCCAGATTACATTCCAAACAATCACCACAACTCACAAGGTATGTACTATTTCTCAGATTCATTTTTTTATTCTTGCAGCTTACCACAATCATTACCAATCCAATTTCTAGGTTTTTTTCATTGCAGTTTATCTCTCCCGATTTGTAAAATTGCTTAAGAAATGATGCTACCATTTAAGAGAATGAGCTCGTTGAGTTGATTTTAAAGATAAAATGAGATATTTATACTTAGATTGAAGGAGTAATTGCTGAAAATAATTTCGTTTAGGTTTTTTTCCCTTCAGATTAGGTACTTATCCGAATGTCTGATTCTGCTGGTGTTGGTGAGATATTGATTCCCCCGACGACGAAAAGAATAAAACTCGACGAGAGTGAAAATGAAGACAGGCTCAATGACTTACCCGAAAGCATTATCCTTCACATATTGTCTTTTTTAAACACCAAAATTGCAGTTCAAACCTGCGTTTTATCCACGAGATGGAAGGATCTCTGGAAACGTATTCCGTCTGTTACGTTGCATTCTTCCAACTGTCGAGCTTCCAAGAAATTCGCCAAATTAGCGTCTAAGGTTTTATCTCTCCGCGATTCCTCTATCTCACTGCAAACTCTTGATTTTAGGGGTGTTCACGGTCACTTTGAGCCTGAAGTTAAAAGGATTGTGGATTATGCCCTTTCACACAATGTCCAGCGATTAGGACTTTGTATCAATGGTGACATTGCACAAATTCCACCTAGCCTGTTTTCATGTCAGACTTTAACATTTCTTAAGCTTTCTATTTTCCATAGCGGTCATGAAACATTGTTTCCTAAATCGCTCAATTTGCCGGCATTAACCAACTTGCAGCTAGGCAATTTTACATTTGGTGTTGACGATAATGACCGTGCCGAGCCATTTTCAAATTTTAACCGGTTGAATAGTTTGCTCATTTGCGATTGTACTGTGACGGGTGCACGGACTCTTTGCATATCAAGTGTGACACTTGTCAATTTAACTATATATAATCACAAATACATCTTTTACGGCATTGATCTATGCACTCCCAGTCTTTGTAAGTTAGTTTTTGCCGGTACTCCTTATCAGAAACTATCTGGAAGCAATGTTTCTTCTCTTAGACATGTAGATATTGATGCAGAAGTATCTCCGTATAAAGAGGAGCCTCCTTTGCTTCTATTCAGTTGGCTGCTAGAGCTTGCTAATATAAAATCATTGACGGTCACTCCAGCTACTCTTCAGGTAGGTACCTTAACTTACCATGTTTGAAACTATTTCTTACTTTCTTCTTAAGATGCTTTATTTTATTTTTTATTTTTTAAATTCGAGAAGAAATTATTTATTTACTTAAGAACTATTTTAACAGTATCTCCGATTAGAATTGAATTCCATAATTGACTTACATTAGACTAATTCACTTACATCCCTCTTTGCTTAGGTTCTCTACTTAATTCCTAATCTGTTGAGGATTAATCTAGATTTCTTGCATAACCTGAAGTCATTGAAAGTGAGAATGGAAGAAATTTTTTATGGATTTCGCATGACAATAAGGGATGCCAAGTTACAGAAAGCCAAGTCAAAGAGAGAAGCTGCTAGGATACGAAAAGCATTTAAAGATGGATCGGAACCATCTCCTATACCTGATGGAATAGTGGAGTTCTTGCTTCGAAATTCACCCGTAGCAGAAGTTGAGTTTATAGATAAGCGGCCTTATGAAGAGAAGCGATTATAATAATCGGTTTGTTTCTTGTTTTCTTCTCTGTTTCTGATTTTCAATGTCTTTTAGGTCATGACTACTTTGTAGTGGATAAATTACAAGTCTACTAGATAAAGAAATAACTTGTACATATATACTGACATGATTGTGTTTAGTCTCAACTTAAGTGGATGTTCTATTTCATGGATTATATTGCTTGTTGATACTCTGAAATGTGTTTGTGCTTTGATTCTTTAATCATTTGAAGTAACAATTTGATTTAACTTCTAGCTTATAAGCATTAGCTGCCAACATGTAAAAAAAAAGCTAGTGTGCATTTGAATCACATATAAGATCCATTTTGAATTATTATCAAGCTTACAGTGTGATAGTTAATAGTTATAACAAAAACAATTATGAATTTATTGAGATTCATGGAGAAGTTGAAGGAGGGAACTTATGAAATGTGTATTGTCACAATACTATTGTGCACTTATACAAACTAACTTAACTGTATTATATTCTTTATTGCTGATCATATGATTTGCTTGTTGTGTTATCTCAACGACTCTGACTCTGTTATTGTCATTCACAACTTGCACCACTGTACTGGTTGCTCAATCTGAGTTCAAGTTTATGGAACATTTTAAAAGCAAATGAATGTTACTAATGAAACTTAAAATCATGCTTATGGAACATTTTAAAATCAAGCTTATGGAAAATTTTAAAATCAAGCTTATGTTACTTATGCAGCATAACTCTATACGATTCATTTGATTTTGACTTCTTGCTACTTACATGCAGAGTCGGCCCAAGGCATTGCAAACAAAGCTACCGCTATTACCTCACATTATTTTAGGCTGCGATTTTATTTAT
Source organism: Lathyrus tuberosus (assembly GCA_022829125.1). Lineage (NCBI taxonomy): Eukaryota > Viridiplantae > Streptophyta > Magnoliopsida > Fabales > Fabaceae > Lathyrus > Lathyrus tuberosus. The sequence goes on from JALAZF010000613.1 coordinate 2,975,922, forward strand.
ATGTAACTGACAGTATTTGATTTAGGTCTCTTAGTATTATTTTTACTCACTACTCTTGCTAGTAATTGATTATGTAAACAAGTTAACCAATGATATAAATGCATTTATAAACTAATTAGGCCTAAAAGAACTCTACTTTGTTTGGTGTTAGTTTTTAAAAAAACTCAGTTGTAAATCCAGCTTCTGCCGTAAAAGTTTCGGCTAGTTATAATCATGGTTTTAAATTGCATTCCACAATCGCAATTGCGGTTGCAATATTGTTGATGTGGTAGCCTTCACATTCGCATAAGATCATAATTGCGGTGTGAATTTAAATCATGCAATCGTTTGTCATTAGAAATTACATCAGATAATTTTGCCCATGTTTCTTCATGTTGAGATTTCGATGAATCCCTGATGTTAGAATTTCACCAAAAACTTGGAGAATTCCGAATCAATCTCCTACTCTTGTTCTTCACTCTTCACTCGAGTGAATCAACCACACTTTGGTTGCAAGATGATTATGCTAGGCAACGACTATTAAAAAAGAAAAGAAAAGATACATTTGAGAAGAAAAGAAAAATTAGGGTTTGAGAAAAAAGGGAAAAAAAGAATATTTCTGCAGATTTTCTTTCTGCCTTCAAATTGAAGTTTATTCAATCTTTTCTATATGCAACTGTACTTTTATAATGATAGGGTACCAACTTATTTATAGGATGAGATTGCTTGCACACCAAGCAATCTCCAACTAAGCTTACTCATCTAAAAACACAATAAAATTAAGTCTAAATTCTATCGAAAACACATTTCTTTAACATTTCGACACCTATACAATTTCTGTGCAGAGCATTTCGACAACAACAAACATTGTCGAGATGATGCTTTGACACAAAGAATTATATTCTCAACACACCATTTAATTCATTGTGTCTAAGATATCTATATTCATCATAACTCTTAGTCTTTTGAACACTTTGACCTACATTTCTTTCGTAATGATGTCTGCAATCTAATTCTCAATTCTACAATGTTCCAAGTTCATCTTCCCTTTTGTCACTTGCTCTCAAAGATAATGGATCCTCATTTCGATGTGTGTGCTTCTTTCATGTGCTATCGGATTCTTCGCCAGACTGATAGCAGCCATGTTGTCGATCTTCATGGTAATTGCTCCATGACTCTTCCCTGTAATTTCTTCGACCATATTCACCATCCACATTGCTTGACATGCACAAAGGGAAGCAGATATGTACTCTACTTCACACGACGATAATGCTACTACTGGTTCTTTTCTTGAGCTCCAAGTAACTGGTGCACCACTTATCATAAACAGATAACCAGTTGTGGATTTTCTATCCTCGACATCAGTACACTAACCTGAGTCGGTGTAACACACTAGTTTGCATTATTTTCCTTCATCAGCTCCAGGAAACAAAAATCCATAGTCGAGAGTTCTTTTCAGATACTTTAGTATCCTCTTCGTTGCTGTTAGGTGTGATACCTTTGACTTCTGCATGAATCTACTCACCATACCTACACTGCATGTTAGATCAGGTCTTGTGTGACAAAGATATCTTAATGACCCAATAAGTCTTTTGTATTGTGTTGGGTTGACATCATCTTCCGCTGAGTCTTTCGATAGTTGCAGTCTTAGTTCAGTAGGTGTCGAAGTCAAATTGCAGTCTTCCATCTCAAACCTCTTAAGTATCTCGCTTGCATATCTTCTATGGTGCATCATCAAGCCTCTACTACTCTTGTAGAATTCGACACCAAGGAAGTATGAAATGTCGCCCATATCAGACATTTCGAATTCCTTGCTAAGATCACTTTTGAAGTCTTCGATCTCTTTCTTGCATCTACCTGTTATCAACAAGTCATCGACATAGAGGCATAGTATAAGCAATTCACTCTTGCTTCTTCTTACGTATACTGCATGCTTAGTTGTGCACTTCACAAATTCCTTCTCCCTTAGAAAGCTATCTATCTTCTTATTCCAAGCTCTTGGAGCTTGCTTAAGTCCATAGAGGGCTTTATACAACATATATACCTTGTTTTCTTCGCCATATCCCACAAATCCAACTAGTTGTGCAACATAAAATTCTTCATCTAAGGGACCATTCAGGAATGCACATTTCACATCCATCTGACACATATGTCAGTTATTCATGTTTAATAGACCAACAACCAACCTGATTCCTTCGATCTTAGCAACAGGTGCAAAAACCTCATCGAAGTCGAGTCCTTCTATATGAAGAAATCCTTTCACCACAAGTTTTGCCTCGTGTCGAGTTACTTATCCTTTGGGATTCAACTTCACCTTGTATACCCATTTTACATCGATTTTCTTCTTGCCTTGAGGCAATTCGACAACTGACCAAGTGTTGTTGACTTCGATGGACTTCAGTTCCTCATTCATTGGTTTCATCCACTTTGAATCCTTCAATTCCTCAGCTGCATTGAATGGTTCAACATCTACATATAAAACATAATACATCAGCCCACCTTCATCATCGACCACATCATCTGATGTAATCACACATTCTTGCAACCTTGTAGGCATGTGTCATTCTTTGAGGCCTGCTTGTGCTTGCTTGACCTATGACTTCTTCTTGTTGAACTTCTTTTTCAACTTCACGTTTTGGTTCTTCACATAGGAATCTCATTGAGTCCTTATTGACATTTTCAGTCCAATCTCATTCCTTAAGCTCATCTATGACCACGTTCCTACTGATCACTACTTGCTTGTTCACTGGGTCGAACAACTTGTATCCACTAGTCAAATGATATCCTATTAGAATCATTTGACTCGATTTGTCATCAAGTTTTCGTCTCAACTGATCAGGCACATGTTTATGTGCTATAAATCCAAATACCTCCATACGACTCAAGGTAGGCTTAACACCAAACTAACATTCTTCTAGCATGATTCCTTCTAGCTTCTTCGTCGAACATTTGTTCAGTATGTGTTGTAGTGGACACATCTTCTCCCCATAATTCTTTGGGTAAATGCTTTCCTTTCAACATACTTCTAACCATATTCATGATGGCTCTGTTCTTCTTTTCTGCAGTTTCATTCTGCTGTGGAGTATAGGGTGGCACCACCTCATTCATAATTCCTTCTTTAACACATAATGTGTCGAAGTCTTTCGACACATATTGTCCACCACCATCATTCCTCAGAATCTCGAGCTTTCAACCATTTTGTCTTTCGATCATATATTTAAACTTGGTAAATACCTCGATCACTTCACTTTTCTTCTTGAACAGGTAAGTCCATAATTTTTGATTGAAATCATCTATGAATGTGACAAAGTATTTGTTACCTCCAATCGAATCCACCTTGATAGGAACACACACATCAGAGTATATGATTTCAACAATTGCCTTCGACTTGCTTCCTGCATCCTTGCTTAAGTTGTTCTTGTGATGCTCTGCCTGCACACATTCCTCACACACTTCATTTGGAATGTCAATTCAGGTAACCTTGAAACCATATTTCTTCTTTTCAAATCTTTGATGTCTTTGAAGTTGAGATGACCAAGTCTATAATGCCATATTCATTCATCCCTGCTAGATACAGTTGCAAGGCTCTTGTGTTCCATCACATTAAGTTCAATCGTGAAGGTTCTATTTTGAGACATGGGTGCCTTCAATATTAACCTTCCACCTGAGTCGATAACTCTCATCATCTTATCTTCAATCGATACTTTGTAATTCTTTTCGACCAACCCCCTTATGCTTGGAAAATTACTTTGCATGCCTGGTATATACAATATGTTGGAAATTATTGACGTTTTTCCATATTTTCTCTTAATCAGAACATCATCAATACATTCAGTTGTCAGAGTATTATCATTTGTAAATTTCACCATGTTCTTCATCGAGAGTTTTATGTTGACAAACCAATCTTTCCTTCCAGGAATATGTGATGAGCATCCTGAGTCCAAGTACCATTGGTCCTTGAAGCTTTCTTCATTTCTTGTTGTGACCATCAACAACATCTCTTCTTCTTCTTCATGTTTTACAAACTTTGCATCATTTTCTTGATTCTTTTGTTTTTCAAGAAAATCACTAGAATAGTGGCCATACCTCTAACAATTGAAACATTGAATGTGACTTTTGTCAGGTTTCTTTCCACCACTTTTTCCTCTACCAGCACCACCACCTTTGTGGTTACTTTGGTATGGGGGTCTTCTCTGGTTCGACGCATTTCCTTCTTCTCGGTTTCCTCTACCAGTCAAATTAATGTAGCCTCATCTACCTTTGTTGTCGAACCAATTCCCTTTGCCTTTATTTTCTCTTGTTGATTGCTCCTGCAAAGCCACATCACTCTTCAACTTGCTTGCATCTCTTTCAACCATTCTTTGTTAATGAGATTCAAGCATCCCTTGAAGCTCTTCCTTTGTCAATGTTAACAAGTCTTTCGATTCTTCTATGGCTACTACCATGTGATCGAATTTTGGAGTCAATGACCTCAAGATCTTTGCAATAATTGATCTTTATGCCAACACTTCTCCACATACCTTTATTTGATTCATCAGTTTCGTAACCCTGGTGAGAAAATCATTTATGCTTTCATTTTCTTCCATCTGAAGCAATTCATAGTTCTTTTGTGAGTTTGTAACCTCAGCTCTTTCACATTTTTCAGCGCCTCCAAACGATTTTTCCAAGATTCCCCATGCTTCTTTCGCTGATTCTACATCACTGACCTTTTCGAAATTATCTGCATCAACGCATTGATGAAACATAAATAAAGCTTTATAATCTTTCTTCTTCAATTCTTTGTGTGCAGCCTTTTCTTAATCCATCGTGTTTTCTATAAGCGTCGTCACTCCCTCCTTCATAAGATCCCAAAGATCTTTATAGAAGAAAACAATCTTTATTTGCTTGCACCAATTCTCGTAATTCTGATTCTTCAGAATTGGGAGACTCGTTGGAAAGTGTCTATTTGGATGATTTATTGCGCTACGCTTCCCAAGAATCACACAATCGTGCTCTAGATACCAGATGTTGGGATTTTGACGATTCCCTGATGTTGGAATTTCACCCAAAACTTAGAGAATTCCAAATCAATCTTAATGAACAAAAAGAATCAATCACATCGATATATTCCTCCTCTTGTTCTCCACTCTTCACTCAAATGAATCAACCACACCTTGATTGCAAGATGATTTCGCTGCGCAACGATTATTAAAGAAGAAAAGATAAGATGAATTGGGGAAAAAAAGAAATTAGATTTTGAGAGAAAAGGGGAAAGGGAGAATATTTATGCAGAGTTTCTCTCTGCCTTCAAATTGAAGTTTATTCAATATTTTCTCTATGTAACTGCACTTTTACAATGATAGGGTACCTCCCTATTTATAGGCTGAGATTACTTGGTGTGAAAGCAATCTCCAACTAACCTAATTCAGCTAAAAACACAATAAAACTAAGTCTAAATTGTGTCGAAAACACACTTCTTCGACATTTTGACATCTATACAATTTATGCGCAGAGCATTTCGACAACAACATACTATGTCGAAATGATGCTTTGACACAAATAATTATATTCTCAACACTTCAACTATTTTCATCAAGATTCAAAATTTGAAAAATCCAAAAACTCAATTTACTTATGTAATGAAAAATCTTAACATCAAATGTTTTTTAACAGTATATTTGAAACATCTCCCACGCCGTAATGCGCATTGTAGTAACCGTAATCACCGAAATTGCAACATCCGCATCCGCGACCGCAACCACAATTTAAAACTATGATTAGAATAAAAGAGGAGTGATATGAAACACTCTCTTTTCAATATTCTATGAGATCAATTTATATTTCTTTACGCGCGTTTTAATAAAATGTTGTATGAAAACTTGAGTGATATGTTGTCCTACTCAAAGGATGGAGTTCTGCTTGTTTTCACATTTGCTGAAGTTTTAGGTTGTGCTATTGGGCCCTAGATGAAATCAATTTCTATCTCTTAACACTTCTTGCAAATGTACTTATTTATGTACACGTGTGTCGTCATATAAATAGTGGTTCTTATATTCTAATAAAAAATCAAAATTGTCGTTAGATTTCGGAAATGCATATTCGAATATTATATTTTAATCTATGTTGTTTGATTGATGTTTTTTTAGAAGACTGGCCGATGTTCCTGTGATGTCAAAACAACATTATTTTGTTTATAATAAAGACATTATAATTTTATAATCATTATTATCAAACCACTATGTCTTCTATTTCTAATGAATACCCAAAGGCTTACATACTTCAGGAGTCCAAAGCGGGGATTCTCCATCCCTCTCCTCAAGTGTGTCGAGGAGTTCAAGGCCCCACATACTTCAGGAGATCCACGAAGGGATCAACACACAATACCTCGGCAGACGATCCCTCACCCGTAAAGCTCTACTAGCATGATACTATTGGCCCACCATGCAGCAAGACGCAAAGGAGCATGTCAAGAAGTGCGACAAGTGCCAACGCCACGGGGAAATGCACTTGGCACCTCCCAACGAGCTTAAAACGCTCTCGTCCCCATGGCCTTTCGCGTGGTGGGGGATGGATATCCTCAGGCCCTTCACCATAAGGTCATACCAGAACAAATATTTGGTAGTCGGTGTCGACTACTTCACGAAATGGATAAAGGCCGAAGCCCTTGCCAAAATAACGATGCACAACATACTCTGTTTCTACAAAAGCAACATAGTTGCCGGGTTTGACGCACCCCAAGCAATCATCACCGACAACGGGACGCAGTTCACCGTCAAAAACTTCCAAGTCTTCGTTACCAAACTAGGCACAAAGTAACATTTCACGTCTGTCGAGCACCCACAAACAAACGGGCAGGCTGAAGCTGCGAACAGAGTGATCCTACGAGGCCTGAAACAAAGACTAGGCGAAGCCAAAAAGAGGTGGGTCGAGGAGCTACGCAGCGTGCTTTGGGCCTACAAGACGAACCCACACTTAACCACCGGAGAGAGCCCATTCCGATTAACATACGGAACCGAGGCAGTTAATTAGGTAGAAATAAGTGAACCCTATAGACGGACCAAATCTCCCCTCGACAAGGAGATGAATGACGAGGCACTAAGGGAGGAGCTCGACCTGGTCGAAGAAATCTGGTCAGGGGTAGCCCTCTGCGAAGCCTCGCTCAAACAAAAGAAAACTCTGCGACATGACAACAAAGTCATTAAACGTGAGTTCCAGATAGGCAGCCTAGTCCTGTGGAGAAACCAGAAAGACTCGCGCGAGGGCAAGCTCGCCGCAAACTCGGAAGGCCCCTACCCCTACCGTGTCCACGCGAAAATAGAAAACGGGGCCTATTACCTTAAAAAACTACACGGGGAAGAACTTGCTCGACCATGGAACGCTGAAAAGCTCAAACAATATTATAGTTAAGCACTGTCTTCGGCGTGCTTGGTTCGACCACGACAAAGTATATCCCGACCACATGAGCGTGCTAAGGTACAAGCACGACTTCCAAACTTGAAACAAAAAGACAAAATTCCGCCCTTGTGTGTGCGAGGAGACTCTTGATCAGACGGGGACACCTCAATCGAGCTCCGTCGTTGCCGTTCAAATTAGGCAGAACGCTCAGCTCGCGATGGGAAGTTCACGCCATGGAGGAAAGACCTCGACCGAGATCTTAGCTTCGTCGACGGTTGGAACCCAACTCCGACCATTCGACCAGTTCTGTGCACAGTCGAGGATCAATTAAGTCGAGCAAAGGCCCCAACTACTAAATAAAAGCAAGCAAACACGATATTGCATACACGCCAACGGGGAAAATAAATACCCAACAAATAGCATACACGAAACGCAAAAAATGCTAACATTAAAAGAAACATTATATTACAAATGGCGGGCAAAGCCCATTGTTCAAATATTAAACGCCACGACACGTAGACCAGGAAAAATCAAATTATAAAATATGGCACGCAGGCCAAACTAAGCAAACTAAACATCAGTCTCCTCCTCGGGCTGGATCTCTTCTTCGGTTTGATCGACTCCTCCACCAAACCCAGCTGGAGCGACCACCTGGCCATCGACCACCTGGTGGAAAGACCCTATCCCATCAGTGACAAGTTGAAGCTCAAGATTAACCACTCAAAGCTGCTCCACCGCGTTATTAAAACCTAGCTCAAGGGTACCTAGACAGTCCTGCTCGAGCTCCCAGATCCGGGAAACAAAATCACCCCAGATTACCAAGACCTTCTCCTTGGCACTTTCATTCTCGAATGGCCTTGCAGTGACCTCCAGCTCAGCGATCCTCGCTTGGAGCCGTTTCTTCTCCTAGTTGACCTCGGCCACCTTCTTCTCCATCTACTTCATCTCGCGGTAAAGGTTGATCTGGATCTTGTACCTCTCCTTGTAGTCGACGAAGTTATTCTCTACCTTGAGCTTCTCCGCCTCGAGGGTCACGATCTCTGCCTTTAACTCCTTCACCTCGGCGAGGGGACGGGTCCCATCATTGAGGGCCAAGGTTGTCTTAAGGTCCCTCATCACAGCAGCCGCGTCCTCAGACAACGCCTTTCTCCTGGTTGCCTGGTCGACCCCCAGAATCGTTCTGACCTCTGCCTCGGGCACGATCAGAGATTTTTCCGCGGCGAAGAGTTCCTGGTTACGATGACAAGGAGGCAGCATAAACCTCTCCCCGAGAACGCCCTTAGTGAGGTCGACAGGCCCAAACTCCTCCAAACGCGGCCTCTTCCCCGAATGTTCTTGAGAAACGGGAGAGTGACTCCCCTGGGGAGAGGAGGAGGAACCCCCGGGATGCTGGTCGACCCTCTCCATCTGTTGGACTTGAGCAACACGACCCTTGGGAGCCTTCTTCCTGTCATACCCCAAATTTTGACCACTAAGATTTCCCATCATTGTACAAATCATTACCACGATATGGATGAATCATCATGCCTCATTAGTCTCCCCAAAGATGGGTGAGCATTCACTACAAACAGTAATTAGGGTTTCAAGCCCTCTCTGAGCCTTAGACAAAGGATCAATCAATGAATGACATAATCTTCAACTTGTCTAACCTCTCAAACATCCACAAAGGATCAAGAGGACTCCTACATCAAGGATTAAGCACAAGGCTGCTCCATTCCAGGTGGATTAAGCCTCAAGATCGCCAGTGTCACCAAATTCGGGTTTGGTCGACCAGGGCCTCCATATGGAAATTTTCCTCTAGGCATGAGCCAATGCTTCAAAGTATAACCTAAGATGCTCCATGGGACATCAGGGACCCAATCATCAAGTCAATTTAGCCTCAGGGGATGCATTCACTAAAAATCAGGAATAAGGGTTTCTTGACCTAATTCACCCCTAAGTTGACTTTTGGGACAAAGCAGGAGCCATAACCTCAAGGCATGATTTGAGGGTCTCTAATAAACTACATTGATCCATTTGAAACAATGGATTGATCCAAGAAGCTTGATCAACAGGTTTCAGTTTCATCTGAACCACAATTAGGGTTTTGATAAAAAATATTTCAAAGTTTGATAACTTGTTTCTCAAGAAACTTCAAAGGTTCATGTGTTTATTTTCATGCCTTCATCAACAAGTTTCCTCAAGCCATTTCAAGTTTCATCAAAGGACAATTAAGAATACATCATGTTAAGTTCATATATGCATCAATGTACCTTGAAATGCAAGAAAAAGTCCAAGGTTGCAAGTTTGTTCAAAGAGGTTTGACCAAAAAGTCAACATTTCAAGTCCAAGTTCAAAATATCATAACTTCTTCATACTTCAACATTTTTTAGTGCTTCTTTGGGAAAATTACTCTTCTTGACATCCCCTCCAACTTTTCTTTACAATTCAAGAGCCAATTATGCTTAGAAGATCATCAAAAGTTTGGAAACATTAGAGGTCACTTTATGGACTTTGTGAAATTTGACCTAAATTCAAGTGATATTTGCCTAACTTCCAAAGATCATAACTCAATCAATTTTCAAATTTTGTGGGCGGTTCTTTTTTCCAAGTGTCATATTTGACGCCCTATATAAGTTTGTTTCAAGGATCAAATGCCAATTATGCTTGGAAAGCCATAAAAAGTTTGAAGACATTATAAGTCATTTTGGACTTAGAATTATTTTGGCCTCTAATTATAGGTCATGGTGCCAACTTCACAAGGATATAACTTTTTTCTCAAGCATCCAAATGAAACATTTCTTTTCACATTATATTCTTTGTTATGATTTGATCATTTTGCAAAAAGAACGAGCATTAAAGGTCAAGTGTACAAGATTTTCCATTGGTTTGAACATGGACTCATGGAACTGAAAATTGCTCATGGTCAGAATTTACAAATCACTCAATTCTCAATTTTAAGCCAAAGTTTGCACGTGTTTTGTCCATGATGATGTTAAGTAATAGTTGAGGATAAAAACAACTCAAAATTGGAAGGATTCCACTGTGTTTTGGCTGACTTCACAACCAAGAATGATCACACTTTCGTCACACTTGATTCACATGATTTGCAACCAATTCTCACATGTATGAGCTTCATTCACCTCAGTTATAAATAGAGGAAGCATTTGCACTAAAAATCAAGCTTGAATAGCCTCCAAAAACCCTGCTCGAGCTCACACTTTCTACTGAAATGTTGATATTTCATTTTTAATTTCTAAGCTTTTTCAACTCCATTTCTTGATTCCATTAGCACCTTCAGCAACTTCTGAAGCTATTGCGACAATTACCAAACCTTGAGAGCCTTTGAATCGTGCTAACCAGATCAACCTTGCAATCTCTTTTGATCGAATTTGGAAAAAGTAGTTAGAAGTTTCGTTTTCACTCAAACAAGTTACCATAATGTAGCCTGATACTCTCTAATGCTTTCCCCAAACTTATCTCGCTCTGATTGTTTGTATATGGCATTCAATTTTGATTTTTGTTTTTGCTTTCTTCACGTGTTTCTCTAAAATTCTCCATGCTCAGTTTATACAAATGAATTTTGAGCCAGTTGTTGGATTCGTGATAAGGTAACGGTCACAATGGTGGTGGTTTCATTTTCTAATATTACCATTTGCCAAAGCTCCGGTGAGTAGCTACCTACTCACCGGAGCAGACGACCGGAGATTAACAGTGGTGGCCTGAGTTTGTTTTATTTTAAAAATGATCCAGCATGTTTTTTCACTTAAGGCCTACCGTGTTCCTTTTGATTAGATCCCTTAGATCTGTTTTAAATTTGATCTAATGGCCATACATGTGTGTGTGTGTGTGTGTAAGTGACATCTTTTGATCTGATCCAACGGATGTGACATTTTGTTCCATTTTACTTTCATTTTAATTGTTTTAAAATTCTCTTTGATTCTTAAAAATCATAAAAAAGAATAGCTCCCTCAACCTTTTTCACTCCATTTTTTTCTATGATTTTATAAAATTATTTTCTACCTAGTGTTATTGTTTCAAATTTTTATTTCATGATTTGATATTTTTCATTATTTTGCTCTGTATTCATGCATTTTAATTAGTTTACAAAATTTTTTGTGCATTTTAAAATTCTTCAAAAACTATCTTATAATCCTTGACTTGTTTCTGACCTATCTTGATTTTATTGAGTCTTTGATTGATGTTTAGATGCTTCATTTTCATTTTCTCTTTTATTTTCATTTTAAAATCTTTTTAAAAATCATTTTAATGCATTTTATTTGTTTATTATTGCTTTTAATTTTGTTTGACTTCTGGTTGCCTTGGATCATGACTTCTGGATCAAAATCTTCCTCAATCTCAATGGACTTTGGGTGTTAATAAGGTTTGATGAATCTTCATCAATTCAAACTTATTATTAAATGATCATTAGGATCATTTTTAGTACTTTCGATTGATGATAGGTTTAGTGCCTTAATCCACTAAGAGAGGTGACTGAAATTGATGATAGATGAATCTCAAGTCACAGTTCAATTTGGATTTTCTCTTCATCTCTCCATCTCCTTCTTTTTCTTTTTCTTTTCTCTTGATCAATTGCATGAGCTAGTGTCCATCTTGTTCATGAAGTTTGGATTGATGCTTGATGAACTTTCATCATTTCAAATCTACCTTCCAATTGATCATGGATCATTTGAGGTACTTTGGATTAATGTATAAGTTTGTCCTAAGTTGTCATGAAGGATGATTGATGTAATGGACCTACCTCCTTGCCTTAGTGCTTGATCCCTCCTTGGTTTTTACTTGTTCTACATATTTTAGGAGTATGATTTCTATCACATCTCTAACATGTATGGTACATAAATTATTATTGAATGGCCTCCTATAGCATGATATTCCTAATAGATTATGCTACGATTGATTAACATAGCGCTAAATTTGTCCCAGACCGATTCATTAGCTCTAACATCAATACTAACGTTATTATTGTGTTAACTTTTACTTTATGCACATTTACTTTCTTTTCATTTATTTTTCTTGCCCTTTTATTTCTTGCTCTTTACTTTTATGCCTTTATTTTTAGCATTACATTTCATATTGTTTATGTTTATGCTTTTTTCCTTTGTTCACTTCGACATTTCTTTTTCTTTTAAAGACATTAATAAAGGAAAAACCCTAAAAAAACCTTAATCTCTCTTGGACTAATGGTTATTATCCTTTGCTTGACTTGGAGTTGGAATTTTGGACCTATGGACTTTGATTACTCTTCCCCATGCCATTGGATTCATCTGATACTTAAAACCTTTGGTTGATCTTTGAAGACTTGGCTCTGATACATAGCTTGGACCTTATAGCTCGAGTTCTTCTTTCAATTGATGCTTGTCTTATCTTGTGCTTACTTGTTGTCATTGGCCTATTCCAAATGGATGGGATGTTGGTTTGACTCTTGTCAAGTGCTGACTAGATCCTGGTTAGTACACTTGCACACCCTTCCACTTTATTGTTTTTCTTAGGATAGTCTCTTCATCTCCTCACCTTCTTAAAATTTCAAAATCTTCTCTCTTTGCATAGCCAACCCCCGTACCCTTATCTCATTGTTTTATTACTTTTGTGGGTTTTATTCATTCTTTTCCCATACCTTTGAAAATAATGAAGTGCGGCGGCGACTCTTGCTTTTGTGAGTTAAGTTAATCAATAACTTAACCTCAAATTTTTCACAGCTACAACGTGTGTAATATCCGGGAGCATCAAAACTATATGTCATGTAAACATGTTTCTTTTGAGACAACTCAAGAGTTTTTTTATTTCATTCTATCCTTCGTCTTTCATGTTTATTGTATATGTTATTTGGCATGATTCGTGGCAACTATGGTATATTGTTGCTTAAATTGCTTTTATTTATGTTTAGCCATTATCAATATTTACATCATTCTATGTGAGTGTTGTTTTATTGATGATTTTATCTTTGCAAACGCCTTTGTGTGTTATATTAGTATATGTGTGATATAAGATACTTTTCATGGACCGCTTTGTCTCTTTTTGATGTTGTCAGGGGGGGGGGGGGGGGGGAGAGCATCTACAAGATGAAGTTGGGATGCATACATTCAGGGGGAGCCTTCATGAAGACACGGAAAATAGATCTTCTTAAGTTTTTCCATCATAAAAAAGGGAAAGTATATGAGTGCAACTTTCCGTTAGATGTATTTTATATGATGTCGAAACTAGGATACTTTAGCGTTTATATATATTGGACGGTATCCTCTGAGCCTTAATGTGCATATTAGCATTAGGAAGTATAAAAACATTTTGGAAATGGTTTATAAAAGGTTTCATGCATTAAAAACAGGTTTAGAAAAGATTTCATGCATTGAAAAAAAGTTTTCATGTGAAAAACAGGTCTATGTGCTGACACATACATTCTATGTTCCAACACATATGAATTCTTTTTAAAGCCTGCAGGGTTATGTGTCAGCACATACGAGTTATGTGATAGCACATACGAGTTATGTGCTAGTATATACGAGTTATGTGCCAGCACATGTGGATCATTTTAAAAGCCTGCAGGGTTATGTGTCAGCACATACGAGTTATGTGCCAGCACATGTAGGTCATTTTTAAAGCCTGTAGCTTTTGTTTGATATGGTTCCTGTTTGAGTCAACACATGCATCAAATGTGTCGATACATGACTTTCATAGGTTGGCACATGCATTAAGAATCTTGAAAGTTTGCATTATTTTCTACACCTCTTGCATTCCTTTCGCTTCTATCTTACACACCCATATATACTTCATACATGCATCATTTCTTTTAATAATTTTGTGAAAATCATAAACGAAACCTGGAACATACAAAGAGTCATTTTCATCATCAACCTTGATTTTATGCATACACACAAGCAAAGTACACATAGTCATTCATTATTTGGGTGCCATCTAGAATCAAGTTGATAAAGTCCAATTTATCTTTTGGTATTGTAAATTGGGTTGAGATCTTTGAGGGGTTTCAAATAAGAAAACCAAGGTACGTTTTTCGTTCAAGATCACAATGGGGATTTAAAGATTTTGGACAAGGTTACTCATATTTGGATTTGACCGAGTGAAGGCTTTGAAGAGAGGAGGGTTCTTGCAAAGGAATAACGTGAGACAGTGAATCAAATTAGTAAATCTTGGGTTACAACAATTCGCAATTTGGATTCGATCGAGTGAAGGCTTTGAAGAACAAAGAGTTCTTGCAAAGGAGTAACGTTAGACGATGAATCAAATTGACATTGTTGGGTGACTTGATCAAGCTCAGATCAAGGGAAGAGAAAGTATTATAATCAACATCAAATATAAGATTTGTAGGATTTCATTGCTACATTTCTTTTGTACGCTACTTTTGCAAAGTAACGTTAAATTTCATATCTCAATTCGAGTTCGAATTGATGGCAGACGTACCCATAGTGAGGCCGATTGGGGAACTTCCTAAATAAATCCTTGTGTACTCTCTCTCTCTCTCTCTCTCTCTCTCTCTCTCTACCTATCTCTATCTCTATCTCTTTTACATTTCATTTGCAAATTGTTGAGTTCATCATTTTTGCAATTAATACGTTTGGTAAATTCTTTTGAAAACCATTTTGTTTAGTTTATTATAATCTTTTTTATTGTGGTTGGATTTTAAGATTAACAAAACATTACAAATTTCCAAACAATATCGATTACACACGTGATGTTCGATAATTTGTCTCAATAGTATATTTGTGTGATTTATCATTGAGAATAGTGTTATTTGTTGAGTAGATTTCAAGGGATTGTGATTAAAGCATATTGATTAAATTGCTTATCATTATATTCAATTGGTTTTCATATACGCATATCCGAGCTTTTTGATAACTCTTTGGTTTAAACGAATCGATCTAATTCTCTTCCGCTAGCCATTGTTTTTGAAAACACTTTTTGTAAAGAAATTGTTTGGGGATCTATTCACCCCCTCTAGATAAGTCTCCTTCATCTAACAAATCAATCCTAATTCGGAAGGCCTATTTTGAATCATTCAAGCGTTTTCGAGTAATGCTTATGAAATCGAAGAGTTAACATCTAATAATCAATTCATGAGAGTAAATGGTAAATACTTGAAAAGGTATAAGCCTATGCTACAAGAAATTCGAATTGCAACAAAATAATATGCATAAACAAGAGAAAGCACTGAGATGGTATTAAATAAAGTGCCAAAATGGCATTGTCATTACAAAGCATTAAAATAAGGAAATTTTAATACAAGTTAAACGAGAAATTTAGAATTGAACTCTTTAAGCTTGGTCTTCGAAAAGTTGAGCCTTGAGGTCAGTCGTTCATGGGCCTCTTTTAGAGAGTCAATTTCGAGTCCTAGGTTGAGAGCATCTTCAGCATGCTCGACTCCCTTGGTGGCCTCCTGATCAATCATTTCTCTTGTAGGAAATGACTTTTCCCATGCAAGCTCAAACTGTTTCTTTTTCAGGTTGTCGATTTCCTTGGTCAATTCAAGAATTTTGGCTCGACGTTGTGCAATTTTTTCATCGAGTAAAGCCTTCTTATCGATGTACTCTTGGAGTTCTGTTTTGAGATTGTCGAGCTCCTGTTCAGATGCACCACTCAAGTCACATGTTGCAGCCATGTCATCTTTCACTTTTTGGAGTCGAGCGTTGTTGGTTCTTTTGAGGTCGATGTCCCGACACACCTGGTCGAAGTAAGCTTCAAATTCAAACCAGAATTAGACCATAAGATCGGAAACCCTTTGCTTGTTAAGTTCGTCTAACAATATTCGAATGTCAGTTCCAAGTTAAGCATCTCCTTCAATAGCATTGGGGAGATCAACTTTAAAAAAAAAATTCTTTTATTTACTGGATCAAGAGGCTTACCGAATCTTCACTTATTTCAACCAATGAAGCATCAGAAGAATGAGAAGATCTTGAGTTAGTCGAGAGTTTGCAAAGCTTATGAAGTCTTCTCAGTGACTCTATAGGGTTTTTCTTTTAAGGGAAAAAATTTCTTCTTGGCTTAGGGAGGTGTTGGAAGACAAGTCATGAACAACGGCTTGAGGCTGATTTTTTTCGTTGGTGGCAGGCTGACCTTTCTCTTCTGTCGGAGCAGTTTCGACATTGGGGTTGGCCTTCTTTTCGTTTATTTCCTCTAAGTTTGTGGTCTTTAGTTCATCTTGAGTTAGGTTATCTTGGACGGAAGCCATAGTGTCGTCTAACTCTTCGTTAAGTTAGGGAGAATGCTGTTTGATATTGGCTTCTGCTTCAGGGTTTGGTGGTGGATTAACACCTGCTTTTTCACTGGATGGTTGGTTTGCTGGATGGACAGACGAAATACTGGAATCAAGAAAGTATGACCAATGAATGTGAGAAAAAGTTTCATAAGGAGTCAAACGGGGGATACCTGTTGGTTTGTCCACCACGTTTTCGTCTAGCTTTGGTAGTTCCTGAAAAGTAGGAAATTGGTTAGTAAATATTAAAGTGGAGAAGACATGCAGAAAAGTTTGGTGCTTTGAATGGGGCAATACCTTGGGATTAGTATTTTCTTGTTCTTCGACTAGAAGGTTTTGGGGTTTGTCTTGCACTTGGTCATTAGGAATAAGCAGGTTTTCTTTTTCTTTTCCTTTGTTGGAAGGAATAAAGTTTTTTCGAAAAGTCTAGTTTTTCATATTTTCGAAAATGTAGAGTTTTTTCGAAAATATGAAAAAGTCTAGTTTTTTCGAAAATATGAAAAACTCGTGTTTTTTTCGAAAATATGAAAAAGTCGAGTTTTTCAGAAATATGAAAAGTCGAGTTTTTCCGAAAAAATGAAAAAGTCGAGTTTTTTCGGAAATATGAAAAGTCGAGTTTTTTCGAAAATATGAAAAAGTCGAGTTTTTCAGAAATATGAAAAGTTGAGTTTTTCCGGAAATATGAAAAAGTCTAGTTTTTTCGGAAATATGAAAAAGTTGAGTTTTTTTTCGGAAATATAAAAAAATTGTGTTTTTTCGGAAATATGAAAAGGACGAGTTTTTCGGAAATATGAAAAAAATAAGTTTTTTCGGAATTATTAAAAAGTCGAGTTATTTTGTAAATATGAAAAAGTCGAGTTTTTTGGAAATATGAAAAAGTCTATTCTTTTTCGAAATATGAAAAAAGTCGAGTTTTTCATAAATATGAAAAAGTCGAGTTTTTTCGGAAATATGAAAAGTCGAGTTCTTTCGGAAATATGAAAAAATCGAATTTTTCGGAAATAAGAAAAAATCGAGTTTTTTTGGAAATATGAAAAAAAAAAAAAATTGAAATAAATAATTTGAAGAATATTTTTTTAATATAAATTTTTTTAAATTTTTATGAAGTTAAAGAATTAGGTTTTAAAAGAGTTCAAAATATATAATTGGTTTAAAATTGTAAACTGGTTATAAACTAGTTTATAAATATAAACTAGTTCTAAACTAGTTTTAAATTGAATTGTAATCATTTTAACAGTTAACTGAATTTTTATTGAAATGGTCATTGCAAACTGAACCAAACCATAAATGTGGTTCGGTTCAATGCAGTTTATGAACCATGAATACCCCTAAATGGCAATAGTCTCGATAATCCCGACATATCAAATTTTGGTGGATTGATTCGAAATGTTGATTGTAATGTCCCAAATTTTGATCTAAGACATTACTTTGAAATTCATATTTACTTTTAAAAAGTGTGACTAATTTTTTTTCCAAATTGAAAGATCTACAATTATAATACTCATTTCAAATAAAACGCACTAATATCATTTTCTAGCAGAGTAAGAACTCAATTCATATTTCTAGTAAGTGTCAAACTTAAATAAATGACCATGTTGAAATATTATATTTTACTTTAAATTAAATTACAAATCCAATAAAAACCCAATTTTTAATCTTGCGGCCATACATAACATCACATTAAATTCACTTGGTATCTTCAAATTCATTGTACATAAAATGTTGGTGGTAAGGGGTTAACCTTCCATCATCCATATCAAATCAAACAAAACATATAGTTCAGTATTATAAAACAAATCCTACAAAACATAATAGCTTAAGAGAAATCAAATTCACAAAAATCATGCTCTTAGAACTACACCATCCGGATATAATAAGCCTGTCACTAAGGCACCACACAATATTCATCCCATATCAATGGGGAAATAATCTGTCACTAAGGTACTGTTGGCTCGTAATTTCGACGCTTGATTTGGATTTATGGAATAAATAGGGAAATTGTAATTTCTGTGAAGTTATGATGAGTTTCAACAGAACAGTGTAATCACGGAAGTCTAGTCGAAGTTACCCTTGTGTAAGGAGGAAGGGTTGGTTGGACTTAGGGAGATTTTTCCAAGTTTGCAAATGTAATTCGACAGAAACACTACTGATGGTGTTTTCGACGGAGATGCTAATAATGGTGTCTTCGATTTGAAGTTTTGAATTTGAATAAAGGGGTGAACTTTGTTCTTATTCAGTTTTTAAGAAGAGACATGTGGAGCATATTGAAGAAGGAAATACATGTCGAACGCCACTTGTCTTAATTTAGGAGAAACGGCGTTAGAGGCAGTTATTTCGATTCAATATAAATAAGAGGTCTTAATGCTAGGATTTAGTTTGTGCATACCCAATGTGTAGAGAAAAGAGTTATTGAGAAATATACGTTTGATGAAACACCATTGTCTTAAAATTTTGTATCAAATTCAGTTTATACTTTTCGCCCAGAAATTTATCTTCTTTATTTGCACAAGTTGCTTTTAACGTATTTTATTACATTTTCGATCACTCTTCTACAACGCCATTTCTTTTGTATTTTCGAAGTACACTAGTTTCCAACCATGAATATTGTCGAAGTGTTCATTGTTTCTCAAACTTTAATTTAAAAATCATTAGCACATATCCTAGGATTCACTGGTTGATCCTGTAAGTTAACCAATATTTGGAGACCAGCGGTTGTTTACCAATTTTCATGGTAAACAAATTGGCACGCCCAGTGGGACCGTGCTAGTGACATATTTTTATAAATTTTCTTTTGAAAGTTTTTACTAAGTTCTTCATATTTTTGTCTCTCTCTCTTTCGAAACTTCGTTGTATGTTATTAAGAAGTGGTAAAGTAGCCGCTACTAACGAAGATAGACCAAGGAGAAGATATACGAGGAGAATGGCAACCCAAAATAAACCAAACAATTCAAATTCTCAAAATACATCCAATAACAATGGAGAACATACCCCAGCGTCTTCGACAGGGGGAACAATGGTTTCAACACCTGTTTTTTAACCAATACAAACCACGGCAAGTTCGACACCGATGCGGTCGATTGCTCACAGTGAGCTCATTTTAACTTGCATTGGACCACTGGGTCCTCCAATGACCCCCCACCAATAGGGAACGTTTCGAACAGACCTTTTATGCCTCTAAGCTTCTCTATGCCTTTAAGTAGTTGAGAACAACCTTATAGAATGTCAAGATCCATGATGGCGAACTTACATAACGTTGGGTCAACACTCTCAGAACCCGTAATAAATGTAACTACTCCATTACAAGGATCAGGGTCTGGGATTAATAATATGGGTCGAAATGTCCAACCCTTAGGGATAGGTGTTTCCACCTAAATGCCAAGCATAACCAATAGTTATGCGGCAGTTATTACGCAGCAAATGGACGGGATTAACCACGAAATGGTCCAGATGCTTGCCCAAACAATGGGGACAATCTTTAATCCCCTAATCCAAAACACTACCCAAACTAACCAACAAATGGCCGCGCAAATGACGTATATTGCAGATTTTTTTGGTGTACCACAGCCTTCTCGACACCCACAAAGGGAGTATATGGTGGAAAATTAGGGTTTAGCCTTTGGAGAGGATGTTACTATTAACCAAGTCCAACAAAACCAAAGGAACACACCCTGAGCGAATGTGGTGAACCCAGGAGAGGTAGTCGAACAGCCTAGAGTTGAACCCCCTAGGAATCAACCATAAATTCCACTAGAAGAGGAACCAAGGGTAGTGATGGTGAATAAAAACTAGAACGCTGGCAATGTCATACAACAAATTCGACGTGATGATATGGCAGCGGATAACAACCTAATAGCCATGGTCGAAAGGATTATGGCGCGAAATTGGGTAAATTTTGGCCTACGAATACCAAACTACACATCACCATTATCAGAATATATTTTGCAATCAGATTTACTTGCCAGATGAAAAGTCCCTAAATTCACTAAATTTTCGGGGGATACCAATGAGTTTACTATCGAACACGTGGCTAGATATTTAATAGAGGCAGGAGAGATTTCGAACAACGAAAACCTTAGGGTTAAATATTTCCCAAGTTCTCTCACTAAAAACGCCTTCACATGGTTCACAACCTTACCAGCAAACTCAATCCATACATTGACTCAATTAGAGAGATTTTTCCATGAACAGTTTTACATGGGAAAAACCGAGATTAGATTAAAAGAATTGGCTGGTATCAAACGAAATTTTACTGAGCCAATAGATGATTATCTAAACAGATTTTGCCTACTTAAAGCCAGATGTTTCACTTAGGTTCCAGAACATGAGTTGGTCGAAATGGCCGCTGGGGGCCTTGACTACTCTATTAGGAAGAAATTGGACACCCAGTACTTGAGGGATGTGGCCCAGTTGGATAACAGGGTTCGACAGTTAGAACGCCTGAAGGAGGAAAAGGCTAGGGCAAATAAAAATAATAAAAGAGTAGCCTACGTCGAATTCAATGAAGACGACGAAGGAACATATAACGAGCCCTTAGACTTCGAAGAGAATGAAGTTGACCTTGCTGAATTAAAGCAAGGGCCACTTTACTCTTGTAAGGTCTTAGCCCCTTCGGATGGAAAAAACATAGTCGAACCAGAAAAGAATGATAGATTTCCTAAGAAGACTTACACTTTCGATGTCACAAAATGTGACGAAATCTTTGATTTGTTAGTTAAGGATGGCCAAATGATAGTGCCTCCGGGTGCTAAAATGCCTCCTTTAGAACAAAGGAAGAATATAGGTTTTTGTAAGTATCACAATTTCTTGGGTCATAAAACATCTCAATGTTTTCTTTTCAAGGATCTCGTTCAGAACGCAATTAAGGACGGAAGGCTCAGATTTGGAGAGAAGTCGAAAGCCCAAATGTAGATTGATTCTGACCCTCTTCAGGTGGCTGATGCCTACTACAATGAGCCATCTATAATCAACATGGTCGAAGTTACTGAACACTTCACCAACAAAGTCAACATGGTTGAAGTTACTAAAGACTTCACCAACAAAGCTGACATGATCAAAGTTACTGATAACTTCGTCAATGAAGCAGTCATGGTCAAGGTTACTGAGGATCTCGATAAAGAAATCATTGAAAATTACATCTGTGAAGTCACTGAAGGCTTCACTAACGGAACCACTGAAGGTTTCAAGAAAGAAATTGCTGATAGTTTCACTCATGGAGTCACTAAGGGCTCTAACAGAGGAGTTACTGAAGGCTCCAACGAAGGAAACATTGAAGATCCCAACTCGATGATAACAACAAAAGAAACCACTGAAGGTTTTGTGCAAATTGATAATGTCACTGAGGCTACTGAGGGCCTTAAGGTGAAACTGGAAGAGTTGGACATTGCTGAAAAGGCCAGCGCGGGTGTGAACATGGTCGAAGTCTCTCAGGAAACTTCGATGGAGGTTGATGAGGACCTTCGACAGGAAGAATACAATAAGTTGGCTTACCCAAAGGAGGAAGAGAGCCTGACTAATTTCCTGCACAGATGTTAGAAAAAGAAATCAGAAGTTATGTTATGCCCTCGATGCAGCGTGGTCTTCGACAAGAAGGCGGCTCAGAATCTTGAAGGGGTTAATAAAGCATTGAGTAGAATAAATTGGAAAACATCTCATGGCCGCCAAACTTTCGACAATAGGAGTGACCCTAGGAGACGGAAGCAGGCGAGGCAAATATTCAGCGGTAATAAACCCACTACTTTCAAACCTACGACGGAGGCTCCCAAAGACAAATGGGTCAAACCAGTTGGAAATCAAGAGCAAAACCAAAGGAAATGGAAAAACTTCGAAGTCCAGAGAGTTTTCTCTTTGACGTACCGAAAATAATTCCAGGCATCGAAGCAGATGGCATACCCTTCAAAGATTTATAAAGTAAAGAATCCAATGTCAAGATCCTAGTGGAGGAGGCAATAAAGGCGGAGGAAAGCCGAAAGGGAAGCCATGGAGAAGGCGAAGCCTGGATCTAGTAGCAACATACAGTCGAAGAAAGAAGAAAATGAATTTGTCGAGAGAAAATTGTTCTTTCCTCAAAATGAGGCGTCTTTAAAAAAGTCTGACCACAAAGACGACGTAATGACTGACTATTTCGACTCTGGGTCGAAAGCCTCACTAGACATCATGTGCAATGTGGTGTCAATACTTCCTAAAGAGTATGATCAGGTGATAGAGGTAGAGGAACTAGAAGATGCGATGGAAATGGAGACGGATCGACATAAGTCTGTCTTTTACTACATTATGAATAATGGCTGTGTAGAGGAGCAAAATGCCTTTTTCGAAAGGCCTGATGAGTCAATGAAGAGCCATTTAAAACCTCTGTTTATCAGAGGGAAAGTAGGAAATGTAGGAATAAGTAAGATCCCGGTCGACGGCGGGGCGACAGTCAATTTAATGCCGCATCAGATTCTAAAGAAGATTGGGAAAGACGATATAGATACAAAGCCTTATAATATGGTGTTTTCTAATTATGAGGGCAAGATAGGAACCACTATGGGAGTTATACAGGTGGACTTGACTGTCGGCACTATAACTAGGTCGACGATGTTTATGGTGATCGCCTTAAAGGCTAATTATAATTTACTGCTTAGTAGAGAGTGGATTCACGGCATCGGTGTCGTCCCCTCCTCAATGCACCAAAGGATCACTATTTGGCGCAACGATGGGATCTTTGAGAACATCGAGGCAGACCAAAGTTATTTCATGGCCAAAGTAAATCAGGTTGATAGAATGAGCTTCGACCGGAATTTGGCCCACATTGGTCCATGTAATCCTGCAGAATTCGGCATGACGCCACAGACAACGCTTTCTGTTCTCTCTATCTACACCCAACCTATGGGTTCCAATGGGATAGAGAAGTCATTGGCGAAGAAGACTATGTCTTTGGAACAACACACATCCAGCCAACTGGTTGTGGAAGCGAATTTGCAGACAATGACTGAGTCACTGGAGCTCGAAAGGATTTCGCCTTATATAGCCGAAAACAAACTAAAAGCGGCCTTAGAGGCCGAAGTAAAATTTATGAATGTCGAAGGCAAGAAAAATGAAGCAGATCAAGGAAGTCGTGGTAAGGACTTCGATCCAGAACCACCTGATAAGGTTCAGGATGAGATACAAGGCCAGAGGCTCAACGTGATCTATGATGATGAGCCTTTGGGCTTCGAGAAGGATCCACTAGCAAGCAACATCAAAATGCTGGCACAAGATCCACTTGAAGAGATCGACCTGGGAGAGGGGGCAGAGAAGAGGCCGACATACATCAACGCCAACGTCAGCCCATAACTCAAGGTCGAAGTAGTCCAATTGCTAAAGGTGTTTAAAGATTGTTTTGCATGGGATTACGATGAAATGCCTGGTTTGAGCAGAGAGCTGGTCGAACTAAAGCTGCCGATAAAGCCTGGGAAGAAGCCTGTCAAGCAGACTCCAAGGAAATTTGCACATGAAGTTCTCTCGAAGATTAAAGAGGAGGTCGAATGACTTCTTAGATGCAAATTCATCCGCACGACCAAGTATGTTGAATGGCTTGCCAATATTGTTCTAGTTATTAAGAAAAATGGTAAGTTAAGGGTGTGCATAGGTTTTAGAGATTTAAGTTCCCCAACACGGAAAGATGAATATCATATGCCTGTGACAGAAATGTTAGTCGATTCTGATGCAGGACATGAATATCTTAGTATGCTCGACGGGTATTCTGGTTATAATCAAATCTTCATTGCTGAAGAAGACGTCCCAAAAATGGTGTTTAAATGCCCTGGAACCTTAGGCACCTATGAATGGGTCGTGATGCCTTTTAGTCTAAAAAATGCTAAGGCAACATATCAAAGAGCAATGAATTCGATCTTCCACGATTTTATCGAGACTTTTATGCAAATCTATATTGATGATATTGTTGTTAAGTCTATTTCAGGGAAGAGTCACATAGACCGTCTTCGACAATCCTTTGAAAGGATGAGGAGACACAGTCTGAAAATGAATCCTCTCAAATGTGCTTTTTGTGTACAGGAAGGAGATTTCTTAGGCTTTGTGGTCCACAAAAAGGGAATCGAAATAAACCAGAACAAGGCCAAAGTCATCATGGAAGCGAAAGCGCCATCAACCAAGAAGGAGCTACAGTCACTGCTTGGCAAGATTAATTTCTTAAGGAGGTTTATCTCAAACCTTAGTGGCAAGACTCAGGCCTTCTCACCTCTGCTTCGACTCAAGAGGGAATATTTTGAATGGGGGCAAGCTCCGCAAGAAGCCTTCGACAAGATCAAGGAATACCTGGTCCACCCTCCAATTCTGATTCCACCTTGTAGGAATAGAAGTATGAGGTTGTATATATCTGCGTCGGACAAGACTTTATGGAGCATGTTGGCTCAAGAGGATGAAAATGGCATCGAAAGAGCCATTTACTACCTTAGTAGGGTCTTGAACGATGTAGAAACTAGGTATATCGTAGTCGAAAAGTTATGCTTATGTTGTATTTCTCATGTATGAAGTTGAAGCATTATATAAAACCAGTGGATGTTTTCGTTTCATCTCATTTTGATGTTATAAAACATATGTTTTCTAAACCAATCTTGCACAGTCGAATTGGTAAATAGGCATTAGCTTTAACTGAATATTCCTTAACCTATATGCCTTTAAAGGTTGTTAAGGGACACATGGTAGCCGATTTTATAGTCGACCACTCTATAACTGAGAATTCATTAAACTACCTTGAACTTGAGGCTTGGAAATTGTATTACGAAGGATCTAGTCATAAATATGGAACCGGTATAGGAGTCCTAATTATTTCTCCTAACAAAATTCCAACAAAATTTAAGTATAAAGTCGAAGGCCTGTGTTCGAACAATGAGGCTGAATATGAGGCTCTAATAGCCGGACTTGAGATATTGTTGGAATTGGGGGCAACTCGATTCGAAATAATGGGTGACTCAGAGTTAGTCATAAAACAAATTACAAAGGAGTACAAGTGGTTTAAGAAAAATCTTATCATGTATTTCGTGATAGCCAATCGACTCTTAAAAAGGTTCGAGATGGTTATTATTCGACACATCCCTCGATTAGAGAATCAAGAGGCCAATGATTTGGCACAATTTTCCTCTGGGTATAAAATTTCAAAAGAAAAATTCCAAGACGCAATCGAAGTCAGAGGAAGGGTTGTGTAATCCAGACTATCCCCATCAGATTTGGAAACAATGAAGCTAGGATACGCTGACGAAGAAAGTTTCGAGATACTGAATATAGAGAGCCTGATGAATGAAGATAGGAGAAAGCAAATAATAGAGTACTTACAAAATCCAACAACATCTGCTGAGCGAAAAACCAGGTATCGAGCTTTAAGTTACGTTATTTTAGGAAATGAATTATTTAAACAGAC
The DNA here is from genome assembly GCA_022829125.1 of Lathyrus tuberosus. Lineage (NCBI taxonomy): Eukaryota > Viridiplantae > Streptophyta > Magnoliopsida > Fabales > Fabaceae > Lathyrus > Lathyrus tuberosus. Next base: position 3,001,871 of record JALAZF010000613.1, read on the forward strand.
TCATGAGGTAGTTTTGCTCAAATGTCTTAGTGAATCTGAGGCATAATTAGCCTTTTTGAATGTCCATAGTGGGGCATGTGGGGCACATCAGGTAGGCCATAAAATGAAGTGGTTGTTGTTTCGACAAGGGATGTATTGGCCTACCATGTTGAAAGGTTGTATCGAGTTCGCCAAAGGATGTCAAGAGTGCCAAGTGCAGGTATACAACATGTTCCTGCAAGCGAAATGCATTCCAAAGTGAAACCTTGGCCCTTTAGAGGTTGGGTTTTGGATTTGATTAGAGAGATTTGACCAGCATCATCCAAAAGTCAGAGATATATTCTGGTTGGCATCGATTATTTTACAAAATGGATCGAAGATATACCATTGGCGAATGTGGATCAAGAAGTTGTAATTGAATTCATCCAAAAGCATATCATCTACAGGTTTGGAATCCCAGAGACCATTACAACAGATCAATGATATGTCCTGATTGGTCGAAAAATGAAAGAATTTGCTAAGGAAATGGGTTTCAAATTGTTGACATCTACACCTTATTATGCACAGGCCAATGGTCATGTCGAGGCAACAAATAAGGTCATGATTAGTTTAATCAAGAAACATATGGGGGAAAACCAAAGAATTGACATAAAACATTAGACCAAATTCTATGGGCATGTCGAACCTCCTATAAGGAAGCTACTAACACTACTCTTTTTCGGCTGATGTATGGTCATGACGCGGTCCTACCAGTCAAAATCTACTTACAATCAGCAAGGATCCAAAGACACCATGAGATTCTATATGAATCATATTGCAACATGATGTTGGATGAGTTGGTTGATTTAGATGAAGAGAGACTAAGTGCCTTAGAATTTTTGAAAAGGAAGAAAAAGAGAGTAGAGAAGTCGTACAACAAAAGGGTCAAAGTTAAAAAATTTCCACCTAGAGACTTAGTTTGGAAAGTGATCCTACCCATGAATCAAAAGGACAGAACTTTGGGGAAATGGTCCCCTAAGTGGGAGGGTCCCTTCCAAATTATACAAGTTTTTCGAATGGCGCATACGAAATCGAAGAATTAAATAAAGATAAAAGGATCCTGAGAGTGAATGGGAACTATTTGAAAAAATACAAACTTGCACTCCAAGAAGTAAAAATAACGAAGGAGTAATTACATACAAAAAGGTCGAAGCCAACATGGTAAATCAAACATATATTGCCAAAATGGCTTAAGTCATTACATTAAAAACCCACGAAGGGCTCAGAGTCATTGCATCAAAAAGAAAATTTTGAAAAAGCCAAAATAAAGAAGTGGGGATTAAAAAGGAAGCGAAGCTTTCATGTTAAGATACTTCGACTTCTGAAACGCCATACGTTTCTCACAAACAGATTTGTCTGATATGAGATTTTCAATTTCGGTCTCCAGCTTCTGAGCCTCGTCGACATGTGTCAGCCCAACTTCGATCTCTTTGGTCAATTTAGAGTCATCAAATTTTAGAAGTTCAGCTTTCTCCTTCTTGGCTTTGGAGATCTTAGTCTGCAATTCCTTTATCTGTATTTCCCAAGATGTGATGTTTCGATCATGGCTTTCTATTTTTGTTTTGTTTTGCTCCTGGTTCTTCTCTAATTCTGCAACTCTGGCAGTGGATTCAGTAGCAGCATCCCATACAGCTGCTATAGTTCTGACCACATTTTCAATCTCACTCGAAGTATGCTTGATTCTGTTGAAATCAGCAATGACTTGTTCGATCATCGAATTGAGCTCTATGATTATATTTGCAACTTTAGGAGAAACAGTCAGAATGTTCACTTGTTTGAAGAGACCTTTCAGGGAAAATTGAGCAGTAGGATCGCCTTTCAAGATCTGAAACAAATTGACTCCAAAGATTTTTTCTTTAATCTTTAAGAGCGCATCATCAACGGGTTTGCTCGAAGAGTGGTCGCCCGACACTGAAGAACAACTGGGACTTTTTTCAGACTAACTCCCTCTAGAGCTTATCATATCTTTCAAGTATTCGAGAGGGTTGTTTTTTTTAAAGCTGCTAGTTCTTCTTAAGAAAGAGTCGCAGTTGTGCCAGTCGAAGTCTTTGGGTTCGCAAGGGCAGTGTCAGGTGTTGGGGTATTGGCTTATTGATTTTGTGAATGTTCCTTCTCTTTTTTGCCTGTCCCCTTATCCTCTTCAGCATTGTCATCTTCATCCTCAAATTCGTCAATAGCAGGTACGGAGAAGTTTTGGGACAAAGAGCGGTTTTCCACTTCTTCCATTTCGTCGTCTTGGTCGTCCCTAGCATCATCTATATTTTCGATTCAGGGGGAGCCATCTTCAATTTCATCTTCGACGTTGCCCTCAGCATGTTCCATCACCACATCATCTTTGGTTACCTCAGCATGGGTTTCCTTGTCTTGTTTATCTTCATGCTCAGATCCATTAGTATGGGAATGTTGAGTGTTAGTCTTGGGCGGCGAAGTCCCGCGATGTTCCTCGATTGGTTGATTGATTTCACTCATCGAGCTCTTTTTTGAATCCTTGGCAGAGGTAGGATGATAGGTGGGTTCACCTTCATTGTTGAGAAGGACTGAGGTGTCAGTTGACTTAGCTGATGGTTGTTTCGAAGCACCTGCAACATCCTGAAGATAACGTCGGAAGTTAGTAAGTCAAAGAGATAAGGTAATTGAATAAAATGCTAAATCGGTATATTTGTTGTACCTTGGAACCCTTAGCTCCAGGTCTGGAGTTATCGTTTTCGATCTTCTCTTCAGCTTTCTTGGACAAGTCCTCAGGATTGGGTTCCAATATTTTAAGAGCGGTAGGTTTCTTTGTCGAAACTTTGGTGACCTTCGCCTGAGTTTGGGCTAAAGCCTCATGCATCTTCAATTGCCTTTTCTTTCGTTTGAGGGGTTGTTCTGTGGTGGGAGACAGATAGTCATCATCAAATTTGAGCACTTGGACTTCAGGTTCTTTGAGCTTGCGTTTTTGTTGAGTTGGTGGTGGTCTTCGACTTCCCTGAGGAAATAGTTCAAAGCATTAGAAACATAAACAATACACGACAAAAAAGTGATGAATAAAATAAAATTACCCTTGTTGTTGTTGTTGTTGTTCTGCTACCTCCTTCTTCCTTTACTTCGACCGGATTTTTGGCTGTAGGTTTTTTGGGTGGAATCTTCCCGGCTGAAAGAAAGTCAAAATAGTTATTACAAGTAAAGCAAAATAAATAATAAAAAAAGGTTGGGTTGAAAACCTCCCATTCCACACCTTCATATATTTCAAACTCGATGCGAACGTCTTCGATGCCAATATGAAGGTGTCCCTTGAAACTTTCTAAAGTATTCTTAGTCGCGACCACCCGCTGGGCACGTTTTTGTGATTCCTGGCGAAGAATTTTTACAAAATCTCCACAGACGAACCAATCTGAGAATGGAGGGCTAAAAGGCACATCAAAGTCAGCACTTGGTAGTCGAGGGAATTTAGGATTATATATGTTAAAAGTTGTTTCGTACCGTTTCTCGGGAGGAATGTACGAAGGTAGCTTTAAGTTCTCCATTTTCTTTACAAATAATCTTTTAAAGTAACGGTTGCTTCGCGGACGGTTCGACTAAGATCACCAGGTATATAGGCAGTTTCAAAGTACATTTGGAATGCTTGGATTTCCTTAATATGGGTTGAAGTACCTTTTTTGATTTTCTCCTGCACAGAGAGAAAAGCCTTGTTAAGGTGTTGAGTAAAGGCAGCCACATCGAAGAATTACTCACCATAATATTCTTTCCACCACTTGTCGAATTGTGGATGCAGAGGAAATTTGGCTCGAAGGTAACAATAGTAAGTTGTGTCTGGCCAGCATAGTGAGTTATTTGTTTGATGGTTGTAGCCTCAGTATGAATTGCATTATAAAGAAGAATGGCATTCTTTTTCTCATAGATGGGCTTGGGTAGAACTTGAATTAAGCCAAACTGTCGAGCGACAAGATTTGGTTGATAGGCAATGAGGGTGACTTGGCTTTTCGATGGATTCAGCCTGAGAGTTAACACCCTAAGAGTCAAAAAGGCTTCCCAGATGGCGATGGATTCTGTTTCATGGGCTTTCTATGGAGCTGGGAATGGCTTGGTAAACCACTCAGGACCATGTCTTCGTGCGACAAAAGGATCCATGTTCGACGTAAAATCATAACATTTAGCAAACATCATTACATAGTTGGTGAAAGTCTGTTGTAAATGACACCCTTCGTCGCTAGGAGTCAACATGGCTAAGCGCGTCCCTTCGACTCTCTTAGTTTTCACTTCATCAGCGTCGTTGTTGATAGGATTCTTGATGGGAAGACATGCTTCAAAGAAGGCATTCAGCCATAGCTGCAACAACCAGAATGGTCCAGAAAGAAGGCAGTTTCCTTTGTCTCCAAGGCATTTGAGTTGGGTGACACTTTCACCCAAAGAATCATAAAGATTCGCTAGAATCTTCTCACTTAAGCACAAGTCATGACCAGAATAGAGTTGATTGGCCATAGTCGGATACTTTTTGGCCACCTGAAGTGACTTGGAGCAGAAGACACAACGGGATAACGATAAAGTAAGGAAAGCTATATGTTCTACTTCAGAAACTTCATCCATTGTTTTGTCATGGTAGTGTACAATATGGGTGGAGTAGGCAGCTCTAGATATCGAAAAACCTATGGTGTCATCAGCTTGGTAGTCTGGGTCACAAGTGTTGCCAGTTGGTTTAAGCCCCGTGATGGCTGCTATGTCGAAGAGTGTTGGTGACATCATTCCACAAGAAAGATGGATGGTATGGTGAGTACTGTCTCAGAAGTATAGGGAAGAGACTAGCATGGTCGAACAATATTTAGGTACTAGTTTCGACAGCTGGATTAAGTCAAAGATGCCCATATCTTTCTAGACTTGGGACTTGGTCTTCTCTAACTTCGCTAATCAGCCTAAGTAATCAAATGGATCTTTAAACGAAGGACTAGATCGAAAGACTCTAAAGCCATTGCTCATGTATCTAAGGTCAATTACTTCCTCCGTCGGAGGGTTGCTTTGGTTAGCAGGATTAGGGTCTTCATTACTAGCCCTAGGTTTTCTAGCATGAACTATGGGTTTTTACTTATGGTAAGTAGGAAAGAATTTCATAAGTTTACTATGGTCAGCATTGGGATCAGACAATGGTCCTAACAAAGCATAAGGCTAACCAGTTATAGTAACAAGGATCAATACTTGAGATTTGTAGATTCTGCGTTGTTCCTCAGAAAGTGACTCTGGAATGTATTATTAATTCCCCATCATGGTTGGACCTGGAATCGTGTCAAAAGGAAGATTTGAAAGCTTCTTGTAATCCTTCACATGCTTGGTAGATTCTTTGACAACTTTGGTTGATGATGCCATAGTTGCTGAAAGTTTGAGATTTGAGAAAAATGAGTTTTTTGAAGTGGAGGAGATGAAGAAGTTGGAGAGTATTTGAAAATAAGGAGAGGTGAAAAAGTGAAAAAGAAAGTGGGTTGAACTATTTATAGAGGCTGAAGTGGAAGCAGTTCTTACAGTAGCGTTTATGGTTAAGAAGTGAGTGGGACGCGTGTCTTCCTGAGAACTCACGATGGGACGGTGGCAGTTGCAGCCTACCCTACTATCTCCTAGGATCTAGGAAACGTGATGATTGTAAAAGA